>OY770111.1:4827961-6073649 GCA_963669365.1 Verbascum thapsus | reverse complement strand
TTTCCATTTTTAAAGATATTCAGATAAGTTTTAGAAAAGTGGAAATTTTGTATAACTTTGTGATGACAATATTCTAATTATTATTTTTAAACACTAGAGTTTCAACTCTGGATATTTTAAAGAATTCATGAACCAATAAGTTTAGGAGAAATAAAATATTAATATTATAATTAATTAATTGAATTATCTATTTATCTATCTATATCTATATTTATTTATTTATTCTATTATAAAAATACAATTTGCTTTTCCACATTTTTTATCTATCTAAAATATCCTTATAGAATTTTTTTATATCTATATCTATTATATACAATTATAAAGTAAGTGTTATTTTTGTTATATTTTTTATTTACCTTAAATATCTTTATTGAATCACTTTTTCATAGAGTTTCAACTCTGGATATTTTAAAGAATTCATGAACCAATAAATTTAGGAGAAATAAAATATTAATATTATAATTAATTAATCGAATTATCTATTTATCTATCTATATCTATATTTATTTATTTATTCTATTATAGAAATACAATTTGCTTTTCCATATTTTTTATCTATCTAAAATATCCTTATAGATTTTTTTTTATCTATATCTATTATATACAATTATAAAGTAAGTGTTATTTTTGTTATATTTTTTATTTACCTTAAATATCTTTATTGAATCACTTTTTCATATATCAACAACAATAAGATATTTAATTTCATTGGGAGTCTTCATTAAAAATACAAATAGTGGTCTACTTTTTAATAACAAATGTGTCTAATAACAATAATTATCTACCGTACTGCAACTACATTAAACTCTAAAAAAGGAGTTTGATTAGTAAGAGATATATTTTAGTTTCTTTTCAATCTCAAGTAATCAATGCCAATCAATTGATTTGTATAAAAATATAATTAATTTTTATATTATTTCATAACTTCGGATAAAAATAAATAAACATTGATAAAAACATGTAGCTAGACTCAGATCAATCAGGTGAAATAAACTTCTAGGCCAATTTTTTATTTGCTTGTATATCAATTTTTCAGAAACTAACGCATATCGTCTGATGATGGTACCTAAAATAAGTACGAAGTGGAACAATCCCAATTAAATTAAAGGATTTAAAAAAAATTCAGCTTTCTCGAGCGTGACTAATGATTACATGATCAATATTTATACATGAGATAAATTATTAATGATATATTTTGAATGACTCAAATTCCTTCATATTTTTTTAAGATAATTATTATAATAAAGTAGTTAATCAAACTCTTCCAAGAAACATGAAAGAACTAAATCAATGTCATATAAAGTTCTGGTTCTTCGAACTGAACAACTCTTATGCACTCTCAGAACTTTAAGTACACGTACAATCACAAATGTTCTTATATAAAAGGCCCAACATTGTTATAGCTTGGAGTCCGCGAATTCGCTGGACATGAAATGTGATTGTGAAACCGCCACCAATTGTCCCACATGGGATAAAAGGAAAAAAAAATTAAATAATTTATCAATAATAGCCTAAAAATTCAAGTGTAACACTGAATATTTATTTTTGGGTTATGATTCAACTACCCAATTATAAGTCACACTCTAAGGATACGAAGGCATGCATCGCGTCCTACGTGCCCACACACCTGGAGCATAATATTATCCTTGAATATTATTTTATTTACCATTTCTTTGAAATTTCAATTTTTGTTTTATTAATATTTTATTTTTTTAAGAAAATCAATTATAAAGAACATGATTACTTCATAATATTCACATGGAATTAACTACCAAATTTTATAGTTTATTATATATTAAAATAGAAAAATATTATTTGAGATGTGTGGATTCCTTCTCATTCATATCCTCAACTCTTTTTTCTTTGTGTTGTTAGGGAAAGAATTTCATGAAAAAAAATTAGTATTATTGATCTTATTTACTTTCAACAAATTTATGTATATATATATATATATATTTTTTAAATATAATTATAACTATTGAGATTTCTCAATTTGAAAGAATAAATGTATCTTGACAACTAAAATACAAAAATATAAATAGTGTTATCTAAGATATTGCATGAATATAATGTTCAGGTAAAAAAATTAAATTGCATCCCCTGACTTTTATTCAAATTTAATTGCATATAATTCTTAAATAAAGCTAAAACAAAACTGAAATGCATTCCATTTAGAGGTTTAAAATGTGCATATATATTACAATTCAATCGATGAATTTGTGTAGAAATAATGGATTTTCAATTTAATTTTTTTACTTTTGTCCAAAGAGTAATAAGTAACATAAAAATTAATTAAAATGATTATTTTTAATTAGTTTATTTGGGTAGTACATTTGACATACTATAAGATATATAATATGATTTATGTATCATTTCCTTCTAGATTTGTAATTTTATAAACTATTTGCATTTTAAAAAATTATAAACATTTTCTAATTTCAAAATCTTACATTCCCTAAAAACTTATATCTTTTCTTCCTTTTGTCTTTTTCCTTCCGCTAACGTTGTGCCCCGGCCTCTCAAATGGATTATAAACTAAAGTAAAAACACAAATCATAAAAGTAAACTAAAATAGTTAACATAAAAATTATTCAAGTATTATAAATATAATTTACATGATAAAGAAAGAGATAAATGTTACTTATCGTAGTGAAGGGGTGAATAGTATAAAATTTAGTTAGCGGCTTTTGACATAATGAATATATTTCAGAATATTAATTTGAATTTACACATTTATTTATCATCATTTGAGGGTTGATTTCTTTTTATTTATTCAACTCACTTATTTTGATATTACATTAGTAATATTTTTATTGCATTCGTAATATAATTTAATTATAATGGCATATTTAGAAGTGTCTTTATACTCAATTTTTAATATTTTACAAAAAAAATCTCATCATTTATCTTAATATTTTAATTGTTTATTCTTTTCGAGAATTAACTTAATTATATTTAACTAATTGGACACATTTTGATTGTGTTATATGCACATGTAAATTTAAACAATAACATTTACTATGTTATCATCTATAGATATTTCAAAAGTAGGAACTTCCAAATTTATGTTATGTTAGTTGTTAGTACATTTGCATTATAGACAGCATGTATTATCTAAATATATATTATTGAAAATGTGTACTATAAAATTGATATTTTATTAACTATTAGTGCACTTTTATTATGGATTTATATAATCAATTATTGAGTTATAATTTTTATAATAGTTACATCAACGCAAATAGTTTAATGTCTAATAACCAATTTTCGATTGATTGATGGTGTCTATTAGGAAATTGTTTTTCGCTTAATGTATTACTTCACTCTTCCGTTCGATCAATATTTAATTTTTAAATAATTATAGCTTATCAAATATTCATTCACATAGTCAAATTATTATTTAAATTTAGAATTTGTTTCAAGTATAACAATATTTTTATGCTTGAGTAATAATTTATATTTTATATTTTATTTAGTAATAACTTAACGAGGTAATAATTTATATTTATTTTGTAAGTTAGTTAATTTATTGTTTAACTTAATGACTTATTCAAAACTTTGAGTAAATTGCTATGCTTTTCATTTTATTACCTTGACTGAATTATGGGTATTTATGTGGAAAAAAATGTAATTTTGTTCCTCTTCATTTATGTTTTTAGAAAATAATTAAAGTTAGTAGAATGTATCATATGAAATGTTATTTATTGACGTGCAATATATTGAATTAAATATTTGGATAGTGATTGTATGGTCATTAAAGAAACAATTAAAAAAGAACAAAGCAAAAATAATAGTTGATAATTTTAATTATAATGAATATTGTAAAGTGATAATGTGTTGTGAGTCATATATAATTATGAAAAATACTATATACCACCTAAAATTGTGTCACTCAATTTTCACTTTCGATATAATTGTCTTTGTCACCCGCCAATTCACCATCCAGTCATTCAATAATTTTTTTTTTACTTTCTTTTAATATTTTATCCCTGATTTTACCTATAAAAATTCTCTTCTTCTCTTTCACCATTTATATCTCAAAAAACATCAAATAATTTTCTTAGTAATCAAAAAATTTCTCATACTCAAAATCAGTTCCAAATGACCAGGGGTGTTCAAAACCAACCGAACCGACCGAACCGAAAACCGAAACTTCGGTTCGGTTTTTAACCGAACCGAAAATTTCGGTTCGGTTTTCGGTTATTAATTTTCCAAAAATTCGGTTTTCGGTTCAGTTTCGGTTTGTGGTGTCGGTTAACCGGACCGAACCGAAAACCGAATTTTTTAAAAGTTTTATTAAATTCAATATATTATATTATTAATAATTGTAATAAAAATGTCAAAATACATTGTAGTCTAATGGTTAAGGTGTTTCCCTTTCATCCAAAAGACCTGGGTTCGAATCTCATTGATGATTTTTTTTTTTGGTTTTTTTTTTAACCCAAAAAATAAAAAAATAGGAAAAAATAATATAAAAAAAATAAAAAAATTAAATTCGATTTTTTCGGTTTTTAATCGAACCGAACCAAACCGAACTATTTCGGTTTGGTTTTCGGTTCGTAAAATTACCGAACCGAAATTTCGGTTCGATTTTTGACCGAACCGGGCCGAGTTGCACCCCTACAAATGACAACTATATTTTTCAAACTTGAAGTAGAAATGTAAATCAGAAATTTAGAATCGTAGTTGTCAATTTTCTCAAGTTTGATTTTACATATTTTTGTCGTATTTGATGACAATCATTTTGAGTTAATTACCAAGACATTCATAAAATACGATTTTATTTTATTTTGTCTGTTTTCTTTGTCAATTGTTTTTATAATTATTTGATCCCAAACCTTAATAATTTTTCTTTGTTAGAAAACTAAATTTTAAGTCGAATCCATCATTTCCCCGTTGATGTTTTGATTGTTATTGAAAATTATTTTTTAGTGTGATTTTTGGTAGTGGATCACAATTCACAATCATGAAAAAGTATACCAAGTAATTTGATAATTGTTTGAGTAAATATTATTTGATAGGAGGAAGTCACTTGTCTATCAATTTTGTTGTATAACCATGAAAGAAATAATGAACACTTAGATCCTTAAAAATGAAAGAAAAATTTTGTTTATGCAGAAAATGATCTTGATGGGTTCAATATGTGAAGAGATAATAAGGAAAGTGAATAATGAATTTTTAGGAGAAAATTTAGAGAAAAAAAATAGATGAAAAATAAAGAGGAAAAGAATTATTAAATGCTTGAATGCTTACTTGGACAATGACAAAAAATTAGGTGATATAGGTGGTATATAGCAATGCTTTATAATTAATTATATAGGAAAAGTAAATGCGAATGTAAAAAAGTGTTGATTAGAGAATAAAAATTGAGCCTATTATTAATATAAATTGACATGCCTATTATTTTCCAAAAATATTTAAAACTACACTATCAATTGAAACATGGACACAATTTTTTTTCTCAATAAATAAATTAGCAACTGGAACAAAAATATCCATAACAAACATCAAGTTTTGAAAAAACATATTTCTCATAAATTTTAATTATTTTTTCTAATATTTTTGCATTAGCTTTTAATTCTGCTTTTATTTTATCTATAAAATAACTAATCTTATAAATGAAAAATAGGTTTAATTGTACCAAAGCAAACCGGAAAAGAAATCATCATAATAAAGATACTATTGTAAATATATATGACTTTAAACATCTAATCTATCAAAATTAAGAAAAAAAAGGTATAAGAATTTATTTAGTTATATTATTATCTAAAATTTTAATTTTCAATCAAGTTAATTTCTTTAAACACTCATTCTACTTTTCATATCAATCGATGTTTAATTTTTTAAATGATGTGTGGTTTATTAAATAGTAAATCATTAGTTAAATGATTAAGTTTTAAATTTATTATGTTGTACAATATTTTTGCTTATGATCAATTATTTTAACGAGATCATATGATTCACGTGCAACGCACGTGTTGTTTACTAGTATTAATAAAATAACCCATTTGACTATGTAAGTGGAATATTTGTCCTTAATTGGAAATATGGGAATGCGTGCCCTGGTCTTATCCATATAATAACTTGGCATTTGAGGTCTTCATCGTCAAAACAAATTTGTAAATCAAAATAGTGGCTTGGGCTTAATCAGGCAAATATAATAAATAATTTGCACAGCCCAATATCTTATTCTTCACTTTGTTATTGAGTTTATTTACATGCTGGGTTGGGCTTTGGTCTTATCAATGGTCTGCATATATTTTCTTAGAAAATGTTGTGTACATTGATTGCATTACACCATCTATCTATTTTAAAAAACGTTGTTCGTTATGCCCCCCCCAAAACCTCTGAATATATATCATCACTCATTTAAAAAATGGAAACCAACTATTTTATTAATTGATTCTAACATGAATATTACAAGCCAACAAGTTTCTCACTAACTTCCCAGACCTTACTCGCTTTCTCAACATCACTTGCTTCCTCAGACAACATATTTTGCAGCCTTGAGAAAGTCCCTTCACGCCATTTGCTATGGTAGTAACATTCTTCCAAATTCGACAGAGTATGAATGCAGTACGAATTATTTATTTAACGACCAACAATAAAACTACTAATAACGAATCGACTTTTGTGAAAATCCACACACCTTTGATTGTACGTATTTGAACTCACAGTCTCGTACTTTTGTTACAACTGCATCAATTTATTCCGATTTAAACGTGAATTAATTTGAATGTATTAACATGCAACCAACTTGCTTAAAAGCATAAACTCGTCTTTTCAAAAAAATGACTGCATGTAAACAATCCTACAATATGTACAAATTTAGCAAGCTTTGGAGTTAAAGAGTACCCAATAACACCACCTTATGGCTTCTTCATTGGCAACCCGAAATTCTGAAAAGTCGTGATTTCTCCTCTAAGCCCAGCAGCAACTATAACCATACCCCACGCTGGTGATTTACTTTGATCAAATCCTTTAGAAAGGCCCTTTAAATGTTCTACACCACCATTTGAATTGAGCAAGCAAGGCCAAGGTATAGCCACAGTTACATCTTCACAATGAAAATACTCATAAGACTCACTCACAATACCACCTTTCCTTCTGTTATCTTCATGTCTCCACACATAAACACGAGAATCTTTACTGGCAGATACTACGTGTTTTCGATTTGAGGTCAAGGAGGCACAAATTTGACTGTTTGTGTTATCAAACCCTGTCAAAGAAATTTTGGTGCAATTTTTTAGTTGATTATTCATTTCTTTATAACTTTGAGAAAAACATACGTGTGCATCTTGTATACCTCTGAATCTGTGAGTAGTTCTAACACCATCTACAAGTCGAGTTTCTGAATCTGCAGATGTCATAAGCACTTTTGATGTACTTCCAGTTGCAAACTGCGTGTAATGAAAACTGTAAGAACATACCGAAACCATCTATAAAGAACAAATTAGTGTGTGTATATGAAAAAGTAGCCAATGTCTGGTTTACCTGGAGGCCAGTTATTTTCTTCCTGTTTTGCAGTATTATCTGGGATCTTTCCTGCAACAGATTATCTGGATAATGTGTAACGTATAAATGATCATCAACTAAAAAAAGTCGATCTTTTTCTCAATAAATAAATCTATCATTGATACCTGATGATATGTTGTATATATGACATTTACCGCTGTATGAACCAACAAGTGCCCCCTGCCAAAATTTTCCAAGCATATGTTGAGATTAAGATGTGAAGCAATTAACTCGAGCAATATATATATAATCCCGTCACTGACCTGTCCATCGGGCGTATAGGAAATTGCAGTGATTATTTCATGCAAATCAGTATAGTCAACGACTCGTTGATCAGGAATGCTCCATATACGCGTCATAGCATCTACAGATCCACTTATGAAGTATCTATCATCAACAGGATTAAACTGGATGCAGGTTACTGTGTCATGGGAAATCAAGAGAACTTATGAATTGATGAATAAAGTCGTAAAAATAATGCATCAAAAATGACTTAATAAAATGCAATTGCATTGGAAGGAATGGGAAAGAAACAAATGACTGATACAATAAAAAGGCTCGAGACTGTAAATTACAAAATCAAACAGACGTACTAGTACACCTACGAACCCAAAACCATACATTAGAAAAAATACGAGAAATGAAGTGATATAGAATTCTGGCAATTACCATAGTCGAAGTGCAAAAAAATCTTTAAACAAGTCTTGGTCGACAAGTCCCACAGACGCACTGTTTTATCCATTGAAGACGATAGCAGTTGCTGGAGAAAAGTAGGAAGTGTAAAGAATTTTCAAAGTTTTTGACCAAAATTAAGTAGAAATATCTAACTTTACAGAAGGAACTTGTGTAAAAACAAAATAAAACAATATATATATTAGTCATCATATATGTATCTTCGTTTCTTATTCATTATCTTGGATATTGTTTTCTTCTTGATGGGAATTTATCTTGGATGTTTGTTTAAGGGATCTGAGACAGAGTTAGAAACTCATATAGTAGGATAATGAGAATCAGAATGGTATTCAATTACGGATGAACTTTCATCATATCAAATTAAATGGCCACACATACTTAGGAACATGTAATAAACAAATCATGTAAGAAGCAATATATAACAACAGTTCACTGTCTATTGGGGGGTGGCAGATAAATTGTCGCCTGTCGGAAACTTAGACTTCTCATTTTTTCATTGAATTATGAAGATAACATATTTTTATATTATACTGTGTTAATGTATCGTACTTAGTTACAACTACACTTGTCCATCAAGTCAATAACTCCATTTCTTTGTACATAAAGGACAACAGAAACATAGATTGCAACTAATCTACCAGAAATTTTCCTCCTAAAATTCTTCATAGGATAATGAAAAACAGCATGAAAATCAATATTTATTTTCTAAACTGCCGCAGAAATCCATACTTGGCAGAAACGAAATCAGGCAGAGCTATAAGTTCTAATGAATTTATACACACACACACACACATATATATATATATAATCAAAGACTTACAAGGCTACATTACAAAGTTTGAATTGCTTAATAGGGATTAATCATATGACAAACGTAATATCATCATTATCCAAAGTCAATAAACAATTCAATTTATTTATAAAGAAAATGAGGAAAAATGCTAACTGACCTGAGACTTGGACCAAGAGAGATCCTGAACATCAACCAAATGTCCTTCAAATGAACAGACAGGTTTCTCCGAAAGAGCAAACAATGTCTCAGGGACCAAAACCTGCTCAACACTCCTCGATTTTCCACTTACAGATGATTCAAAATAAAAATCTCCTCTCCTTTCTGTTTCCATTATAACCTGCCATACATGAACCACACAGTCCTCGCCAGCACTAGCAAGATATTTGCCATCCAAGCTAAATTTAATGGTCCAAATCGGACCATTATGAGCCTGTATCTCCTGGTCCTTGTACAGTGCTGTAAGCTCTTTAACAGACTTCCCTTTTTGCGTAACTTGAACTTTTTCAGCCCCGGGAAATGAAACATCATCACTACGAAAACTGAAACTCGATGACTCGGAACAGATGCTTGGGGATCTTGATTGCTCGTGAAATAGTTGCCAGAGCTGTTCTCGCCGTATAACTGCGGCAACCAACCTCTCCCAGTTGTCGTAAATACGAGACATCAAAAATGTTTTCAAATTAGCAAAAAATAAAGGCCTTTTATTCCTTACCCCATTATGAAATTTCAAGGAATTTGGTGAAAAGTTAGAATTAGAAAGATCAAACTTCAGACTTTTAAATCGGGGTCAAACGTAAAAGAACTAAATAACGACTATCCATTAAAGCATTGAGTATCAGTCAGCAAAATAATTATATTTTTTTCAGTCTTTTCAAAAGATTCCTTATCTTTCCCAATTTAAAATTTATTATGCTTTCTTTTTATGAATTTTATAATATAATAATAACGTGTTCGTTTTTGTTTACAGTGTTTCTCAATCAGTATAAACAATTGTAAACAAACAAAACCAAACGGGATAAATGCAAAAAAATCCCTGTGAAATAATTTATTGGCTGAAAACCCCCTGTGAAATAAATATAGGCTAAAAACCCCCTGTGAAATTTTTTCGTTGCAAAAAACCCCCTCGGTCAGTTAGGTCAGCTACCCCTATGAAATAAATGCAAAAAAACCCCTGTGAAATAATTTATTGGCTGAAAACCCCCTGTGAAATAATTTATTGGCTAAAAACCCCCTGTAAAATTTTTTCGTTGCAAAAAACCCCCTCGGTCAGTTAGGTGAGCTACACGCGCCGTATGTGCTTTTTTTTGTTTGTGATTATTAGACATTAAATGACTTATTCATTTACTTTTATGTCCCTTTTGTGTATTGTACTTATATATTCATTTGGGATACACTTTTACTCATGTTTACACAAAAAAAACAATATTAAAGATAGTTTTTCATAAAATGTTTCTTTTATTTTTAGTAAATATGCCTCATAATATTTAAATTTTAGACCATTAACATATAAGTACTTATATATTCATTTGGGATACAATTTTACTCATGTTTACACAAAAAACGATATTAAAGATAGTTTTGTAAGCATAAAATCGTAATTGCCAAGATCTTCAACAATATGATTTTCACATGTAAGCATAGATCGAAGAAACATACCTTGATCCATAACAAGATTCGTAGTAGCGGAAACGATGAAACGATTTACCTCCGGAATTGTATTTCTCTCTCTTGACCCCTTTAGACTTGAATGATTTTCTTGATGGATAGAAATATCGTAATGGGTTGAGAGAGGATCAATTCCTAGGGTTTTCTTTATATAGACCCAGACCCACCATCAGGGTATTTTAGGAATCTACCTTTTCTAATCCTTAACCAATTAGAATTACCCTTATATTATTAAACTACCTAATGTATATAAAACGTGGGCCACATCATAACAAAATACCCACTTCTAATAGAAATAGGAATACGTGGGTTTACATTCTCCCACTTGGCCCATGTGCCATTATACATACCATAAGGTTTAATAATAAACGTAATTGCGCATAGTATAGGGTAACTCATCATTATATTGGTTAAATCATAAAGTCACCATTAAGCATGATAACCAATAAGGATCATAGCGGTTGTACATCAATTTGTCGACATAGTCCCTTCTATGTATCACAATACTAGTTTCATACTCAACATGACACGTAATAAGGTATTCAATAATGATCCAGCATAATGTCTTTGTCAGAGACAATATCTTGTTTCACATAATGCATTAATGTATATACTAATCATAAGAAACAAGATCCATAAATCCATAACAGAAACAAAATAAATGAGCTCAGAGTGTCAATCACATGATAACATAAAACATAAACAACTTTAACGATGACATTCAATAATCCCCATTCTTTCGACATGTTCAGTAAATGTCTTAGGGGGCAATCCTTTTGTCAACGGATCTGCAACCATAAGATTTGTGCTAATGTGTTCGATTGACACTCTTTGTTTCTGAACTTCTTCTTTAACGGCAAAGTATTTCAATTCCATATGTTTAGCACCTTTCGAATACTTGTCGTTTTTAGAAAAGAAGACTGCTGCGGAGTTATCACAATAAATTTTCAGCGGCTTGGCAATAGTGTCAACTATTCCAAGTCCCGAAATAAAGTTCCGCAGCCATAAACCATGAACTGTAGCCTCGAAGCATGCTACAAACTCAGCTTCCATAGTGGATGCAGCAATGACAGTCTGCTTCGCACTTTTCCATGAAATTGCTCCTCCAGCCAAGAGGAACAAATAGCCGAATGTGGATTTTCTTGAGTCCACACATCCGGCAAAGTCTGAATCTGAATACCCAATCACCTCGAGGTGATCAGATCTTCTATAAGTAAGCATATGGTCTTTCGTTCCTTGCAGATACCTCAAAACTTTCTTTGCAGCTTTCCAGTGATCTATTCCCGGATTACTTTGATACCTACCCAACATTCCGACAGCAAAACTGATGTCTGGTCTGGTACAGGTCTGTGCATACATCAAGCTTCCAACAATGGATGCATAAGGAATTTGTTCCATCTGATTACGTTCCAATTCATTCTTTGGACATTGATTGAGACTAAATTTATCTCCCTTCTGAATTGGAACGACACTTTTAGAGCATGTGTTCATTTTAAACCTCTCTAGAACTTTAGTAATATATGCTTTCTGAGACAATCTCAACAATCCTTGTGACCTATCACGAAATATTTCTATTCCTATCACATAGGATGCCTCACCCATATCCTTCATCTCAAAGTTCTTAGAGAGAAATTCCTTAGTTTGACGTAATAAACCAAGATCATTAGTAGCTAGCAAGATGTCGTCAACATACAAAACCAAAATTATAAACTTACTCCCACTGATCTTCAGATATATACATCGGTCAACGATGTTTTCATTAAATCCAAAAGATGTAATGGTATCATTGAACTTAAGATACCATTGTCTGGAAGCTTGTTTAAGCCCGTATATTGACTTCTTAAGTTTACACACCATATGTTCTTTTCCATCAACCACAAAACCTTCAGGTTGATCCATAAAAACTTCCTCATCTAAATTCCCATTCAGAAAAGCAGTTTTCACATCCATCTGATGGAGCTCTAAATCATAATGAGCAACCATTGCCATAATAATCCTTAAAGAGTCCTTTTTAGAGACAGGTGAAAAGGTCTCTTTGTAGTCGATACCGTCTTTCTGAGTAAAACCTTTGGCAACGAGTCTAGCCTTGTGTCGTTCGATATTGCCATTTGAGTCGCGTTTGGTCTTGAAGACCCACTTACAACCAACTCTTTTACAACCTTCAGGCAATTCAACAAGGTCCCAGACTCCATTATAATCCATTGATTTTAGCTCTTCTTTCATGGCATCTAACCATTTAACGGAACTCTCACTTTCTATGGCTTGTGAAAACGAAACTGGTTCATTATCGATTCCTAAGTCGGATTCCGACTCTTGTAGATAGACCACATAATCACCAGAAATTGCAGGTCTCCGTTGTCTTGCAGACCTTCTTAATTCAATTTCTTGTGGTTGATCTATCATTGGTTCATTGACCATAACTTCATTTTGTGGTGTTTGGTCGTTAATTTGTTGTTCTTGCAAATCATTAGCATGGTCAACATGTACAGGAACAACAACTTGAGAAGAAGGTAAAGGCAAAGGAAATTGCACTCTAACTTCTTGAATTTCCACTTTTTGTGTCTCCAAACTCCCACTAGTTTCACCATTCTCAATGAACCTAGCATTTCCAGTTTCAACAATTCTCGTACTATGATTAGGACAATAAAATCTATACCCTTTAGATTTTTCTGGATAACCAATGAAGAAACCACTGATTGTTCTTGAGTCCAGTTTCTTTTCATGTGGATTATATATTCTTACTTCCGCTGGGCAACCCCAAACATGCAGGTGCCTTAAATTGGGTTTTCTTCCCGTCCACAGTTCAAAAGGTGTCTTAGGAACTGCCTTACTAGGAACCCTGTTTAATAAATATACAGCGGTCTTTAAAGCATGCATCCACAGTGATTTGGGTAAAGATGAATAACTTAACATACTCCTAACCATTTCCATCAAAGTACGGTTACGCCTTTCTGCAACACCATTTTGTTGCGGTGTTCCTGGCATTGTGTATTGAGCACAAATACCACGACTTTCTAGAAATTTAGCAAATGGACCAGGGCACTGTCCACTTTCATCATATCTACCATAATATTCACCACCTCTATCAGATCTAACAATTTTCACCTTTCTGTCTAATTGTCTTTCAACTTCATTGATAAATATCTCTAAGGTATGTACCGATTGAGATTTATCATGCAACAAATAGACATATCCATAACGTGAAAAATCATCAATAAAGGTGATAAAATACTTTTCTCCACCAAAAGATGGAATATCAAAAGGCCCACAAATATCGGTGTGTATTATTTCAAGGAGTTGTGAGCTTCTTGTGGCTGTTTTCTTAAGTGTGTGTTTTGTGTGCTTACCCTTAATGCACTCAACACAAACTCCGAGATCAGTAAAATCTAAATTGGGAAGGATTTCATTCTTTACCAATCTCTCGATTCTTTCTTTGGATATATGACCCAAACGTTTATGCCACAAGTAAGCCGACGATTCATTACATAATCCACGTTTAGTTCCAACATTATGATGCAAGGTCAAAAGAGTCTCAGCGAAAAGGGGATCAAGTTTTAGTTTGTATAAACCATCACAAAGAAAACCAGAACCGATAAAAAGATTTTGTTTGAACAAACTAAAACATCCGTTACCAAATTTAAAAGAGTATCCAGCTGAATCGAGTTTCGACAACGAAATTAAGTTGCGAGAAACAGAAGGAACATAAAAAATTTGAAAAAGATCTAAATGATGCCCAGTATCTAAAGTTAAACGGTAAGTCCCAATGGCTTTAACTGGGGCTTTGACTCGATTTCCCATGAAAATAAATTTTTTCGTTTTGGCTTATGGTTTGGGTCGTAAGAAATCCTTGCATCGTATTTGAAACATGAGTGGTACAACCAGAATCAATCCACCAAGTATTATAAGGAACTTCAGCTAAATTTGATTCGAAACATACTAAAGCACTAGGCTTACCTTGCTTTTCGAACAATGCCTTACGTTTCAAGCAATCTTTCTGATAGTGTCCGGTCGTTTTACAGAATCGACACGTATCACTGCTTAGTTCCTTCTTCAGTCTTGCTGCAATATTCGTCATTTCATGCATTGTACGAGAACCATCGAACTTCATGGTGGTTAACGTACCCATTAGTGTCCCAGCAAGCGACTTATCAGCCGACTCAGACTGGGAGCTTTCTTCCACAGACTTCATAAATTCCTTAGCACTTTCAGTTTTCTTAATTGTGGACTTGATGTTGTTTGCTACAGTCATTCGCATGAACATAAGGCTCAATCTGTTAGATCTTTCCCAAGCTTTATGAAAAGATCGATCCTCAGTGCTGCTAGAATCAGTAAGAGCAGCGGGTTTCTCACTTAAGAGTGCTAAATCAAGATCCAGAACACCGAGGTGAAACTGAACTTGTTCACACCATTCAGAGAAATTAAGCCCATTAAACTTAATAACAGACTCAGCTTGAGAATGAAGAGAAACGGGGGCAGATGCTGCAAAACATAATATATGCTTACACTTTAATGCTTCGAGTAATAAACTTAATCTGTATTACAGATTCAGAAACATAATTGTACATGAGCGTATATTGTAGAACACCTTTGGGTGAAACGACAACATACGATAATCAAGCGTAATTGTAGTTCACCTTTGGGTGAAACAACATAATAAAATTAATCTTTAATACAGATTTATAAACATGAATGTATATTGTAGATCACCTTTGGGTGAAACAACAACATACAATAATCAAACGTAATTGTAATTCACCTTTGGGTGAAACAACAATGTTCGGTAACTTAAACATAACATAATTGATGCTCAAATAGTTTCACATAATTGGTAATTAACATTCACAAATTAGATATATTCACAATCTTTGGATATACTAAAATATCTAACCGATCACATCAATTCACCACGATAATGTTCATGAATTATAAAACGAGTAATCAACCTTTGGGCGATCCAATAATATTTTATAACCATGAACTTTATTGAATATCATGAAGACATTCACTTGATAAGCATCACATAAGTCGAATCAAGAAATTTATTCAATTCATATAACATAATCAAATTTCTTGCTTTCGATTAGTAAAACACAAGTAGATCATAATTAGGGTTTCACTTGATGAAACTCTATTTTGTGTGCAAGTTGTAAAACATACTAAGAATTCACATCTCACTGCCATCACATAAATCCATACATAAACCCATACATAAACATATATACATATAATATATATATATATATATATATATATATATCTAATCATGCAACAGATAACGAAAACCATTAACTCATACAATCACCATAATCTGAAAATTTCAGCATGAATTATATCATCTTTATATATTACTTAATCATGCAAAGTCATGCAATTTGTTTATAGAAAACCGAAACAATATTATGCGATTAAATTTAATTCAAAAACATGATCATAAAATAAAACATTCATGAATAATATTTAATCGATATTTACATAATAATATTCGAAAATCGAATCGATTAATTCGAAATCATAATCATAAAAAAAAATTGTTCATGAATAATATTCAATCGATACACACATAATAATAATCGAAAATTGAATCGATTGATTAAAGGAAAATCATATGTTTTCAATCAAGGCTCTGATACCACATGTAAGCATAAAATCGTAATTGCCAAGATCTTCAACAATATGATTTTCACATGTAAGCATAGATCGAAGAAACATACCTTGATCCATAACAAGATTCGTAGTAGCGGAAACGATGAAACGATTTATCTCCGGAATTGTATTTCTCTCTCTTGACCCCTTTAGACTTGAATGATTTTCTTGATGGATAGAAATATCGTAATGGGTTGAGAGAGGATCAATTCCTAGGGTTTTCTTTATATAGACCCAAACCCACCATCAGGGTATTTTAGGAATCTACCTTTTCTAATCCTTAACCAATTAGAATTACCCTTATATTATTAAACTACCTAATGTATATAAAACGTGGGCCACATCATAACAAAATACCCACTTCTAATAGAAATAGGAATACGTGGGTTTACAAGTTTTTCATAAAATGTTTCTTTTATTTTTAGTAAATATGCCTCATAATATTTAAATTTTAGATTATTAACATTATTGTTTTTACTATTATGAGGCATATTTACTAAAAATAAAATAAATATTTTGCAACGACTGGGGGATTTTTTGCAACGAAAAAATTTCACAGGGGGTTTTTAGCCTATATTTATTTCACAGGGGGTTTTCAGCCAATAAATTATTTTACAGGGGGTTTTTTGCATTTATTTCACAGGGGTAGCTGACCTAACTTTCACAGGGGGTTTTTGGCAACGAAAAAATTTCACAGGGGGTTTTTAGCCTATATTTATTTCACAGGGGGTTTTCAGCCAATAAATTATTTCACAGGTGGGTTTTTTGCATTTATCCCAAAACCGAACATTTGTATCTATTTGATTTAGCCGTCACTTTAGAATAAGAAATCATATCTCCAACTTCCTTTCTTGTTCCTGTGACCCCATCATATTCATCTTCCTTTGATTTATGTGATTCCATCTAAAAATAGTTTGAAGTATTTTCGGAAATTAATGGGTTTAAAACTTAGTCATTTATCAATGTCCTCTCCTCCAGCAGTTACAATAACCATACTCCAGGCTGATCTATTTTAATATAACCCATCGCAGAAGTTAACACTAACATGAGGGCTACGAATTTTAATAGCCAAGATTAGTTTCTCCTCAGGCTATGTAACTGAGGTTCGGTGAAAAAGAAAGCTGTTTTTTGCACTAGATAGAGTTCCATTACGTGGGCAGTGCTGAACAAGTATCACAGCTGGATGACAAACCTCGAAACAATATTATATTTTTTGTTAAGCAAAATTGTTACATTTGTGCAGAAATATAACAAGAACGCTAGTATATGTCAACAATATGATCCAATCAATATATATATATATATAATGATTTTTATGATGTCGTCAAATCATAAACACCAAAAATTAATTAATTGAGATATTATCAAGTGGAATTGTGAATGGAAAAAGCTTTTTTTATATATAAAAACAATATCTCCTTTAAGCGATCAAAGCTCCTCTCACTCGTACCTGAAAGAGTGAAAGTGTGAACAAATTTGAAATAAATTGAAAACTGAGTTAAGAAGGTAGAATTATCAATAAGACTATGTACAATGAGAGTGTTGAAAGAGGGTGTTTAATATTTTAAATAGTTGAAACCATTGGAATAGGGTGTTTAATGGGGGACGAGTTTTTCTGTTCCACTTTAGTGTTCCACTCCCTGTTCCACAAATGAGAGGAGGACATGTGTCTGAGAGAGTAAAAAGTCAAAATTATATAAAATCCTACTTTTCCATTTTTGCCCCTTTCTCTATGCGTGAACTACCTTCCTATTTTCTCTCAAACTCATTTCTCTCTCTTCTCTCTATTCAAGCAAAACTCATTCATCTTTTTGATTGAAATTAGAAAAATCATCCCCTGTAGGCTGTAGTGGTGGGGAAAAAAATTGCAGATTTTTTATTTTCAATTTTATTTTAGAAATTTTATTTTCTTTTCTTTCTTGTGTTGCTAAATTACCTGACCTTGACCTTTATTTCTGCACTTTATGTCTCATCTTTTTGATATTTTTTGGTCTTATTAATCCAATAAATTTTTTTTTGTGAAATTTTGTTAATTATACTTATAGATTTTGTGAGACGTAATCGTTGGCTTTTTTACTTTGCTACTTATACTTTCACTTTGCTCTTGTGGATAACAATGGAGTTTGTGCTAATATATTTGTGAGTTGTGGCATTATATTGCATTGAGTTTTTCAGGAAAATACTGATCATAGTTAAACTTTCAAGCCAAGCAAACCTATTCGAAAGATTCGAAATCAACAAAAGAAAAAGTAAGTGGACCTGACCCGTTTAATTATGACTATATCCGCTATTCTGATATTAAAATTCGATAGAGATGAAATTTGAATTGGAACAGTTGACCCCCTCCTTTTTTGCATTTCATTTCTTTGGACTTCGAAAGAATTTGTCGATATTTCCGATTAAATCTTCTTGTTCCTAGATTTTCTATGGGAATAAATTGTTATTCCCTTCCTATACAGAGAAACCCTTCTTTTAAGTCACAAGATAAGAGCCATTTCCACTATCTTTCTTTGATTTCAGATCAAGATGAATTTCTATCTATCTTCTATCTATCTCTTGAATTCTCAAAACTTCTGTCGCTCCATCCCCGCAGGGGCAGAGAACCCGTCGCTGTCTCGGCTGTGCTACCGGAAGCTCTGGGGAAGTCGGAATAGGAGAGCACTCATCTTGGGGTGGGCTTACTACTTAGATGCTTTCAGCAGTTATCCGCTCCGATACCCATGGAGAAGCTCATTATAGTACTTGTATGCTTCTAGCCGGAATCTTATTAAAAATGGGAGCGTATGGATTAGTTCGGATTAATATGGAATTAGTTGATCTTTTGAACCCGCTTCAAGCCGTGATGACTAATCAACCAATCTTGGGGTAGATAGTCTTGACTGCTATGTATCTCTTCAATTATGTTGAGGCTGTTGCTATAAATAATTAGATGCTATTCACTTAGTTTATTTTGATCCATTTGCTCAAGCTACAAAACATGTATGGAACCCATGTTTGATGATTAGAATATACATCAGTAAAAATATTTTAATCTAAGACAATTTACAGTATTTACTTTAAATTTATGTTTGGAAAAATCGTCGTTTAATACAATTCACCAAAAAGGTTGATTAGTAAATATTTTAAAGAGATGATGAATTAGGAGATAAGTATACTTAAAATTATTATGTAATTAGTTGGATATGATCAATATGTTTCACTATATTTTTTGAATGATATAAGTTAAATTGTTACATTAACTATCACATCAGTTATAATTGAAAAACAAATAAATTTTACAAACTCTAAAAAGAGTAAATTATAATTATACAACTAACCTTGAGAGTGAATAATTGAGTGTATATACACAGATAAACGTGATTTACACGGAGGATAGGAAATAACATATACAATCTGGCATTTCTATTTTTTAAATCACTGGTTTAATTTAATGTGATTTTCATGTACATCTCAAAATATTTTTTTTTTCTTGTTTAAGGGGAAATAAGGGCCCAATTGGATGACATATCCATCTCAAAGAATTTTTTTTGGTGATAAAAATGAGAAAATTTAATTTTAAGGATAAGAAATATAGTTTGATAATTAAGTTTAGATGAAATATTTTTAGAGAAAAATATGTAATGATTATGGTTGATGTGATATTTTTTTGTTGTGAGAAATTTGTTTGAGTTAATATTTAAATATAAGTTTTATTAAATATTTATAGTCAAATTCATTAATTTAGACATTAAAAAATAGTTATAATGGATCTTATTTTGAATGTTGTGTTATTTTACATTTTAATATGTGATTAATTTAATTTTTTGAGTTGAAATATAACCGAAAAAACCCTTTTTATCGATAATGTTAACTGTCAAATCATGAACAGTGAACATAATTTTTCTCTCTTTTTTAAAAGAATTTCTTTTGGAATTTTCATGAATTTTGAGAGATTTTTTTAAAGAAATTTTTTCTGAGATAACAACTAAGTGAGTTTTGTGAGATTTTTTACTATGAAATAATTTTTTGGGAGATTGAATGGCCAACCAATTGGCCCCTAAATTATTATATTTTTGTTTTGCTTGAATAGAGAGAGAAGAGAGAGAAATGTGTTTGAGAGAAAATAGGAAGATAGTTCACGTATAGAGAAAGGGGCAAAAATGGAAAAGTAAAATTTTATATAAATTTGATTTTTTACTCTTTCAGACACATGTCCTCCTCTCATTTGTGGAACAGGAAGTGGAACACCAAATGGGAACAAAAAAACTCATTCCCGTTTAATGGTGAGGTGGATTAAATTGGTGGAGAAATTTTACATGGTGTTGAAAAGCTTACATGGCATGATCTTATTGGCTAACCATATTGTAGATATTTTTATCACACTCCAATTATTTGATAATAAATAAATTTTTTTATATAAAAAAAATTATATCAAAATTCATCATTTTTTCTCCTCTATAAATAGAGACTAGTTTCACTTGATTTGGATACCAAAAAAAATTCGATCATTTTCAATATAATCATATTATTATCCTTTAATAAATAAGATTAATATTTAGATAAATATTTAAATAAATTTTATTTTAAAAAATATCGAAAAAGAAATTATTTCATCGTTATTTTTAATTATAAACGATAATCTTATTATAATCTAATCATAAAATTAAAAGGATAAATAAATAATAAAAGAAGTGGGGTAGGGTGTTGAATATTATTAAACAAAACCATTGTAGAGTGTAAAATTTGAATGAGTGTTTAATTATTATGTGGAAGAGAGATAAAATGATGTGGAGTGTTGGGAATTGAAAAAGAGGGTGTTTAATGTTGTGATCATTGTACATAGTCTAAGTAAAATGTTTTTAGAGTTTTGAGGCCCACATTACAATGTGGTGAAACAATTATTTCAAAACTCTAAAACTAAAATAATCAAGAAAACAAAAAAGCTACGTCGAAATTACCAAATTTCCACCACTTAAAAGCGTGAAATTAAATTCAAAGATTCCAACTAATATTATAATGTCCACACAGGACGTCCCCTGGAGCAAGAGGGTAGAACTAAATCCCAGCCGTTGATTCTCCACATCAAACAGCAAAAAACTATTCTCCATCTGATGGCCCCCAATGATAACACTTGTCTCCGCAGCATCTCCACCGTCCACAAAACCTCCCCATTGTCAACACTCACCAACGAGTTCGCCCCATATATTCTCCAAAACACGTCTTTATGACGCATCACGAAATCCACAAAAGGCGCACTTGGGCCTACTTGCGTTTTTGGCAAGCTTTTAGCGTTGTAGCATATCTCAAAAGGCGCTACTGCCTTTACTCTCGCCACGTGGCTCAGCTCTTTTATAAACGCGCTTTTAACAACTTTGTAAATTGAGGTTTCCATTATTGTGTAGGGTTTAATAGTGCTAAACTTTGTACCCCCATATCCATCCTTGTTGATTGTTAACAAGGATTTTTTCAAGGGCAGATCTTGGCCGTTGATCCTGATTGATGTTAAATTGATGAAATAATCAGGTGAAGGGTAGTTTTTGTAGAAAAGCCCCGGGGTTCTATATGGGTTCACTATAAGTGGTGTGTAGAGAAGAAAAACTGAGACATCTGAATGAGGTGTAAAAGAATAAGGTCTGTTTCCAAATATGTATTATAACCCCTTTTGAATTAGAATTAATTGATGGGCTTAAGCAAATACCAAATGTTTTGGGTAATTTATTAATGGGATTGGATAATAAAGAAGGTAAAGAAATTGGGCTTCCATTAATTCCAAGGCCAATCATGCCCACAACTCCATTAGCAAGGCCCTCAAGAACTGAATGAGCCCCACAGGCCGAAATCAGGTCCGGGATCTGAACGACGCCGTTTTGTGACTGGAAAACGGCGGCGTATTGGCCGAGCTCTCCTGGAATGAGATGGTTGTGTTAGAAAATTTAACTCCACGAATAATTTCGTCCTCCAAGTCGCATAAGATTTTACGCTCTCCTCAAGACAATATCCGCCCTCTACCGAGTGCAAAAGAGTTTATAGCGAATTTGTTCCAGGATACAATGGAGCCTAGTTTCAGAAAACTATTATTTATCTGCGGTTTGCACTACCGAAGATAAATCCGAATACTCTATGTCTTTACGAGTCTGAAGTTGGAAATATTGATTGATGAATAGTAATCGGTAAGGGTGCAAAGAAAATACTGATAATTTTAAGAAATAAAGCTTCTGTATGTCGGCAAAAATAATGGATATGAAATGATAAGTGCTCTGTTTTATTTCTTTTCAAATTGGCAGAAGTTATTTTGCATATATCAAAACGGGCAGAATACTAACTCTATTTATAAGTAGGAATTGCATCCATTCACTTTAAAATTATAAGATGCAACTTTTCAAAGTGACATGTTGTTTCGTAAAATTCATTTAAAATTATCAAATTCAAATTGAAATTTGAAACAACACATCTGCTGAAATTTTGTTTTACAAAATAAATAATTTTGAAAATTATTTAACAGGTTGGTCATTCTGTTAGCAACGTCGGTGGTGCACATTTTGGGGTGGCAGCCGGGGTACGGCGGCGCGTGGCACTCCTGGCAAATGCCGTAGCGTTGCAGGTGACGTGACGGTAGGTGGTGGAGTTGAAGTGGCGGCCGCCGCAGCTGAGCCATGAGTTGTTGCCGCCGAGGTCGACGGTGAGTTTGACGGGGACGGAGTGGGTGTGGAGGGTGATGGTGGTGGTGTTGGAAACAGTAGCCTTTTAAGGCTTATAAAGCCATTGTGTGTGCTGTCACTTTGCGACAGAAATTCGAACATGGTTCGTATCCGAGATACGAAATATTTTTTGATATTCTTGTTCTACTCCGGGAGTAGATGACTTTAGCCTTTCGAATTTCTCGATTCGGAGTTATAACGAATGAGAAATTAATTGTTAAAGTAAGGGACTTAAATTGGTTCAATTGGGGCTATCCCACATTGGAAGAAAACCAAAGTTTAAGTTAGTATATCAACATTTGTGTTTGGAATTGGGTTTGTGGCCTTGGTCATAACATGTTTGTGCATGTTTAGAGGGGGGAGGACCTAGCTATGGTTAACCATGGCTAAACCCCCCTCGCGCACACACGCGCACCGCCGACCGGGCGGGTCGGGCCGGGCCGGGGCTTGGGCTTGGGAGTATTATCTTTTTGGGCCAAGTTTAATTGGATTATATTTAATCAATTTTGGGCCCAATTTTTTAGTCTCCAACAGAAAATTGGTCAAGGTCTTTTTACACACAATATAAAAAATGGTGGCCACGTTTTTTATATTATTTAAAACTGTCTTTTATTATGTTCAAACGTTAGAGACGTTTTTGGGGCGGTTTTTCTTTAACCCCCAAAAACTGATGAACGTTTTACTCACATACTAATGACGTTTTTAATAGTGTTTAATTTCTTGTCCATTTTCGAGCCTATATAAAGGGCTCTCTCCAGCAGCTTTAGAACACACCAAACACACAAGTGTTCTTCAGCTCTCTCTTTTCTCTCTTCGAGTTCATAAGCAAACACATAGTCTTAGTTTGTTCGAATATCGAAAGTGGTTTCGATATCGTTCTGATATATCATTGTATCTTGGGACGTTGTTTGCATACACCCGTACCACCTAGGCGGGGCAAATTAGCGTTAAGGATAGAGTTCTCTCGCCTCGATATTTGTTCTATATTTTTCAGAATCCGTTTGTATTACGAGCAGATTTAGCAACAAGCTTAACGCTAATTTTATTGTTGTTGATTTCTGTTTCGTTACAAATTCTGAAATGGCCTTCGTTCCAACCAATGTTACCGTTCCGGTTTCTGATGACGCTGCTGCCGGTATTGATTTCGGACTTGGACCAGGAGCCGGTCTTGGCCTTGGCCTTGGATTCGGTTCTGGTGCCGGGTTCGGTTTCGCTAGTGGTAGTGGGTCTGGTTTTGGCAGTGGCTTTACAAGCGTTGCGGCTGTACCACGGTGCAGCCTGTTGCTGTGGCTGTACCACCTACGGTGCAACCAACGGCTGTTCCGGTTATACCGGCTCAGGCTGAAAAGCCTACGAAGTTCAGCGGGGCTGACTTCAAGAGATGGCAGCAAAAGATGCTGTTTTACTTGACGACGTTGAACCTAGCGAGGTTCTTGACGGAAGATGCTCCGTCTGTGCCAGAGACTCTGAGGATGTCCAACTGAGGACGGCATACGATGCCTGGAGTCACTGTGATTACCTTTGCAGGAATTACATACTCAGTGGTTTAGACGATTCGCTTTACAGCGTTTATCTGTCTATGAAAACCGCCAAAGACCTCTGGGAGGCACTGGATAGGAAGTACAGAACTGAGGACGCCGGACTGAAGAAGTTCGTGGTCGCGAAGTTCTTAGACTTTAAAATGGTGGACTCTAAGTCCGTGGCTAGCCAAGTCCAAGAATTTCAAATTATTATCCATGAAGTTCACGCTGAGGACATGGCTTTGAGTGAGTCGTTCCAAGTGGGGGCGCTAATCGAAAAGCTCCCGCCGTCATGGAGTGATTTCAAGAATTACTTGAAACACAAGCGAAAGGAGATGAGTCTAGAAGACTTGGTTGTTAGACTCAGAATTGAGGAAGACAACCGAGCCTCTGTCAAGAAGGCTCCTGTTCGGGCAATGGCGAACATTGTCGAGGATCCGGAAAGTTCAAATCGGAAGCGGAAATTCCAAGGGAAAATCCAAGAAAATTTCCAGAAAAAGGAAAAAGGGAGACAGGGAGATACCTGTCACAAGTGTGGCCGTCATGGTCACTGGGCTAGAGACTGTACGGAGCCCAAGAAAAAGAATAAACAGTCTCGAAGGAAAGGTTCTGGCTCGAACCAACAAAGAGCCAGGAACCAGAACCAGGTGCAAAATCAGGCGCACCTCGCTGTTGATGATCACCAGGGCATCAACGACATGATCGATGACCTGTCAAACAATCAGGTGCCCATCGATCTGAGTGAGATTGATCTCACGGCTGTGGTGTTTGAAGCCAATATGGTGGATAACCCAAGGGAGTGGTTTGTAGATACTGGTGCTACACGCCACATTTGCTCTGACAGAGATGCATTTTCGTCCTATACCCCTTCTGATGGACGAAAGTTGTATATGGGAAACTCTGCCACTTCTCCAGTGGTTGGTATAGGGAAAGTTGTGCTGAAGATGACTTCAGGCAAAGAGCTAACGTTGACCGAAGTTCTGCATGTTCCGGAGATACGCAAGAATCTGGTGTCCGGATCTGCTTTGGTCAAGAATGGGTTCAAGTTAGTCTTCGAAGCTGATAGGTTTTCGCTTACTAAGAGAGGAATTTATGTAGGAAAAGGATACCTTGATAAGGGCCTTTTCAAAATGAATGTAATGACTGTAATTCGCTCTGTTGTAACCGAAAACGAAAGTAATAAGAATGTTGATTATTCTGTTTACTTGCTTGAGTATTCTAATTTATGGCATGTTAGACTAGGACATGTAAATTATGATACTATTCGAAGATTGGTTAACTTGAATTTACTACCAACGTTTAAAGTTGAAAATAAACACAAGTGCGAAATTTGTGTTGAGGCAAAACTAGTCAAACAGCCGTTCCCGTCTGTTGAAAGGAACACTACACCTCTAGAACTTATTCACAGTGACATCTGTGATTTGAAGTTTGTGCAAACTAGAGGTGGGAAAAAGTATTTCATCACATTTATTGATGATAGCACGAGGTATTGTTATGTGTATTTACTAAGAAGTAAAGATGAGGCGCTTCAAACGTTTACACATTACAAAACAGAAGTTGAAAATCAACTTGGAAAAAGGATAAAGGCTATCCGAAGCGATCGAGGTGGAGAATATGGAGCACCGTTTGGTGAATTTTGTGCAAATTCTGGCATTATACATCAAACAACGGCCCCGTATTCGCCTCAGTCAAACGGAATAGCAAAACGCAAAAATCGTACTCTTAAGGAGATGATGAATGCGATGTTAATAAATTCTGGGCTACCTCAGAAGTTGTGGGGAGAGGCGATCCTCTCGGCCAATTATATCCTTAACAAGATTTCTCACAAAAACAGGAATAAGACTCCATACGAACTTTGGAAAGGTCGGGGACCTTCGTATGGTTACCTCAAAGTGTGGGGGTGTTTGGCTAAGGTAGAAATACCAAAACCCAAACAAGTGAAGATAGGTCCTAAAACTGTTGACTGCATATTTATTGGTTATGCTCTTAACAGTAGTGCCTATAGATTTCTGGTACATAAATCAGAAATTTCGGAGATTCATGAAGGTACGATCATGGAATCTCGAACTGCTTCGTTCTTTGAGGACATCTTTCCTTGTAAAGAAAAGAATGAAGAAAGACCTCTTAAAAGAACGTCTAAAGCATCTACGAGTGGTTCTAATCCCGGGGATGAAGAACCACGTCGTAGTAAAAGGACGAAAATTCCTAAGTCGTTCGGTCCTGACTTTGTATCTTATACATTAGAAGATGAACCGAGAACGATTAAGGAAGCTTTGTCGAGTCCAGATGCACAAAGCTGGAAGAAAGCTATCAATAGTGAGATCGAGTCTATATTACACAACCATACCTGGGAGTTGGTTGATATTCCAAAGGGAAGCAAGCCTTTAGGCTGTAAGTGGATCCTGAAAAGGAAATATAAGACTGACGGAACTATTGATAAGTTTAAGGCACGGTTGGTTGTCAAAGGATACCGACAAACACATGGCCTTGATTTCTTCGACACATACTCTCCGGTAACGAGAATAACTTCCATAAGATTACTCATAGCTATTGCTGCACTGCATAACCTTGAGATACATCAAATGGATGTTAAGACTGCGTTTCTGAACGGAGAGTTAGACGAAGAAATTTATATGGAACAACCCGAAGGGTATGTTGCTCCTGGACAGGAGAAAAAGGTCTGTAAACTGGTTAGGTCCTTGTATGGACTTAAACAAGCGCCTAAACAGTGGCATGAAAAATTTGATAACACGATGTTGTCAAATGGTTTTAAAATCAACGAATGTGATAAATGCGTGTATGTTAGGCAAGTACATAACGCATATGTCATATTGTGTCTATATGTCGACGACATGTTGATTTTGGGGAGTAATCATGATATTATCATGAGTACTAAAGAAATGTTAAAGAGAAACTTTGACATGAAAGATATGGGTTTGGCAGATGTGATATTAGGGGTGAAAATCTCTAGGACATCTGATGGACTAGTCTTGTCGCAGTCTCATTATGTTGAGACAGTCTTGGAAAAATTCCTTTCCCGCGACAAAACACCAGTTAAAACGCCTGTGGACTTAAGTGTTCATTTGAAGAAAAATCTGGGTGAACCCGTATCGCAGTTGGAGTATGCTAGGGTCATTGGTAGTTTAATGTATATCATGAACTGTACCCGTCCTGACATAGCATATTCTATGAGCAAGTTGAGTAGGTTCACGAGTAATCCTAGCGTAGAGCATTGGATGGCTCTAACTAGAGTTCTTAGATACTTGAAAGGTACTAAGGAGTACGGATTACACTACTCACGATATCCAGCTGTTATCGAAGGATACAGTGACGCAAATTGGATATCAGACACAGATGACTCCAAATCCACGAGTGGGTATATTTTTACTATCGGTGGAGGAGCAGTGTCGTGGAAATCTTCTAAGCAAACGTGTATAGCACGATCCACAATGGAGTCTGAGTTCATAGCTTTAGATAAAGCTGGTGAAGAAGCTGAGTGGATAAGACATTTCTTAGAAGATATTCCTTGCTGGAAAAAGCCAGTGGGCCCAATCCTAATTCATTGCGACTGTATGTCGGCAATTGGTAGGGCAGAGAGTAAGATGTATAATGGTAAGTCTAGACATATTCGTCGTAGACATAATTCCATTAAACAGTTGATCTCAAATGGGATTATATCCATTGATTACATAAAATCAAAGGATAACATCGCCGATCCTTTGACGAAAGGATTACCTAGAGATCAAATACTCTATCTATCCGGAGGGATGGGGTTAAAGTCTACAATTTAAAGAATAGACACATTGGTAACCCAACCATGTAGATTGGAGATCCCAAGATCATGGTTCAATGGGACAACTAAGGTGTGAATATTCGAGAGGCACTTGAGAGTTTAACAAACTCTAAACCCATTGCCTAGGATAAAAGAAGTGCAACCTGCAATTTGTAGCAAAGGTTAAGCTGGGCTTTTAATGATTCCTATACTGTCTAAGTGAAGTGGAGTATGGCAGGATACTCTTAAATAGGAAGTCACCCATGTAAGTGTATGAGATGTTGGCCGTCTCAATTTGTAAACACTTATGAAACCAAGAGAGGGTGCCAGGGCCAAAATGGACCCGACAGTGAGAACTAAAAGTTTGCCGAGAAAAGTTATCATGTGAATATCATTGTCTTGATTTACACGAACGGCTAACCAATTCAAGACACCGCGTTCATTGGGTAGCCTAGTAAATTCGATGATATATCACTAAGAGAGGTTCAAAGCCAAAAGCTACCTCCTCTGAAGTGATAAGTTTTCGTTTGAACTCTCACGAGAGCGAGTGCTTAGAGCGAGTGATTAATTTCATTCGTGTAGGGGATTGTTGGAAACAGTAGCCTTTTAAGGCTTATAAAGCCATTGTGTGTGCTGTCACTTTGCGACAGAAATTCGAACACGGTTCGTATCCGAGATACGAAATATTTTTTGATATTCTTGTTCTACTCCGGGAGTAGATGACTTTAGCCTTTCGAATTTCTCGATTCGGAGTTATAACGAATGAGAAATTAATTGTTAAAGTAAGGGACTTAAATTGGTTCAATTGGGGCTATCCCACATTGGAAGAAAACCAAAGTTTAAGTTAGTATATCAACATTTGTGTTTGGAATTGGGTTTGTGGCCTTGGTCATAACATGTTTGTGCATGTTTAGAGGGGGGAGGACCTAGCTATGGTTAACCATGGCTAAACCCCCCTCGCGCGCGCACACACACAATATAAAAAATGGTGGCCACGTTTTTTATATTATTTAAAACTGTCTTTTATTATGTTCAAACGTTAGAGACGTTTTTGGGGCGGTTTTTCTTTAACCCCCAAAAACTGATGAACGTTTTACTCACATACTAATGACGTTTTTAATAGTGTTTAATTTCTTGTCCATTTTCGAGCCTATATAAAGGGCTCTCTCCAGCAGCTTTAGAACACACCAAACACACAAGTGTTCTTCAGCTCTCTCTTTTCTCTCTTCGAGTTCATAAGCAAACACATAGTCTTAGTTTGTTCGAATATCGAAAGTGGTTTCGATATCGTTCTGATATATCGTTGTATCTTGGGACGTTGTTTGCATACACCCGTACCACCTAGGCGGGGCAAATTAGCGTTAAGGATAGAGTTCTCTCGCCTCGATATTTATTCTATATTTTTCAGAATCCGTTTGTATTACGAGCAGATTTAGCAACAGGTGGTGTATTGTGGAGCGTGAGGTGATGTGACTTTCGTCACTGGGAGAACCATGCCGTGCACGGCGGCGTTAGGGGTTTGGGCTATGGACAGTATAAATATAGTGAAATATGTGAGTAGGACTAGGAGTGTTGTGGTAGCCATTGCGTTTGTTGTGTGAAAAAATATTGTAGCTGCATTTCCATTTATAGACTATACTAATGTCTTATCTTCTATTTCTTTATTTATGTAAAATTTAAATTACAAAAACAAATATCTGTATATATATAATTAAATAGAAGAAGAGATGCATGCTTGCGTCGGTATTTGGGGCTTGAGGCTAAAATTAGTAAGTGGATATGTTAAAGAATGGGTTGTTTTCCAGTTTTTGTTGAGATTCGTGCAGTTTTTCAGAGTACCAAAAGAGAGAATAATTTTAGTAGGTTGATTTAATTAAGTTTTTTATTTAAAACAGAAAATTCAACATTATCCTAATCCAACATGCATTACATACTTTTTTAAGGGTGGCTTTTTTCACATACATAGGTAAAAAAACCCATCTCAAAGTAAGAATATATAATGTATGTTGGTCCAAGTTTAACATGATTTAAATTTGAATTTAAGAATTAAATAATCCTACCAACGTTGGGGAACATAATTGATATACTCATTTACAATTTTATTTTATCTTTATTAATTATGTTGACAGATTTAAAAATGAAACAAACCTTTTATCATTAAGGAAATGCAATGGTCGAGTCAATTTTTGTTACAATCCAAACATAGAAATTTGATGATAATTCATTTTTTTTATTAAGTTGTGATTATTCATATGAGGTATTATTTGTTAACAACGATTTAATACACTATTATCTTGGTAATAATTACAAATGGGGATAACAGATAACTTATACAAACTTTTAATGACAAGAAATTTATTTATAGTATCTCTACTCTATTATGATTGAAGACATGTATTTGTCTTGATTTAGGTCGAAATAAACGAGCTAAACCAAGTCGAGTTGGCTCCAGTACGACCCAGTGTCTAAGAGAGATTATAGACTGTGCTTGGTTTGACCCAAGTTACTTACGTACCTTTCTTTAGAATCAAGTCTAATGTAGTTCAAATAATAAAGTTAGGATCGTAATAGCGCCTTAGTAACTCAGTAGTAGAGTGGATTCGTACTATCAGATCTCTTCTCTCCCGGTCCCCTATTCTATTAGATGGACGCAGTATTTATAATAGGGACACGCTGTACGGAAGGAGCAAGAGCACGTGGGATACCGTATACGTGGCCCAGATGGGTGGATCTTTAAGGGTATTCGACCCGATTACAGAAAACACGCGGATCTTGTAGTGTATTGCAATTTTACAACTTGTAAGGACCTGTGTGAAAATAAGAGCACAAACACCTAGTCATGAAAATAGAAGCATAAATCTATAAGATATGGACCAAAAATGTAACAAACGACGCAATAAATCAATCAAGAAATGTGTACAAAATACACGTTAACAAACACCCCACACTTAAGCTATTGCACGTCTTGGGCAATGTTTAACATTTGGGCAACACAAAATCAACAAAATCCCAACACCCGATCAAAAAGACAGAGATTTATGAAACGAAGAACAAGAATTGAAAGTGATAATCTGACACGTGCAAATAATCAAAGACTTTAATGCCTCATTAGATCAAAAACTAACACAACGATTTCATTTGAAACATATGCATGCATGCTATTAGACGACTCTTCTCACAATCCTCTCCAAACACTCGTGTTTAGGGTTTAACGTGTATCGTTCAAGTCTTAACATATCAATGTAATCCCATAGGCTTGCTTATACATCAAAATCTCCATTACTTTCGAAAAATGTGCACAAATGAATCAAAAGGTCTTTTATTTAAGGTTGTAACGGGGCTAGGGCTCGGGGTCGGAATGAAAAGGTAATGAAAGGCTAAGTCCGTAATTTTTTTCAAAGAACATCAAGACGTTATTGGGTAATTCTACCATTAAGAACCCAAATACCTATGTGTTCATCCTCTCTCGGGACTTGCTTCATTATTTTTTTCGTTCTTTTTGTCATTTCTTTTTCAGCCTTTTTTCCCGTTTTCTCTTTTTTTTCTTTTCGAAATTTTTCACTTTTTTTTTTCGGAATCACTCTTTTCGTTTCCGAAGGTTCCCCACACTTTAATCGAAATACATCATTGTTTTTGAATTCCCAAACACATGTTGATAAATCTTGATGTTCGACTCATTTTTCGGACGGGTAAAACAAAGAGATAAATATACACAAGTAGTGAAGGTTCAAAGCTCGGGTTTTAAAACAAGAAATAAGCTAATAAGCTCGTGGGCTAACTAGAGGAAAATTAAAGGGTAGGCTTATTTGGTTAAGTGGTTTATTCCTAATGCCTTTATCACGTTCAAAAATGCACAAATTCATGTAATCTTGACATGGTTCAAAGCAAGTTCTAGGATATGCAAAGACATGTAAGAATCACACACAAGAAATGAGATGGATGTTCAATCTAAATGACGGTTTCAAAGGCTCACAAGGTAGGTCTAAGTCGTACTAAAGCATGCAATTTTATTATTCGCATTCAATCATTATACTAGCAAAGATCGTCATGCGACAAGAAAACCAATCAATCATTACACGGTCAAACTACACAAACTCAACTCGTTCAACAGAATCCAAAAAAACTATACTAGTCAATCACAAAGCGAAAGGATTTTGAAAAATTTAACGTGCCATAAAAGTAAACAAAACCAGAGAACATGCAACGCAATTGGAAATCACCTCCCCACACTTATAATACACATTGCCCTCAATGTAAAAAAAAACATAAAAACACCGACAATGCTTAAGAGTGAAAGGGTGACTTCCCTAGGGCATCACTCGGTCGTGATGCCGAGGTGTAGTGGTAGTAGATTAATTTGGCTTCAATTGCATTTAAACGAGCTTCGACAGTGTGAACCGGAGGTGAAGGCGGAGCTGTGGCGACGACGAGGAGGAAGAACCGGTCTCGGCGGAAGATTCCGACGATTCTTGATCGGAGGATAGGTGAGGTTCTTCGTCGACGGAGGGTTCGACTTTCAGCGGTGGATTAGGCGGAGCGGTTGGTTCGCATGGTGGTTGTCTTGGCTTCGTTTTGGTTGTACGACCCATAATACCGGAGACGATGGTGGTGCATGGTGATTCACGGCGGCGAAAAGCTGCAAGAAAATTGGTCGGAGAAGATGAGTAAATGGAGGCGTATGGGAGTTAGGGTTTAGGGAAAGTGATTTGGGGATTTGTTTTTGTCTTGAATGTAATTAAGTAAAAAAATATTTTTGTTTAAGGAAATATATGTAAATATATAAATATATATTTATTTCCTTATTTTCTTTGTTTTTCGATTTTTTTTTGGATTATATATATATAAAAAAATGAAAAAAAAAAACTAAGGTGGAAAAAACAGGCAAGAAGGCAAAAAGTTCACCAACTTTAGGCGTGACAAGAATGGTCACTGGTGACCCTTCTGCTTTTTGGTAAAAAACTTAAACAGAAAAAAATGTGAAAAATTAAAAACGATCATGGGTTGCCTCCCGAGAAGCGCCATTTGTTTAACGTCGTCGGCTAGACGATGCTATGCCTCAAGTGGCTTAAGTCGGAGGTTCAAAGCCATCACTATGCCAAGCTACCTTTAGTGGATCATTATCATTAAATTCAAAAATTCGCTGCATCACAAAGTTAGTAGCATCTAAACCAAACATAGAGCAATCATCAGTAGAATACTTCATGGAATCATATAAATTGACCATCACAAATTCGTCTTCAAATTCCATAGTAAGAGTTCCATCATGCACATTAATTTTAGCTCTAAATGTTTTCAGAAATGGTTTTCCAAGAAGAATAGGGGCTAATTTACTACATTGATCTTTATCCATATCAACAACATAAAAATCAGCATGAAAAACTAAGTTATTAATATGGGCTAATATGTTCTCATCAAACCCATTAGAAGATGCATTAGACCCATCAGTTAATTGTATAATCATGTCCATTTTTCTCAATTTTTTCACATTCAAATACTCATAAAAAGAACGAGACATGATATTTACAGAAGATCCAAGGTCTAACATAGTGTTCTCAAATTGCACATCACCTATTTTGGAAGAGATAATAAACATACCTGGGTCTTTGTATTTTGGAGGTAATTCATTTTCGAATGTTGGAGATTCATTTGCTTCTATATCCACTTCTTCGTCGTCACTAATCTCATCTTCCCGAAAAATCTCATATTCTTTAACTTCCTTCTCATATGTTGGAGGAGTTATCTCAATAAGCTTGAATTGCTTGGTAAGTGTCTCCGTTGGTTTTGTGAGTTAATGTTCCACATTTTTCTTTTTCGACTCACCTTCCACCTCATTTTAGAGTTATATAAAAAAACCACATGGAACTCTTTTAGATGCTTATGAGGATCATCTCCTATAAACCATGAAAAATAGGAAGTAAGCGAATAAATTCATACGTTAATTCAAAATCAACTTAAAAAATAAGATATTGAATGTAAAAAGATTGCTCGTTAAAATTTGGCATAGCCAACTCCCTTAAAGTCTTCTTGACGTTAGCCATGGCATCTAAGAACGTTGCATGATCACTTTCTGTAGACGTTGAACTCTTTTCTTGATCTGAAATTCACCTATATGAAGAGATCTTGCAATACAATACACTAAACAAAAATATTAGTAACAAAAGAAATAAATCTAATAGCACCAGTCCCCGGCAACGGCGCCAAAATTTGGTGGGTGTCGAATCCAACAAAAATAAATACCTACTTAAAAATATCTGTAAATAGCGATAAGCAGGGTCGATCCACAGGGAATGGTGTAACATTAATTTCTAAATTACTAATATTAATTTAAAAAGGGGGAATTTTTGAAGTGGTTAACTAAAATAATTCAAAACGTAAACTAAAAAAAACGTAAACAAACTAAATTCGAATTCAATGAGGTTGGAAATTCTAGTCTTCGGATATCTCGGTATTGATTCTATAACTCGATCATCGATTATAAGGATAGTTCAATATTCTCAAGTAAATTAGCTATAGACGTTAACAAGCTCTAACGACCTCGTTTTTCCTTATGTCGTCGATAATCAAAACAAGCTCTTTGATTACTTCTCTTATCAGGTAGACAACCCTAAACAAGCTCTAAAGATTTAATCTATCGATAACATTCATGTACTAGAAAAATACCAATTCTAATCAATAAACACATAAGCTCGGATTATTTAAACTAGATTACTAATTCCCATAGCAACTAATCGAAAACTTGTCCATAATCGATGTCACTAACTACTACGAATATTAGGGTTTACCAAACAATTACGGATTTGGGTTCTAATTAGCTTAATATGATTTCAATAATTAAATAGTTGATCAGGCTACCTAATCGAATGAAAAATATTGACAACAGAGCACATAGAAAAAGTAAATACTTGAAGAACAAAGAAATTTAAAGCACAAATCAAATCTCACGAATTAATAAAAATCAAACCTCGAAAATCCTTCGACTAGAATTATGTGTTTAGCAACACATAATCAAAAATCATCTACAAGGCTTAAAGAAAACGTACGTACGATAAAATAAAGATGGAATAGTTCTGTGGAATAAAATTCCACTTATTTAAATCTAGAGGAATCCTAGCTAAACAAGGAAACCTATTAAAATAGGATTTTTAAGAATCCTAATCCAACTAGAATTGTTCAAAACAAGGAAATAAAATTCTAAACATAAAGGAAACAGTCTCCAACATAATTGAGAACTAAAACCGAACAGCAAAGGTAATTTCCAGCCTCAAAAATCGAATTCCCGAACAACCCTGATCCACAATGCAAAAGCCTTGCCAGTTTTAGGCGTGACCAGCGTGGTCACGCCTAATTCTTGTGAGGAATCTACTGGCCTTCTTTTCTCTAAGTCAATATTCTTCATTTTCAACCCTTTTTGTTACCTTTTCAATCCATCCTCTTTCAAACACCTAGTCATAAAAATAGAAGCATAAATCTATAAGATATGGACCAAAAACGTAACAAACGACGCAATAAATCAATCAAGAAATGTGTACAAAATACACGTTAACACATATACAACCCAAAACACTAGATGGGATACGACCCATATTGTCTATATCATCTAATCCCCCTGTTTATCATTTTATACGATTGATATGGCATTAAATAATAAATTCTTATTATCGAGGTTTAACTGTTGTTGCTTTGTCTCGAGCCGCGTGCCCTAGTAATCATGACCTTTTTGGTGGCCTAGGATATCCAAACGTCGCATCTTGAGAGACGTTGGATCTGTAGCGAGATGAAGATCTTGATCGTTCATTTCTAGGTTTTTATCCATATATAAATAGCGCTTCAATGAGAGAGAGAATTTACCACTCCAAATTTCTAGCTTGCTTCATATTCAGACCTACTCGTACATTTACAATCTTCAGGGCATTTCTAATCACAAATCTTCGGTACATTCTCCTGCTCTCATTATTTTTCTTGTGTTTATTTATGACTTCTGAAGGGTCGAATGAGGTTATAGATGTAGTCACGGGAGTAGATAGTTAGCCTATAGTCCCAATAGATCTAGGTCATAGTTCCGGTTCTCATATCGCCACTTAATTACTTTATAATTCTAATGTTGTCTTATGGTGCTGAGCTTAACCTTCAAAATTTCAATAAACTTTTTATGCTTAATCGATGCATGGCTACAACAGAGATAGATTTTTATTATATTTTCCCTCGTAAGGTTTGTCGACTCTAGGCTTATTCCAAAGATTCTTACGGGGCTTAGAAAGACAAGTTCTTTTTCATAGCCCAACCCAACCAAGAACCTTGACCTATAACCTGTAGATTTAACTTAGATTCCCCAGCTAGTTTATCCTGGTCGTCGTGATTCAACCACATCCATCCACTTTTCATCTAGTGAAAAATTTCGCATGTCCTTTAAACACATAATCCTATTGAATATCCACAATAGTTACATATAACTTTTAATTTAAAGTATAAATTAAGATGTCTAAAATATATAATATAAATTATATATATCTTGTGATGCACGGACATTTCAAAAAATAACGTATCATGTCGGATACTTGATCGGATACGACACTCGACGGACACCATGTCTAATATGAAAATAAATTTGTCTGCTGTAACCAAATTAAAAAAATAAAATATGAGCAGTGTAATTAATGGACGCAGTCAGAAGAGATATTATGATACGGAAAAATAGTTTCATAAAAGGTTACATCACGATAGATAATAATCTCATTAGTTTCAATATTTACACTTTGTAAGATTTACGATTTTCACAATACCCGAAAAACATGCATTTACGAGCACGAGGTTCAAATTTGTCATGATTCGAAAAAATAGAAGCATAGCACAAACACCCAAACACACGAAGAACATCAAAGTTTGTGAAAAAAACCATAGATAATCTCAAAAGTGTCTTGTCTTGAAGAATGGAGCTAGGCGTGCGATTAATTAAAAAAATAGCAGTCAAGATACATTCAGACCACAACATAACAAGACAATTACTTTGAAAGAAAAGAGAACGAGCAACATTTAATATGTGTTGATGTTTTTGTTCTACAATACCATTTTGTTAAGGAGTATCTACGCACGTAAATTGATGCTTCTAGTATCATGAAAAAGGATTTAAATTCATTGTTGGTAAATTATGTACCATTGTCAGACCTTACACATTTTATTGTGTTTTAAAAAACTGAGTTTCGACCATGTTAAAAAAAAATTAAAACAGGCAGGGTTTCAGATTTAAGAGCAAGTAAGTAAACCCACGTAGCACAGGAGCAATCATCGACAATAGTAAGAAAGTAACAAAATCGATTATGACTTTCAGTTTTATACGGTCCCCATAAATCAACATGAATGAGATCAAAAGGTGATTGACTAATATGAGGGCTAAGGGAAAAAACATTTATAGTTTGTTTAGCTTTATGGTAAATATCACAAGGTTTAGTTTATAAAAGACCATCAAATTTTAAAGTGTTTTTCAAAACTTTTAAGACGATGTCCGAGAGATGTCCTAACCATTTATGCCATAAATTACAAGAACTATTAACTCCTTTCTTATTCCCCGTAAATGGCATATTCCTAGGTAGACAACTAGTTCTGGGTATAGTGATACAATCTATTGTATTGGTCTAGTCATACTCAAAGGTTAGGCGTTTTCTAAAAAAGGGACCACAGCTTCCATTAGTTCATTCATATTCTTCTCTTTTCTTTGACTGCTCCCCCAAAAGGGAGACTTGCTTAGCTTAGCTGCGCTTATGCGACCGGTTTGGCTTTCTCTCGGGCGGCCACTTTCCTTACCTTACCCCCACTACACTCTCACTCCAAGCTACGCCTTCTGAGCAAGATGCATTGCGATTTCCTCTTTAGTGGACGCACCGGAGTATGACACGGGACGGGAAGAGAAAGACTTTTTCTCCGGCGAGCTTTCCCTCTTAAAGCCAAAGACGCCCTAAGACAAGGTCAAACTGTTGGGAAGAGAACATGGTCAATAGAACTTGGCTGGATCCGGGCTGGGATAGTAAAGTTGTGACGCCCTTCAATTCTTATTACTTTTCTCGGAAATATAATAAATAATATTAGTGCAATTTAACAAGTTAATTTATGTAGATAGTTATTAATTTCTTAGAATTGTAATTTCTATCATAATAGTTTAATCCCTAAATTTTACTCTACACTAGATGAAAGTTTATATTATGTACTCAAATTAATAAAATAAGAAATAGATATTTATTTAAGCATTATGTATAGATATGTTGGTAATTAATTATAAGAATTAGATATTCATGAGTTAATTGCATTATATATTCTATCAAGCCAAGCCAATTTCTCCTTACAAGACACCTCAACTAGTGACTCATCCCACTACACTATCTTCCAAGCTCCTCACCATTTACGTGATTTACCCCTCTTTCTTTTCTTCAAGCATTTATCTTCTTCTACAAAACCAAAAGTTCAGTAGGATAGCTGAGAAATTTAACAAGGAGTAGAAAAATAGCAAAAGCACCAAAAGAGTTAAGAATAGGATATTGTAAAGGGCAAGAGCAAAGAAGAAAGGGAATCTAAACTTACAAAATTCTTACGATTACGGCATCGAGCAGAGACGGTAAAGAAATTGGGCTTTTTATTTCTCGAGCTTTAATTCCTAAACATAGTTGCTTTCTTGTTCTGAATTGTGACTTTGATTTGAGTGGGTGAAGATAATAGTGTAGGAATTGAAGTTAATTAGAACATATATATATACATATATATAGGTAGTATGTTTTCTTGTTTTGATTACCTCAATTCTAGCTTATACTCTTGAAGAATTGATGACTAAAGGGTAACTTTTAGCCTCGACGAGTTTCGGTGACCAATGGACAGATTGTATTGAATAAGGAATTAGATGGGATAACTATCTTACTTGACTATCTCACCTTTAATTTCTGGAAATGAAGTTTATTAGTATAATTAGGGAGACTTAGTTTTAGTTGTGATGTAGGATGAGGATTGGAATGGTAAGCTTTTTGATGATATTGTTACTTACAACCACTATAAACTTGGTTGCCATGTTTGAGGATGCTAGATATGTATTTTGCCTAATTCTTTTGTTTTAGTTTTGAGTTTTATGTTATGGTGGTTTAGCTGCGTTTATCTCGGAAATGATAGATGACGTTAGTCTTGAGTATACGCCGCGAGTTTAGATAAAAGTTAATTTCGAGATGCGGCGTTAGGCTTTTAACTAAGACGATGAAAATTGATGCTTGTGTATATGATTAGTTAGTCGACAATAATGTTAACCTGGTATTAATCCATTCAGGTGATTTCGAAGAAGAATATCCGCAAGTAAAAGGGAACGACCAGGGGACTCCTAAAGGTGAGTGTCGATATATATATATATATATATATATATATATAGTTTTGAAAATAAAACTGGAGGAAATTGTATGTTGTGACTCTTTGGTGAAATGTGATCTGAAGATGGTCAGTGTTAAAAGTTTGTAAAACATCACATCATATTACTATGTTCATTGCATTACTCTATTCCACTCATTTCATAATACGACGTTGCATTTTATTTATGGGACTTGTTGATGCATTGCTTGTTCTTTTGGGCCCAACCACGGCATGATGATTGTGACCCTGCCGGGCAGCAACGGGCTCGCCGGATTGGTGGTCGCAACATCATGGTTGCCGATTCCCCTCCCGTGCATGGACGGAGCGTATCATGGCGATGGGGTCGTAGATTTAGGCATGTTCCCGGGCATGCCAGTTTTATGCAAGTTGGCCGCTTGCAATTTGGTGGATAAGGTAGTTGATCGATGATAGGAGTCATAAGGAGGTGCAACGGCTATTGAGTCCTCTTCGTTTATCGAACTTTTCAGGGAAATTATGTGAATCAGTACATGTGATTGTTTATTTATAGTCGTTGATTTCAATAGTGGCATGTCATTCATAACATACATGTGTTTTCTTTAAACTCTCTTCGTTTTAAAATCACTGGCACCCACATCTCGACCTCATTAAGCCTTTGCTTATATTTTTGTAAATGTATTTCCTTCAGGTAATGGGTGACGTACCTTTGAGGGAGTAAGCTGCGTGTTAGAAGTGCTCTGATACAGTCTAGATGGTCGGTTAGTTTAGCCAAGTATATTTTGGTTCGTCATGTAACTTTTGGTTAGATGTATATGGATCAGTTTGTAGATATTAGTTAGACGTGACGACTTATTCCTATAGTTATGTATTGATATCAAAGTCTAGGCGTTGTAAGTGATCAAAGACGTACATTGTTTTGGCACTCTTGTATATAACTTTGGATGTTTATAATGTAAGTTAGTGGTGATTCACTTTTTGACGTATTTGATTATAAATTGTGGGATATAATTTATTTTATTACCAGGTAGTAGTTCGTCGAAGGAATCGAGTTAGTGTCGAAAATTTTAAGTTTGCTACATATATAGACGTTTTTTTTTTTTTTTTTTATCAGTTTCGGGGCGTGACAAGAGTTCCCAGAATTATGAATAGGGAAAGCGATGGGACCTCTAGTCGAATGAAAGAGGTATAGACCTCCATCTAGCTTACTAATCCCCAGCTTTTTTCTACTCCAAAAGTCCTGAAGAACACAGTAATTATTAAAAAAATTGGACACAACATGAGCAATCTTTAGTCAATTTAGAAATAGATAAAAGATTGTAGGAGAAATTAGGAACAACAAGGATGTTAATAAGATGAATTCCTAGAATCAGAAACATGTCACCAGTATATGAAATTTTGCACTATTACCGTTCGGAAAGGTGATAGACATATTTTTCTCATGAACATCTACCAAATTAAATAAGTGTTCTTTAGAGCAAACTATGTGATCAGTGGCCCATGAACCAGTGATCCAGCCCTTTAAAGGGGCAGTGGTATTAGTACCTGCCATACAAATTTTAGTTCCCCTCAACTCCGTTTGTGTTTTGAGTAAATGGAGGAGTTGAAATTGTTGTTCAGGGGTAAAATCAGGAATAATATCCTTGTCCTGGACAAATCAGATTTTTCAGAAAAAACAACATTAGAATTTTTGTTAAAATTTTGATTCTGTCCAGGTTTCCTATTATTCTTTCTGTAAATATCTGGGAAGCCAATAATATGAAAACATTTTTCAATCGTATGTCCAGGGTTGCCACAATGTTCACAGATAGGTTTATTAGAAGTAGTATTCTTCTGATTATGTTTATCTTCTGATTAGGTTTATCAGTTAATTGACCAAAAAAGGTAGAGAAAGTTTTTACAGTGCCCGTGTGAGTGGAAGGAGATCCGTGAGACTCTTCTTGAGAGATAATATTAAAGGCACTCATAACATCAGACAAAGGGGTCATGCAGTAAAATGTTACTTCAAACAGACACATAAGTTTCATTAAGACCCATAAGAAATTGCATAAGTTTTAGATTAGTGGCATGTTTTACAAATTTTTCAGAAGCATTACAAGAAGAAGGTGGAGTGTCAACGAGTGCAGCATACTCATCCCATAACATTTTTATCTTAGAGTAGTAAACACCCACAAAATCAGAACCTTGACGTATTCTAGACAAATCTTGATAAATCGAAAAAAATTTAGATCCGTCCACTTTATTATATGTGGCATTTAACTGAGACCAAACTTCAGAAGCTTTAGAAGCAAACACACGACTAGCATAAAGGTCCTTAATAACAGAATTTAAAATCCAAGATGGGACGACATCACCTGTCCCACTGATTCCATAAGACGGGATCTGTGGGATATGGTACAGTGCCCATAACAAAACCAAATTTATTTTTGCCAGTAAGAGCAATTAACATAGCCCGATTCCAAACAGAATAGTTATTACATCTGGTTAACACATACGGAATTATAGTTAAATTTGTATAATCAGATGCATGAAGGTGAAGGGATCACTTATATCCAAGTTTGAGATGGATGTGACACCAACAGAAGTGACACCAACAGATGCAGTGATATCAGTCATGATGCAACAAAGCAGAACCAGAAGCAGAAAACACCAACATCAACAAAAAATAATGAAAAAGGAGAACGATTATACCACTGTATTTTTTGTTTTGAAAAAAAAATACAGAAAAAAAAAACCAAGAAAGGAACCACGTCGGTTCGGGTTAAAAGAAAGAAGCGGAAGCGATAGAGGAATCTTGTCCTACGTACGCCAATCACCTAAAAAATCAGGGAAATAAGGATCGTAAATAACAAATCCAACAAGAACAAGACAAAAAACCACCAAAAAGTGAAAAAAAACACCGATAAAAAAGAAATTGATACAGCAAAGCCGATCCGTTTACACCTCTTACGAATCTAGTGTAAAACAAAAGTACAGATCGAAAAAGAATACTGAATAAGGACCTGGATCTGTCATAGAGACAACCAGATTATGATGTAAACAACTCGTATCGGGTATAACAACCACAATAAGGCAAGATCCGTGTAGACTCGTCACCAAAGACCCAGATCTGCATAGATCTGAAGAGAAAACACCCGATGTGTACCGATCGCGTATATCAAGGCTACAAGCACCAAATACGAGCTCGATTCGGTGAAGGTATAGAAAAAACCAGCACCAAATCAGCAAGAAAAGAACGTTTTCAGAGATATTCTGAAAGAACAAAGACAACCAAAGGTGAAGCACCAGATATAATGCCCATGAACGATTATGCTCTTGATGCCTGTTTGGTGCAAATATATAATACTATTGATTGTACTTCTGTTACTGACACATAATGGCATCCATTTATTCCGATATATAGTTAATGTGAACGAAATTGAATGTATTAACATGTAACCAACATGCTTAAAACACTTGATCATAAACTCATCTTTACAAAGAAACGATTGCATGTAAACAATGCAAACGGGATGTTAACATTACAATTTCACCTACTATGTGTACAAAAGTTGCAAGCTTTGGAGTTAGAGTACTCAATAACACCTTATTTATGGCTTCCTCATTGGCAACCCGAAATTCTGAAAAGTCGTGATTTCTCCTCTAAGCCCAGCAGCAACTATAACCATACCCCAGGCCCAGGCTGCTGATTTACTCTGACGATTGTCAATTGAGACCTCTAAATGTTGTACACCCCCATTTGAATTGAGCAATCCAGGCCAAGGCATAGCCACATATACATCTTCACAACGAAATGACTCATAGGACTCAGTCACAATAGCACTTTTCCTTTTGTTTGATGGGGAGTTATCTTCATGTCTCCACACGTAAACACGAGAATCTTTACTCGCAGATACTACATGTTTTTGATTCGAGGTCAAGGAGGCAGAAATTTGGCTGTTTCTGTTGTGAAACCCTGTCAAAGATTCACCTCCGTTTTAATGGTTATACGTAAAATTGTATAATCGCCACCCAGTAGGTAGATGATCACCAAATTGCATAAGAATTTTGATAGAATCATTTAAAGAATAGTTTTTGGTTCGACATATACTGTTTACTTTTTGAATACTCATTCTTAGAAATTTTGGTGCAGTTTTTCAGCTTACCTATACTTGATCTAGATTAACCTCCCTAACGTCGATTATTCATTTATTTATAACTCAGAGAAAAACATATGTGCATCTTGTATACCTCTGAATCTGTGAGTAGTTGTAATACCATCTACAAGTCGAGTTTGAGAATCTGCAGATGTCATAAGCACTTTTGATGTACTTCCAGTTGCAAACTGCGTGTAATGAAAATATCTGAAAACTGTAAGAACATATGAAAGTGTATTCGTCTTTCCGAAACTATCTATAGCAAAAAAAAAAAAAGGGATCTAAAACAAAATTAGATGGTAGCAAATGAAAAATAAATTACTACTATATATGTGTGCATGAGAATGTAGCCAATGTCTAGTTTACCTGGAGGCCAGTTATTTTCTTCCTGTTTTGCAGAATTATCTGGGATTTTTTCTGCAACAGATTATCTGCATAATGCATAACGTATAAATAATCTACTAAAAAAAAGTCGATCTTTCTGAATAAATCTATAGTTAATACCTGATATGTTGTATATGTGACATCTACCGCTGTATGAACCAACAAGTGCCCCCTGCAAAATTTTCCAAGCATATTTTGAGATTAATCTAGCATGCGAATTTAGAGGAATTTCCCTTTATTTGTGTTGACAATGTGAAGCAATTAATTCGAGCAATATATATATAATCCGTCACTGACCTTTCCATCGGGCGTATAGGAAATTGCAGTGATTATTTCATCCAAATCAGTATAGTCAACGACTCGTTCATCAGGAATGCTCCATATACGCATCTTAGTATCTACGGAGCCACTTATGAAGTATCTATCATCAACAGGATTAAACTGGATGCAGGTTACTGTGTCATGGGAAATCAAGGGAACTTATGAATAGATGAACAAAGTCCTAAAAATGCATCAAAAATAACTTCATAAAATGCAATTGCATTGGAAGGAACGGAAAAGAAACAAAAACTGATACTATAAATAAACTAGGCTCTGTAAATTCAAAAAAACAAAATAAAAGACGTACTAGTACACCTAGGATTCTGGAACCTACCATAGTCGAAGTGCAAAAATATCTTTAAACAAGTGTTGCTCGACAAATCCCACAGACGAACTGTTTTATCCATTGAAGACGATAGCAGTTGCTGGAGAAGAGCAAAATTAAGTAGAAATGTCTAAGTTTACAGAAGCAAACATGTGTAAAAACAAAATAAATATATTAGTCATCATATATATATCTTCGTTTCTTATTCATTATCTCGGATATTCTTTTCTTCTTGATGGGAATTTATCTCGGATATTTGTTTAAGGGATCTGGGACAGATTTAGAAACTCATATAGTAGGATAATGAGAATCAGAATAGTGTTCAATTACGGATTAACTTTCATCATACCAAATCAAATGGCCACACATACATAGGAGCATCTAATAAGCAAATCATGTAAGAATCAATCTATAACAACAGTGCACTGTCTATATGGGGGTGGAAGATAGCTTGTCGCCTGTCGGAATCTTAGACGTCTAATTTTTTCATTGAATATTGACGATCACATATTTTTATACTATAGTGTACTGTATCAATGCACCGTAACTGTCCTTCAAGTCAATAACTCAATTTCTTTGTACATAAAGGACACACATAAACATAGATTGCCACTAATTTACCAGAAATTTTCCTCCCAAAAATCTTCATAGGATAACGAGAAACAGCATGAAAATCAATATTTATTTTCTAAACTTCCGTAGAAACACATACTTAGTAGAGTTCAAATTGCTTAATAGGGATTAATCGTACGAAAAACGTACTATCATCATTATCCAAATGTCAATAAACAATTCAACTCATTCACAAAAAGAATAAATAGAAATACTAAACTAACCCGAGACTTGGACCAAGAGAGATCCTGAACACCAACCAAATGTCCTTCAAATGAACAGACAGGTTTCTCTGAAAGACCAAACAATGTCTCGGGGACCAAAATCTGTTCAACACTCCTCGATTTTCCACTTACAGATGATGAAAATTTGCTATCGAAATAGAAATCTCTTCTCCTTTCTGTTTCCATTATAACCTGCCATACATGAACCACACAGTCCTCACCAGCACTAGCCAGATACTTGCCATCCAAGCTAAATTTAATGGTCCAAATCGGACCATTATGAGCCTGTATTTCCTGGCCCTTGTACAGTGCTGTAAGCTCCTTAACATACTTACCTTTCTGCATAACCTGAACTCTTTCAGCCCCGGGAAATGAAACATCATCACTACGAAAACTGAAACTCGAAGATTCTGAACAGATGCTTGGGGATCTTGAATCCTCATGGAACAGTTGCCATAGCTGTTCTCGTCGTATAACTGCTGCAACTAGCCTCTCCCAGTTGTCGTAAATACGAGACATCAATCAAGGTGTTTCAAAAATGTTTTTTTAATTCGCAAAAACTAAAATTTCAGGGAATTTGGTGAAAAGTGATCAGAACGAGAAAGATCAAACTTCAGTGTTTTGGACTTGTAAGGCCAACTTTTAATCGGGTTCGAAGGTAAAGAACTAAATAACGACTATGCATTAAAGCATTGGATATCAAGTCAGCAAAATAATTATATTTTTTTCAATCTTTACAAAAGATTCCTTCTCTTTTCCAATTTAGAGTTTATTATGCTTTCTTTTTATGAATTTACTAATGTAACGCGTTTGTATTTGTTTACAGTGTTTCTCAATCAGTAGAAACAATTGTAAACAAAAAAGAATTGGAAACAAACAAAACCAAACATTTGTATCTATTTGATTAGCCGTCGACACTTTAGAATATTATAACCATAGGCCTAGAATATGAAATCATATACCAACTTCCTTTGATGTTCCTGTGATCCCATTTTCATTGGAGGATACTGTAATAATCTCTTCCTTTGATTACTGTGATCCCATATAAAATTGCTTTGAAGTTTTAGCAACCTTAATTTTCGGAAATTAATCGTTTAAAATTTTGTCATTTAAAATATTAATAGCCAAGATAAGTTTCTCCTCAGGCCATGTAATTAACTGAGGTTCAAAGAAAAAGATAGCTGTTTTTGCAGTAGATAGAGTTCCATTACGTGGGCTGTTAATCTAATTAATGACAAATTGTGAAAAGTATTAGCTGGATGACAAACCTCGAAACGATATTATATTTTTTTGTTAAGCAATTGTTAGGTTTGTCCAAAAATTTAATGAGAACTCAAGTATAAGTCAACAATATGATCCAATAATATGTCATACATATATAAATTATTTTTAAGATGTGGCATATTAGAAATCCCAAAACTAATCAATTTGAGATATTGCCAAGTGCAAGTGCAATATTGGTGAAGAATTCTCTCAGAATAGTTTTTTTTAATATATAGATAAACATATTTTTTTAAGCGACCAAAGCTTCTCTCACTTGTACCTAAAATGTGTATTCGAAATATATTGAAGACGTATATGAGTTTAGGTTGTAATTTAGTAAAAGTTTTGAAACCTGCATTAAATGTGGATGAAACAATTATTTCTAAGAAGTCTATATCTATATCTATATATATATTATTATTATTATATTTATATTATTATAAAAGAATGAGTTTTTTTTTTACATTTTTTAAGTACCTAAAATATCCCTAACTAAATTATATTTTAATAGCAAAAAAGTCAAAAAATAAATTTTAGACATCTAAGAAGCATAATTGTATTAGAAATATTCTACGATAAATTCCACATGGATGTAAAATTATATAAAACTAACAATGAAGAATGATGACATTTATTGAGAGAGAACTTGGAGAAAGCTCCATTATTACTTATTTAATATATATTTATTAATTATTCAATTATTTTAAGATATTTTTTAATTTGACTATGTCAGACAATAATTGAGAATAAAATTGATTATTCACTATAAATTTTTTTATAACATATCTATATTAGGAAAAAGAATTAATTTCACTTTTAAAAGTATGAGTTTTTTTTATAAAATTGATTATTCACTATAATTTTTTTTATAACATGTGTATATTAGGAAAAAGAATTAATTTCACTTTTAAAAGTATGAGTTTTTTTATATATTTTAATTACCTAAAATATCTTTATAAAATTCAATTTTAATGTTGAAATAGTCAAACATGATACCTAACTGGACTTAAAATTGATGAAAAAGTAACTAGATATAAACTAATAAAAGTACACTAAATCACTATTCTTTATATATTTATTTAATATTGAGAGAGAAATTGGAGAAAGGTCCATTATTACTTATTTAATATATTTATTAATTATTCAATTATTTTAAGATATTTTATAATTTGACTATGTCACACAATAATTGAGAATAAATTTGATTATTCACTATAAATTTTTTTATAACATATGTATATTAGGAAAAAGAATTAATTTCACTTTTAAAAGTATGAGTTTTTTTTTTATATATTTTAATTACCTAAAATATCTTTATAAAATTCAATTTTAATGTTGAAATAGTCAAACATGTACCTAATGGAGTTAAAATTGATAGAAAAGTAACTAGAGATAAACTAATAAAAGTACACTAAATCACTCTTCTTTATATATTTATTTATTATTTTAAATATATTCAATTTGTTTATAAAGAGAGAAGTTAACGGGTGGGTCAAAATAAGAAAAAACAATTCCAAAATATAGTTAAATGTACTTATGTTAGATTTTTGTGGTCATAGAATTTGTGAGGCTTTTAATTGAAATTAATAAACGAATTGGTACTATCTGTACCGAAAGCGTAACACATGAGTACGATAAATATTGTTTCCCATCCACATAAAAAATTAATTTTTTATCATTGTTCTCAAATTTTTTCTGAATTCTATTAAATTTAAAATTTTTAATTTGAGTGTTTTAGTTCCTAAATATTTTGAATATTAGACCATTTAATTATTATCAAAAAACTGAGTTATTAGTACCTAGATACTAGCTAAGATTTAGATACTTGACATTTTAATTGGATAACTTGGGAGTTGGTAAAATTAGTCCGTCAAATAATATTGTTTATTACTTAAGTCTTTTGCAACTTGAGTAATGACCATTAGTTAGAGGGATCAAGGTAAAATTAGTCCTTCAAATAATATTGTTTATTACTTAAGTCTTTTGCAACTTGAGTAATGACCATTAGTTAGAGGGATCAATGTAACATCTTCAGACATTTTAAAGTGAATCCCGATAAAGCATTTAATTAAGAGTATCCATAACAGACACGGTTATGACATCTATACAATACTGCACTAAGTCTTTTTTTAGTTATGTGCTGTAATGCATAAATACCAACACGTAACATGAGGCACAACACGACACAAACATGTAAATAAAAATACCTTGTATATATCTACAAGAATAGTATTAAAATATATATAATTTATAATGTTAATCTTTTGCTATAAAATAGTGTAATATATAGGATTATATCCAACTATAACTATAATAAATTAAAAACATATTTTGAATTTACTTTTAATTCACGTACTGTGAACATATTGACATTTTTTGTGAAGTCACCATAAACAATGCTTAGTTTATTAATTAGGTATTATTTTCAATTCACAGTTTTATAAATCACAAAAACAATGTTTATTATAGGTATAGCATAGTAAAATGTTTTTTTAAGTATGGAAAAAAGACTAATTTCTTGTCAAATTAAATTATGTTAGTATAAGTTCTCTTATGTGATTTATATGTGCAGTAAATCCACATACTTATGTAAAATTAAGAATAATTATATCATCAACTGTTCGTGTATGATTATGAAACCTCCTATTCTTCTTAATAGGAGTACAAGACTACTCATATTTATTTATAAAATTAATATTATGATCTATATTTTCAGATATTATTGTTCCTTTTGCTTAGTTTATAATACTTAGTGCATTAGCATATTTATGTTTTAGTAAGATAATTGCAGGAAAGATTAAATAACTTTGAAGTCTTGAATTGTATAAAAAAAAAATCCATCGTTTTCGTGATTGTGATAGACAAAAACACAAACTACAATAAAAATGTTTCATATATTCGAGAAAACTCAATAAAACACTGAAAATATGGAACAATAATGAAAAAGATGAAGATTTAGAAAGAAAAACATTGCAAATGAAAGTGATATAGATATAAAAAATGAATATTATATTTTTGTCCAACTTTAAAATTTATCGAATTCGTTATAATTTTTTTCATTTAGCCTTTTAAGTTATAACAATCAATCATTAATTGCCGTATAAATAATGGAAATAATTGTCTAATCATCTATGTTTGGTCAAATATCATAATCATTAAAAAGTTTTTCATGACCAACTTCAGCGACAAACAAGTCATGTTCCAAATCCGTTTCATCAAGAGTGAGATTTGCAATCTCTAAAACTTCAGCGTCATCACTGGACTAAAAAGAATCTCCACCGACATCCCACATTTTAGTCTCACCTTTCATATATTGTGGAGTATTTCTTGATAAAATACGAATTTTTTTTACAATAAGGTTTCTATATTTTTGTATTTTATATTTTAACCAAAAGATTTAAATTTATTTAAAAAAAAGGTGGGCACCCATGCCCTAAACATGTCGGACATGGCCATTTGTGTTTCAATTTTCCAATTAACTTAGTTCCTTTAAAAATTAATTAATTCTTTCGTGTCAGTATTTACGTTTTTAAAATCATAGTTCACTTAGTTATAATCATTACCAATATCGTCAAATTGAACAATAATAAATTTAAACTTTTCCAAGTAATAAATTATATGGTTCATGTTCAACGAACGTGTTGTTTACTAGTATCTTCAAAATACTTAAACTAAAATAATCAATATAACAAAAAAGTTAAAAACAGGCCTCCTACATCAAAATTACCAAATTTCCACCACTTAAAAGCGTTAAATTAAATTCAACGTTTCCAAGTAGTATTATAATGTCCACAAGACGTCCCCTGGAGCAATAGTGTAGAACTAAATCCCAGCCGTTGATTCTCCACATCAAACAGCAAAAAACTATTCTCCATCTGATGTCCCCCAATGACGACAATTGTCTCCGCAGCATCCCCACCGTCCACAAACCCCATACATAAAACCTCCCCATTGTCAACACTCACCAACGAGTTCGCCCCATATATTCTCCAAAACACGTCTTTATGGTGCATCACAAAATCCACAAAAGGCGCACTTGGCCCTACTTGCGTTTTTGGCAAGCTTTTAGCGCTGTAGCATATCTCAAAAGGCGCTACTGCCTTAACTCTAGCCACGTGGCTCAGCTCTTTCACAAACGCGCTTTTAACAACTTTGTAAATTGAGGTTTCCATTATTGTGTAGGGTTTAATAGTGCTAAACTTTGTACCCCCATATCCATCCTTATTGATTGTTAACAAGGATTTTTTCAAGGGCAGATCTTGGCCGTTGATCCTGATTGATGTTAAATTGATGAAATAATCATGGGTAGTTTTTGTAGAAAAGCCTCGGGGTTCTATATGGGTTCACTATAAGTGGTGTGTAGAGAAGAAAAACTGAGACATCTGAATGAGGTACAAAAGAATAAGGTTTATTTCCAAATATTATAACCCCTTTTGAATTAGAATTAATTGATGGGCTTAAGCAAATACCAAATTTTTTGGGTAACTAGGAAAAGACACGTGCGTTGCACGTGATGAAAATTATTTTAAAATATAAAAATATATAATAATTTAATGTAAATTATAAAAGTGTCTATTACTTTCTATACATATATATTTGAATTATAGGCATACTCAAATTATAATAATTTGATATTCTTATTGATAAAAAATAACAACATAAAATCAACGTACCAATGTAAATTATTTATTGATAAATAAATCATAGTAAGTGAAAGTAAACATGTTTCTGTCAATCTTTTTCTATTTTGATCTTCTTATGTAGTACATTTCCAGCTGTTTGCCCTTGTAGGCTTTTTGTCCTGTCCGTTTAACAAAAGTAGCCAACTTTTCATCAGCTTCAATATCAACATAATTTTTGTGCGTGTCATAAATTATTTGCACCTCATCAGTATCAGTCATCGAAGAAACTTCATGTTGTTTTATTTCTTGAACTTTTTTTCGTTGATTCTTCTTTTTGGTAGCATCCTTTCTTGACCTTTTTAGCTCTGAAGTTTGAGGACTTTGTGATCCACGTTCATGGATCGTGTGGTTTTTGTTTGTCGGATCTGCAATTGCTTCAGCAATAACCATTAACATTCCATTCCGGACTTCAACATTATTGTCAAGCTTGAAAAGGAACTCCCGTTGAGTGCTTTCGGTTTTTTGCAAAGATATGCAATAGGTTGAAGAATTTTGATGCTGCGAAGTTAAAAAGTTTTGTGTATTAAATGTTTGTCATATTTTAGAATTAAATAAATTGTATACCTTGGCAAATGAGTCGATGTACTCGTTTACAGGACAACCAATGTATGTGATAGCTACATCTTCAAACAAAGTGATTATCGCTTTTTCATCGCCATCAGAGACATTAATTTTCAAGCGATATCTGTAAAAAAGAAGTTTGTGTTTCTCATTTGAATGTTAAATATTTTATGTACCTTGGAGATACTTCTACTTGTTGACTTGTGCAGTTTTTGCATTCAATTGCACCCATTATTTTGGATACTGATTTGGTGCAAGTGTTGCAAGCCTCATACCGGGGCATTGTGATATTCTCCACTTTGTCAATGGTCACTTTGAAGTAATAATATGTATTCTTTTTTTCACAAATAAAATAAATAGTGAATTTGTAGAAAGTAAGGTAAGTATAGATAAACATATAACATGGAATCTAAAATGAAATTTAAAGTAAGTAATGTAATATTAAATAATAATAATAATTATATATCTTAAAACAATTTGTATGAAATCTAACCTCAACTAATGAGTTCCGATGATTGATAACTTGCGTAAGTGTGACTTCTTCAGATTCCTTTATCTTCTTAGCCATCCACAACTCTGCTAAATTAGTGGTTTTTTCCTCAACCTATTTCATCATTGTAAATGTTAAATGGAAATTGTTAATATTAAAGTATGAAGTAAATAAGTATGTGCATTGTATTTTTAAAAGAAATTTGAAATCTATATTAAGCGAGTAAAGAATAGTCACCAATAAGCCAATTTTTTTGTTTGAGTGCAGGGTGGTTTGAGCACTAAAGCTGTAGTAGTTGTTGATTTGAGTTGAACTTGTCCTAAAAAAAATGTATCATATTCTAGTACATGAATAGTTTGTAATGATATTATACATATGTATGTATATCGTTAATTATAAAAATACCTTTGTAAATGTGTTTTTTCAGTCCCAAAAAAGCTACAATTGGTTTTCCATTAACCGCTTGTTGCAGCCATTGTCCTTCATTAGTTGCTAGGTCATCCCAAAAATTTATTATGATAGTATCTAACCTAAAAGAGATTCATATAGTCAATTTTTAAAATAGGAAACGTAATTGAAATTTTATTGTTGCACTTACAAATGGTTCATCAAAATAACTTCTCTTCTGTACCCGATACTCATGTCATTTCTAGTAAATAAAAATGATTGTTTAACCTTCTGAACAATCCCTAGTACATCTGAGAAAAGCGCAATTAGTTTCGCATATAATAATTAATTTGAATTAGGCAATTTTAAAATTAAATAAATGGTGATGTTAAAGTAGTGTCAAACTACTCATTAGAAATAATGTATTACCAATTTCGTTATGGTTCGAAGCAGCCTTAATATCACCAAAATCATGAAAAATGAATTTCATAAGCCGACAATTGAGTGTTTCTTCAAGTTCAGCAACTATAGTGGTTGGTTGTAGGACCAACTCAATTTCAGAATTGACATTAGGATATCTCTTATTGATCTCCGTCACTATTGGATTTGATATGATGTAAGTCTTGTTCAGAAGCAAATTACTTGCAAATTGTTGCATATCATTTGCGAATACAATGCCATGTATTTTTATCCCCTGTGATTCATAATATATTTGTTAGTTAAAGTTGGGGCGAATAAAATAATATTAGTTTTGCTAACTTTGTAGAAGAGTGATTGTCATAGATTTGAAAAAAGTTTTGTATATTATTCAGAAATAATAATGTGTATTAATATATACATTTATATTTAAAAAATAGTTGTGGTTCTATGGATTGAATGAGCTATATATATATATATATGTTTCTTGATAGTTCATGCAAATTTGAATTTATAAATGTCTACTTAATATTTAACTCTGAAATAGAAGCATTGGAAGTATAGATGTATGCATGGTGTTTGCAATTCATTGATATGAATGAGTTTAGGGAAAAAATAAACGTATAAATTATTTTTTACATAATAGATACGCTAATAGTACCTGTTCGTCCACAAGTATGATTTTTCTTACTCCTTTGGAACTATGTCTGAAATGACTGCTACTTCCCTTTCGAATAACCCATAACTTTGATCATCACATCTTTTTGATCTTTATGTAATGAGTTGATAGGTAGGAATTCTGGATTTGATATTGCCATACTACCAACTTGCTTATGCTATTGGAAATTATATATGATTGGGATAGAAAAGATGAATGAAAAAGAAACTTGATGGGATATATATCTATACGAAATGACATTGATGCCCTTATTCAAGTAACTTTTAATATCAATAAAAATAAAATAAAATATGACTCTTCTATTCTCATCTATTCATTTGAAATTATTAAGTGTAATTTAGTATATATTAAATTCACCTATATTAAATTCACCACTTTCTCACAAAATTAATGAGTCAACAAAAAGGCTTTTCATTTTATATTAAATTGATGACCACTAAAAGTTAGAGTTAAACCTTTTATATTATACATGTCTAAACCAAAATTTAAATCACTATATATACAAAGTTTTGATATTTATTCTAATTGTATAATAAAATTATTGTATAAACTTTATAACTATTCTATCCCCAACTATTCTAAAATTAATTTTTACTTAAATCAAGTAACTAAATAGAAATTATGACCCTTTTATCTTCAATTTTTATATTGAAAATTAATATATTACTTTTTATCTATAATTATTTTTTGTGAAATATTGAAGATCAAAGAGACACGCATGCACAAAAATGATTGTATTAGATCCTAATTATTGTAAAATTGATTGAGTGATATATATTTTTTTAAGGAGAAAATATGTATTTTTTTTATTTAAGGTGTTAATAAATTTTTAAGAAAGTGGCAAAAACTTTAAAGCCAATTTTTATAGGTATACAATAAAAAAAAAAGTGTAATGTATGAATTAGTACACCTTTGTTTTTATGTTATATTATATATGGCATAATTTATTATAATATTTTAGTGTTGTAAAGATACAAATACATTTTCAAGTCTTTATATCATGTATTTATTTTTACTTGAACTAAAATATAAATACTAATAACCACGTGGCAATCTGTTTATGCTAAAGTGTAGTTATTGTTTATAACTTTTGAGCAAATTTTCTAATATTTAAAATTTCAAGAGTGTTTTGACATGTAGAACTAAGTTGGGGCTAATGTTAAATTTTGTAAACCAACTTTACCTTATAAATCATTTCATTCCTGTTACTTTCAACTGTTATGATTGTGTCTCTCAACCCAATAATTTATTTAAAATTGGTCTATTGACCAATTTTCAATGACTTATGATAAGAAGGTAGGTTGTACTACACACATGTTATATTATTAGTTATTTAAAAGTATATATTGGTGAATTATTTTCTAGTGAGATTATATATGTTTTTTCTAATTTTTAAACTAACAAAAAACATAAGATACGGTACCATGCACAAGTAGCAATAGACTGAAGCATATATGAAAACGAATACACATACCATATGTTGTTGTACATGCACAAGTTAATCAACCATGTTCTATTTTAACACGTGTGGTTTTAGAGTTAAGACAATGTTTTAATATTTTTTCATTAGTCAATCATTTCTATTATCTACATGAAATTCAAGTCAAATGTTTGATTTCAGATAGCATCATATGTAACGGACATCGATACAAAATATAAAAATTATGACTTATATACATTTAATAAAGTTAATTCGTACATACCTTGTTGTTCGTGGTTAATAATATTCTGAATAGAAGAGAAATTTGATTGCATTAAATGGTTCTCTTGATTTGAACCATTATTTGTATTGCACTTCGGAATATTTTGGTGCCAACCGTTTTCTCGAACCGGAAAAAGAAGGGGATATTGTAGTGGATCATGGCAACCAAAGTAATGTTTGATTCGGTGTCTTTGACCATTGTGTGAATGAATAACAATATCCCTCTCATATGGTATATTAGGATCATTCCCTTCAACCCATATGGCAGCAACTTCATCAGTAGTAGGGGAGTTATATCTTCGTTGGTCTAGTGCAGCATTTCTACAAATGTGCAACTTAATTTCATCTATTGCAGAAAAATCACTAAGCCTCCTCAACAACATAGCATATGGGTTTTTTTCCATGATTTTAATCAACTTCTTCATAGTATCTTCGCTAAGATCTGCATGGTCCAGTTTCATCGGCACCAGACCTGGAAGACTTTGATAGACTTGTCCCAGAACTTTGAAGGTGTAAATCCCTTGGGTTGCTGATGCCAGATCTTTATCTATCTTGGCCCCGAATGAAGTAAAAGAGAAGATACTATTGTAAACACGAGCATTTTTCGAAAATGGATAGCTTCATCACACTGATAATCTGTAAATATGTGGAGTAGCTCAGGTGGAATTTTAGTTATTGCAAGTTTTATTTTGCCATTGTCGCAACAAAAGGTCGGAGGTTCGTATTGGAACTTATAAGCATCGCAATGGCGACACATATGCACCGATTCAAGCTCATGTAGATCAGAGCATACAGGATCATGCAAAATTTGATCTATATAGATATAGACCATATTAACATAAAGTTCATATGAATAGAGAAGTAAGCATATTTTATCTTTGTTTATTTAATTAGAATACCCACCGTCGCTTACAAACTTGTGTAATAAGGCCTTAAGCAACCAAGCAACATTGCCTCTTTGTTTTGGTACTTTTTTAGCTGAAGTACTCGTGACATCAATATGTTGTCTTCTTTTTCTTTGTTCAATGACTCTATTAATGTAGGTATGACGCTTTTCTTGAGACAAATCATCATAATTTTGCCTTTTTAGCTCCAATGTTTTTTCCTTGCTTCACCTTCAATATAATGAAGTAAATGAAATCAAAATTAACTTATACATGCAAATTATCACCACTGTCAGGATTGTCAGTCTCATTAGCAACATTAAAGAAACACATGAATCACCATAGAGTCCTCAACAACTAATTGGAATATATACAATTATATAGATACAACTCACAAGTTAATACTTTGTCTAAATATCATTTTTGACCTTAATAAGATATCATAACACTTCAAAAATTATAAGTCTCTTAGATTCTTTTGCTTTAACTTAAAATTTTCCCTTTTTGCAATAACTTCTCCTCAAAGTAAAAATTAAAAACAGAAAAAGGGAATAGACAAAAAAAATTCAACAAAATGGGAAAAATGAAAGATCCGGAATTAATATTTAACCTTGATTGTCATGTTCGTTCGTCTTTGTTAAAAGATTAACACATCCATCAAACAATAATCTGCGTAAAAATGTCAATTCATTATAATTTTGTGACAAATCACTATTATTTTGATAATGTAAAATATATATATACACTAATATGAAACAAAAACAAATGACATACCTTTTGGAAGAGGAACTTGTTGGTTTTCTAACCATGGTGAAATCAATTCAAGACAAATAATCTATGTTTGGATGGAACATGAAAAACAATTACTAAACATATATAATAATAATGTTACAAAATTGAAGAGTGAATACAAACTAAATATATATAATATAATAATAATAATAATAATAATAATAATAATAATAATAATAATAATAATAATAATAATAATAATAATAATAATAATAATAAGCATTTAGTATGAAAATGAATGCTACAAAATGGATATTACAATTGAAAAATTGACATGAAAAACTAATTAATATTTAATTATTATTTATTGTTACATAACTATTATTGCCCATGTTTGCATATATAAATATAATGGCATCTTTTAATTTTATTTATAATTGTATCTTTTAATTTTATTTAACATGAGCTCTTGTATATTTAACTTCTCTTATTTAGTGTATATGATTCATTATTAAAATGGATGTTACAAATACATAATATGCTTTTATAAAATGGATAAATATTAGTGAGAAGTTGAAAAGTTAGTACAATATTTAAACTTTTTAATGAGTGTTGAAATAATTAACATGAAAAACTATTACTAAATATATATATATATAATAATAATAATAATAATAATATAATAATAAGCATTTAGTAGGAAATGAATGTTACATCTATTATTAAACATATATATGATAATAATAATAATATTAATGTTACAAAATTGAAGATTTAATAGAAACTAAATATATATAATAATAATAATATAATAATAAACATTTAGTAGGAAAATGAATGTTACAAAATGGATGTTACAATTGAATAATTGACATGAAAAACTAAATAGGCATTTAGTAGGAAAATTAATTCTACCAAATGTATGTTACAATTGAATAATTGACATGAAAAACTAACTAATATTTAATTATTATTTATTGTGAAAGAGTTACATAACTATTATTAACCATGTTTGCATATATAAATATAATGGCATCTTTTAATTTTATTTATTTATATAATTGTATCTTTTAATTTTATTTAATATTTAATATGAGATCTTGTCTATTTAACTTCTATTATATTAGTGAATATGATTCATTATAAAAATGGATGTTACAAATACATAATATGTTTTTATAAAATGGATAAACATTAATGAGAAGGTGAAAAGTTAGTACAATATTTAAACTTTTTAATGAGGGTTGAAATAATTGACATGAAAAACTATTACTAAATACATATAATAATAATAATATTAATGTTACAAAATTTAAGAGTGAATAGAAACTAAATATATATAATAATAATATTAATAATATAATAATAATAAGCATTTAGTAGGAAAATGAATGTTACAAAATAGATGTTACAATTGAATAATTGTCTTGAAAAACTATTACTTAATTAACAAAATATTAATTATAATCGTAGTTACATGTATATAAGCTATAATTGTCTAAATAATTAGTCTTTCTATAATGATATAAACATTTGTCAACATTGTCATCCATTTATATAATTCATTGGATAAACATTATCCCACATTTTCAATCATTTATATCCATTCGTTTAGGGATATTCACATGTTTGTAATGTCATGATTATGCAATCATAAGAATTAAAGTAAGCCCCAATATTTAAAAATATTATTTATTTATATATTGGTATTTTATTTTTATATTTAATTGGGCTAATTATGTACATGTTAATTGTAACTTGGCTGTCTTTTGTGGTACCTCTCATTTTTCTTACATCATGGTATGGTGTATAAGGTCCACGAGGCACGTGATCTGATGACATCAATTGGATTGCCTATGACATTTGCATAATATGATATATATATTTATATTTTAAATAAATAAATTTGATTACAGACATCAGAAATTAAATACTAACAAAATCTTCAGAACATTGTGATAAAAATCGATATTCGATTCAATATGTTAGTATTATTAATGTTATGAGAAGATGTTACAAACATTCTTATTTGTGTTCGTTTATGACTACAATAATCTACAGTATATCTGTCCCTATATCGACTACTCACACATGGTGAAATTCCATCATATGCAATATAGATAATGGCCAAAATTAACCTGAGATTATGCTTCTATGCGCGTTCACGAGAATGCTCATTAGGCTTTTCAGACGTATATGCCATGTCATCTTTCCGACAACCTCACTCAAACGATGTAATAAAAATATTTCCTTTTAGCAGAGAAATGAGCTTAATCCTGAAATAATGAACGTGAAATAGAAAAATCAGAATTTGGAAAAAAGAAAAAACCTAAACATACAGATTTTCAGATACCCATCCTTACAATATATATATATATACACACACGAATATATAATGGTTTGAATTTGTGTGAAATTCTTTTCGAGATTTGAAATGTTCATACTGATAGTTTAGGCACTAAATTGCATGACTGGATTTTACATCCACCTGATTTTCAAAGACATACCTGTTGGACTGTACTTAGTATGTTGTTTGTAAACCTGCAAACAGTGTTTGCAAACAAAAACAAACTATGATAAATGAACAATTCCTGATCCCAATAGACAAAAGTCTTTGTCAAAGTTGTATTTAGATAATTGAGGTGCTCACTAGTAAAGGCTTAAACCACAAGGAACTGATATAGCAAAGTAGCCAATCATCAAGGGCAGCAATTTGGTTATGGCCAGGGAATTCTTTACGTTTGGGTCATTACTTAAGGAAAAAGGTTGTGGGTCATTACTTAAGGCAAAAGGTTGTGAGATATAGACCATTAACTGCAATTAACTCATCCTAATGAATAAAAGTCTTACAATGAATGGGAAAATTCTTACAATGAATGGGAAAAGCCAAGGAGTAATGCCAGCTCATAAATATAATATTAATAACAATAATAGAATAATAATAAGCATTTAGTAGGAAAATTAAGATTACAAAATGGTGTTACAAGTGAATAATTGAATGGCCATATTGACTTATAATGGATGTTACAATTGATTATAATATATTAATAATATATTAATATAATTATATTATTAATATAGTTAGATATTAACTAAGTGAGGGCAACAATGTAATTTCACAATGAGGAGAAACACCTAAATTTATCCACACTTTTATAGGAGTATAGATTTATTTATGGGATTAGATAATAAAGAAGGTAAAGAAATTGGGCTTCCATTAATTCGAAGGCCAATCATGCCCACAACTCCATTAGCAAGGCCCTCAAGAATTGAAGGAGCACCACTGGGGAAAATCAGGCCCGGGATCTGAACGACGCCGTTTTGTGACCGGAAAACGGCGGTGTATTGGCCGAGCTCTCCTGGAATGAGATGGTTGGTCATTCTGTTAGCAACGTCGGTGGTGCACATTTTGGGGTGGCAGCCGGGGTACGGCGGCGCGTGGCACTCCTGGCAAATGCCGTCGACAAGCTTGCATGGTGGGGCGTTGCAGGTGACGTGACGGTAGGTTGTGGAGTTGAAGTGGCGGCCGCCGCAGCTGAGCCATGTTGCCGCCGAGGTCGACGGTGAGTTTGATGGGGACGGAGTGGGTGTGGAGGGTGATGGTGGTGGTGTATTGGGGAGCGTGAGGTGATGTGACTTTCGTCACTGGGAGAACCACGCCGTGCACGGCGGCGTTAGGGGTTTGGGCTATGGAGAGTATAAATATAGTGAAAAATGTGAGTAGGACTAGGAGTGTTGTGGTAGCCATTGCGTTTGTTGTGTTAAAAAAATATTGTAGCTGCATTTCCATTTATAGACTATACTGATGTCTTATCTTCTATTTCTTTATTTGTATATGAAATTTAAATTACTAAAACAAATATCTGTATATATATAATTAAATATGTTGAATCTAACGCTAAAAAATCAATCCAATACACAACCTGTAAACAGAAAATCCAACTCTCACAACTCACCTCTCTCCAACCTTCTCCTCAGATATTCAAGAAAAACCAAACGCAAAAATCAGAAATAATGGACACGATTATTTAACGTGGTTCAGCTCAAGAATTGAGCCTACGTCCACGGAAACCAACAAACAATCGATCTTATTCATCTTTGAGCAATTTACAGAATCCAAACAATTATGAACAATCAACAATTGAACCCGTTCACAATCTATTCTAAGCTCAAGAACCCTAACTCTTCTTCTACTTGAGAATTACAAAGAGAAAGAACAATTGTGTATCACAAAGTAAAAGAATCAACAACTAACTGTCTAATTAAATCCCTAACTGATTCCAATTTATATGGATGGTATCAGAAAGCTGAGAGAATGAAAACGGTTGAAGCAGAACCTTCTTCTGTTGTTATTTCCCTCAATTGAATTAGTCTCCTTTTAATCTCCAAACCCCAAACTTGAGATCAAATCCTGGCCGTCAGATTAAACACTTAGAAAGTTGATCTACACTTCACAATTCTCCACCTTAGATCAATTTTCCATTTGTTGGCTTCATGTCATGTCTCTGGAGTTAAGACATATCCCTCAAAGTTGTCCTGTCTCTTAAGGGTTAAGACAGATCCCCCAAGCCTGCTTCTTAGATTGAAGCAGCTCATTTTCCTTGAACTCTCATAAGCCCTGCACACAGCTGAAACTTGCTGACTGGGAGAGGTTTGTAAGTGTATCAGCTGTGTTTTCAGAAGTGTGAACTTTCTTCACTGTAACAGTTCCTGTTGAAATGACATCCCTAATGAAATAGAGCCTAACATCTATGTGCTTGGTCCTTTCATGATATACTTGATGCTTTGCAAGTTGAATTGCACTTTGATTGTCACAGTATATAGGAATGCACTCCTGCACCACTCCCATCTCTTGAAGCAGACCTTTCAACCAAATTGCTTCTTTCACAGCTTCAGTAATTGCCATAAATTCTGCCTCAGTAATTGATAAAGCCACTACAGACTGCTGAGAAGATTTCCAACTGATAGCTGTACCATAGAGAGTGAAAACATAACCAGTAACAGATTTCCTTGTGTCTATGTTAGATGCAAAATCAGCATCTACATATCCTATGAGTGGTTGAGAGCCTTCTTGAGTGACTTGAAACTTTAGGCCATGATTAACAGTGCTCTTCAAGTATCTCAATACACCCTTAACAGTCTCCCAATGAAACCTCCTAGGATTGCTCATGAATCTGCTGATCACACTCATTGCAAAAGCTAAGTCTGGCCTACAGCAAACCATAGTGTACATAATACTACCAACTGCACTAGCATATGGAACTCTGCTCATATGAGCTAACTCATGAATTTCAGTTGGTGAATGACTGACAGATAACTTCACACTAGGATTGATAGGGACAGATAGCTCTTTTGTAGAATCCATATTGAACTTTAACAGAACTTTCCTCAGATAGTCAGCTTGAGTGAGGTGAATTGTCCCATGTTCTGTATCCCTTGTGATGTCCATCCCAAGTATTCTTCTAGCAGATCCAAGATCCTTCATTTCAAACTCCTGTTTGAGTTGTTTCTTCAATTCATTAATCCTGGCCTGTACCTTCCCAGCTATCAATATATCATCCACATATAATAGAAGATATATCTGATTTTCCAGTGTTTCTCCATGTTGGTATATGCAGCTATCATACTTGCTTCTCTCAAATCCAATGGATCCCATGAATTCATCAAATCTCTTATACCACTGTCTTGGACTTTGCTTTAAACCATATAATGATTTCTTGAGTAAACATGCTTTAGATTCAATATCCTTAGCATATACACCTTCAGGGATCTTCATGTATATCTGCTCCTCTAACTCTCCATGCAGAAAGGCAGTTTTGACATCCATCTGTTGTAAATTCATATTTTCTTGAGTGACCAGTGCTAACAGGATCCTTATTGAAGTGTGTTTTACAACTGGGGAGAAGATTTCAGTGTAATCTATCCCTTCTCTTTGTGTAAAACCTCTAGCAACTAACCTTGCCTTGTATCTGATTTTCTCTGTGCCTACAACTTCAGCCTTCTTCTTAAATAACCACTTACAGCTCACCAATCTTTGCTTCTTTGGGACTGATACAATTTCCCATGTCTTGTTTTTCTCCAGAGATAACAATTCTTCCTGAATTGCTATCAGCCACTTGTCTTTCTCAGGACATGATATAGCATCCTTATAATCTACAGGTTCTCCTAGGATCAAGTCTTCTGCAACATTTAGGGCATAAGATATATTATAGGCTTTTGCAGCCCTGCCAAAACCAAGCATGTCAGGAGCCTGCTTGGTTCCCCTCTTTGCCCTGTCCTTAGCCAGTTGGTAAGAAGATAGATCCCTCTGTTGGTCTTGACTTGAGCTGGTGCCCTCTGCCTCTTGATGATCATCATCAGTGTCAGGTGATTGCTCCACCTCAGACTGAAATCCATCTGAATTATGGTGTTGATTTTCACAAAGTTCCACTTCCAATTCAGTATTTTCCTGCTGAGGTTTCAGTGGCATAATGTCTTCATTGAAGACAACATCCCTGCTAATCATACACTTGCTCTGTTCAATACACCACAGTTTGTAACCTTTTATTCCCTTAGGGTAGCCCAGGAACACACACCTTAAAGCTCTGGTTTCTAACTTATCTTGTTTTATATGTGCAAGTGCAAGACAACCAAACACCTTCCATCTTGAGTAGTCTGCAGGTGAGCCACTCCATACTTCTTCCGGTGTTTTAAAACTTAATGGAGCAGATGGGCTTCTGTTGTGTAAGTAGCAGCTAGTGGCAGCTGCCTCACCCCAGAAACTCTTGGATAAACCTGAACTGATTAACATACACCTTATCTTCTCCAGTAAAGTTCTATTGAACCTTTCAGCTACACCATTTTGCTGAGGTGTGGAAGCTACTGTCTTATGCCTTATGATCCCTTTGTCTTTGCAGAACTGGTTGAACTCATTTGACAGATACTCCAATCCATTGTCTGTTCTGAGGTACTTGACCCTCCTACTTGTCTGGTTTTCAGTTTCAATTAGCCAGTCTTTGAAGTTGACAAAGGCCTCATCCTTGGTTTTTAGAATAAAAATCCATGCCTTCCTGGAGAAATCATCAATGATGGACATGTAGTACCTTCCTCCTCCTCTAGTTTGAGTCCTTGATGGGCCCCAAAGGTCTGAATGTATGTAGTCCAGTGGGCCCTGTGTAGAGTGTCTTGCCGTGTCAAAGCTGGTCTTGTGAGCTTTTCCCATGACACAGTTCTCACAGAATTGTAGTTTAGAGATGGTGTCCTGTCCTAGTAGTTTTTGCTTGGCTAACTCCTTTAGCCCTTTCTCACCTAAATGGCCCATTCTCTTATGCCATAGGAGGGTCTTATCCTTGTAATCTGCAGTGGCCAGTTCTCCTGTTATAGTATGTCCAGCTAGGTAGTATAAGCCATTTTTCTTAATTCCCTTTAGGATAACCCTTTCTGATTTGTGAACCTGAATGATCCCAGATTTACTCTCCATTGTGTAGCCCTTACTGTCTAGCACTCCCAAGGAGATCAGATTCCTTTTCAGCTCTGGTATGTACCTCACATCACCAAGAGTCCTTGTTGAGCCATCATGTGTCTTGATTTTAATGCTTCCTGTTCCCCTTATAGTACATGAGTGATTGTTCCCAAGTAAAACTGAGCCCAGGTTTTCATACTTTAAGTTGGTGAACCATGACTCAATGTGGCACATATGAAAAGTGCATCCTGAGTCCAATATCCAGTCCTCATGACTTAATCCATCTGAAATTGCCAAGGCTTCAGCATCATCATAGTTGTTTTGTGACTCAGAAGTATCTCTCTTCTGCACATTGTTTGTCATTGGGGCCTTGTTTGCACCTTTAGATTTCTTGTAAGCAAAACAGTCCTTTTTTAGGTGTCCAGGTGTGTGACAGAAATAACACTTCCTTTTTTCAACTCCATCAGCTCTTTCACCAGATCCTTTGTGATTCTTGTTGAAAAACTCTTTGACTTTCCTTTATTTTGTTTTCTTTTATATCCGGACTGTTTGATATTAAGACTTTCAGCTGCTGATCCTTGAGAACTCCCACCACCAGTTGCAATGTGTCTTTGCTTTTCTTTGGTTTGTAGTGCTGTTACTACTGCACTGTATGTCAGCTCAGAGGATGCATTTCCATACAATAATGCATCTGTTATGCCCTCATATTGTTTAGGTAAGCAATTAAGTAGCATGAGAGACTTATCCTCATCAGCAATCTTGACATCAGCCTGCTGAAGATCCTTTATCAGTTTGTTGAACTCCTTGATCTGCTCAGTGATTCCCTTATCCGCTGTGATCCTGAATGCGTACAATCTTTGTTTCAACATCAGTTTACTAGCCGTTGTCTTCACATTATAGACCTTTTCCAGTTTGTCCCAAATGTCCTTTGCTGATTTTTCTTCGCTTACTTCCCTCAGGGCATCATCTCCCAAGGACAAGATCAAGGTCGTGCGAGCCTTTTCCAGTGCAGTTGCTTTCTCCTTTCCATCCGTAGATCCGTCGAAACCATCATCTCATTTCAAAGCTTCGACACAACCCTGCTGAGATAGCAACGCCTGCATCTTCAATTTCCATAAACAGAAATCAACCTTGTCTGATAGCTTCTCAACATCAAATCTAGCCGACGCCATTGTTGTCTTTATTGTTCAAGAATTTTCAGCGCTACAACGTTTTTCCCACAGACGACGCCACTTGTTGAATCTAACGCTAAAAAATCAATCCAATACACAACCTGTAAACAGAAAATCCAACTCTCACAACTCACCTCTCTCCAACCTTCTCCTCAGATATTCAAGAAAAACCAAACGCAGAAATCAGAAATAATGGACACGATTATTTAACGTGGTTCAGCTCAAGAATTGAGCCTATGTCCACGGAAACCAACAAACAATCGATCTTATTCATCTTTGAGCAATTTACAGAATCCAAACAATTATGAACAATCAACAATTGAACCCATTCACAATCTATTCTAAGCTCAAGAACCCTAACTCTTCTTCTACTTGAGAATTACAAAGAGAAAGAACAATTGTGTATCACAAAGTAAAAGAATCAACAACTAACTGTCTAATTAAATCCCTAACTGATTCCAATTTATATGGATGGTATCAGAAAGCTGAGAGAATGAAAACGGTTGAAGTAGAACCTTCTTCTGTTGTTATTTCCCTCAATTGAATTAGTCTCCTTTTAATCTCCAAACCCCAAACTTGAGATCAAATCCTGGCCGTCAGATTAAACACTTAGAAAGTTGATCTACACTTCACAAAATAGAATAAGAGATGCATGCTTGCGTCGGTATTTGGGGCATGAGGCTAAAATTAGCAAGTGGATATGTTAAAGAATGGGTTGTTGTCCAGTTTTTGTTGACATTCGTGCAGTGTTTTAGAGTATCAAGAAGATATAATAATGATTTTAGTAGGTTGAGCAAGAAGAAAATAATGGGATTTAGTCTTAATTAAGTTTGATTTAAAAGAGAAAATTCAATATATCCTAATCCAACATACATTACATACTTTTATAAGGGTGGCTTTTTTCACATACATAGGTAAAAAAACCCATCTCAAAATAAAAATATGTAATGTATGTTGGTCCAAGTTTAACATGATTTAAATTTGAATTTAAGAATTTAATAATCCTACCAACGTTACATAATTGATATGCTCATTCAGAATCAATTCAATCAACATATATTATCACTAATGAAATGACTATGACTATAGTTTTTATTTTATCTTTATTAATTATGTTGACAGATTTAAAAATGAAACAAACCCTTTATCATTAAGGAAATGCAATGGTCGAGTCAATTTTTGTTACAATCCAAACATAGAAATTTGATGATACTTTATTTTTTTTATTAAGTTGTGATATTTCATATGATGTATTATTTTGTTAACAATGATTTAATACACTACTATCTTGGTAATAATTACAAACGGGGATAACTTATACGTACAAACTTTTATTGATCTTTATTACAAGAAATTTGTTTATAGTATCTCTACTCTATTATGATTGAAGACAGGTATTTGTCTATGCATGGTAATTGCCACGTTTCAGTTTACATTATTTATTTGCAAAATATTTATTTCAATTTATTTTACTTATATATTATAAGATGAAAATTTTGTTATTCATAATCTTGATTTTGGTCTTTAAAATTTATAGAAATAATTTAAAGTTGTAGATGGAACTTAAAAATAAATTGAATCAATACAATTGAATTACAAAGTTTTACATTAACAATATTGTATAGATAATGTATGTTCAGTAGATTTTGAATATTATGATTTAAGAATTGTCACCCCAAGGTACGACACTACATGAAGTTCCTAGGAGGATAAAAGAATTGTCATCACTGGTGGTCTCCATTTCCTTCATTTTCATACTTGGTGGTTCGTTCCTAAAGAAAAAACATAAATAATTAAGGTTATAATTTTAAATTTTACTAAATTTTCTATCAAACATAATTTTTTTTTTCAAATAACCTATAGATTATTCTAACATCATATTTAGGTCTATATTTTTCAATATTCCAGCATATTCAAAATTCTGAGAAAATTTGAATTCTATTAAAAGATTTAGTAAATTGAACTTCGATAGAATAACTTTTGCATGTTTTCCAAAATCTATTGAAAGTAGAATTTAATGAAATCCAAAACATTTGAAGTTTCGACTTTTCTATCTCACAATTTTTCCTATATTCATAATATTACCATATGTGTACTTCTTTAATCAAATATTATCACATGTGTCTTCCTTTTGATCTAGCACAAATTTCATTAGGTAATTCGAACTATATCAACGACCTATATAAGATGCCAAACTCATACTAAATTTTATGAAGATTTATGATTACACTTGATTTAATCAAGCTACATATGTACGCATTTATCTAGTAGCAAGTTAATCTTTCAATATTAAAAGAAAACTATTTTTTTATTAACACTCGAGTTTATCTTTTTTATTTATCATATAAAATTAACAACTACCCTTATTTGACTATGATCAAATTCTTCTTTACTCATTTGATTTTTCAATATCGTTAATTTACTTGAATAGAATATGTTTTCAGTGATAATGTATATTATTTAACAGTTTATGAAATAAAATTTATTCGCTTATTGTTATCTTAATTATTTACTCAAAAAGCTTGAATTCCAACTTATATGTCATGATTAATAAAATTGTGCAGTGAAAAATTCGCATGTCCTTTAAACACATAAGCGTATTGAATATCCACAGTAGTTACATATAACTTTTAATTTAAAATATAAATTAAGATATCTATAATATATAATATAAATTATATATATCCAATAATACCATGCATGTTATTATTAAATGTATATGTTGCACACACATATATAAATATTTTTAATTTAATAATTAGGAAGAATGGTAAATAAAAAAGGAAAATATTAACTATGATTATTCAATGTATAACAATATAGTTGTCATTTCAATTTAATAAATGATAAAGAGACAATTGTGTGTTATTTGCCTTATATTTTAAAACATAATAGGCAATCAACTCAAATTATAATCATAGTGGTTAATGCTTTCCTTTTAAATTATGCTAGAGGTATAATATACATTGTATCGAATAAATACTAGTAATTTTACCTAAGATAAAGATAAAGAAAAGTACACGAAAAAGAATAGTCATAGGATGGTTGATTTCAGATTTTTCCATAGCATGAAGACCAAGAAAATATAGGCATCCTGTAACGCCCGTAATCTGTAATTATGTCAACTATGTTATATGTATTTTAATGATAGGCTTATAATACTAAATCAATAAGGTGCTTAGAGCATAATTAATAATATTCTTAGTTGCCAAATTATATAGGGGACTTTTTAGTAATTATGATAGTGTGGAATAAATGTTTAGAGTTAATGAATTATGTCCTATCTGCCAAACTATATGAGGGACTCTTTAGTAATTTAAATAGTTTCCACAACAATTAGAAATTTTAGGGAAAAGAAATAAAAACCTATTTTTTAAAGAAACAACAGGGGACGGCGGCTGCATATAGACGGCTGCATATAGAATTGAAGAGCTGTAGTTTGATTAAGAGCACATGAACCTATTTTTAAAGAAAGATTACGGGACGGGCTGCTCATATAGGAGTGAAGATAGGCTGTAAATTGATTAAGAGCACCAGAAAGCTAATTCAAGAAATTTGATATCGCTAGTTCGAGAATCTTGAGGCAAGTGATGTTTTATGGTTTTCTTTTGTTTTATAGAGTCAAGCATGACAAACGGCATATGAAGAAATAGTTGATCGTGCGTATACATCATGGTTCGTGAAGTTGATATGTTATTTGACAGATTGTGATAAATTGTTATTTTTGTTAGCTTTTGAGTGTATGTGTTTTGTGCATAATCTTGGACTCACTTTTGATCCCGGGGTCATCTGCGTGCTCTTCGGTCAAGAGCTCATCTGTTCGTCCCCTTGGCCAGGGGTCATCTGTCCGTGCCCTTCGACCAAAGGGTTCATCTGTTATGTTGTTATATTCTTGCTTTGGGCATCTTTGTTATATTGGATTTGATTATGTTTTTCGTACGTGATCTTGTTTAGTTTCTAACCGATGATATTCTACCTTGTACGTTTGACCCGGTAGGAAAGTAGCAGAAGAAAAACATAAAATGTTTCTTGTTGAGTATGTGACTCACCCTTGTAATGTTTCATCTTTTCACATAAAAATAATTTTTTTTTGGACGCGAGGAGTTATTTCAAGTCTTTGCTCGATGCTCTAGATGGACCTTTTTGTTCTTAGAATTTAGACGTTTTTATTACTATTCCTTTTAAATTTTGAGACTTGTGATCTTCTTTCAAAAGTTTGAATGTTTTTCATCATTTTAGGTATGTGAACGATTTTGGATTAGTATATTAAAAGCTCTGTACTGCGAATTCAGGAAATCTTATTTCTAGCCAATCGATGAATTTCTTTTTATTTAATTTTTGCTATTCTTCCTGCTTCGGGATTTATTTTCTTTCGATCTTATGCTTTGGCGGCTTCATGTCATCGCAATCGCTTATCGCGTTGGCATGGCCATGTCATGACCCGAGCTGAGGGCCTGACACATCCAAAGATAAATTATGATCTCGAAATATTTAATATTTCGATTGATACTGATCAAAATAAAATAATTATAATGAGCATAACAAATTCTTGGTATGGATGTGTTAGAAAAATAAACTTTATAGAAAGTAAGAATCTAAATGCCCTAATAATATTCTAATTTCTTAATTCATTAAGATGTTAAAATTAAAACCTTAATTTTTAGTCTATTATAGTATCCATTTTAGAGTTTGCTATTTTCTATAATAGCAGTTCCAAAAGTTCTAATATAAGTTTTAATATTATTTTGAGAAACATTGTGTTAGCCTCTTTCACTCAAAATGTAACAAAATTCTATTTAATGCTTATTCAATATATAAAGTAAATGATTAGCCAAGAAATTTTTTCAACACGAACAATGATTTCATTTTATAAGAAATTACATAAAATTCTAACCAATATTCTAAAAATAATAATGCAAAACCTTTCTTCAATTGTCTTTCAACGTCCATTATGTCATACTATGTGCAAGCACAAAAAAGGTTAAACAGAGAGACATTATCCTTTGCTTTGGAAAGTATTAAAATATAAAAAATATGAACTTTTTTCAACAAATAAGTCATAAATTGACAACAAGAAATAATGTATATGCTTGATTATGTTTTAGCTTGGAATTTAAAACTATTTTAGAAACGCGTACAATGAAACTTCGTGTGAGAATAATATGTATTTGTTATGTTTTAAAAAATTAGTTGAAAGTTGTAAAATTTATCAAAATCAGTAGCCATATGTTTGATGGATGATGGTTAGGTATGTAACTAATAATTATGTGAATAGAAATAAATAATATATAAATTAAAAATTCTAATTTATAAAAGAAAAAGATAACTAATTATTATAATAAATAATTTTGATTGATAAATGTTTGAAATGATGTATATAGTAATTAAGGAATAGTAATACATAGGTTTTGAAAAATAGAGTTGAAAAAAGGTGAATTTGAATTTTTTTCAAGTATTGAGAATTTTGTAGTGCAAAATTTAAAAAATTAAACTATAAAATATAAGCAAACAATGCCTAACGGTTTACAATTAATAAGTTTGTACTCACATAACAATACATATTCACTAAAAATAATAATACAAAAAATATTATCTAAGATTTATAATTTGAGAGTTGTTTGATTTTGAAGTATTATTTTGGAATCATGATATGAAGATTAATTTTATTATTATTTCAGAATCAATTAAATTTGACTTTGTTTAAGTATAATTATTGTACTACAAACATGTATTTTTAATTATAAAAAATTTCTTATATTAAAATCAACTTCAAAAATTTCATCAATCACAAATTTTCAATTATAATGCAGGTGCTCTTTGCTGGTATACATGATACAAGTTATGCATTAATTAAAAAAGAGAGTACAAGATATAAATAAAAAAGATACATTTCCTAATTTTTCATACAAGTGAACTCAAAAAGTAAGACTCAATACTAAATTACAAGCAAAGCGTAGTACCACAAACTTTAAATCGATTTGATTAAGACCTTTTCCTCCAAGGTCTTTTAGTGTTACATATATATATATATATATATATATTATATAACATTTTTTTTCTTCTAAATTATAAACAATACCTCTACATATACCTAGTCTACAAAAGCATAGGGTTGACCTTTGATAGAGATCTAGTTGCTTTTGATCAATTCATGCCACGCATAATTAATCGCTGGATTCATCAACTAACATAACTGCCCATGAATCTTGTCGTTCCCACCACCAACTTCGTGCATGCTTTTCTATTTAAAATAAATAAATTAATAAATAAAGGCACTGATAAATGTCAACTTGACATTTGATCACGCCACTAAACTCCATTTTGGCTTGCTTCCATTAAAAAAATCAGTTTCCATAAGAAATACGTGCTGAAATCATACTGGAAAAAGTCTGTAAACATATGGGCTACTATATAGTAGTACATAATGATACTATACAAATACTGATTATTTACATTAGAGGGTTCTCGATTTAAATTTCGGAACACTTGATCATACTCATAAATATCTGGGATTCGAGAAACAGCTTCAAAAAAATCACATATGCAAAACACTGAAGATTGATGAATTAAGCAGAAGAAACAAGTTGATAAGGCTTCTTAAGTTTTCAAAACTTGTATAACTATAATAAAATGAAACACTGAATTTTAAATGATTTAGAAAGTGTATATTTATGGCATGTCATTAGTATAAGTTTCATTAGAGTTTGAAAATTGGTAGATGCGTAGCTACTAGATATCAAATCTCCATGGATTTGTGTCTGAAGTAGAAATATTGTCATGTAACATCTGAACATCCATGATGCTTAAAAGCTCATCAGTAAATCCAGGCATAGAAAGATCACACATGTTCACATAATTATCTGTATTTCCACTCTTCTGCCAGTGCCACTCTGGAAAACCATCAGGCTGTGACGGGTTTAATAAACCGTCACCAATAATATTACTCCCCCATAACTGAGATTCATCAAATGATTCCAAATTACCTTCCTCCATCACAAAATCTGTCAAATTTTCATGATTAGATAATCCATCTAAACTTGGACGATAACCCGTTTCGACATTCTTAACCCCGTTTTGGATCAATCCTTGTTCTCTTTCGTTCGAAATAGAACAAACAGGAGATATTATTGAAGAATTTGAGGCCCGTGTGGACGGTTCAGATTGAACCGGGATTTTGTCGTGGATGAAGAGATGCGGGAAGTTGAGTCGTGCATTTACACCCCTGAGGCGGAAGGCCTGGCGGTCATAGGCCATTGCCGCCTCTTCTGGTGTCTCGAAAGTGCCTAACCACAGCCGTGTTCTGTTGCGAGGGAGCCTAATCTCAGCCACCCATTTGCCCCAGTGGCGCTGCCTCACTCCCCTATAAATCTTAGGGGCATTTTGGTAATTATGCATACCGTTTTCAGTTTTACCGAAATTGTGATTGCTTTGCCATTCCTGAGGCTGATGAGCAAAAGATATCATCTTTTGATCGTTATGTTGTTGTGTTTCTGGAAATACTTTTGGCGGAAAATATGAATTCGTGGCGGTTTGAGAATCATCCTCCAGGGCGAAAGGGAATATTAATTTGGATTGATGATGAAGATCGAACGAAGGGTTGTGATTCTTTTGTGGATCCGGATTTCGAATTTTCTTTGCACGAGGCCTCACCGAGAGAATATTTTGTTTTTCAGGCGAAAATCGTGGTACATTATTCTCCGTGGCTCTAGAAGATTTCTTGGGGTGAGGCATCTTTTGATGATCTCTTCTAAGTCCCGATCTTTGGTTTGTTTTGTTGGTGCTAGTAAAGTTAGAAATTTCCATGGATGATGATGTAAGATTTAGATAGCACAAATTGAGATTTGTGAAGATTTTATGAATTGAAAATAGAGTTGAATTTGATAGAGCAGTTTATAAAGGCGCATGATTGCTGATGTCCAAATGACGATAAGCAACACATATAGTGGCCTGTACTTGGCCTCAAGAGTCAAGAGTTACCGTGTGCTGACTTTTGATCTTTCGTGCTAAGAGAGTTTACTGATTTACTACACATCTTATTCCACCGTAAATATCAAGGTATTATCAGGTGACACAAAGACAAATACTACTTTACACGATACGAGATATGTGTAATAAAGTTATAATTATTTTAGGAATGTTATTTCTTTTTATTTCATCACCATAATTCAACATTAAATGAATGTCCACAAAGATGAATGAAAGAGTAGGAATAGATTACGGCTCTTCCTTATACAATGAGCCGGTTTTTACGAAGTTTCTTGCACGGTTTAAAGAGCTAATGAAAGATCAAATTGTCGTCCCAGTTGGGTTTGATACCGTCTACAGTTCCATGCATGAAAGTTACCACTAATTCTTCTTACAAATGTCAGGCGTGACACAATTTTGTATTTGACACAAGTCAACGCCTTAATAATTTTCCTATCTGACATATGTGCAAATTGGTTGAAAAATTGATACACTATAATGGATTAATTAATTGCTTATGTTAGTTACATTAGGGTTGACAAAATTGATCCGAGCTTAATTTTTCTTATTTCTAATATAATCACAAGTTAGCACCTTTTGTTATTGCGTTTAAGTTGCCTAGTCAAAAGTAAATATTATTATTGTTGTCCAAAGTCCTAGATCATGGTATTTGACAAGTATAAATTGGTTATGATAGATAAAATTTATAAAAATTGGTTAGATGTTATGCCATCGTTTATAATTTAAATGCGACATTGTAAAAGTCAATCGTTTACAATTAATAAAAGCATTTAAATACTTACAGAATTTTACTTACATTATGATCTAAAGTAGACTTTTATAACAAGTGAACAATACATGACACAATGCTTAAATCAGAGAAACCCATCCCACACCTATAGAGAGCGTCAAATTTAGAAATTGCACTTTTGCTATCACATTTTATGCGGTTGTATGCTTTTGGTCACACAGTTTTTAGTCTCGATAGATATGACTTCAACGATCCAAAAATATACAGATTTGGTCTTCAAAATAATTAGGAAATTTTTAGAAAAGTGCAACTTCTTTCTTTTGGTTACTTCATAATTCTTGGTAGTGTATATATTCTCAACCCATATTTGCATTAGTAGTCTAGAGCCCGATACTGTATCTCGTGATTTATATACACCATAGGAAATATATACAATTTCATTCTAACAAGATATCAATTTCAAGAAACGATTTGAATCTATCCTAAATTGGAATGATTCAGCGCGAAATTTCACAAGATCAAAACTTATAAATAGATGGATGAAATATTCTCAACAAGAAGTTAATGAAGTTAATAAACACAAACATTGAAGTCAGGACAACACCTAATATTTGAATCCGTCAAGTTCAACACATTCAAAAGAACGAAAAGAGTTAAAACTTATAAATTTACTAAAATAGATTATTCTATCTATTTATTAATGAATTCGTAACCTATTTATAAGCCGTAAGGGTTTTAATTTAAGAAAAAATTCTAATAGAATAAGGATATAAACAACTAATTAAACGGGAGAATTGCATCCACCTCCAGTCAACTTTGACCATTTGGCATTCACACCCCCCCTCTTTAGAAAATTAGTATGGACCTCCCCTGTCTCACTTTTTTTTATTTTTATTATATTAATTTCATAAAGACCAAAATTCCCTTAACTTATTATTAAAAGTTATGAAAAAATATCATTGAATGATAAAATAAAAAGAATGAGACATCACACTTTAAAATTTTATAATTATAACTCTAATCTCTTAAAAAAATATTATATTGATTAATCATGAATTCTCTTTGTGATATAAAAATCTTATTAATTAAGTATGTCAATATAATTCAGACATTTCTAATAACCTAAATAATTCGAATTTTTTTACATAAAAGAAAGCCATAGAAATAAGAGTCTAACAAACCTTTATATACCTAAAATTCGGTTTATTCAAATATATTTCTTCATAAAAAATTCAACTTCTTCTTACAAAAATGATTATACTTTAGTCGTATATCATTTTGAAACAATAATATTTCGAATAAAGTAAGTGACCTCTAATATACTACCATATTTTTGATATTAAAAAAATACAGTAATATTTTTAAAAATGACATTAGTTTATGATTGTTTATAAAAATAATTGTGTAGTTTAATTAAAGTTAGCTAAGAAATAGGACAATATAATATTTTTCTTTCTTTCTTGAAACAAACCTTAATTGAAAAATAAAGAACACAATATCATCACTCTAAATTCTTAATCATTAGTGTGAATTTATACTAATTCTATCTAAAAAAGCAAAAAGAAGTTAAATTGAAAATTGCCATAAAAATAGGAAATAGTGTAATAGATTAAATTAACACTTGTTATATTAAGAGAGTTAAAATTAATATTTTCAAATAATATTATTTGGTATAATAAAATGATTCATAATTAAAAATATTATTTTAAAATTAAAAAATTTATAGTTATATTTTAAAAATTATATTGTTTGTTCATTAACATGTGAGGAGCAATTTAGTCTTTTTATTAGTAAATATTGTGAAAAAGTTGAGAAAGAGGAGGTTGATGCCAATATCTAAACATGAAGAGGTGTGAATACCAAATACTAATAATGTAGGGGAGGTAGATGTATTTCTCCCCTAACTAAACTCTATCTAAAATAAAAAATCAAAGTACAAAAAATAAAATAAAAACTAATATAATTAATCCTTATCTATCGTGGGCTTAGGACTGGCATTGGGTCTGGGTCCGGACCCAGACCCAAAACTTTGAGTCTAAACCTGGATCCAGACCCAATGGGTCTCATGTGTGGGTCTAGGTTGGGTCTAGACCCAATGTTTTGAGTCTAGGACCTAATTGTTATTTTATTTTTTTGACTTTTTTTTTTTAAATTTTGTATTTTTAAAACTCAACTAATCAAACAAAAATAGTGAGCAGCTTCAAATTAAACCAGAAATCAAATAAAAAATATTCTTGCAGTAAAATTATTTTTTTTGACTTTTTCAAATTTTATATTTTTAAAACTCAACAAATGAAACAAAAAACAATATTGAGCAGCTCAAATGAAACCTAAAAAATATTTTTTTTGTAAAATTATTCTTTTTGACTTTTTTTAAAATGTTTAAAGCTCAACAAATCAAACAAAAAACATTGAACAACTCTAATAAAACCCAGAAATCAAAGAAAAAATATTTTTGAGTAACTCAAATAAAATTGAAAATTTTATATTCTGAGATATAAATAATTAGCTTCTTAAAGAGAAAAAAGAATCAAACTTTAATAAACACATTATTATTATTCTGTAGATGTAAAGTCCACATCATAAAACATTAAAAAAAAGATAAGAAATTGCTTAAAATTAGAATATCACATCTCTAAAATCCAATTAATATATCAACAAAAGCAGCCCCTAAATTAGAGCAAAGAAAAAAAAAATCATAAAAAATCATGTAAATTTTTTACTTTCGCAGCACAGCTAAATAAATTTCTTGGGTCTATGGGTCTGTGGGTTTGGACCCAGACCCAGACCCAAATAAATATTTTTATTGGGTCTGGGTCTAAATCTAGACCCAATAATTTTGGGTCTGGGTTCGGCCCACCCCTACGTGGGCTGCATCAAATAAAGCTATGACTTTGTCTTCCTCAATTCGTTTGTTGTTCTTCCCAACCCCTCACCATATCTTCCGACGCCCCAAACACCACCGCGGCCTCCCACTGCCACCGCCACCGCAACCACCACCCAGAACATCAATGTTGCTGCATCTCTTTTAGACAAAAACACCACCAATTCCTCACTCTTTTCCACTATCTTCTTTATTCAAACTCTACTCTTTCCTCCTCTAAGTTTTAAACCAAAGGAGATTGCCCTTCTCCTCTCTCTCGTACAATCCCGCAGTGTTAACGTGTATTTTGTGCACGTTTCATGTGTTTTATATGGCGTCATTTGTTGTGTTTTTATTCTCTATCTCATGTTTTTGTGCTTATATTGAAATGACTAGGTGTTTGCATAGAGAAGAGATGAAAAGGTGCTAAAACGGGCTTGAAAAGACTTGAAGTAGTTGGAGGCAAAAATATGGCAGCAGAAACTTTGTTCATTTTAGGCGTGATCACGCTTAACTCTTGAAAACTTTCTGCCCGGGAACACACAAATCCGCTAAAGTTGACTTTGACCGCTGGAGTTGACTTTGACTGCTGGAATGAAGAGAAAACAGCTGGAATTATGATTCCTAGTTTTTAGGAATTATTTCCTTTTATTTTATTTCCTTTTTGAACAATTCTAGTTTAGGTAGGATTCTTAAAATCCTATTCTAATTTGTTTCCTTATCGAGATAGGACTCTTTTAGGGTTTAAATAAGTGGAATATTATTCCACAAAAAGATCCCATCTTTTACACTACTATTCACGTTACTATTCACATTACTATTCACGTTTTTGCTTTAGCCTTGGATTTCGAATTCTTCAACTTTTGTAGACGATTCTTGATTATGTGTTGCTAAACACATAATTCTAGTCAAAGGATTTTAAGGTTTGATTTCTTTTAATTTCGTGAGATTGCTTGTGCTTTTATCTTCATTGTTCTTTGAGTATTTACTTTTTCTCCGAGCCTTGTTGATAATATGTTTCAATAGGTTAGATAACCTGATCAATTATTTAATCTTTGAAATCGTATTTAGCTAATTAGGACCCAAATCCGTAATTGTTTGGTAAACCCTAATATTCGTAGCAGTTAGCGACGTTGATTATGGACAAGTTTTCGATTAGTCGTTATGGGAATTAGTGATCCGGTTTAAATAATCCGAGCTTGTGTGTTTATTGATCGGAATTAGTGTTTTTCTAGTGCTTGAATGCTATCGGTAGATTAAATCCTAAGAGCTTGTTTAGGGTTGTCTTATTGATAAGAGCAGTAATCAAAGAGCTTGTTTTGATTATCGAAGACGTAAAGAAAAACGAGGTCGTCAGAGCTTGTTGACGACTATAGCTAATTTATTTAAGAGCATTGAACTATTTTATTTGCAATCGATGATCGAATTATAGAATCAATACCGAAATATCCGAAGACTAGAATCTCATCTCTCATTGAATTCGAAATTTACCTTTTTGCTTGCGTTTTAATTTACGTTTAAATTGTTTTCAAATTATTTTTAGTTAATCAAAATCCAAAACCCCTTTTTAATTGATATTAGTAACTTAGGAATTATTTCTACACTGTTCCCTGAGGATCGACCCTACTTATCGCTAATTACAAATCATTTTGAGTAGGTTATTTATTTTTGTTGGATTCGACACCCACCACGCAGCCATAAAATCTCTCTTTGGTAGCGCATCCTCTTCATATGTGCCGTCCCCATTTCTTGAATAAAACCGTAATTCATCACTTACTCATAGTCCTAATTTTCTTTCTTTTTTTCATCAAAAAGTTCGAGAAGTTTATGTCTTTCAACTAAGTGAAAAGAAATTATGAAATCGTTTCGAAATTACATTGCTTCCAAGAAAACTCGTAATATTTCCATTGTTTCCATCGAAATTTTCAGTGTTTTCATAGTTTTCACGAAACATTGCAAGTTTCTTAATTCTTTTCTGGATAAAGTATAATAGTGAATAAAATAAAAAATAAATAAAAAAGAGAGTAATAGAAAAAAGTTATAAATCTAACAATTTACTAAATTAAGTCCAAAATATAATCAAATAAGTTCTAAATAATTAATCAACGAAATCATAGACAATTTTGTTTATATTCAAATACTCACGTAAAAAAACACAAAAAGTTAAGATATTGCAAGTTTTCTTATAACGATATATGGGTTATTAATTGATTATTTTAACAAACAACATAATACATACTACCGATTATAATGTTATATGAACAATTTTTTCTTTTAATAATTTAAAAATATATTCCACATTTTTATAATTTTGTATTTTATAAGTTAAATTGTTTGAACTTTTTCGATTATATGTTATAAGAACGCTAAATTTGAATCCAATATATCACTTAGTTCGTTATTGAAATTTTTATCAACTATTGGTGTACTTGTATAAATTTTAAAATAAAATATTAATTTTTAAATATAAATAAAAATAGTATTTGTTGTTTACTTTCTATCACATTGTTTCCATCTTTTTCTCGTTTTTGCAAGTTTTCTCCTACTTTTCCAAAATTTTTCCGAAACGTTTCTGATATTTAACAACCCGAAACTTAGGTTAGAAATGAAAATTTGAATCTTGCCCTTACTAGCCCTTACCGGAAATTTCTCACGAAGAATCCTACTTTCCATGCAAATACAAACCCTAATCTTACATCAAGCCCTAATTAACTAACCTAGCTGCTGCCAACCCTAACTCACTTAACCTAGCTGCTGCTGTCTACTATCTCCATATCCCCAGTTTCACGGCGGTGCCAACCGTTCCCTTGCTCTCTCTGCCCCCTCTATACACTATGAAAACCCTAACCCTAGTCCACTTGAATCGCTAAAATTCAACAAACCCTAACCCTAATAACACTTGAAACCCTAACATTCAAATTTCAACAAAACCCTAACCATACTCTCTTTTGCAGTTTCGTTTGATTTTCAGAAGTTATTATGATTTGCTGAAACGTCTTCTAACTTTTAGTTTTTTTCTATTTTTTCTTCTACTTAATTTTTTGTGAAATGTTTTCAAATTTTTAGATTATTTATTTATGTTTTTCCTGAATTTTCTAAAATATTTTCTATTTTTCACAAAGTTTTCAGATTATTTTAAGATTTTTTTCATGATTCTTTTAGGTTTCTAAATTTTCTAAAATATGTAGTAATTTTCAGAAGATTTTCAGTTTTTCATTTTTTCCTTGAATTTTCTAAATGCTTTCTACTTTTTGAGTTTTTCTAGTTTAATTTTAATTTTACAATTCTTAAATAAGGTATATATCATAAAGCCCACCAAATTCTTGAAAAATTTGCGAAATTGCCCACTTAACTTGGACATAAATTTCCACAAGGGAAATTTCATTAGAAAACTAATGAAGTTGAGATCTACACATTTTTTGGACGTGGGATTATATGTATCGAAGCTAAAAACCGTGGAACTATAGTCACACAAGCCCAAAACATGAGACTAAAAGTGCAATTTTTTCACTATATTTAACTCTGCAAATTGAGATACTATTAATTCAAAGCTTACTATTATTCAGTTTTTCCGGATTAAGGATTAATTTTATCCATAATTAAAATTTTGTTTGGAAATTTGCATATTATAGTCATAATTTTTTATTAAATTTTAGAATTTTCTATTTTAAAGAGGAAATTATCAAATGATGACAATAATGCAACTTAATTACAATAATTTTTAGAAAATTGGTTTATACCACTGTTTTAACATTACTGATATTTTAACATCTCTTGATTTAAAAAATTTAAATTTAAAAAATTCATTAAAATTAATTAATTGCAAATGATTTCTTACTAAAATTATTAACTGTAAATCTTACATAAGAAGTGATATGTAGTATCACTCAATTAGGCTTGTATACAGGGTTCTGTTTTTAAAAGTCAATTCTCAATTTTCAATCACTTTTGAGGCTCCAAATCATGTGTTGATGATTTCTTTTCACAAATACTTTTGGTTCTCAATTTTGAAATGATATGTCTCATCTCACATATTAAATTTTCATTTCTCAACCTCACTCTATTTATCATCTTTCAAATGATATACATGAATCACATCCACCACACTCATCACATCAATTCTCACACTCCCTATTTTTATCCAATTTGAGTAACTACATTAATACCTAATTACCTATATATCAATTTTACTTTATATCTAATAAATATTATCCTTTATAATAATTTATGTTATTTATCCAAAAATGCACATCTTTCCATTTTAAAATCAATATTCATCCATACACATTTTTATTTTCAACTTACTAATTATTAGTCCAAAATAACTCATCCAAACACCATCCTCAACTTTTACACAAAATCCATACAAATTTAATTTAGATCTCCTTTCTCGACATTGACAATGAATTTAGAAAATGAAAACAATGCCGTATAAACCTTATATTTTGGTCCATACATACATAAGATACACTATTTCACATTCAAAATTAAAAACAAAAAACCCAAATTACACGATCACGATACTGTCCCAATACTCTTGAGTCTTGACCATCTTAATTTCCCTTTCATTCTTAAAACATGAAAATTTAAAAAAAAATTAATGTCCTTTCACAATTTTGAAGGACTAATTTGGCTAAAATGGCAATTTTTACTAAATCACTTATATGCTGCCATGGGAACTCCAGCTTCTCCTTCATAAGGACTGAAACTTTTTTCCTTAACCTTTGAATAACAAACACAATAAAACTGGGAGATTATGCTCGTGAAAAAAACGAAAGCTGCACCTGCTGCAAATACTCCCTTTCTCACAGTCTCACAAGATGGTGGGTTTTCAAATAACCTTGTTCTATACTTTGTGTGATAACCATTTCTCACTGAACCAGCCAGCAAACATATCTCAGCAATTAAAAATGTTACCCTGCATCAAATAGATTTAAATCTTATTCAATTTGATCAATATTTTAAGATGAAACGACGACGCTGTAGAGATGAAAACTAATAAATTGTTTTTTAAAATTTTGGATGATCATTTCATGGGAAAATATATTGCAGTTTCCGTCCCATATCGATCGAATTAGCCCAAATTCGTCATTATAAAATATTTAGATTAGTCCCATAACTTTTAAAATATTTTACATTTAATCTTACCAAAATTTATATCCAAAATTTAATGATTTAAACTCATAGCTCCATTAGTCAATATATTTATACTGTCTTTTTCTCTACTGAAAATTTGTGCGTCAAAGACACGGTGTACATAAATTCTATTCAATGGCATAATATTTTTATTAAATATCACACGTCGCCTAAAAATTCTCATAAGTTTGAGAAAAGAATTGACTAATGGAGTAGGCAATTTAACTATTAAATTTTGAACGGAAGTTTATTCTGGGCCAAATGTCAGAACAATATAGGGAATTTGCGAATCTCATGTCTAAATCAGAAATAGAGAAAAAATACGAGACGAAAAATGCAATATAGTTTCATTTTTTTTTTGATGACAAGGGAACCCGCAGCCGCTACCGTTAGGTGCGCACTGGGTAAACCCCGCTCTTGTGCAATAGCCTGCAAACCACACAAGAGAGGTAAACCAGCCTAACTTGCACTTAGCTGACAGGCTCACATTCTGGGCCAAATGTCAGAACAATATAGGGAATTTGCGAATCTCATGTCTAAATCAGAAATAGAGAAAAATGCAATATAGTTTCATTTTAATTTACCAGGAGATGATGAAAAGAAGAACAGCACAAGCCCTGGCCCCTCCTGGTTTTAAAGGATTTCCACAACAGAAGCATTTGCTTGTAATCATTTTAAGTAATTGACTTAACATTAGTAATAAAAATGCACCAACACCATATCCAGTTGCAATATCGGAGTCATAAACGCAATAGTTATAACCACTCTTGCTATCTCGCTTTGTTGTGGCCTGCCAAGTGTCGTTTATTTCAGATTTTATATGCTTAGAAAAATATTTTATACGAAAAATTGCTCACCAACCCATTTAATTGTGTAATTATTAAAATCTTTCTAGTTCAGAACTTTCATAAAATCCTCTCATATTAAGACATTTCTTTACGATTATATCTCTATGCAATGAACTTATAATTTTTATCTGTCTGTGAACTTTATAAATAGGCTACTTATGGGAGTGTATTGATAATTTTAGATAAGTGCAGCGAATTTTAGATAAGTTTTGTAACTTCTCCTATTTTCTAATGAATTTCGACATGTTACAGTTATATTCATATTTTGCTTGTCCAAATCAAGTAGTGGGAAAATAAACAGATAATTTTTATGTAGATAATGACTTAATTTAATCTTCAATAGAGAAATTGATAAAATAAAAAATAAAATGTAGTAGAAAACTTACAGTGCTTCTTCTCTGCTCAGCAGCAACAGCTAAAGCAAAGGCAATAAGATCGAAAATGAAGAGAGTGATCATCAAACATTTGGAAGCCATTGAAAGAATAAACACTGAGCATAGAGATTTAATTATCTTTCACTTGTTCCTTTTCCTTTACATTTACACATATAAATTAGCACTTAGAGTAATCAATAAGCAAATAAATAGAGTGAGAGATTATGACAGCTTAACACTTCACCTGCAACCCAAAGTTACATACTAACAAAATATTCCTTTCAAAATGACTTTAATTTTTCTGTAATTAAGCATTGCCATTGACTAGTTTAGTCTATCGCTTCTTTGATACATAAAGTTATAAATTTTTTATCTTATGTGCAATAAAAAAGGACTAATTGTTTAGAAAATATCATTCCTGTGATCCAATTCTGAAGAAATATTCACCACATATATCATATGTATATATTTTGGTGGATCCAATATATATTTTAGATAATATATGGTGAATAGTTTCAAAAAATTAATCTCCGAGAAGCACCAATAATCCAGGTTTTTTGACGTGAAGAAAATTGAATGCACTTTTTTTCCTGAATAATATTAGATGTTCTTATAATTTTGAACTCAACCAAATTAGTTAATTTACAATAATTAGTATACCTTTGCGTAACCATCTTAGAAACACATATTTATGTATCAAGAGTCACAACCGATGTATAGTTGACAGTTGAGCGTCGGTTGCAAAAGTCAATGCTTGTTAATTGATATTTTTGGGCCATAGCGTAGCAATGTGGTAAAGGTTCTAGGATTTAAACAAGATCTTATGTTAGTAAAATTCTATAGTAAATAGTAGGTGAAATTTAAATGTTAAATAAAAAATTAATAATTATGTACAGGTCGGTTTTAGATATTGATATCTTGGGAGATCACTATGGGCCGGTCTAAGATAATTTAATGCACCATCTAGAATTTGATTCACGGTAGCACAAAGATGAAAATATTGGACGTTTCAGTACCGCTTTTAATATGTATTAGTAAAGTAGACGTGCATTGTACGTGATTTATTCTGATTATTTAAGAAAATACATAATTTAAATAAAATGAATATTAATACGTATGTGAATATAAGACGTTTCATTCTTAATAATAATATACACTGAAATAATTTATATGAATATATTACAAATTCACTTAAAAAATAGTTTGATTGTGCAAACTATGGGTTGAGAAAGATGGTACAAAGTCATATTTTATAACTATCTACAGGAACATGTTATACATAGGATTTCATGCTATAAAATTTGCAAATGTTGGTTAATAATATTTTCTTATGGATGTGATGGGCATCCCAAGTTATTGTATCTTACAAACAAGCAATAATTTCTATGATTTTGAAGTTCTGCATGAACAGAAATTCAACATTAAATCAAAAAATTAAATTTCTCATAATACTTCATCAAAAATTTAAAAAATTACGAGGATACATATAAATAACATGATATAAATAAATAAGTTTAATATTATTTATAAGTCCAATTAGTCATTTTTCTCTTGCGCATTGATGTATCTAATTGTAACTTTATTTTCTCTCATATCGCTTGATTTGTTGTTGATGTCTTATTCATTATTTCGCCGCCAACTTTGTTATCTTGTTTCAGTCATTTTTTGAAAACATAGGATTGAGTTTATTGAAATTCATCTAATTTAGAAACTATTTCAAGTTTTTCACTTGTAATCTTTTTCTGACCATTCTTGTTTTTTTCTTTATTATTTTGTACTTGCGCTCCTTCAATAGTATCTGATTCAACAAAAAATATCCTTATTTTTCTATTTCTCTATTAAGTGCGATGAGGAAACGAAAATCACTTTATGTTTATAGAGTCAATTATCTATAATATATTGATTATTATCATCTGTGAAAAAAAGATATTAGAAACATAACCAAATTAAAAAGTAGCACTTTATAGACAACGTATATGAAAGAAAAAAATAGATATAAAGCTAAAAAAAATGTGCATAAGATTATAATGTTACATCTTCAATAGATGTTATATATTCATTTACATGACATCCAATACATAATGTTGTTGTATCCTCAAATATTCTATTGTACGTTGTCGTTTTGAATGATATTTAAACCCAACCTATTATCTTGAAATATGAAAAGATATTTTGATTGAAAATAATACTTATAATATAATTGCATCAGTGTGGTTCCATGTCCTTCTCATTATATTTTATACAATTTGCACGTTATTAAGTAGTCATTGAAATTCAAGCGTTGCATATTTTGTATCATATCACAATATTGATTTATCATCAACCTTATCAATTATTCCCTTCAAACAATAGTCTATATCCTGTAAAAATATAGTTTAATTGACAATAGTACTTTGTTAGTATATAAATTTTAGCTAAAACTTTTTGTTTTTCATATACCTTCAATAGTTCTTATTTGATTATAGATAAAAAATTTATGTGCTACTTTCTTTGAGTTTTGATTTTTATGCTTCATGAGGAACGTACTTATTTTGAATCAATCATTTTGTACATGATCTATATAACATGTAACCAAATGAAAAAAAAGTTTAATATCAAAATAAGATATTGAATATTTTGTAATATACTGAGTACCAATTTTGCATTTCTTCATTCTCTTCAACATCATGATTTCTTAGTACTCATATTGTTAAGTTCACAAAAAAAAATCATAAAAGATTAACATAAAATAACTTTACATAATGTATCAATATTCTCAATTTTTTAATAATTAATTATTACTTAGGTATAATATTTACAAATAAATTAAGTAGCTCTATAATGATTAGAGTTGAAATGACATATAAAAAAAAAATGTAAATAGGTTTAATCTTATTTAAAAGTCTCATTAGTTCTTACCGTGTTTGGTCTTGATGGACGTCGCAACTTTTTTTTCATTCAACATCATGATTTTTTTTTCTATTTTTGTTCTAATTGCATCCTATCTCTATATCAATGCTTAATTTTTTTTGGTTAAATGTGCACTTCATTATTGTTCCTTGTCAGTTATCATGTTTTGTTATCTTCTTAAAAGCCTCATTAGTTCTTATTTTATTTGGTCTTGATGGACGTCGCAACTTTCTTTTTATTCAACATCATGATATTTTCTTCATATTTTTGTTCTAATTGCATCCTATCACTATATCAATGCTTAATTTTTTTTTTTGGTTAAATGTGCGCTTCATTTATTGTCCAATGTCAGTTGTCATGTTCTGTTATTTTCTTAAGAATCTTTATGTGTTTATTTTTAATTTCACATGTGTGAAACATTAAGAATTTCATCATCATTTTCCTCGCAGGATCATTCTTATTTCCCCCCCCCCCCTTTCTCCTTTAGTTTTGGATGTACTTCTTTGAACTTCATTTATTTTTATATAGATAAAAACTTAGAAAGAAGATGACTCAAAATTAAAGAAAACTTAAATTTTGATTAGTGTAACCATTTTAATGCCAGTATATACTAAAAGAAAGTCACCAATCACTCCTCATATACAGCAAAAACCTTCATCCACTCCCACTTTTTGAAAAACTTCTTCACACATCTTGAGTATTGATGACCAATAAAAAAAACATCGTTCGTTTATGTAAAATTATAATTTCACTTTACTCCGAGCTATTATAAATTATAACGGCTCCTCTACAATTAAATATATGTATAACTCGATATAAAGTTTATGTAATGTATAATTAATTAAATAGCTATCCTTCAATGAAATAAAGAGTAAAATATGATTATAATGTTATAAAAATAAACTAAATAAAAAATAATTTAATATTAGCTTTTTGGTTACTGTTAATAGATCATTTTTTTTGAATGTTAGTTTTTTGCTGATAATCTAATTTCTTTTGAATATAATAAGACTATCAATAATCTAACTAATTTAAATAACTATTAATGATTTGTATTTTTTATTGTTAAAATAATACATTTTAAATTCTAAAATTACATCTTTATTGAAGGTTAAGTAATGACTAATGATATACTATTTTTTTATTAAAATATGATAATTTAATTAAATTATGTAAATAAATAATCAACCACAAAAGATGAAAGGCACATTACATAAAATGTGTTTCCTCTCTCTCTTTTTTTAAATATTTTGAATTGAATCTTGGCTTAAACAATAGAAAATTAACTGAATCTTGTTAGTACAAGAATAGCTAACATGTCGGTAATTGAGGTGGAAACTCGTATAAATGTGTACACGATCGATGTTTGTAAAAATATTAAAGAGAAAGACATGATTGAAAATAAAATGTGAAAATAGTAATAAACTTCACATGTTAGTAGTTGAAGATGACATTGTCTCTCAAACAATATCAAGTTCAAAAGTACGCCTTGGCCTTTTTGTGTTCGGTAGTATTTGCGACACTTTTTTCTATTTATCGTGAAGATGAAAATTATTAAACGAAATTTGAAGCCAAGCAAGATAAAATTATTCGTGACTTTACTCAGTCTCAATTTTGTGAACCATTCATATTATTAATAATATACATTAAACAAGTTTGCTTCTATCAATCAATTTTAAGTTCATACACATTTATTTTATAATAATAATAAAAATATTTTTGTTAATTTAAACGAATCCCATACTAACCTAATTAAAAAAATTATTTTTTATTAATGGGACATAGTTATTCAAATAACTTGATTTGTTTATACTCTTCTAAAAATATTGATGCATAAAGAGTTTATTCATTAAACAAAATTATTTCATAATGCCCATGGATTTAAAAAAAAATTTAAAAATCTTAAATCATGAAAACTACATGATTACAATATAATTGAATTGATAAAACAATACTTCAAGTAAAATTGGATCCATGAATAATCTTCGTTCAGAAAAACTATGGATTTTAGTGGTGAAATTACTGTATTATTCGTTATGTACATAGATATAAGTTGATAATCGATTCTCTAAATCAAACGTATGAGAATTAATTAGTCATAGTTTTATCTCCCCGTTAACTCCAATCATGTGCCTCAACTAAATTAATTTTCGTGATTAATCAAACACATAATCATCACTTATGTGGGTGAATAAAGTTTGGACGTAAAAACTTCACACTGTAAGTTTCAGAGAAAATGGAGATCATGCTTAGCCTACCATCAAATTATATGTTATTCAGATGCTTCCTACATCCCTAAATAGTGATTGCAATATTTCTTTTAATTTATTAAAATAAATATTATTATAAAATGAAATTTATAATAACAATAACAATATTTTTTTTTTATATTTTAGTATAATATTAGATTATTAATATAGGAGGTCTTTTGGTATTCAGAAAAATTAAAAAATGTAAATTATGTTGATAATCCCAAATGATTCACGCTTTATAAATAAAATTAAATATCAATATAAATGAATAAAAAATATACGTATATTTATAATAATAATAATAATATATAATATATAATGAACAAATTAAATAATTTATTATTAAAGTAAATACAATAAACTAACATAATAATAAAAAAATAGATACAAATTAAATCATTTGTTACAATAATACATTTAATGAACTAACACTAAGTTTTAATGGAATAAAATTAATTACAAGTATAACAAATTTACTCAATTGATCTTACCCTTTTTCAAGTATAATATTCATGTAGGGGTATATTAGACTCTTCAAAAAAGTTAAGAAATGTAAGTCCCTCTCTTAACATTCACACTTTTATAATAGTTATAGATATAGATTATTTTACTCAGTCATATAATAATTAGGTACTCAAAATATGAAGAAGTCACTTGATACATAGTCTATTGTAGATGAATATTATGATAAAAAGAACATTGTTCACAACTTCGATATACTTTTTTAGGAATTCTTTGTTTATTTTTAAACTACTATAAGTTTTATTGAAAGTCACTTTGTACATGTGATTATTGTTATTTTAATTGCCTAATAAAACTAAAATACATTTGAATATTTACATATAAATTTCATCTAAAAAACATAGTGGTAGTGGTAGTTCGCCTATTATAATGTATTGCCAAACTATTAATAAATTGATTACTAGCACCGCTATATACCAAATTACTACTCCTACCGGCTACCGCTAGCGGACTATATTTGTATCACTATTAGTATTACTCTCTGAACAATGCTATTACTAGCTACTTTCAAGAGAACCGTCGTATAGGGACGGAGCAAGAATTATTTATTTATTTGGGGCCAAGTTATCGTTACATTTCTTTACATTTTTGTATAAAATTTTATTATTTGAAGAAATATAATGAAAAAATGAAAAAAAGTATTTCAGATAACAATTTATCATATGTTATAAAATTGACTTAAAAAAATGATTATAGTTTTCGAAATATATAAACAAATTTAAGAAGGAATTATTGATCTGTACTCCACATTATTGATGAATGCATAAAAATACAGATTAGGGTCTAATTTTGGAACTTCTTACTAATACTTCTAGTATTGATTGTATTATCAATAACTATCATTCATGACTGAATAATATTAGTAAGAATTTTTTTAATGTTTTTCATTGAAACCCATAATTATAAAGCGTAATCTTGAGTTGGATAAGAGTGCTAATCACTTGTTCATGGGATAAGGGTGTTAATTACTTGTTCAATCTTATATACATAAGTATTAGTAACTATATTTATCATTTCACACGATTATTAACCAATTGTAATATAATCTAATGCATATTTTTTCTCTTCATTTTTCAGACTTTATAACTTTTATTTATATTTTATTAAATAAATTAATTAATAAACCATCATATATAAACCAATTATTTTCAATTTTTTTTGATGACGGGGGAAATCTGCAGCCGCTACCTTTAGGGTGCGCACTGAGTAAACTCGTGAATATTGTATTATTGATAATGAACTATAAATCGAGATTATAAATAAATCAAATGAAATCATAACCTACCTACAATTAAGGAAATAAAACAAATCTAAATAACTGTAAGATAATGAAAGATATGCATAATCTAAATTAATATATTTATTATCTAATACTCCCCCGCAGTCGAAACAGGAGATTCTCAAATGTTGAGACTGGATGGCGGCTGCAAGGAGATAGGAGAGGAATGTCACTGCAAGGAGATAGGAGATAATGAATTAATATATATTTATTATACATTAGAATAAGATTACTGCGGCGACAGGGTTTGGTGACTTGAAGACAACAAAATCAAAAGATCGAGAGACCAAGGGTTGAAGCCATGACTTTGATACTATGTTGAATAATATAAACCCATAAATATTGTATAATGAACTATAACTAGAGAGTATAAGAAAATCAAATGAAATCATAACCTACCTACAATTAAGGAAATAAAATAAATCTAAATAATTGCAAAATAATGACAGATATGCATAATCTAAGTTAATATATTTACTGTGTAATAGATACATTTAATTTAAAATCATATTCAAGAAAATAAAAACAAACGTAAACATGTTTCATATTTTTTCCATTAATACTCATAGTATATGTATATTTCTCGAGAAATTTTCAATATCTTCGACTTTAAAATCCAAATAAACTTAACCTAGAAATTTTGTTCCAAATCAAGTTCTGTGGAATAAACTCAATTATAAAGTAAATTATGTTTATCAAATACTTGATGACTAAAAGAACTAACGTATTTGATGGTCATATATAAACAATAATGAGAATAATTAGATGCGATCAAAGCCCAATTTTGATTCTCAAAAGTCGTTGACAATATTTATAGATTTAGATTTCAGATGAGAATTTTCATTGCAAAATCTATTGAATCTTCTTCTTTTTACTGTAATAAACAAATTCTTACATATATAGTCTATTATAAAAGTATGAGTGTTTTTTTTAAAATTTTGATCTACCTAATATACCTTTATGTATTTTAATTTTGAATGGCAAAAAAGTCGAATAATAAATAATAACTAATAAAAGTAAATTATATATGTAAATAAGATGTATAATTACACTAGAACTTTATAATACGCAATTCACTTTTTAAAAAATAAAAGAGTTAAACAATAAAATAAGTTGTTTATATTTATAATAAGTATATGTATATATCACATAAGAACTCTACGGTAAAATTACATATAAATATTAAATTTTAATTAAAAATAATTAATTTAAACACGCAAATTACACAATTATTTTTACAATATTAGGTTATAATTAATACATAAAAAAATATAAAATACTTCTTTCTTTATCACATAAAAAATTAGGCTTTTCAAATATCTTACCCATTTTGCTAAGAAAATAAATATAAATAAAAATAAAAATAAAAGAATCTTACCATTTATGCTTAGATTCATTCATGGCACGTATTCTGTCAAGCTAGATTATGTGTCGCCCCTGGATTTTAGACATAATAATATCTTTAATTTTGTTCTTATAAGTAAATATCTACCTATTATCTATTATATTATAAATTATAAATGTATATAAAAGTATGGATGCTTTTTTGAAATTTTGATCTACCCCTACGATAAAATTACATATAAATACTAAATCTTAATTAAAAATAGTTAATTTAAACATGCAAATTACACAATTTTTTTACAATATTAGGTTACAATTAATAAATAAGAAAATATAAAAAACTTCTTTCTTCGTTGTTAAGTAATTGTTAAATCTCAAAAGTATGTTACGAAATATTTGATTATCAATTATCCTATCTGAACATCTTCTATTCTAAGACATATTTTAAATATTTTTTAGATCACATTGTCAAAACACCTTCTGTATTCACGACATATTATAATTATTAATTTAACTCATCATATCAATCAATATTTATTCTTTGAATAATTATACACTCAATTAAATTATTAATTAAATTTTAATAAAAGATACTATAAAATAAAGAATTATTTATATAATTGAAATAATATACGAGATCATGATTTATAATTTGTTTAGTAAGTATTTACTTAGTTAAATTAATGTTTGGTTTTGAATATATAATACCTTAGTTTATTTTAAGTATTTTATTTAAGAGTTTGAGTATATTGATATTTCCTCCTTTATTAACTTGATCATTCAACTAATTGTAATTTTTCAACAAAAATTAAAAAAAAAATGTATAGTTTATCAAATATATTTATAAAAGTAAATCACAAGAGTTAGTAGGAAAATATTTATTAAAATTATGGTCAACGTACACTTTATTTTAAAGAATCTCCTATCAATATCAAACTAAAATATGATGATGTTATCAAATTAAAGAAAAAAATTATTTCTCATTATGTTTTTGTTATTTCTCATGTTGTACATTAACTGTATCAACATGCAATTTTTTTATTTTTTATTTTGTTAAATAAACTCAATTTAATAAATAAAAAACACAATTAGTGAAAATCAAACAAAAATGGATGCATCATTTATGTCAACCTACTATGACTTGTGAAAATTTAGATTAAGGTTTTAAGGTGAGATACATTAAATGATTTGAAAATATGCTACCCCTAGTTTAACAAATGGAGAACTAAAAAGAATAATTTCGAAATAAGAAACAAAAACAATACACAAGTGTGTAGCTTTTAAGCCATTATAAAAATTATTGAAAATACAAAAAGTTTTATTGAGAAGAGTGAAGAACTAAAGCGTTTGATTCTTCAAAATTACACAAGATATATGTATAAACATGAATTTACATAAAAGTTTATTTAGTTACATTATTATTCATGTTTAACTTTTTAATTACTCATATCAATCAATATTTTATTTTTCAATAATTAATTTATTAAGTGATAGTTTATTTAGTTAAATTTAAATCATTAATATTTTTTAAGTTCAATAACAACTATATATACAAATTTACTTAACAAAGATCATATGCTTCACGTTCAATGAAAGTGTTGTTTACTAGTATAAGAAAATGTATAATATATAATAAACATATAAAAAGATAATATATTAGCTATGAATTAGATTGGTTCTCTAAGCCTTATCAAGTCTAATAGTCCGAGATTTGGAGCATTTATTAAGTGTTTATCTCTTTTATTTAAATATTATTAATGAACTGACACAAATACTCCTAACTTGGTCAAACATATACTCTCATAGGGATGGCAATGAGAATGAGAAAAGTGAAGACCGCCCTGGACTCGTCCCGACAGGACCGAGAATGAGTCCTAAAGAATGAGACTGGGTTCGAGTTCGAGTATCAAAATTGAGACCCGGCCGGGTCCGAACTGAGTCCAGCAGATACCAGTCCCTTTCCCGGACTCGGATTCGAGTTCGATCATTAATTATATACTTTATTATATATATATATAAGTTATATTTATTTTATTTATTACTTAAAATTCAACATAAAATACTATTTTTCAAATAAAAATTTTATGGTTGGTGATTTATTTAATATTAGCACTTGTTTTAAAATTTATTTTAAAATTTGAAGATGACTTTATGAGACTTAAATTTATATTTATTGTGAAGTAATTTGTATTTAAGTACCAGGTAATTATCTTTTTGGATGCGTTTTTGGTGTTTATATTGATTTTATATTGTTTTATTTGTTTTCAATGTATTAAGAGAACATCATATATAAAAAAAAAAACTTAAAATTATTACTCCATCAGATCCACCGGGTAGGATCCGCACTCGCTAAAGACCCATCGAAACCGGGTGGGTCCGGGTATAGACCGAGTTTGGGACGAGTCCGGGTCTAAAAATTAATGAACGGGACGGATATTGAGTCTTGTATTACCCATCCCGAACCCATCCCATTGACATCCCTACTTTCTCAAGTGGAGTTTGAAAAAAAACAAAAACCCAAAGAATTCAATGTACCTAAGGGAAATAGATAAAGGTTGATGGACACAGAGGTTTCATGTCATCACTACATGCAATAGCTCACGCCAAACTACTCAAACCCTAAGTTAATAGTTAATGTCAGTTCACTGTAATTAAGTAATTCTGAAAAAAACCCAGTCATTTAAGTAACTGTTAGTTTTATATTTGTTTTATGTATAGAGATAAGCGTGTTTTGGTATAGCGCTTTTAGTGTTGTGTTTGAAAGTTTGTTTTTTCTGTTATTCTGTTAGCTATATATATTAGGCGCGCTCGGTTTGTAATTCATATATACTTTTCATCTTTGAACTCTTTCAATAATACACAGAAAAAGCTTTTCTCTTTCAGTCTTGTTCTTAGATCAATCAATGGAGAAACTCTTCAATCTTAACATGGCATCAGAGCTTCGGCTCTTAAAAGTGTGCGATTAAATCTTTTGTATCACTGATTGCTATCGATCCTTCGTTCTGATCGATCGACTGGATAATCGATCGTCTTTCCATCGACAACACGCTCCATTCCGCTGCTGAAAAATCTGCAAATCATGACGAGAACAGCAAACCCTAACTCCGCTTCAGAATCGACAAAATCTGATAAAGAAAGTCAAGAAGGCAAAAATGAAATGCCTAAAATCGATTTTCAAGATCCATTGTATATTCATCCGTCGGACACTCCGACTTTGGATCTTGTTAGTGAAGTACTGCGGGGGTCAGAAAACTATAACGTCTGGAGCAGAGAGTTGATTGTAGCACTTGAAGCCAAGAATAAAATCGGCTTCATTGATGGTTCTTGTCAACCAGCGAGTCAAGATTCATATCTTTATCCACATTGGAAGCGCTGCAACGCGTTAGTGAAATCCTGGATACACCGCTCACTGTCAAGAGATTTGTTACATGGTGTAGTATATTGTGATTCGGCACATCTAATTTGGTTGGATCTACAAGAACGGTTCAATAGAATCAATGGTGCAAGATTGTATTCGATTTATAAGCAAATCAACACCATAGTCCAGGGAACTCAATTTGTTAGTGAGTATTATTCCAAACTCAAGCAGCTATGGGATGAGTATGACTCGCTCACACCATCACCGTCACAACATATTTCAAAGGAATACACAGATTTTTGCTCTCAACTCAAAATGATGCAATTTTTGATGGGGGTAAATGAATGTTATAGCACCATCCAGTCCCAAATCCTCATGATGTCTCCTTTGCCAACACATGGACAAGTATATTCCATGGTGTTAAATGAAGAAACGCAAAGAGGTATCACTATACCTAATATTAGAAATGAGAATTCAGTGGCTCTATTATCCAATACATCCACCAGTAGGAATCCAAGCAAAGAAGATTTGTATTGTGAACACTGTGAATTCAATGGACACACAAAGGAGACTTGCTTTAAGATCCATGGATATCCCCCAAATTGGAATAGGGGGGGCAGAAGAGGAGGAAGGAAAGGAGGTTCAAGAGGTGCAGGTGGTGGAAGAAACTCTAATAATGGCAATAGAGGTACCAACTCTACTGTCAATGCAGCCTCAACACAACCAAATCATGAGAAGACTCAAACTGGTGGAGATAATTCTGAGACTCAACCCAACCTTACTGCCCAACAATACCAACATATCATTAATCTGTTGGGGTCTATGAACTCTGGGAACCAACAAAACTCAGGTATATCCAGCAACTTAGCCACAGCTGGAGAAGGAGGTATTGTATCCTATCTCACCAATAATATATCTACACATGATAAGAGTGAATGGATAATAGACTCTGGTGCCAACCAACATATGGTTAGCAACAAGAATCTATATATCCAACTTAATGATCATCCTCCTATGTGTAAAAATGTTAATCTTCCAAATGGTGGGACAAGTAAGATATGTCAATCTGAAAAAGTTAAGCTTAATGACAGTATCATTCTACATAATGTATTACATGTACCTGACTTCAGGCATAATTTGTTGTCTGTGTCAAAGTTAACTGCAGATTCTAATGTCTATGTGAGTTTCTTTCCTAACTTTTGTGTTATACAGGAGAGCAAGACTGGATTGATGAAGGGGCTTGGTAGACTACACAATGGCCTATATGTGTTACAAAACTACTCTAGCCACCAGTTAGATCACAATAAGTTTAGGATTGATCTTTCATGTAATAATGTTGACTTTAGTACTTGTATCAAGACAAAAATTCCCTGTAAAGCTACCTTATGGCACCAAAGATTTGGCCATATGTCTTTTGGAAGATTCCAATTTATGCCAGAACTTGTTGTTGATATTAAAGATAATGCCATTTTGTGTGACATCTGTCACATGTCTAAACATAGTAGGACTGTGTTTCCTAATAGAACTAATACTTCATCTGCTGTATTTGAATTAGTTCACATTGATATATAGGGACCCTACAAAGAACCTACATATAATAATGATAGGTATTTCTTGACCATTGTTGATGACTTCTCTAGGTGTACTTGGACTTTTTTAATGAATTTGAAATCTGAAACCTATCAAAACTTAAAGAAGTTCTTGGTATATGTTGAAATTCATTTCTCCTCTAAGGTTAAGTACATAAGGACTGACAATGCAACAGATTTCTTTAATAAAGACTGCACAGCCTTATTTGAATCTCTAGGTATTATTCACCAAAGCTCTTGTGCTTATACACCACAACAAAATGGTGTAGTTGAAAGGAAGCATAGACACATATTGGATGTTGCTAGAGCCCTCAAATTCCATTCACATTTACCTATGAAATACTGGGGAGAGTGCATTTTAGCTTCTGTATACCTTATCAACAGGACTCCTACACCCTTGCTAAAGGGAAAATCTCCTTTTCATATCCTATATGGTAAAAACCCTGAATACAAACATCTTAAGGTGTTTGGATGTCTGTGCTTTGCAAAGGTTCTGCCTATACAAGATAAATTTGCAAAAAGATCAAAACCTTGTGTCTTTATGGGTTATTCTAATGTTCAAAAAGGCTACAAGCTGTTAGACCTTGAAACTAAAGTTTTTTTGGTTAGTAGAGATGTTGTTTTTTATGAAAATATATTTCCTTTTGCTCTCACCAAAGATAATGACAGGGATCAACAATTCCCAACCATGCTACATGAATCTTTACTTTATGAGGATCCAACTTTACAACAGGATATGTGCAGTGATGATTTGAAATCTCAGAATGATAATTTGAGCAGTGATCACCTGTCTGGTACAACTGAAGAAGTCCATGAGGTACCTCCAGTTGATACTGATGGTCCAAGAAGGTCCACAAGGATCACCTACTGGAGCAAGGACTATGTCTCTACTGTTGCATCAGAAACAAATCAGGTGACATCCATTCAATACCCTATATCTGAGTACATACAATATTCTTCCTTTAATCCAAAATATCAAGCTTTTCTCATTGCAGTTGATCAAAATTATGTGCCACATTTTTATCATGAGGCTAAAGATGATCCAAAATGGCAAAATGCTATGCAAGTTGAACTTAAGGCTCTAGATCTTAATAAGACTTGGACTATAGTTGACCTACCACCACATAAAAGGGACATAGGATGTAGGTGGGTATATGCCATTAAGTATAGGGCAGATGGATCTGTAGAAAGACATAAAGCTAGATTGGTTGCAAAAGGATATACACAACTTGAGGGCATTGATTATACAGATACTTTTTCACCTGTAGTAAAACATGTGACTGTTAGGGTTATTCTTGCACTAGCAGCTGTCAAGGGGTGGAATTTATGGCAAATGGATGTGACAAATGCTTTTTTACAAGGAGACTTAAGTGAGGAGGTCTATATGACATTACCACAGAATCTGATTGATGAGAATCCAACCTTAAGAAATAAAGTATGTAGGCTTAATAAGTCCTTATATGGCTTGAAGCAAGCCTCTAGACAGTGGAACCATAAGTTTACTACTGCTGTGACACAATATGGATTCACTCAATCAAGAAATGACTACTCTCTATTTACCAAATCCAGGGGGAGCAGCTTAGTAGTCCTCTTAGTGTATGTGGATGACATTCTCATCACTGGAAATGATGAGAATCTTATCAAGGATTGCAAGGATTATCTCAATAGAACTTTTTTTATGAAAGATCTTGGGGAGCTAAGGTTCTTTTTAGGCATTGAAGTGGCAAGGTCTTCACAAGGGATATATGTGAATCAAAGAAAGTATGTGCTTGATTTGCTCTCAGAAACTGGGATGTTAGGGTGCAAACCTGTTGACACTCCTGTAGAACAGAATATAAAGTATACATGTGAGGATGTTGTAGGTGATGATCCTATCCTCAAAGATATTGCTCAATTTCAGAAGCTGGTTGGAAAGCTTATTTACCTATGTCTTACCAGACCGGATATAACATATGGTGTTCAGTTGTTAAGCCAATTTATGCACCAACCTAGGGAGTCACATATGACTGCTGCATATAGAATTCTTAGGTATTTGAAAGGTAAACCAGGCTTGGGCTTGTTAATGTCTTCTAGCAGTAATCTGACTATTAAAGCTTTTTCAGATAGTGATTGGGCATCTTGTCCCTTCACAAGAAAATCATTGACAGGTTATGCAGTGCAGATTGGTGATTCATTGGTGTCCTGGAAGTCCAAGAAACAAGCTACGGTTTCAAGGAGCTCGGCTGAAGCTGAATACCGCGCTATGGGGACTGTTACAGCAGAAGTGCTATGGATTTTGGCTTTGCTTAGAGATTTGGGGTTTAATGACATGAAACCAGCTACATTGTTTACTGATAGTAAATCCGCTATGCAAATAGCAGCTAACCCCGTGTTTCATGAGAGAACAAAACACCTTGAGGTTGATTGCCACTTTGTACGAGATAAAATTCAAGAGGGAATTATTTGCACCAAATATGTTCCAAGTAACCAGCAGTCAGCCGACATTTTAACTAAAGCTTTAGGGAAGGTGCAGTTTAATGTTCTTCTTTCCAAGTTAGGAGTTTTGGATTTGTACAAACCTCCAACTTGAAGGGGAGTGTTAGTTTTATATTTGTTTTATGTATAGAGATAAGCGTGTTTTGGTATAGCGCTTTTAGTGTTGTGTTTGAAAGTTTGTTTTTTCTGTTATTCTGTTAGCTATATATATTAGGCGCGCTCGGTTTGTAATTCATATATACTTTTCATCTTTGAACTCTTTCAATAATACACAGAAAAAGCTTTTCTCTTTCAGTCTTGTTCTTAGATCAATCAATGGAGAAACTCTTCAATCTTAACAGTAACTTATGCCTGTTTTTACCAGGCCATGCAGAGATATGGGAACTGAGATGATTGACATGGAGGCTCAAATTCAGCAAGAAAGTCATGCCATCTTCAAGAAAGCCAATCCTCCTGTCACATTAAGGTATAATTTCATTTGTTTTTACTATTAAATAGTCTTCATTCATTTATGCATGGACTGATTAAAATGTGGAGTAAGAAGGGTTTTTATTCATCTTAGAACCCTTGATTGGTTTAGGAGTTTCAAGATTTTTTCTAACTGATCTCTTTTGGGAAATTGATAAATCATTTTCGGAATGAAGTTTTATCAAGTTATTTCATAACTCAAACAAATTGATTGTTAATTTTGGTTTTGTGTATTTCATTGATATTCATGCATGAAGGTTTTAATTTTGGAGTGTCACCGTGCATTTCATTTAATTATGAAAGTTAAGCGTGTAATATATTTATTAATATGAAACTTATACGCAGATCTCATTATATATATATATATATGTATTAATATGTCAAGAATCTAAATAATAATATAAAATAACAATAAATAAAAAAATAGAAGCTCAAAATTCCCTAAACATTCCTGTGATGGTGAAAGCATTTCGCTCAAACTATATAGATGACTACTCTAAGAAATAGGGGAAATGATGTTAATCATTTAAAAAGAAAATAATTTTTGCACCTTGGTAAATGAATTTTTCTTTTATTTCATTATAAGAATAAAATGGATTAAGCAAAATTTAATATTTTGGCAGAATATTGCTTCGGATTTTCAACTCATCAAATTTTAACAAACTTTTTATATACTTGTTTATCCAAAAAAAAAAATTTCTTTTACAAAAAAATATACTTGTTTATCCAATTACTTTTGATAATCAACTATGCAGTTTGAGGATGTTGTTTATCTTATCAAAACGGGAAAAGGAGGATTCCTTGAAAAATATATTGCAGTTCCAAAAGAGAAAATGTAAGATATTTTCAAAATAAAGAATTAATATCTTTTAATTAGCCGTTGTGGCAGTTGGTTAAGTTTTCAATGGTTGTAACTCTTTAAAATCATTTTCAAATTGAAATCATTTGAACAAAGCCTTCCGTCTATTTATGAAGCAGTGCCACCTTTCTGAAGAGGCACTTTTTGTCCTATATAAACATAGAGTAATTTGATAAATTAATTAATTATCTTTCTTTTGCCCATCACAACAGAAACCATTTTTACTTATTTTGCCGTGTGAAAACAGAAGCAATAATCCTTCCAATTTATTTTCAGAAACCATTATTATATATACATCAATTTTTCTAGGCTCGTTACTTTGAGTATTCTGATTTATCTTCGGGAGTGCAATCCGCAGATAAATAATAGTTTTCTTAAACTAGGCTCCATTGTATCCTGGGACAAATTCGCTATAGACTCGTTTGCACTCGGTAGAGGGCGAATATTGTCTTGAGGAGAGCGTAAAATCTTATGCGACTTGGAGGACGAAATCATTCGTGGAGTTTATTTTCTAACTATCTCAAGACAATAATATGGCTTCTCAAAATTTGCTACAACTCACGACTGATTTCATGAAATTGGAGCGGTTCGATGGTGGAAATTTTAGAAGATAGCAAAAGAAAGTTCAGTTTCTATTGTTGACACTTGCGGTGGAATATGTGTTGACGACACCAAAGCCGGAAGAACGTGAAAATGAGACATTGGCGGAATCTAGAACTGGAACGAAATGGGTAAAAGATGATGAAATATGTCGAGGCCACATTCTCAACACTCTTGCCGATAATTTGTTCGATGTTTATCAAAATGTGGAAATGGCAAAGGAACTTTGGGATACTCTCAATGCACGGTATTTAACCAAAGATGCGACAAGTAAGAAATTTTTATCTTTCCAATTTATGAACTATCGCATGATTGATGGAAAATCTGTGAGTGAGCAATTTAATGAATTGCAATGCATTTTAGGACATATGCATCAATTGAATATGAATATGGATGAGTGCATAACTGTTTCTTGCATTATAGATAAACTCCCTCCTTCATGGAAAGATTATAAGAAAAGTCTTAAACATAAAAAAGAAGATATTAGTGTTAAAGACTTAGGAACTTATATTCGAATCGAAGAACAATCTAGAATGCAAGAAAAGGACGAACTACAAGTTAGAGACTCTTCTAAGGTGCATATGGTGGAGGAAAATAGAGGGTTAAAACATCCTAATCACTCCGGACAGAACAAACTAAATCAGAAACGGAAAAGCTACTCCAAGGACTTTAATCATCAAAATAAGAAAAAGAAGGGTGTTTGTTATAATTGTGGTGCTCCGGGTCATTATAAACGAGATTGTAAAATTATTAAGAAAAATAAGGCCGAGCAAAATTATAACAAAGAAAAATTTGTTGCTGTTATTTCTGAAGCTAACATGATTGATGATGATAGTTCTTGGTGGGTTGACTCCGGGGCTACGAGGCATGTATGCAAAGATAGAAGTTTTTTCACCAAGTATGAGCTTGTTGAAGAAGGCAATGTCATGTACATGGAAAACTCGTCGACTGCCGTTGTCAAAGGCAAAGGGACGGTGGAACTAGAATTTACTTCGGGAAAGATTTTATCTTTAGTAGAAGTGTACCATGTCCCCGAAATTAGAAAGAATTTAATTTCTGCTAGTCTTTTGAATAAGCATGGTTTTAAACTTGTATTTGAGGCTGATAAGTTTGTTCTGTCTAAGGGTGGAAACTTTGTTGGAAAGGGATATTTGTATGAGGGGATGTTTAAACTCAATATTAATAAAATTATGAATTATGTTTATATCGTTGACTCCTTTTCCTTATGGCATAATAGATTAGGACATGTAAATGTTAATCGCATGAAGGATATGACTAAATTAAATTTAATACCTAAGTATGAAAATGATATAATTGATAAATGTCAAGTTTTGTGCACATACAAAAATAACTAAGACTCCATTTAAATCTGTGCAACGAAATACTAGTTTATTATTTCTCATTCATAGTGATTTATGTGATTTACATGATACTCCTACTAAAGGTGGAAAGAAATATTTTGCTACTTTTATTGATGATTATTCAAAGTATTGTTATGTTTATTTGTTGCATACCAAAGATGAAGTACTTGATAAATTTAGAATTTATAAGAATGAAGTAGAAAATTTCTTGAATTGTAAAATTAAGTGTTTAAGATCTGATAGAGGAGGTGAGTATAATTTTCCTGCTTTTTGTGAATCTTTTGGCATAATTCATGAAACTACGACATCATATACTCCTCAACAAAATGGAGTTGCGGAAAGAAAAAATAGGACCTTAAAAGAAATGGTAAATTCCAGGTTATATTATTCTGGTTTAAATAAAAGTTTTTGGGGTGAAGCTTTATTGACTGCATGTCACATACTCAATAGAATTCCTCATAAAAAGTCACATGTTACACCTTATGAACTTTGGAAGAAAAGAAAGCCGAACTTAGATTACCTTAAAGTTTGGGGATGTAGAGCGATAATTAGATTGCCGGAACCTAAGATTAGAAGTTTAGGTGCTAAAGCTGTTGAATGTATTTTCTTAGGTTATGCTGAACATAGTAACGCCTATAGATTTATGGTTATAGAGCCTAATGATTCAATTAGATTAAATACGGTAATTGAGTCTAGAGATGCTATTTTTTATGAAAATAGATTTAATGCTATTTCTAGAATACAAGAAACTACGAAAGAAAATGAGTATGTCGAAAATAAACCTATTGAAGATATAGAAGAAAAGGTTGAACTTAGAAGAAGTAAAAGGAAAAGAATTGAAAAATCTTTTGGTACTGATTTTATAATATATCTAGTTGAAGGTACTAGAGACTCTCATTGTACACAAATTGCTATTTCGCCTAGTATTGAACCGGATCCTCAAACTTATGAAGAGGCAATTAAATCTCGTGATGCTAGTTTTTGGAAAGAAGCTATAAATGATGAAATGGAATCTATATTAGGAAATACTTGGGTTCTAGTTGATTTACCAACCGGTTCAAAACCTATAGGTTGTAAATGGATTTTCAAAAAGAAAATGAAAGTAGATGGAACGATAGAAAAATTTAAAACTAGATTAGTAGCAAAAGGTTTTACACAAAAAGAAGGTATTGACTACTTTGACACATATGCTCCTGTTGCTAGAATTTCTACTATTAGAATATTAATTGCTTTAGCTTCCATCCATAATTTTGTGATACATCAAATGGATGTTAAAACAGCTTTTTTGAATGGCGATTTAGAAGAATAAATTTATATGGAGCAACCTAAAGGGTTTGTTATGCCTGGACATGAACAAAAAGTATGTAAATTAATTAAATCTTTATGGCTCCGTTTGTTTGTCAAGGGAATGGAATCAAAATAGGGAATATAATTCCCAAAAATCAAATAACCTTGTTTGGCATTTTTTATTTGAGATTATGGAATGCAATCTAATTCCCAAAATATGGGAATTATCATCTCAAATAAGGGAATCACAATACCTTATTTATTGGAGGTAATGTGATTACCATATCAAGGTAATCATAAATACATTATTTTAATGCCCTTACTACCCCTATATCAATTATAATACAAAATCAACAAAAATTGTTATTTATTTTTTTCATTTCATTTAAATTATTATTTATGAAGAAATAGTTTCGTATTTTTAATTTATTTAGAATATTTTTATTGTCAAAATAGATCGTAATTTCATTTTATTTGATATTTATTTATTGAATGAAATTGAAAAATTGCTATGTTGTTTTTGTGATAGTACTTTTGAAATGGTTGTTGGTCACATATGATTAATATATTTTATTTATTAACAATAATATGTTTCCGACTTAAAATAATTATCAATGCATTGGTATATGAAAAATCCATATAGGTATCAATTTTTTAAAAGTCAAACAATATGTAAATAAAAAATAAGCATGTTCAATTTTATTTTTTTTCTGAAAGAGGATAATGCAATTGAACCAAATTGTTATCTTATTTACTTTTTATATTTAACCAAATTAAATATATATATATGTGTGTGTATATACACTTATGTATATATAATATCAAATATTTTACTATGGATGAAAATTTATTGTTAGATTATATAAATATGGTTTAAAATAAGGGTATTTAAGTCAAAGTCTTTAATTTTAGATTTCATTATTTAGTATATGTGTTTCAACCAAATATAAAAAAGGAAAAAAATATATATATCCTTACCCATTTTTTTAGACAAGCAAACACTATTAATGGAATCAGATTTCTAGTAATCAAATTACCAGAAATCTTATTCCCACTTTAGATTCCATTCCCTGTCAAACAAACGGAGCCTATATGTATTAAAACAAGCTCCTAAACAATGGCATGAGAAATTCGATAAAGTAGTTGTTTCTAATGGATTTATGATACATGAATCAGATAAATGTGTTTATAGTAAATTTCATGGTAATAGAGGTGTTATTATTTGTTTATATGTTGATGATATGTTGATATTTGGTACTGATTTAGAATCTGTTCAGCATGTTAAACAATTTTTATCTTCTAACTTTGATATGAAAGATATGGGTGATGCTGATGTGATTCTTGGTATAAAAATTATTAGAGATAGTAATGGTTTAACTCTTTCTCAATCTCATTATATTGAAAAGGTGCTAAAGAAATTTAATCAATATCATTGTAATCCTGTTACTACTCCTTTTGATTCTAGTATTAAGTTGGTTAAAAATACGGGTAGAGCTATAAATCAACTTGAATATGCTAGAGTTATTGGTTGTCTCATGTATGCTATGACTAGCACTAGACCGGATATTGCCTTTGCTGTTGGTAAGCTAAGTAGATACACGAGTAATCCGAGTCTTGAGCATTGGGGAGCTATTAATAGAATTTTGAGATATTTAAAGAAAACAATAAACTATGGAATTTGTTACAAAGGATATCCTTCGGTTTTGGAAGGATTTACTGATGCCAGTTGGATAACTGATCGAGAAGATCATACATCCACAAGTGGATGGATTTTTACTCTTGGTGGGGGAGCCATATCATGGAGCTCCAAGAAGCAAACGTGCATAACTGATTCAACCATGGCATCTGAATTCGTTGCACTTGCTTCAAGTAGTAAAGAGGCGGAATGGCTAAGGAATTTATTAATTGAAATTCCGTTTTGGCCAAAGCCGATGCCACCAATATCGATTCATTGTGACAGTGAGGCCACACTGTCAAGAGCCTATAATAAGGTGTACAATGGAAAGTCCAGACATATTGGACTACGACATAGCTATGTTCGACAATTACTCACCGATGGAGTAATTACAATTGATTTTGTACGGTCTTGTGAAAATTTAGCGGATCCTTTGACGAAAGGATTGACAAGAGACTTGGTACAAAAGACTGCTAAAGGGATGGGACTTAAGCCCATAAGTTTGGATCACCAATGATGGAAACTCAACTTCATCTCAATATCTTGAGAATCGAAGTTCAATGAGCAAAGTACATCATAAGATGTGATTGAAGCACTAATATTACTATTCATCCCGAAGGAAATAGTGCTTGTACCTGTAATGTTAAAAGTAAGGATGAGTTTTATACTCTTAATAGATTTATAACACTTGTGTGTTAAAGTGTTTTTATTACGGGGACACTTTCGATAAATCTACCTATATGAGTGTCGAAGGTGGTGCCGCCTTCTATGCGTTAAGGGCTTAACTCTAGAGCACTCATGAAACAGGATATAGACACAAGGCCAATCCACGTGTCGGCTTCTTTGAATACTCGAAGTTAATGGATATATGTGTGTGTTAGAATTTCCGGTTTTACATCATGGAAGATGGTTCAAAGACAAGTCTACCATTCTTTCTGTTTAACTCTGAAATGCTTTCACTAAGTAATTGGTTCAAGTCGTGAGACACCATTATTTATGCACATAGTCCGAGCCTAATATATATATATATAATATTATTTTTATGCTAAAATATATTTTTAAAATGGTGGAGGATTGTAAGATATTTTCAAAATAAAGAATTAATATCTTTTAATTAGCCGTTGTGGCAGTTGGTTAAGTTTTCAATGGTTGTAACTCTTTAAAATCATTTTCAAATTGAAATCATTTGAACAAAGCCTTCCGTCCATTTATGAAGCAGTGCCACCTTTCTGAAGAGGCACTTTTTGTCCTATATAAACATAGAGTAATTTGATAAATTAATTAATTATCTTTCTTTTGCCCATCACAACAGAAACCATTTTTACTTATTTTGCCGTGTGAAAACAGAAGCAATAATCCTTCCAATTTATTTTCAGAAACCATTATTATATATACATCAATTTTTCTAGGCTCGTTACTTTGAGTATTCTGATTTAACTTCGGGAGTGCAATCCGCAGATAAATAATAGTTTTCTTAAACTAGGCTCCATTGTATCCTGGGACAAATTCGCTATAGACTCGTTTGCACTCGGTAGAGGGCGAATATTGTCTTGAGGAGAGCGTAAAATCTTATGCGACTTGGAGGACGAAATCATTCGTGGAGTTTATTTTCTAACAGAAACTAATCTTGAAGGGCATTTCAGGCATAGTGCAGCCTGGTGAAATGCTAGGCATGATGGGCCCATCAGGCAGCGGCAAAACGACTCTTTTAACAGCTGAAGGAGGTCGTTTAGGCGGCCATCTCAGTGGCACAATATCTTACAACAACAAGCCATTCTCCAACAAAAGGAAACGAAACACAGGCTTTGTCACACAAGACGATGTCCTCTATCCTCACCTCACTATCACAGAAACCCTAATCTACACAACTCTTTTACGCTTACCAAAAACATTAACCACCCAAGAGAAGGTACAACATGCTGAAGCTGTAATTACGCAGCTTGGATTGTCAATGTGTAGAGACAGCATTATAGGGGGGCCGCTTTGAGGGGTGTTTCAGGGGGTGAGAGGAAAAGGGTTAGCATTGGGCAGGAAATGCTGATAAACCCGAGCCTTCTGTTTCTCGATGAGCCTACATCAGGGCTTGATTCCACTACCGCGCATAGGATTGTGTCCATGATACGTGGGTTTGCTAATGGCGGAAGAACGGTGATGATGACCTTCCACTAGGCTTTTTTACATGTTCCATAAGGTTCTTTTGCTCTCTGATGGAAATCCATTGTATTTTGGGGAGTCTTCTTGTGCATTGGATTATTTCTCCAGTATCGGTTTTACTCCATCGGTTCACACCAGTCCTGCAGATTTTCTGTTAGACATTGCAAATGGTATGTTAGATATATTTTTCTTTTTTAAGTATAATCATGGTGAATGATTCGAATTAAGTTTATATGTAACTGAAAATTCTTTAACCAAATTTATTTTATTAACAAAAGTACTGATTTTATATTGTTTGCATACTTTATAGGATCAGTTTTAAGTCCTGATGATTCTCAGGAAGGTCAAGTAGCCATTAAACAAACTTTGGTGTCGGCTTACAAAGAGAATTTGTCAGATATTGTTAAGTCGAAACTTGGTATCGATAACCAGGTTTTCGACTCAACAGAAGATAAGCAGCTCATTCGATGGTCAAACACTTGGTGGATACAATTCTCAGTCTTGTTTAGAAGAGGACTAAAGCAAAGAAAACACGAAACTTTCAAAGGCCTTAAGGTTGCTCAGGTTCTAAATGTAAGCATCCTTTCGGGGCTGGTATGGTGGCAATCTGATATCAGGAACTTACAAGATCAGGTCCTAAATTTTTCCTATATATTTTTTTCATTTATAATAAATTGAAATTAATTAGCAAAATTCATATTTCATACTAAGCTATAATGGATCAGATAGCTAGGCAAATGAATTGTGACATCTATATATTAATTATCAATCTCAAGGGTAGAAGCACGCACTTTATGAAAACATTAAAGACCTTTAATTTAGTCCTGGGCCAAAACATTTATTGACATATCAAATTTTAGGTTTTAGGAATAAACAGTAGATAAATAGTTAATGTAGGGTAGATAGCAATTAATTTGACTATTTTTCTAAATGCAAAGTTGACTCATTTATTTACATATCTTTTTTGTTTGAACAATTATTAAAATTTTGAAACTTACATAATGTCAATAAAAGTCACATGAAGTGACGTTAGTATGGTTCTAATTTTCCTTCTTTTTCATCGAAAAGTTGGAAAAGTTTCTATTTTTCAACTAAGCGAAAATAAATTATAGAGTAGTTTCGAAATTACAGTGTTTCCAAGAAAACTAGTAATGTTTTCATTGTTTCCACTGAAACATTCAGTGTTTCCATAATTTCCATCAAACACTAAAAGCTTCTTAATTCTTTTCGAGATAGAGTATAATAGTGAATAAAATTTAAGAAACAAAAAAGAGAAACAGAAAAGAGTTATAAATCTAATAATTTACTAAATTAACTCCAAAATATAATTAAGTAAGTTCTAAATAATTAATCAACGAATTCATAGAAAATTTTGTTTATATTCAAATACGCACGTAAGAAAATACAAAAGTTAAGATATTACAATTTTTCTTATAACGATATATGTGTTATTAAATGATTATTTAAACAAACAACATAATACATACTTATATGAATAATTTTTTTTTAATGATTTAAAAATATATACAGTAACACTTTTATAATTTTGTATTTTATAGGTTAAGTTGCTTGAACTTTGTCAATTATATGTTGTAAGAGCGCTAAATTTGAATCCAATATTATCACTTAGTTCGTTATTGAAATTTTTATCAATTATTTATATACTTGTATAAATTTTGAAACAAAATAATGATTTTTAAAAATGAATAAAAGTGTTTAGAAAAGTTTCAAAAGATGTTTAGAATAGTCTTTGTAAATATCTAGATAGAAATGCTCTAGATAATTAATTACAATTGTTAAATCAAGTTGATCACCATTGTACATAGAGTTGAATAAATAGAAGATAAAAATTCATTTGTTCTAAGAGCGCTAAATTTGAATCCAATATTATCACTTAGTTCGTAAATTTTTTATCAACCATTGGTATACTTGTATAAATTTTGAAATAAAATATTGATTTTTAAAAATGAATAAAGATAGTTGTTTACTTTCTTTAACATTATTTTCATTTTTGCAAGTTTTCTCCTACTTTTTCGAAATGTTTCCGAAACGTTTCTAATATTTAACAACCCGAAACTTATGTTAGAACGAAACTTTGAACCTTGAACGTTAGTACATTAATTCAAAGCATATAAAGGTTGACATCAAAGACATTCAGTGAAGTGAAAACTTATGGCTTATTAAGACTGTGTTTCTGCCTTAGTATCAGATTTGGTAAGTAAAACACACTAAATAATAAATGGGAAAATTACAATAATGATCATATCTATTGGAAAGCCTACTGTAACTATAGTCCCATTATTTTTAAAATTTGCAAAACTAATCGATAATCTTTTTTTGGTTATTGCATTTTGTACATGTCCGTTAAAAGTGGAGTGACATTTCACACGTGATATGTATGTGTCGTTAAGGTTTTGTTTAATCGAATGCAGGTTGGATTTTTCTTCTTTACCACTTCATTTTGGGGATTTTTTCCTCTTTTTGAAGCTATGTTTACTTTTCCTCAAGAACGTATGATGCTGGCAAAAGAGAGGTCTTCTGGAATGTATCGTCTCTCCTCGTTTTTCATGGCATTGACTCTTGGGAGCTTACCAATGGTACTCGTTCTACCTACCATTTATTTCACCATATCCTATTGGATGGCGGGCCTCCAAGCCACGACAAGTGCTTTCTTGTCGAGTCTATTCATAAATTTATATAACGTGTTATGTTCTCAAGGACTTGGTCTTGCCATTGGTGCAGTAGTAATGGACCCGAAATCAGCATCGGTTCTTGGATCAGTAATTGGGGTAGTTTTTCAGCTAGCCAGTGGATTTTATGTCCCTAACGTGCCCATATATTCATAAGATGGATCAAGTATTTATCTATTAATCCATATATATTCAAGCTCTTCTTATCGACTCAATACAAACCCGATGAAACGTATCCATGTGGTGTAAATAAGACTTGTTTGGTTAGAGATTTTCCTTCCATAAAGTCAGCTGCGCTTGATGGGCAGCTTGTTTCTTTGATTGTGTTGTCTGTAATGCTTGTGGGATATAGGTTTATTGCATATCTTGCCCTCATGAGAATTGGAGTCACTAAGAAATAGAATGATTTTTAGTTGATGTTGACCACTCTTTCTACAGTATAGGGATTAGGTAATGTGACAATTGAGCTAGTAAATTAACTTTTGTATACTAAAGTTGAAACAACTAGTTAGCCCTTTGACGACTCTTCTACAACACAAATAAGAAACTTTTTTCGTTTCGGTCAATTTTTGTTTCACGTTTTAAAATAATTATAAACAAAGAGAAAAAAATTGTATTTTTTATACTAATGTGCCCTGCGTATTTCTTTGGTGCACTAATAAAGAAGTGACAATTTAAGTATAATTAATAATATGAATGTGTCTATCAATGTAAGTATATATTTCCTAGAACATCCAATTTTCACCATAAACTGTCAGGTGTCAAGCAAATGACTTATTATATTTATATTTAGAAAGTATAAGTTATTTTTATATTTTTTGTCTACCTAAAGTATTTTGTTAGAATTCGCTAATCTTACTACAATGCATCAATTAGAATATATTAAATAGTGCAAGCACAAATACATATAATAATTTGTTTTAAAAATATCTTACCCAAACTATTTATTTAAAAAGTACATATATCATTTGTTTAAGTTAAACACGAATAATTTAATATTTTTACATATATTTAATCGTTTTCAGTTTATTGTGACAAGAACCAATCACAATTAAAAGAATCATATGTTAAAAGAATTATCAAGTGATAAAAAGTTGTTACAATTTAATAAGTACGATTGACCAAAGCATCAATTCATTCTTAATATCTCTGAATCTACTTAGAATAATGGAAAAGAAGATATATATATATACATATATGTGTATAAGCTTTCCAGACAAAACATTTGATGACAAAAAAATAAAAATAAGAAGGGAAATGAGTGAAAAATACAAAAGTCGGAATATTTGGAATTTTTGGAGATGATAATGAGTATTTTTTCTGTTACAATGATAAGGAGTAATTGAGCGAGACACTGATTTAATAAAAATAATCTATTTTATTTTTACTTTTATTATTTTATAAAAGTATGAGTTTTTTTATTTATTTATGAATTATATTTTCATTTAATAAGTATTGTACAATTAATTTTTAATGTTAAAATAGTCAAATAATAAGATATACGATTTTATTAGGATTCTATAATGGATGTCGAAATACATTATATATGTCACTCCTCTTAAATATATATTATTTTAAATGTATTGTGAATTTTTTTTTTTTGTATATTCATGTTTTATTTTTGTGCTAACAGATATGTAAACATGAGATCTCTATATTTTGAACAAGAAACCTACATTATTTTTTAAAAAGTTGCATCAATAGTCACAAGATTAAAGACAAGGTTAAATTGATAGCAAAAAGTCGAAAGCTCGTCCCCATTACTCTCCTCAATATCAAGTTTACAATGTTTCTGCATAGTAATTCATCTCGAAAATATGGACAATAAATATTACAAAAGGAGTGACCAACACATATATTTAATGATTGGATGGATTGATCTACTTTAAAATGGACCCTATAAATGAGAAGATATGATGGAGATTGACCCAATATTGAAGTATTTATATGAAAATAGTATCTAGAAGAATAGATGATCGTATATAAATGTGCTGTGAGGAGAGACATAGAAAATAGGGAGTTGGTTCCCATTTTTAACAATCTTTTCAAAGTTGTATTCATTTTCTATAAGTGATATATTCATACGAGTATATTATAAATGAGTAAAACAACTCTTTGAACATCTAGAAATAGCGCTTTACCTGGATATCCTTATCTGCTTGCAACATTAATTATTTTACCATAAAAACTAGTTTTGATTAAAATATTAGTAAACTATTTTCCATATACATAATCCAAAATTTGCAATTTGTTACGATCAAAAGTAATTCGTAAAACACATTCCATAGTTCAATTAGAGTTGAAATAGCTCGACTTTGGATGTAGATTAAAATAAAAATAATTGAGTAATTGATCTTAAAAATACTAATAACATAAGCATAATTTAATCAGATACGACTATAGTTTAATTAGAAAAAATTTAAAATTTAAAATTCAAAATTGAGATATCATGATAATGTAATCAAGTTTAAAATATAAACGACATTATCTAATTTATTATGTTGTTAGGTTGTTTGTGTATTATATTCTTCACATGCAAGACGTGTACAAAAATAAAAAATTGTCAAAGTAACAACCACCAAAATACTTTATTAATAATTTAGTTATGGAAAAAAAAGATTAAAATATAATTATAACATTCTATTTTATTTCAATACATTCTCAACCTCTCTCTCTTTTTCTTTTTATATTTTAGGCAAGGGCAAAAGGAGTTGAAAACACAGTCAATATCTCGACCCAATTACCCCAGGGGCAAAATTAAATTTACAAAAGTATAATGACTGGTGTCAACATTTTCTGTTGAAATGATTAAGGGAATGACCTTGGAGGACAATGGTAGGTAGTGTGATGTAAATAACGAAGTTAAACCCGGTAGGGGTGCTTGTCTTAAGAGGGTTAAGTGTGCTAATTTTTGCTACATGTAATATTCAGTCAGAGTTAGTAATGTTTAACTCTTCCCTATTTCTACATTATAAAAGAAAGCTTTCAATATCCAATATTCTTTTACAAAACATATTTAGTCTTATAACTTAATCAATTCGACATATTTAGATATTTATCTATGAATAAACACATCCAGTCATGCAATTATTTAAAAAAAAAAAAAAACATTAAATTTAGTCCAAAATTCATGCACCCAAAAAATAAACTAAAAATTATAGTGACCATAAAAGAACCTAAATGGTAATGAAAAAAATGGTAGAGAAATTAGGGTATGTTTATATTGAGAATTATGGGTAAAAATAGGAGGTCTTATTTTTAAATTGGAATATTCTAGAAAATGAAAAGGTAAAGCTATGTCCAAAGAGATCAATTAGGTTTTATCTTTTGGGAATTGTGATGTAGTTTTATTTTTCTCATTTTTTTTTTGTTTTGATTTTTGGGAGGAATCATGTGTAGATGTTATCTGCCTGATGATTAAAATTGAAACTTTTCCATAAATGTAGGACTAATGTGCTTTTTTTGAAAAAATAATGGACGTAAATTTGCCAGTACCCCTAAATAACACTAATTTCAGACTACATGAGAGGTTAGTGAATTTAGGATCAAATTAAACTTTATTTTTGGTAATTGAGGGGTTAAATGTGTTTATTCAAATATAAATGACTAAATGCGTTAACTTCTGTTAACTTATAGGAATACATGTATTTTCTGAAAAGATATTGGACGTGCTAAGTCTAATGTCATTTTTGTATTATGTCGTTATGCTTATCCATTTGTTCATTATACTCTTTCCAAGAAAGATTTGTATTTATATTATAAATTCACAATCAAATTTTTAATAATATAAATTACTAATAAAAATTCATATAAAGGAGTTAAAGTTTTAAAATATTAACATTTTGGACAACCTGGCATTTTTGGTATTTTTCCTCAATTCCTCACCAACCATTCATGCCCTAGAATAAAAGTAAATCTATGACATGAACAAAGAAAAAGAAACTTTTAGGTAGTATGATGCCAAATAATGAATAAAATAAATAAGAAGAATCATGGCATATAATAGTGAATTGTAATACTTAATTGTATATAATATGTGATCATATCTTATTTTCATCCTTATTACATTAAAAAATATATATTTATGTAAATAAATGCCTCATATATCATTACAACAAATAATATACGAAAAAGTTTAGAAACCAACATTTAACATCGTAAAATTTTATACTATTAAGAGCATATATACATATACATAATAATAATAATTTTAAAAAGCCTTTAAGGACAAAAATAATAATTTAAAACTAAGCAAAAAATTTGTGCACAAAACTCCTCATTTGCAAAAATGTCCTCATTTTGCTTGTGAGTTAAATAATTTCACTATATTTTCCTATATCTATTATACCTTTTGATGAACTTTTGAAAATTTACTTTCCTTATTCTTAAATATTGCCGAGGACGTGCAATAGCATAAGTGTGGGAGTATTTGTTAGCGTGCACTTTATGCACACTTTTCGTGTATAGAATTATGTCTTTCGCCCATGATTTTGGTTCTTATGAATTTAATGTTATTCTTGAATTATTGGGAGATTACGAGAGGAAAGAACAAAATAAAACAAAAAAAAATAGACAAAAGATGGCAGTTTGAGTTAACAAAGTAAAAAGGGTGCAGAATACAAATTTAGGTTAAACGCGGGCACACCTAACTCCGAGCAGCACACTGTCGGGGACGGAAATTCTGGAGAAAATCTGAGATATTCAGGCTGTTTGTGGAAGATTTATGTTTCCATATTTCTAGGGATTTATTTCTATTGTTAGTTGGGATTTTATTCCCTTTGGAAATCATTTATTTTAGTTAGAATTCTTATTAGATTAGGACTCTTTTTAGTATAAATAAGTGGAATTCTCTCCACATAAGACATCTCGATTTTTATAAAGTACTTTATGCATGTTTTTTTTACCCTACTATGTGTTGCTAAACACATCTTTTCTAGCCAAGGATTAATTGAGGTTTTATTTCTTTAATTCGCGAGATTTAATTGTGCTTATATATTCGATGCTTCTTTAAGTATTTGCTTTTTCTCTGTGCTCATTATCAATATATTTCATTCGATTAGGTAATCTGGCCAATTATTTAGTTGTTGAAATCATATTAATCTAATTAGGGCGGAAATTCGTAATTATTTGGTTAACCCTAATATTCGTAGTAATTAACGGCGTCGATTATGGACAAGTTTTCGATTAGTTGTTATGGGGATTAGCAACCTAGTTTAAATGAACCGAGCTTATGTGTTTGTTAACTAGAATTGATGTCTCTCTAATACTTAAATGCTATTGATATTCTAAATCCTAAGAGCTTATTTACGGTTGTTTAATCGATAAGAGAAATAATCAAAGAGCTTGTTTTGATTATCGACAAAGTAAGGAGAGACTACGTTATTAGAGCTTGTTAATAACTATAGCCAATTTACTTAAGAACATTGAAACATCACTGCATTGATGATTGAATTATAAATCAACACCGAGATAATCCGAAGGCTAGAATCTCTAATCTTATTGAATTTGTTTTTAAATTGTTTCCGTTTTTAGTTTACGTCTTTTAATTATTTTTATTTAATTAAATCCAAGCCCCACCCCTTTTATTATATTAGAGCATCTCCAATGGAGCACAATTTTGGTGTTGGAGCACCAAAATGGTGCTCCAATGGAACGCTAAAAGTGGGATCCACCCACGGCAAATTGCCGTGGGTGAATTTTTTTTTTTAATTTTTTCTTTTTCTTTTATTTTTCATTTTAGTGTATATATTTATAAAATAGTACAATTTGGTACATATTAAGTCCCTAAATTTTAAAAATGTTACGATTAAATATATGTTATTTTTTATATATATATTATTTTTTTTATATGTTATTTTTTGAAAATTTTATATATTTTAATTTTGAGAATTTTGAAAATGTTACGATTAGGTCCATTATATATGTTATTTTTTTATGTTTAATTATACAATAATAAATATAAATTAAAATATATGAAAATATTAATTGAAACATGGATATATTACATGAAATAGGAAATAACTAATATTACATGGAATGGAAAATAGCAGGATATGAAAATAAAAATAAGACTAGTAAATTAAATAAACATTAAATATTAGTACGGTGGTAAATCAGCTCCTCCATCAAAATTAGGAACATACGGATCATAGAAATTTGATGTAGACGATGGTGGTGATGGTTGTGCTTGTGCTCTGTTTTGTATAATTTCTAATTGTTGAGGATGTATATAAGCACGAATTGTTGTCACTGCTAGAACTTAAGTCACACTCCAAAATTCTATCATCTCGTTTACAATCTATATTTTTTTGCCTCGTATCATTCTCTTGCCGTCTGATTTGCATCTGTTGCTCTCTCAAACGTAATGTTTGTTGTCTCATATCCAGTTGTTGTTGTTGCATCACCATGAGACGTTCTAGCTCTTTTTTTCCAAGGTTCGCTATTTCCGTAAGATGTTCAGTGTGTAACTTGAAGCTATTCAAATTTGTTTCAAGATCTTCTCCATGTTTTTTCTTCAACTTGGCCTTCTTGACCCCAATGGGTCGTTGATTTAAAGAGCCACCAACTTCATCATTATCGTTATTTAAATCCATGGAAAACTGTGACAACCCATCGGACTTGGGTGTTTTACAGTTTGGAGTGGAATTATCTGGGGGTGATGAGGTATAGTTGGATGCGTGTTTCTGGCCAACTAGTTGCCTCCTGTTACTATCATCTTGAAATTTTTGAAGATCTTTTAGCATGTTCCAAACATGATCATATTTGAAACCAGTGTTGTAATCTTTAGTATCAACGAATAAAATTTTTGCTCCTTGAATCTACAATATATTTAAATCAAACTTAAGTACTTCTTACATATATAAAATCATAAGAATAAATTTTTTTAAGAATGACTCACGATGTCTTGCTCTGATGCCCCGCTTAGATTTAAGCGATCCACTTGCTTGATGCATGCATGCAATCTTCGAACAATCCTCTCCAGTAATCTAAATCGACTTTCTATTAATCTTAGGGGACGCACCTCTGAAGTTGGATTTTTGGTATTATTGTATATCTCAGTTATTCGAGACCAAAAATCTATATTTTTTTTCGAGATACCCGTGATTGGATCTTGAGATACATCTAAGTAAATTTGACATAGAAGTATATCTTCATCAATACGATAGTTTGTTGATCGAGAACTCATTTTTCAGAGGATATAATGAAATTGAACAAATATATGGGTGAATATATAGACAAATATCGTATATGAAATCTTATCAAGATTTTTGTCAATCGTATCAAGATTTTTGTCAAATCCTATCAAGATTTTTGTCAATCGTATCAAGATTTTTGTCAAATCCTATCAAGATTTTTGTCAAATCCTATTAAGATTTTTGTCAAATCGTATCAAGATTTTTGTCAAATCCTATCAAGATTTTTTTCAAATCATATCAAATTTTTTTGTCAATCTTATCAAGATTTTTGTCAATCTTACTATCTTATTATATAAATAAAGTTGCTATTAAATTTGAAATGAATCACAATCTTTACATTTATTACATATCACTTGTGTTTGCTTCTTAAAATTAGAAGAAAAATATCTTTCAATATGAATTTTGATGTTGGAGGACCTTCTAATACTCCAATTGATGAAAGTTCATCTGAACCGACATCCCCATCATCATTTTCTTCTTTATCTTCAGATGATGATAGTCTTACTTTGCTCATTCAAAATTAAATTGCGAATCAAGCAATGTTACACAATGTGATTCAAAATAATAATATGGTACTACAATATTATAATAATGTGATTCACAACCAGCCTACTCATCGTGGCTCCATTCTAGGTCATAGAATGATCAATCGTGACCGTGAAACAGCCGCTCGTAATTTGTATAATGATTATTTCAGCGATAATCCATTATACAATGATGAAATGTTCGATCGACGATATCGAATGTCTAAAGCTTTATTCCTTCACATTGTTGATGCTGTCAAGCATCATGATTCATATTTCGAACAACGAAGAGACGGCTTTGGTAAACTTGGATTATCAACTCTACAAAAACAACAGCCACAATGCGAATATTAGCATATGGTGTAGCGGCAGATGCAATAGACGAGTATCTTAAAATTGGTGAGTCAACTGCAATTGAAAGCTTAAAACGATTTTGCCGTGCTGTTGTTGAGATTTTTTTAGAGCGATATCTTAGATCATGTTAACGTGTATTTTATACACGTTTCGTATGTTTTATATTGCATCGTTTGTTATGTTTTTAGCCCATATCTCATAGGTTTGTGCTTCTATTGTCATGTCTAGGTGTTTATATGAGAATGGAATGAAAAGATGGCAAAAGGGGTGAAAAACGAATAAGATTGACTTTGCAAATGGATGGAAGCAGAAAGGTTACCAGAATTAAGCGTGACCAGATGGTCACGCCCAAAACATGCAAGCTTTCTGTCCTGGGACGAAGAAAAATTCAAGATTTCGACTTTTCAGCTGGATTTGACTTTTGATGCACGTTTTTAGTTCCCTAATATGTTGGGAATTGTTTTTCTTTATGTTAGGAATTTTATTTCCTTGTTTTGAATAATCCTAGTTGGAATAGGATTCTTAAAATCCTATCTTTTATTTGTTTCCTTGTTTAGTTAGGATTCCCCTAGGTTTAAATAAGTGGAATATTATTCCACAAAGAGAATCTATCTTTTATTTACTATTCACGTTTTTATTTCTCTGGGGGATTTCGAATTCTTCAACTTTTGTAGACGATTCTTGATTATGTGTTGCTAAACACATAATTCTAGTCAAAGGATTTTAAGGTTTGATTTCTTTTAACTTCGTGAGATTGCTTGTGCTTTTATCTTCATTGTTCTTTGAGTATTTACTTTTTCTCCGAGCCTTGTTGATAATATGTTTCAATAAGTTAGATAACCTGATCAATTATTTAATCTTTGAAATCGTATTTAGCTAATTAGGACCCAAATCCGTAATTGTTTGGTAAACCCTAATATTCGTAGCAGTTAGCGACGTTGATTATGGACAAGTTTTCGATTAGTCGTTATGGGAATTAGTGATCCGGTTTAAATAATCCGAGCTTGTGTGTTTATTGATCGGAATTAGTGTTTTTCTAGTGCTTGAATGCTATCGGTAGATTAAATCCTAAGAGCTTGTTTAGGGTTGTCTTATTGATAAGAGCAGTAATCAATGAGCTTGTTTTGATTATCGAAGACGTAAGGAAAAACGAGGTCGTCAGAGCTTGTTGACGACTATAGCTAATTTATTTAAGAACATTGAACTATTTTATTTGCAATCGATGATCGAATTATAGAATCAATACCGAAATATCCGAAGACTAGAATCTCATCTCTCATTGAATTCGAAATTTACCAATTTACTTGTGTTTTAATTTATGTTTAAATTGTTTTCAAATTATTTTTAGTTTATCAAAATGCAAAACCCCTGTTTAATTGATATTAGTAACTTAGGAATTATTTCTACACCATTCCCTGTGGATCGACCCTACTTGTCACTATTTACAAATTTTTTCGAGTAGGTAATTTATTTTTGTTGGATTCGACACCCACCAGATCACCTAATGCTAACGATATCGCAAGGTTACTTTACATTGGCCAAAGTCGTGGTTTTCCAGGAATGTTGGGTAGTCTTGATTGTATGCATTGGGAGTGGAAAAATAGCCCCACCAGTTGGGCCAGACAATACGCAGGACGCAGTAGATCACCATCTATTATTCTTGAAGCAGTAGCCGATTGTGATCTTTGGATATGGCATGCATATTTTGGTATGCCGGGAACCAATAATGATATCAATGTGCTAGAGTCATCGCATGTATTTTCTAATCTTGCTCAAGGTCTTGCTCCCCCAGCACAATATGTTATTCAAGAAAAAGAGTATAATACGGGATATTATTTAGCCAATGGTATATATCCAAAATGGTCCACTCTAGTGCAAACTATTCGAGAGCCACGCGGACCGAAAAAAAAGTATTTTGCTATGAAACAAGAATCATGTAGAAAAGATGTGGAATGTATGTACATTTGGAGTTCTACAATCAAAATTTGCAATTGTTGTAGGATCTGCACGTTATTGCGAAAAAAGTGTGCTACATGATATAATGATGACTGCATGCATTATCATGCACAATATGATAATCGAGGATGAACGTGATCTCAATGAACCAATATTAGAAGCGCGACAAGCACCATCCCCCCCAACAGTTGATCCGGCAAATGACCATCATCAATTTCAAGAATTTGTTGCCCGATATAGACAAATCAAAGATAAAAATGCTCATAATGAACTTCGTAATGCATTAATAGAGCATTTGTGGGAGCAACATAGTAATTCACAAGATTAGTGAATTGTATTTTTAATCATTTTTAATTATGTTCTATTTAAATATAATTCGATCTTTATATATAATGTACAATTTTAATTTCGTTGATATTTAACTTCGTTGATAAAATATTAAAAAAATATATATTACGTATTATTATTATTATTAAATAATCATTGTATAATTTTATAAGTTTATAAAATATAAAAAAATATTAAGTTGGATGAATATGTAATAAAGAATTTAATGTAGGGTGTTATTTGTAAAATATAAGAAATAATAGTAAATGGGTTAAAAAGGAATATTCTGTAGAATATACTTTTAGTTTAAGATTTAATGTTATACATTGAAGCAGTATTACTCTAGCTGACACTAAAATGGTGCAAAACTTGCACCATTTTAGTGCACACATTGGAGATGCTCTTAGTAATTTGAGAATTAATGCTATATCAATTCCTAAGGATCAATCCTACTTGTCACTATTTACAAATCTTTTCGAGTAGGAATTTTATTTTTGTTGGATTCGACACCCATCAATTAAATTAATAATCAAATCAATTTTAAATCTAAATTTTGAAATTTAATAGTAATTTAAATAAAATTGAACAACTTGTACGATTCGACCCCATCAGTTTACCTCTCTATCTCCAAGCTGGGTAGATAATAACACTTTTAAAGCCAAGTTTAAAAAGAAATGTAGAAAAAAATAAGAGTACAATAAATAAAATATTTGTTTGAGCAGAAGTAAATAAAAGATTAAGGGTGTGTTTGGATCGAGTGATTTGTAATCCATGGATTTCAAATTCATCGACAAATCCATTTAAGTTCGTTTAGATGATGATGGATTTCAAATCCCTGGCCATTCACTTTGAGCTCTTTTCTCCACAACTACGGTGGATTTCAAATGACACCATTTTAGGTGTCATTTGAAATCCTTCCTCCAAATTCACTCCTCAAATTCAAATCCATCGATCCAAACGCACCGTAAGATACTTTGATGTCTGACAAGAGTTACTAATATAGGATGGACCAAAGGCCTCTTTTAGTTTCATGATCATTCCACATTGAAAAAATATATATAGTTACAAAAGAAATATGTACAATAGTTATGTTTGATCTTCCAATTTCGGGTGAAATAAATGTAAAGAATAATAGTTTATTCACTTCAAATGCTAACACTATACTTTATTTTGTATCAATTTATGATTTTTGTTACCTACCAAAATCCTCAATAACATTTTCTTACATCTATAAGTTTTTCCTTATGTACAATACTTGTCTTGGCTTTACTGTTCGAAATTCTGGATTCTCATGATTACTATCTACAAAAAAAAAATGTTATAAAATATTTCAAACATAAATATCTTACACCTATAAGTTACCTAAATTTTTTTTTATTTATTCTAGAAAATATGTGTTGCAAAATACCTTAAGTTACTGACTACTTTATAAATTATATATTCTTAAATAAAGTATGTAATGTGTTTAAAAATTAAATGGGCGTTTTGATCAATTACTTAATACTAAAAAAATGAAGTGTGATTTTAAAAATCAATTTTAATATCGATCCACCTTCTCTAATAAGTATTTTCTTACTCAATCATAGAATAAATATACACTCAAAATATGGAGAAGTTAACTTGATACAGAGTGTATTATTGATGAATTTTATAATAAAAAAACATTGGATACAACTTTGATATACTCTTTTTAGAAATTGCTTGTACATTCTTAAACTTTGTATAAGGTTTTATTGAAAGTCAAACTTTTTACAACTGATTATTGTTACCTCATAATAATAATTGGATATTTACATACAAATTTTGTCAAAGAAACAATTAGTGGTAGTTTGCCCCCTAACATTTCAATCCTGAATTCTTCCCTTCACACGTATCTTAATATCTTAAATTTAGTTTTATAACATATCGTAATTCTAGTTTTAGTCACAAATTTTAAGATATTTTAGAAAATGTCCTAAAATTTCATGGTAATTACAATATTGGTCATTTTTTAATAATAATATTAGTTCCCACTTTATTTTTGTTATTTATAAATCGTAATTTGGCCCTTCAACTAAACACTAAACAAATATTAGATAACCCTTACCCTCTGAAAAACATAAAAGTTTAGGCTGAACGTTTATAACATGGCCCAATCATTATCTTTCTCAACAATTTTTTTCTAATCTTCGAAATTATTTCTGGACTAAGTGACAATAATATTTGTTTAATGGGTATCTGATACATTTTGTATTATTAATGGAACAAATATAATTTCAAATAATAAAAATAAAGTATAAGACTAATATTGTCTTAAAAAAGAACTAACGTTACAACTTTATCAGATTATTGAGACTGTTTTCAAAATTTTGTAAAGTGTAGAACTAAAACTAGAATTCTGATCTTGGCTTAAATTTACAATTTTTCTTGGTGTATTATAATGTATTGCCAAACTATCTGCCCCACCATATAAGCAAATTGATTACTAGCATCGCTACATATATACTCGAATTACTACTGCTACCGCTAATGCGCACCTTTCCAATAATGACTACTATAATTTGTGGACAGTTCTTTGCTAGCTCACTATTAGTATTAGTCTCTATTGGATGCTATTACTAGCTACTTTCAAGAGAACTTTATTACATGGATGGGTCAAAGAAATTATTTATCTAGGGGTCGAGGTACCATTAGCGTAACTTTTTTCAATATTTTTATATTGTTTTATTATTTTAAGTAATAAGAAAAAAAAAAAATACTTCAAGAACAATTATCATGTGTAAAAAAATCAACTTTTAAATGATTTTATTTGTTTTGGATATACAAAAACAAATTTAAGAAAGAATAATCGATTTGTACTTTCTACTTTTGGAATTAACTTCTCATATTAACACTTATGATATTGATCGGATTATCAATATCATGATTGAATATGATTAGAAAGAAAATTTGTAATATTTTTCACCATACTTGACTTTTCTCTTATTTTATTTAAAGTTGGTGATTCTATTTTACTTATTTATTGTTAGATGCAAGATTTTAATTAATAATAATAGTGTTTTGATAATCAAAAGTCATTGTACAAATAAGTAGAATCAAGAAATAACGTCAAAAGAAAAACAAAACATGAATTTCAACCTTATTATAATAATATATTTTTGAAAAGTTCAAAGTAACAACTACTACGATTTATAGATAACTATTTCTAATTATTATAAAGTTGTGAATAACTTTCTGCATGCCCACGCTATTACTAGCTAGTTGGATCCCTCTACAAAACTATTTTAATTTTAAATTGTAAAATTTCACGTTCCATTCACCTGCTTCCTATTATCATTACGTAAAAGTTTAGGTCATATAATTTTTTTTCGACCTGTCTACTTTTAAACTACATTCTATCCAACTTAGCTCATTTGTTTTCATAGCATCATGAAAAGTATTCCGCACACAAGTTTGGCAATGCCTAATTAATCTATAAAATAGTACAACACTTATTTTGTGTATGGCATTTTGATTGAAATGGATATTACTATATATTTGACAAGTTAATTCACTTATTATGCGACTAATCACAATACGAACATAATTATAATTTTCATCAATTTTTTCTCATATATATACACTATATCCAAATATTAGGTGCGAATTTACCACTATTTATAAGGTCACAAATTTTGAAATCACTTTTTGCTCCTACACACTATATTCCTTAACAAATAAAGAAATAAGATAGGCATATTGCATGGAATATTAGGGTCTGTTTGGATTGTTTTTGTTTTTGAAGTTTTGCAAAATAATTTTGAAGAACAGTTTTATCAAAACAATTTTGCAGTATAAATAATGTTGAAATCCTGTTTGGTTGACTATTCTGAAAAAAAATAAAAATCGGGAAACTTTGTAAAGGGGAGTGTTTTGATGCGAGGATGAGTGAAATGAGGAGAGAAAAAGAATATATTTTTTCAATGAGGGTTTAAGTGATGTGTGTTTTTTTAGTTTGAAGTGTAAAAGTGTTCTGTAAAACTTAAAAACAGGTAAAACCTGTTTTGCAAAATAGCAGATTTTGGAGTTTTGTTTTTCAAAAACAGAAAGTGAGAACAAGCCAACCAAACGCTTTTTTTATATTTTTGTTTTGCAAAAACAAAAACGCACTTTAAAAACAGTCATCCAAACAGGATGTTATTATCTCGAGATAAGATGAAAAATGTAAATGTATGTGCTAAATAAGGGAATGAAGGCAAGAAGATGAAAAACACGGGACATGTTTCTTTATGCTTTCAAATACCATTTACTTAGATTATTGAAACTTAAAATTAACATTACAAATCATTTTCAACCAAATAAAAAAGTTCAACCTCACTTGTTCAATATTACATATAGTTATCTATTAATTACTACTTCTATCATTTCACACGATCATTAATCAATTGTTATTTACTTCAATGAATATTTTTCCTCCATCTTTCATCTTTTGTAACTGTAATTTATATTTTAGTAATAAATTTATTAAGAAAACCATCATACATTAACAAAATTATTTTTGATTTAATACATTACAATGTACAACTATATTAAAAAAAAAAAGAAAAACACAAACATGTTACATAGTTTTCACATGAATACTCGTAGTCCACATTCTGAGAAATTGTTCAAATTCCAGTCAAAAACATAAATAAACTCAGCCTAAATTTTTTGATCCAAATCAAGTTTGGTTGAATAAAACTTCTTATGATAGTAACTTATACACGCAAGAGAAGGTATAAATTTGAACACAGATAACAAAAAAAGGATATAAATTTTGTTAAGAACCGGAGTAATTCTCTATATCATAGTAAGTCTCGATCTATCGAGAGTTTAATTGTTTATTGTACATTTATTTTATTCAACCCTACATATAATATTCCTAACTTTTTTTAAGAGGGGTTTGGCCAAAGAACAACCCAAAGAATCAATGACAGTTCACTTTAATTGTTAATTCATTAATTGACTCTGAAAAATATAAACCGTTTAGATCACGTGTGTCTATTTTCTTGAGATCTATTTATACCGAGCCATGCAAAGAGTAAATCATCTTCAATTTCAGCAGCATTTAACACCAGAGATATGGGTATTGAGATTACTGACATTGAGGCTCAAAATAAGGTTGTTAATTGCGGAGAAAATCATGCCATCTTCAAGAAAGCCAATCCTCCGGTCACATTGAAGGTATATTTTCATTTATTTTTATTATTGATTATTCAATTACTTTTATTCTTTCATGCATGGACTCATAAAAATGTGGAATAAGAAGGGTTTGTATCCACCTTAGAACCCTTGATTGGTTTAGGAGTTTTTTTTTTCCAACGGATATCTCTTCTTGAAAATTGATAAAGCGTTTTCTGAATTAAATTTTATCAAATTATTTCATAGCTCAAATAATTGATTATTACTTATGGTGTTAGTGTTGGGTGCCCAGTAAGTCAATTGGTTGCCAAATTATTTCATAGCTCAAATAATTGATTAGAACAGTCTTGTTTTTACTATTATTAATGAAATGACATTCTTTATTATATATTTATGTGTAATAAAGTCCCTTGGATTACATATAGCTATGGAGTACAATCACGTATTGGGTATGGTGATCATGGAATGTGCTCGAACGGCTATAATTCTAAAAGCATTCCAAGTCATAGAATCATTGAGAAAGGGATATCAATGACTCGTCAAGACTTGTTTGTATGTAGCATTTCTCTTTTGGAAAGTACCTTGTTCCATAGGTATAGGTCGAGGACCTATGCACGTATGAGGGTTCACATCGGGGATGACTGTACTGAACTGCCCCAATCGAAATTCATATTGGTGTTTACACCGAATATGAAATTCTAAGGTCACGTAGGCTTGTGATGATCCTCATGACTTGAGGAATCGCGGGTGCTCAAATGCATGACCCACTGCACTTTGATCTTGTTCATCATACAGAATAATCACAAAATGGGCTATTATGGGTGTAGTTTGGTTATGTGGTTTGACAGGCGATTTCGAGATAGGAATTGTCTCTAATCTCTTGATTAGCGAATCTCCTATGATATCTTAGAAATGAATGACTAAGGAATCTCTGGCCAGAGTTAGTCAATAAGAAGGTATGTGATCCTGCTTAGTTGACGCAAGTTATCATTTACGAAAGATATAGTCATATGATTAAATTAGTAAGATTTTGACTGATAATCAAATTCTTGATTAATCGAGAGATCTGACAGAAGGATGGGACACATGCTACGATCGTGATAAAAAAAAGTCTAATTGAAATCATTCGAGTCTAGGGGTTGAGTCAACGTTGCTAGACATCGAACTCAATCTGTGAGAGTTATGAATTAATTAGTGGTTAATTCATAACAAAGATTAATCGTTTGGCGTAATGATTAATTGAGGTAATGATTGTATAATTATTACCGAGCCATTGGGAAATGGTCTCACTACTAGCTCTTGAATGAACCTAAGGGGTCACACACGAACTTGAATAAGTTTTTCGGTTATATGACTTACCTAGTCTTCGTGGAAGGCTAAAGATGAAATTATCGATGGAATTGATTCATGATGGAATATTTAATTAATTGAGCATTTGGGCTTAATCGATTAAAATGACTTTTTTAATTGATTGTTGGATTAATTAATTAATGGGCTAGGCCCAAATGATTTATTAATGAAAGCCCAATTAACAAATCTTGAGAGTTAATTAATTGAAAAAGTCTTTGGGATTAATATAGTTAATTAATGGGTTGAAATAAAATTGTTGTAAGACAATTTAATTAGGAAAGTAATAATTGGATTTTGGTGGAGATTTATTGCATTATAGAATCCTAAATATAAGGAATTAGTTCGTAATATAATGGGATTTGATATGTATTCACACATAGAAGAGTAGAGATATACATGTAGTAGGATTCTAATTGAAATGATTCTAATTGGAAGACATACATGTAATAGATAATTTCTAAAATTGATGAGACCTTGCATGTTAAAAATATTAAGTCTGTAAGGGCAATAACAAAGACTAGTTTTGTTGTACCCCGCCTTCCACCATTAGTAGAAACATGTGATAGGCAGCGAAACCAATATTTGTCGATTGCGAGTTGCTTGGGGGGTACGGGTCTAGAAGGTTCTGGGTCTACTAAGCCTTTTTAAGGCACGCGGGGATTGGGTAGTCCACGTGTTGGCCACGAGTCGTGGGACATTTGGATGGGTTAATGAGCTGCGAGTATTTGGTGGGTTAGACTTAACACTGATTAGTAAATGGGCTCGTGTTCTTGGGGTATATATGAAAGGTGAGGCGAAACCATCTAAAGAACCACAAAAGAGTTGTGGAATGGCGGGCGAGCCTACTAATCATAGACATCATATGAGCTTGGGTTTTTGGGGTGTATGATGGTTATGATTAGATCTCAAGCCCACTAAGAGAATAATCTCTTCTCGTCTTTCTATCATGAGGGTGATGAAATTCGATTAAAATAGTTGAAGCACACATATAATTTAAGACGATATTATATGTGAAATAATAGTAAAACTGAATGTTATTTATCTATCTGCCTATTCTTTAAATAGTTAAGAAACCACTCACATGTATCTTATAAAATGAACTAAGCTTACTGGTCCTAATTTTGTCGACTAGTGTCGTAACCTTTGAACCAAGCCGGTGATGTTGATTGGTTCTTTTGTTTCTAAGCCTAAGGTGAAAGTCGGTGGCTAGAGAAAGAAGAAGGACAACGAGCAACTAAAAGGCAAAGTTCTTAGAGAATGAAAATGATGGAAATCAGCCCATGCAAAACCCTACAAACAAGACGAGTCCTTTGATCATGAAAGATGGGCCAATTACAAGAGCACGTGCTAAGAAGATCAAGGAAGCCATGATGGTTCTTGTAAATGAAGTAAAAGATCAAGTCCAAGAGGCCTCTTCAATGGGCCAAATTATGAATATTATTCAAGTTGGTGGGCTAGAGTTTTAATGAAGGAGTTGGGCTTATTTATTACAATCAAAGAGTTGGGCTTATTTCTTATCCAAAATTTAGGCCCAAGTTGAAGGATGAGTTGGGCTTATTTCTTATCCAAAATTAAGGCCATGTTGAAGATAATTTTCGTCCATATTCCAAAGGCCTACAAAAGGGACTCTTCAAAATAATCAAATGTATTGTTTAAGTCTTTAAAAGAATCCTAGAACATAGTGTACAATTCAAGGAATCTTTTTACTAGTCTTTGAGTGAATAAGTGTGGTCAAAAGTGTCATCAAGATGTTTAGGGTAAAAGTGGTCAAAAGTGTCATCAAGATGTTTTCAAGCATCTTAAAAGTCATTTGTAGCCTATAAATAGGCCATGTAAACATTTGTAAACCATCAACAATCTAAGTATAAAAATTCCTCTTGAATTTACTATCTCTTGTGAGAGTAATTTTCTTTTGAGAACTTATCAAGATTCTTGAGCAAGATCTTGTGGCGTTCAACATACCGAGGTTCTTGACTCATTTTATAGCCAACGGGTCGAGGTTTTTTAAGCTTAATATAAGATCAAACCAGATTTTCGATTTTGGGAGATTCTTATCTTATACGTGGAGTTCTTAGATCATTATATCTAATGGGTCCTTCGTCGTATCCACGTCAGTTTGGTATCAGAGCCACCTCGGGTTCGATCGATCGCCGACCGAGGCAGTCGGGTCTGAGTCTCCTGGGCTGGGTATAAGGTCGGGTCCAAGCCTACTTCATGAGCTAGCTTTTGAGAGTAGTTAGGGTTCGATCCTTATCATTTGGTATTAGAGCCAGGTTGGGTTCGACCGATCGCCGACCGAGGCAGTCGGGTCTAAGTCTCTTGGGCTGGGTATAAGGTCGGGTCCAACCCTACTTCATGAGCTACCTTTTGAGAGTAGTTAGGGGTTCGATCCTTATCATTTGGTATCAGAGCCACCTCGGGTTCGACCGATCACCGACCGAGGCAGTCGGGTCTGAGTCTCCTGGGCTTGGTATAAGGTCGGGTCCAACCCTACTTCATGAGCTAGCTTTTGAGAGTAGTTAGGGGTTCGATCCTTATCAGAAAACTAGTGATGAATGCTACAACTGTGGTTCTGAAGGACACTTAAAAGAGGAACTGTGCAAAGCCTATGAGGGCTAATGCTAATATGTTCTTTGTTGAAGTTAATTTTTTGATTAACACTACTTCTTTAAGTATTAGACACCAATCATGGTGCTCATCTTTGTAATGGTTTACAAGTGATGAAAAAAAAAATCTCTAAGTAAGGGAGAGATGACTCTAAGGCTGGGAAATGGAGCAAGGATAGCAAGGATAGCTGCCACAGCCATTGGGACTATCCACTCAGAGATAAATAGTAGAAAATTAGTATTAAATCATTGTTATTTTATTCTAGAATTAACAAAGAACATTATCTCTGCCATTGATTTCGATTTATAATCAAATCCTAGATTTAATCGAGAGATTTGACAGAAAGATGGGACACATGCTACAATCGTGATCAAAAAATGTCTAATTGAAATCACTCGAGTCTAGGGGCTGAGTCAACATTGCTAGACATCGAACTCAATATGTGAGAGTTATAAATTAATTGCTGGTTAATTCATAACCAAGATTAATTGTTTGGCCTAATGTTTAATTGAGGTAATGATTGTATAATTATTACCAAGCCATTTGAAAAATGGTCTCACTACTATCTCTTGAATGAACCTAAGGGATCAGACACGAACTTGAATAAGTTTTCCGGTTATGTGTATTACCTAGTCTTTGTGCAAGGCTAAAGATGAATTAGTCGTTGGAATTGATTCATGATGGAATATTTAATTAATTGAGCATTTGGACATAATTGATTAAAAGGACTTTTTTAATTGATCGTTGGATTAATTAATTAATGGGTTAGGCCCAAGAAATTTATTAATGAAAGCTTAATTAATAAATTTTTAGAGTTAATTAATTTAATTTGTCTTTGGGATTAATATAATTAATTAATGGGTTGAATTGTTGGAAGACAATTTAATTAGGAAAGTAATCTTTGGATTTTGGTGGAGATTTATTGTATCATAGAATCCTAAATATGAAGAATTAGTTCCTAATATAGTTGGACTAGATATTTATTCACATGTGGAAGAGTAGAGACATACATGTAGTAGGATTCTAATTGAAAGAATCTACTTTTTTTGGGGGCTACATGGTATGTACGAAAATAAGGTTTTCTAGACCTAATTTTTGAGACACTACATATATTAATATGGGGTCTTCATCTCTTCTTTTGTGTAAGACATAATGATCTTATGTAGAGTGAAATTCATGCGATTATGTGATGCATAGAATTACACGATTTATTCTATTCGATGTGTGCTTCGAAAGAGTTATTATGTCTCCCAAAATCCTGAAGGTTTTTCCTTAGTGTTGTAAACTCTCATATTCTTCAAGAACGAAGAATTTCATATTCCATCATCCATACACATATGCCTTCGTTCGTTGTAATTAAGTTGTTAGCACGACTATTACAATTGAGGAAAACGTTGAATGTGTGGATACAACGGTTAGATTCACGACGCTTGGAGTGCTTTAAAGACCTTTGTTCATCACGTGCTATTCGCATTCGTCATCAAATTATTGTAAAAATTCTCTAATTATCATGCAAATAACATAATATACTCAAATTATTAATATAGTATAAGTAATGCGAAAAATGTAAATATATTATTTAAACGAAATAATTTAGAATGTAAGAAACGACTAGCCTGTAGGAGTCACGCTACTTGACGATGTCCTAAGATCGTGATGGCCTCCCTCGTGCAGGTATTGTCGGCTCACCACCACCCCAAGATAAAACCCAAGAAGGCCACGCCGGTGTTCTCTTTGTGAGCACGTTCACAAGAAAACTATGTGAACAAGACTTTATCTTCGTTGCCCAAGAATATAGAAAACATATGAAGATGTATGCTTGTGTTTTTGTGTGTGTTCTAAGTCTAGACTCCTAGCACCTATTTATAGTGTAGAAATGAGACATGTAACCTTCAAAACTAAAGGCACAAATAAATGCATTGTGGGAGTTATGGTCAAATTGGTTTAATGAGAATAATTCTCAAAATGTGCAATGTTTGAATTTTAAAACTTTCAAAATTCCAATAATTTCCCACAAGGTTTAAAATTTCAAAACATGCATAATAGTATATATATAAAGGGGCGACAAATAAAGTGCAATAACAAGAAGGTTGATTAAATTACGATATTTAATCAAAAACAGTACGTTTAAGCTTTTATTTCAATTGTGCATAAATTCTATGATTTAATTGGGTGAAACGTCTCTAATAATTTTTGAACTCTATCTCTGCTGTGAGATTTCACCCCGAGGGTCTAGGCGATCCCAACATATGGTTCATGCATGGATAATCATGCATGAATGTTTTAGTTTGGAGTTTCATTCCTGCATTTCATTTAATTGTGAAAGTTAAGCGTATAATGTATTTATTAATAAATATATGTATATGTATGTTAAATGAAAATAAAATAGCAAATCGATATAATTTACTTCATCAAAGATTAACAACACATTTATATTGTAAATGCATGTGTATTTTGGTTTGAGTTCTTTGAATGACTCTTGATAATCAAATATGCAGTTTGAGGATGTTGTTTACCATATAAAAAATGGGAAAAGAGGATTCTTGGGAAAAGATAATGCAATTCCAGAAGAGAAACTAATCTTGAAGGGCATTTCAGGCGTGGTACGTCCTGGCGAAATGCTAGCCATGATGGGTCCATCAGGCAGCGGTAAAACGACTCTTTTAACAGCTCTAGGAGGTCGTTTAGGTGGCCATCTTAGTGGCACCATAACATACAATGGCAAACCATTCTCCAACAAAAGGAAACGAAACACAGGCTTCGTCACACAAGACGATGTCCTCTATCCTCACCTCACTGTCACAGAAACCCTAGTCTACACAGCCCTTTTGCGCTTACCAAAATCATTAACCACCCAAGAGAAAGTACAACATGCTGAAGCTGTGATTACGCAGCTTGGATTGTCAAAGTGTAGGGACAACATTATAGGGGGACCCCTTTTAAGGGGTGTTTCGGGGGGTGAGAGAAAAAGGGTAAGCATTGGGCAAGAAATGCTGATAAATCCGAGCCTTCTATTTCTTGATGAGCCTACATCAGGGCTTGATTCCACTACCGCGCATAGGATTGTATCCGTGATACGTGACTTTGCTAATGGTGGAAGAACGGTGTTGATGACTATACACCAACCTTCTAGCAGGCTTTTTTACATGTTCCATAAGGTTCTTTTGCTGTCTGATGGAAGTCCTTTGTATTTTGGAGAGTCCTCTGGTGCACTGGATTATTTCTCCAGTATCAGTTTTACTCCCTCGATTCCTATGAATCCTGCAGATTTTCTACTAGACATTGCAAACGGTATGTTAGAATAATTTTCGTCTTATAATTATAATCATGCTTAAGGATCTTAGTTAAGTTGTATAGATTAAAATGAAAATTCTTTGATCAAATACCTTATTGAAATGTGTGGCAAAAAAAACAATGAATTAGAATAAAAATTCGAACGTGTTCATGCATTTTATTAACAAAAAGTACTCGTTATACATTGTTTCCATAATTTACAGGATTCGTTTTAAGTTCTGATGAATCCGAGGAAGATCAAATGGTCGTCAAGAAAAATTTGGTGACGGCTTACCAGACGAATCTGTCACATACTGTGAAGTCAGAAGTGAGTATTGATAATCGGGTTTTTGACTCGGAAGAAGATAAGCAGTTCGGACAATGGTCAAACACTTGGTGGAGACAGTTCTCAGTTCTATTTAGAAGAGTGTTAAAGGAAAGAAAACACTAAACGTTCGATGTACTCAAGATTACTCAAGTTCTGGTTGTAAGCATCCTTTCAGGGCTGTTATGGTGGCAATCTAAAATTAGCAACATACAAGACCAGGTCCCAAGATTTTCCTATATATTCTTTTTCATCTACTTGTGACATTTATTTATTAATTTACATTTCCATCTCTTCACTTAAATATTGTTCGATTGGAACGTAGCAAAGGGCTTGATGGTGCATACTTAAATGGAATGCAGGTGGGATTTTTCTTCTTTACCACTACATTTTGGGGAATCATTCCTATTTTTCAATCTATATACACTTTCCCACAAGAACGTATGATGCTGGCAAAAGAGAGGTCTTCTGGCATGTATCGTCTCTCCTCGTTTTTCATGGCATTGACTCTTGGGAGCTTACCAATGGTAATCATTCTACCCACCATTTATTTCACCATATCCTACTGGATGGCAGGCCTCAAAGCCACGACAAGTGCTTTCTTGTCTGGCCTATTCATTATTCTATATCACGTGTTATGTTCTCAAGGGCTTGGTTTTGCCATTGGCGCAATAGTCATGAACCCAAGATCAGCATCAGTTCTCGGTTCAGTAATTGGGTTAGTTTTTCAATTAGCCAGTGGATTTTATGTCCCCAATGTGCCCATATTCATAAGATGGATTAAGTATTTGTCGATTAATCAATATATATTCAAGCTCTTACTATCGACCCAATACAAACCCGATGAAACGTATCCATGTGGTGTAAATAAGACTTGTATGGTTAGAGATTTTCCTGCTATAAAATCAGCTGGGCTCGATGGGCAGCTCGTTTCTGTGATTGTGTTGGCTGCGATGCTTGTGGGATATAGGTTTATTGCATATCTTGCCCTCATGAGAATTGGTGTCACTAAGAAATAGAATGACTTGTACAAGACGGTGAATGCACTTCTACAGTAGGGATTAGGTAATGTGGCAATTGAGCTAGTAAATTAATTTTTGTATACTAAAGTTGAAACAACTTTCGTTTCAGTTAATTTTTGTTTCACCTTTTATTATTAAACAAAGAGTGACCAACACATATATTTAATGATTGGATGGATGTATCTACTTTTAAATGGACCCTATAAATGAGAAGGTGTGATTGAGATTAAACCCTATATTGAAGTATTTATATGAAAATAGCATCGAAAGAATAATAGATGGTCGTATATACGGTATGCTTTGAGAAGAAACAATGAAAATAGTGAATTGATTTCCATTTTTCGCAATCTTTTCATGGATGTCTTCTTTTCTTTCAACTAGGCTGGACATTTAAATTTAACCACCCACCATAATTTCTCTACCAATGCTCAAGAAAAAACCTAAAGGTACCTATATATATATTTATATTTCTTGCGGCCAACATTTTAGCTTTTTCTCATGGTTCATATTTTGCTCTTTCCAATTTCATTTTTATTCTATAATTTTTTTTCATTGGACCCTATATTGAAGTATTTATATGAAAATACTATAGAAAAGAATAGATGATCGTATATACGATATGCTGTGAGAAAGAAACATATAAAATAGTGGGAAAAATTGCATTTTTGTATATTAATGTGGCCTGCATATTTATTTGATACACTATTATTGGGGGGTGGCAATTTGGGTACACTAATTCAAGGAATGTGTGGCAATTTAAGTACAAATTTCGCCGAAAAATAATATAAATGTGGCAGTTGTATCTCGTGATTCATACGCTCATTTAAGTACTACAAGATATATGACATAAAACAATATAAATATATATTATTTAATTGAACATACCAATGTGGCATCTACTTATTAAAAATATGTCGTTATACTTTTCGAGATAAATAATTTATCGTTTTCCATTATTTTACATTATTCATTTTTAATTAATAAATCATAGTGGCCTTAGGAAACTCTACTTCTAACCACTCTCAACATATATATAGTGAAATAGCTGGTACTTGTGTTTTGCATAGTATAATGATAACATAAATTTAGGTTTAATTTCACTTATCCATAATATGGATATGCTATCAAGTTTTTCTATCTTCTTCTTTTGTTTTCATGAATAAATTATAGCATTATTACATAATTCAACATCTTATTATTAGTTATGTGTGATTCATTATAGTCCTACTGAAATTATATATTTTATCAATGTAGGTATCAAAAATTATTTTTGTATTTTATATTTTATTCCTTTGCCATTAGATATATAAATACGTAAGGATGTTTGAAGTATGTCAACAATCTAAAGAAATCAATTCATTAATGTAGTTATCAGAATTTATATAAATTAAAGTTTTATGTGATGCATTACTTTTTATCGTGCTTATGTATTTTTTCTTAAAGAAATGATTACAACACTATATTATATTGTACAGAACAAATTTGTATAACTGGAAATCAAAAATACAAAAATGGTAACAAATAAAGTTATATTAATCAAAATTAAAAAATTGGAGTACAATCTCTATTCTAATCCTCTAATTCTTTCTTCAACAATATTGATTTGAACATTGGAGTTGACCTTGCTTCTTTGATCTTCTCCAAAGTTGACTTGAGTATTTATAAAGTTAATGCGAGGATTGACAACTTAATCTTGTATCAAACATGTGGTTTGTTGTATAGAAGTTGAAAGCTTCAAGGTTGAATTGTAACTTTGATCTTCCTTGAATTTGATTTCAACTTCAATAACATTATTTCGCAGGTCTATCACCGTAATTACGAATTAAATGCTATGATTTGACGAACTTTATCTTGAACTTGCCTTGAACGCTTTGAACCTTCTTGAATTTGAAGAACTTTTGTGGAGAGAATTTGGAGGGCTTCTTTATCTTCTCTAACTTCAATTAAACTTCTGTGTGTTTTTTATAAGCTCTTATTTATAGATGTAGGATGAATGAGTGATGAATTATTTGAACTCATTTGATAATTATCTCTTTAATTTTGTATTTATTAAGAGATAAATCAATAAATTTTGAGCCATTTGATTGCTTGATATATAAAGTAGATAAATCTCTTAAATATTATATATATATATATATATATTAATTTAAAGAGATAAATATCATTTGATTTAAATATCATTTGATTGGTCAATATATCCACGTTTGATGATTTGATTGGTCAACATATCCACGTGGTATGATTTGATTGGTTGTAGATTTCTTAACTGCGCGACATAATTTTACTGGCTGAAACACCTCGATTTGACATGTGGCGTGATTTGATTTGTCAATAAAGTATATATTGGCGTATTAAGTAAATCAATTATTTAATTTAGAATTAAATTTGGTAAATTCTAAAAATAAAAATAAAAGACTTAAGTTGATAATATCATACTTTACACTTGTCATCACTTGGACACAAAATTTCAATGTCTATATATCAATTAATAACAAGATATAGGTATGTACATCAAAATTTTTTTTATAAACTACCATCATTTATTGCAAACTAACATGTATGTCGAGAAATAACACACATACACTGATGATATTCAAACCAATGACCAAGAGTTATGTGGTCTGAACGTTTGTCAACTTGGTTAGATCTCATTAGCTTTCTCTTTCTTATATATTGTAACTGTCAAAAATATGATACATATATATATACGACCAGTATTATTATTATCAGTTTTCACCTGTATCTCCAAAAAATCAATCATGAACTTTCTGCACGCAAAATGCACCAACTTTCTAGAACTCAAAGCAAACCCATGACGTAACCCGGTTCAACACCTCAATTTCAGAATTTTGTTATGATATTTTTTTTATTAAGTGATCCTAATATATCAACAATAGTAATGAATTGTCTAGTACTAATGTAACTACACATCTTCTCGGTGTAGATATTAAAATTTAATTTTCTGAGTCTTTTACCATTGAAATTTTACATGAAAGAGTTTAATAACTTTAACTACACGTATTCTCGGTGTAGATATTCAAATTTAATTTTCTGAGTTTTTTACCATTGAAAATTTACATGAAAGAGTTTAATAACTTTACGTAATACATCATTAACAATATACATTAGAAAATTGTGTATGTAAAATTAAGATTGTTATAATATATTATTTTGGATTTGTGAGTTTTTTATGCAAGTATTGTAATTTATAATGAAAACGGATTACTATAAAAATTAGTATATATTTTTTACCATATTATTGTGTATAAAATTTTTATATAAAATTTTAATTGTTCAAATTAACTTATTTATATTATTTTTACTAACTAACATTTTATTTTTTATGAACTTGATTTTGAAAATATTGAATTAAAAAAAAAGATAAATTAATTTGGAATCTGAATTGAGATGAATTAAAATAAGTGGCTGGGTGTCGATGTGATAGATCCATGAAAGTTGTAACATTCTTTTAAAAAACAAACCAATAAAATTAGTTTCAACAAATTCCTTTTTAGCAACCCCCAACTTAAGTAATGTTCTTCTAAAGTTATAATCCTATCACATGAATAATGATGTTATAATTTTATATAACCTATTTTTAAATTAATTATTTTCTTTTTCTAATTATATTTGGAGAAGATTGTATTAAATAATTTAGATGTACATTTAATTTAATGTAACCATAAAAATGTAAGTATCCTATATCATAAAAAAGGTAATTATGTTATTAACAACCTTTTATATTAACTAAAAAATTATAATCAATTGAAAGATGTTTGCATACAAGGGAATTACTGTAAAGATTGCACAGTAAGTCATGATAATAAATAGAATGTGAAATTGGATCTATAGTTTTAAAATAAATTTTACAAATTGAACATGTTAAGAATAATACTTGTAGTTATATAAAAGAATGGTTTTGTTATTTGGAGTTACAGTACTTTTCCTTCTGTATGTTATAGAATACGGCTAGCCACACTTGATCAAATAAAAAGTTGAATAAAACATATTTGTGACCTCAAACAAGATCACATATTACACACAGAGTAACACCTCAAAAAGGATCACATATTACACATAAATTCCTGTTAATATCACCATATTTAAACGACAGAAGGTACCGGTTACCTAAGTGGCAATTTTTTAAGGCTAGCATACTTTTATCCGGAGAGATAGCTCATTTACACATAAATTAATTCTCTTTTACTTATTACACTAAGTGAGAGACAAATGTCTCCCAACACCATGCCATTTTTTGGTTACAAATATGTTTTCGAAAACATATTTGTTAAGTGTAAAATAGATATATACACTGAAGATATTTAATAACTATGAATTTGAGGGTCATGCATATTCATTTAATGACAACAATAATACATGTTCATGATAAACATTTATTTAATAATAATAAATTTTTTTTTTTGAGGATAATATAACTTTATTGTTATAGGAATGTTTCGGTCTTACCAAGAAAGTTAACAAATGTAAGTTATCCTAAATTATCCTAATTTGCAGGTGATGATATGATGATAGCTGGCAGAAACCGAAACGCATGTACATATTGGGGCCTTGTTTTTGAGTTAGATGGTGTAACTTTTGGTCTGCTAGGTGGATATGGCTTAATATAGGTAGTGATATTGGATCGGGATATAGTTTATTTTTCTTGCTTAGCATTAAAAGAAATACTAAGAACTATGATAGTAGATAGTGCTATCCGAATCCATGACACACTTTCTTTGTTCTCATTTCAATAAACTTACAAAAAACAAATAGGTAAAAATGATGATGAAGAAGAAATATTAGGAGATTGAGGCCAAAAAAACAACTAAATTAATCTATATGTACCAATGGGTAGTAAAGTTACAGCTTCGAGGTTGTTTGTGAAATGAGACATATCATAAGATAGAAATTTAATTTTGTAACAACACATAATACATAATGCTGAAAATTGAAGGATACTAATTTTACGTGATTGCAACTTAGGAAAAGTTTTTTCAGAAATTAGAAACGTGGTTGGGAATCATGTTTTGATAACGTGACTTTTTCTCAATGTGTTTTTAAATCACTAAAAAAATACTTCTCTTAGTTTGCAAGTAAGACTAATCAAATTGAGGAAAAAAGTAGTATATATAGAGAAGATGTGACTATTAATTATATGTTCTTATTAAACCATACTTGGTATATATATTGAACATATTTGTTAAGTATAAAATAGATATATACATTGAATGTTTTTAATAAATTTTAATAATTTCATTGTCATGCACATTCATTTGATAACAATAATAATATATATTCAAGTACATTCATTCGATAATAATTAAAATATTTTTTATTTAATTTTATTTGAGGATACTATTAGTATATTGTTATAAGGTTATTTTGGTCTTAACAAAAAAAGTTAAGAAATGTAAGTAATCCAAAATTATTCATACTTTTAGAATAGTTATTGATATTGATTCATTATTGATGATTAAAATTGAAACATTTCAATAAATGTAGGATTAGATGTGTTTTTTTTAAAATAAAGGACGTAATTTCGCAGTCCCCATAAATAACACTAATTTCAGACCGCATGTGAGGTTCGTGAATTTATGATCAAAATTAATTGTTTTTTGGCAATTGAAGGGTTAAATGTTTTTATTCAAATATAATTGACTTATAGGAAATATGTATTTTCTGAAAAGATATTGGACGTGCTAAGTCTAATGTAATAGTCCACTATAACAGAGAATCACCAACTTAAAAGAAATCAGGTTCAAAAAGAAAATGTCACATTTTTTTTTTATTATGTGTTATGTTTATCCATTTGTGCATTACTCTTTCCATGCAAGATATGTATTTATATTATAAATTCACAATCAATTTTTCAATAATATAAATCACTAATAAAACTTCATATAAAGGAGTTAAAGTTTTATAATATTAACATTTAGGACAACTTTGCATTTTTGGTATTTTTCCTCAATTCCTCACCAACCATTCAAGCCCTAAAATAAAAGTAAATCTATAAGACATGAACAAAGAAATAGAAAACTTCAGTTACTTTTATGCTAAGTAAAAAATAAAATAAATAAGAAGAATCATCACATATAATCGTACGTGAATTGTAATATGTGATCATATCTTATGTTCATCTTTCTTACTTTAAAAAATATATATTATATTTATGTAAATAAATGCCTCATATATCATTACAACTAATAATATACGAAGAAATTTAGAAACCTACATTTAACATCTTAAAATGTGATACTATTATGCATATGTATACATATAAATAACAATTTCCTATAAGGACAAAAATAATAATTTAAACCTAAGCAAGAATTTTTTGTACAAAATTCCTCATTTGCACTAATGTCCTCATTTGTTTGTGAGTTCAATAATTTCACTATATAGATTAATTTTAAAATATTCTTTTCCAATTTAGTTGTAGAGTTTAGATACTGTAATAGCGATTTTAAGTGATAATAAATATTTTTAAATAAATTTCATGTTTTAGTTTTGCATTGACTTCAAGTCATTGTATAGAGTATTATAACTTATACTACTATGATAAAAATAATTATGTGCAATAGAACATATGCTACATAGTTTTTAATGATCACATTCTCTACCAAAAAAAAAAATTCTTAGTGATAATGGTTGTCTTGCATATTTATCTTTCTTGAAAGACTGAAAGAGATAGAAAAGACATATTTATCTTTTTAATGATTCACTTTATGAGACAAACTTACAAGATAACATCACAAGTTGACTAGAGTCAAACAAGAAAATTCATATAAGCTTAAATGTTTTATAGTTTATATAATTAGATTTTATTATGTTAAGTGTTCTTCTGAATGTTCAATAATTTAGTTTATTTAAATATTTATTAAAAATTTTGTATTAGTAAATGTTGACTCATTTGACTATCTATAAATATTTTAAATATTCATTCAATTAACTATGGTTTGCTTGAATTTTATTCATACTTTCATTTATTTTTGTAAAACTAAATAAGCATTTTTAATAAATGCTTAAAGTTGAATCAAAAATATTAATTTAAAGGGTGAAAATATTTTCCTCATAATATTAGTATTGGTTCTCTATATTTCGCATTAGTTTAACATGCAACGTTAACATATATACTATTTTTAACTTACCTTACAATTTTATCAATGAAATTTAATTTATAAATAAAATAATAATACATTCAACTATAGTGAAACAAACAAAATGGTATAATTATCTATGAGGGAAAATTTCTTGAAGAGTGTAACTTTAAAATGAAAGAAATTGAACGTATTAGATAAAAACGTAATATAGAAATTTTAAAAAGAATAAAAAGGACGAGTATATTATATGAATAAACCCCCATTAACATATTATTAATGATGAGATATATATATATACAGTTACAAGACTCGACGATTAAGTTAAACCTAACTAAATAAGGGATATATAAATATAAAAAATATAATATATAAGTAAATAACGATCCTACACAAAACTAATGAACATATTATAATACTCCCCCTTAGTGGAAGCGTGAAAACTCGAACGTTTAGATTGGAACAAAAACAATTTGAAAAAAACTTACAGTAAAAAGATAAAAATACAGCATTCAGACATGAGCAGCGACAATGGCTTCAAACCCTTGTGTACTTCAATATCGAGTGGTTGTAATATAAAAAGACAGCGACACATAGGTGGTTTGGAGGCAAAGACTCGAACTACTTATTTTAAAGGGTGAGCGATTATAACAATAAATAAATTCTATATTAAACGTATAAAGAAAATTAAAAATAGATAAGCAAATAAATTGGTGGTGCTATTGTGTAGAATAGAAGAAAGAGTGAAAATAAGAAAAAAGAAAAGATAGGTGCACCGGACGGGGTCTGCGACTTGTCAGAAGCTAAGAATCGAAATACCATGGTTTGAAGCCATGACTCTGATATCATGTTATCATATGAATCTTTCCCAAGATGGGTTAACTCATTGCGGAATGTCCCAAAATCAAAGTTTGCACGTGAGTTGAATAGATGAATAAATATCCTTAACCGAATTCGACTGCGACAACGAACCTCGGTATAGAAACCTCAACCTGATGAAGTCAACGAACACGAGTCTCGTAATGAATTTATGATGACACCGCAAACGGTATGAAAAACCGTTTGATAAGTATGGAACGACCACCACATATATAAATTCCATAAGTTCAAAACGTTCTTAAAGTTCAAAACTCATAAAATTTACTCAAAAATATTCTCTATTTTATTAATTAAATTTGGATAAAAATACTATATAAAATGATACTTTTCCAAATCTACTTCCTACTAAAATAAAACTTTGCTAACTATGTAAACCTGCCAAACAAAAGGGAACCTAATAAAAGAAGGATATCAATCCAATTGATATCTGAAGTATCCAAAATATTGTTTTCTCCTTATCCAATTAACTAACTAAATATATATAAATCTATCTAAATATAAAGTAAGAATAAAAAGAAATATAATATCCGTAATAATATTCCTATCATTCTCCACCTCTTTAAAGGGATTTATCCTCAAATCCAAAGCGTCATTTGCATGCAGTATCGTCGATGCGTTGTTGAAATTGAACATGATCACATTGCGCCTTTGTTCACCCATGTGCTTTGGCTTACTCTTTTTCATTACCCTCACTTGATCTTCATAAACTTGTTGAGGTATTAATGCAACCATCCATTGTTTGTTCACTTTTGTCTCACCACTATCATTGACCAATTGTAATTTGTATGGTCTAGGGTTCTCCAAAAGAGTCGGGCCTAATTTTTCTACCATAGATATAACAGCGATATTTGCGCAATACCACTGATAGTCACATTACTTACCTTATCTTCGACTACCTTCATGTGTTCGCTCAACGCATCATGAGCTATACACCCTTAACTCGAATCCTCCAATGGTGGCATCTCATTGGCGTCGGAACCTTCATCGTCTTGATTTTTATGGTGGCTCGTCTCTTGTTTGTGCTCCATCTTTGGCTTTTTTTGTGGCTTGCTGCTCTTCCTTTTTCCATTGGTATGATTCCCAAGCATGTGTATTTGGGAGAACACTACCCTTTATCTTTAGTTGGTTCTCAAACCGATCCATCCTTTCGTGGAGATGCTTTACTTCTATTCTTATCATCCACTTCATCTCAGCCTTTAGCTCTTCCATGAGGAACTTAATGTCAATCCCTCCTTTTATATTTTTTAGGAAAACTTTCCTTAGACATTTTAATGTCGATCTGCTAATTATTATTTTTTTTAATTTTCTTCTCCTTTTTTTTTGATTTTTTTTTGGCGGAACGAGACCCGCATGTACGAAAATTAACTATAAAGAAAAATATAATTTTTGAACAAAAATTAGAAAAAGCTAGAAAAAAATAGAAAGGAAAAAACAAAGATGCTTTCTATTTGAAATAGAAAAGACTTCTACCTCAAATATGAGATAACTGTTTGTAAAGCCTTCCAGAAACTACTTGGCAAACGTAACTTTGATAACACATGATACGAATCTTCCCAAGATGGGTTAACTCATTGTGAAATTTTCCAAGATCAAAGTTTGCACACGAGTTGAATGGATGAATGGATATCCTTAATCGAATTCGACTCAGCAACGAACCTCGTATAGAAACCTCAACTCGATGAAGTTAATGAACACGAACCTCAGAACGAAATTATGATGACACCACAAATGGGATGAAAACCCGTTTGATAAGTCAGGAATGAACGCCACGGATATAAAATTCGATAAGTTCAAAAACGTTCTTAAAGAACGGCAAGAGTTTCAAAACTCACAAAATTTACTCAAAACTATTCCTTATTTTATTAATGAAAAACGTAGCATATTTATAGGCAAAGATAAGAATCTTAATTTGGGCAAAAATCCTATATAAAATGATATTTTCCTAAATCTACTTCCTACTAAAATAAAACTTTGCTAACTAAGTAAACTTGCTAAACAAAAGGGAACCTAATAAAAGAAGGATATCAATCCAAATTGATATCTTATTTATCCAAATTATCTATTCTCCTTATCTAAATAACAAACTAAATATATATTTCTATCTAAATATAGAGTAAGAAATAATAAAAGGAAGTATAATATCCGTAATAATATTCATATCATGTTATGAAGAATAAAGCCCCGTTAACATAGTATTGATGATGAAAGATATATAAAGTCACAAGACTCGATAATTAAGATAAACCTAATTAAACAAGAAAAATATAAATACAAGTAAACATAATACATAAGTAAATAAAGATCCTACATAAAATTAATTAATATATTCTAACAAAGAAGACTAAATACATATCCAATATTTTAATCATATATATATATAGGGATAATTTCAAGTGCATTAAGTAAAAAAAAAAAAAAAGGAAAAATGAAGTATTTGAACCTTAAAATATAACAAGAGAAGGAGCAAATGAAGCATGAAATTTCAACATTATACAGATTTAGATTTTTGATAAACATATTCTTTTAATTAATATAGTCTTTCATGTTGATTCATATTCAATTGTTCAAATAATTATAATTTATTAATAATATATATTTTAACTAAATTATTGTTAAAGTTCTGAATATATAAATTTTTTTAAATTAAATATTACTTATACATATATAAATTTTAACGAGAGTATAAGATTCACGTGCAGCGTCATTATTTACTAGTTAGTTAAACAAACTCAGTCATTTTTATTTGCGATAATTGCAACTTGAATTACGTAAGTGTTCAATCAGATATAGTATTAACTTTTTGAGTAATTGTTTATGAGTGAGTTTGAAAAGATAATTGCTGCATAAAACAATTATGAAATAACTGAATTTTGTCTAATTGAATGACAAAATTTTGGGTGAGGAAAAAAATAAACTTCCAGCGTTGTAGAAAAAGTTACTTTTGCACAGAAAAGAAGTTCAACTAAACTGTATAAAAGGAGGCAATTATCCAAATTATATTTATAGTTTAAATGCACATTTTAACTTATCCGTAGAAGGGGAAATGAAGCCTGGGGTATTTGGAACATGATGGACTTTGTTATTCACAAAATGGAACAAGATGCTTTTATCATCATTACTTGAATAGCCAATTATCGCAATTAACTGCTAATTTTAATATTGGAAGATGAATTAACTCTTTTGACATTCAAATGGAATTATTTGATAAATGCTTGTTTGTTCAATAAGTTTCAAATTTGGCTGCGCTCAACTTGTTCATCAATTAGTAAAATATTAATAAATATGACAAAAAACAATCAAGTTACTCAATTATGTCTCGTGTTCAATTCGATTAAAACTTATTTGAACTCGATTAAATTAATAATCAAATCAATTTTAAATCTAAATTTTGAAATTTAATAGTAATTTAAATAAAACTGAACAACCTGTACAGTTCATTCCCATTAGTTTACCTCTCTATCTCCAAGCTGGGGGTAGATAATGACACTTTTAAAGCCAAGTTTAAAAACAAATGCAGAAAAAAAAAATAGGATTACAATAAATAAAATATTTGTTTGAGCAAAAATAAATAAAAGATTAAGATACTTTGATGTCTGTCAAGAGCTTACTAATATAGGATGGACCAAAGGCCTCTTTTAGTTTCACGGTCATTCCACACTGAAAACAATCTACATTATTACGAAAGAAATATGTACAATAGTTATGTTTGATCTTCCAATTTCGGGTGAAATAAATGTAAAGAATAATAGTTTATTCATTTCAAATAGTAACACTTCATACTTTATTTTGTATTAATTTATGATTTTTGTTACCTACCAAAATCCTCGATAACATTTTCTTACATCTATAAGTACTTGTCCTTATGTATGATACTTGTCTTGACTTTACTGTTTGAAATTCTGGAGTCTCATGATAAAAAATTTCTGCTTGAACCTGGCATGCAGCAGTTAACTAAATATTTCTTATTTTCTAGAAAACAATTCACGAATTTGATGAGTTCCCCATTATGTTTTAGCTCTAATGCAGATAGCATGTGAAAATTTAAAATATTAATTTCATGGATTTAAAGAAATGAGCCATTTGAATTAATCATCAATATATTTTTGAATTAATCATCAATACATATATGTAGATGTTGTTTAATTAGAACTCTTAATAATTCAAAAATTAAATAATAAATTTAACTAAATGAATTATTACTTAATAACATTAGAAATAAAATATTGATTGACGCAAAAGAATTAACAAATTCTTGAAACAACTTAGTTAATAAAAGTGAAACATAAATAATAATGTAACTAAATAAACTGTTAAGTAAATTAATATTTCATTTATACATATATCTTGTTTAAAATCAAACACTTCATTTCATCTTTCTTCTCACTGATTTTTCTGTATACTTTCCATTATTTTTATAGTGACTCAAAAGATAGACACTTGTGTAGTGGTTTTTAGTTCTTATATCATAATTATAATTTTTTTATTTCTTCATTTTTTTAAAATCAGTATAATGTATTTCTTTTCATAATCATTAAATGTGTCTCGTTTTAAAACCTCTCAATCTTCAATCTCCGCAATTCATAGTAGGTACGAATAAATAATCCATCATTTTTTGTTCGATTTTCACTATAGTGATTGTGTTTTTTTTATTTATTAAATTGAGTTTACTTAATAAAAGTAAGAAAGAAAAAATCTACATCTTCTACATAAAAGTTGATGCGCAGTAAGGGAAATAACTAAATTATATGAAGAAATAATTATTTCCTTTTACTTGATAGCATCATTGTATTTTGGTTTTATATTAATAGGTAATTTTTGTAATAAAGTGTGCATTAATCATATTTTAAATAAATATTCTTCTATTAACTTTGGTGATTTATTTTTATAAGTATATTAGATAAACTATATATTTTTTAATTCATTATAAATATATGATTAGTTGAATTATAAATTTATAGAACAAAAAAAATTATAGCATAATATTGTAATAAAAATCTTCTGGTTTGCATGTTTAAATTAAGTATTTTTAATTATATATTTATATATATTTTTATCGCAGAGTTCAAATATAATATAATATTTTTTCTTGTAGATATAAACAAATTATTTTATTATTAAACTCTTTTATTTTTTTAAACATGAATTACGCCTCGTAAGTTATAGTGTAATTATACATCCTATTTGTAGATAAATAAAACTCAATTGAATCATTCATTATTTGACTCTTTTGAAATTCCAAAGCAAAGTACATAAGAACATATTAGGTAGATCAAAATTTAAAGAAACACACATATTTTTATAATAGACAAGTTAGTTATGAACTAATTTATGAATAATTTAACCAAAAAATTAATCAAATATATTTTTGTTAAATGACAATTTTGTATAATTCATTGAATAATAATTTTGAAATCAACATGAGAAATTATTTGGGAGAGCATGTAGAGACATACTGGACGCTAATAAGCTTCTATTTGAATCTTCGTAGTTCGTTGTTCACTATATTATGTGTATTTATAATAATATTACTATACAAAGTTTTTTTGTTTCATATTTTTTATTAAAGTCACTATAGCAGTACATATTTTCTCAAGAATATTTGATGGAGTTCTATTTAAACCTTAATTCATAAAATAGGTTGACATAGATGCGACTTTCTTTTTAGCTTGCTTTAGTAATGTTGAATATCTCTTTTTGTCAATATTAAAGTTTTATTAATAAAAATAGAAAAGAGTTAAAATATATCAACCTTTGTAGTAACGTAAAATGCTAATGCATAGCAAAAAATAATTAAAATATAGTGTGGAATATATTCTTTTAACTTGAAATTTTTTTATCGTTGTACTTTGATTTATAATTTTTAGTTCTATTTATTACAACAAAGTGTTGACCTTGTTTCAAGTAACTCTTTTTCTAATAAATTCTGTTTAATTTTAAATATATTTGGTAAAATATTGGCCTTTTTTTTATATATATAAAATTTTATTTCTGAATCACAACCATTTTAAAATTTCATATACAAGGCATTGCAAATAGATAAAACATGTTTTTCAAATTTAATTTTAATTTTACTTATATAACCACATATTAATTGTTACTTTCATACCACTCCACACTATGCTCATCAGTAATTACATTCTAAAATTTGAGTTGATAATTATATCCTCAAAAATGATAATGTGCATAGGATGTGACCAAAGTTTTAATCAAAATTGATTAAAGTGATCGGACAGACCAGATCGAAAGGAATATTTAAGTTGAGGTGCTCAATCAATATGATTCAAAGAAGAAGAGTGGCTAAAATGATGTTAATTAAAAAAATTATAAGATCATTTTGTGAAATTGTTTTAGCAACTGGATGTTAAAATTGAGGGGCTCCATCAACCTTTGGTAAAATTATCATATTTATCGTTCAGATTTTAAATTATTTTAAGAATTGTATTTTTCTATTTATAAATATATTGAAAAAATATAAGATCATTGGATGTTCCAAACCCTTTGCATTTAGAAAATTTACATCTACAACTGAAATTGAAATGATAATAATATGAACATGTCTTTTTAGAAAATACATGAAATAAAAAGTAAATATTTAGGTTAATATCAGTAATAGTCCCTGAAATTTCATATTGTGTCCCTTTGGTCCTTAAATTAACTACCAATTATTACGCTAGTATTCCTTAAGTTTAGCTTATATGATCATTTCATTAATTTCATATCGCATTTGTGTTTCTTTTTTTTTTCCTTTTCTTCATTCTTAAATAATATAGACATAACTCATTTTTCATGAAATTTATAATAATTATCTTGCTAAGACCACAATTAAGAAGGTGAAAGATGAAAAATACCATGAAATCTAAGTATAGCGAATAATAATAAGCATTAATAATAAACTTTAGAGTAAAATACACATTGTCCCTCGAACTATATGTCATGTAACATAACCCCTGTAAACTATCAATGGTGACACCTTCTTAAACCCATTTAGTATAATATAAATTTGTATTCTGGTAGACTAATTTTTATTGATTTTATGTATTTTTTTTCCTTTCTTTTTCCATCATTCAACCTAAATGTGTTTATCCTCTTATTTTTTCCTTAGCCTCTAACTATTTGTTTTTGTTAAATAGCATCTGACCAAATTCAATTTAATCAAATATGATAAATTCAAGAGTTATCATGAGAACAAAAATAGATAAATATGATTTGGGCAAAAATTAATGCTAAGAAATACATATTTTATACAAGGGTAAGGGTAGAAATGGTGTATGAAATAAATAAGGGGATAATGTCAGATTTGATAATTTAATGAGTATTTGTAACATACCTTATAGATTAATTTGGCAAGGTTTTATTTACCCTAAAATCGACCAATGTATAATGATAAACATATATGCTAAACGCAAAAAAAGTATGTGAATGCTTTTTTATTTTTATTAAATATAAAATATATGATCATGCATTATTATGATGAAATTATATAAATTGGGCTAAACATATTTTCTACATGTCCCTATCACCGAGCTTTTCAATCCATAACTGGATGCCTTATTTTTCTTTTTATAGTGAGTACATTTGATGTTTTTATATAAGCCTATATACCTTTATTACCTATTCACTGAATAGTCTTAATGTAATTATATTTCTTATTATTATTGTATTGTACATGGATACTTAACATTTTTTTTTTTTACTATTTTACCCTTAAAAAATTCAATTATACATGGATAATTTAGGTCGATAGAAACGTAAAAAAAATTAACGTGTACTTTTATAAGAATAGATAGATGTAGATTTACGTGCAATGAGAATAAAATTAATGGGAATTTCTAATTTAATTGTATGGATAAAAGAGACCATATGTTAACACGATTGCTTTATTCATGTCAATAGTGTTTCTACCCAATGCAATGTGAATAGCATTGTATTGACAAATGTGATTAGAGATACAATTTATATAAAAATGTTATAAGCTTAAATGTCAAGTTTGTAATTTATATTCAAATGTTTAGGACAAAATCAATTTCATAATTGTCATGTAGTCTTCTTAGCATGAGCAAGGTGGGTAGTTTAATAGAACTTGATAGTTTTATTATTACCATTGACCACGAAAATGTGACAGAGCTAGTTTGATTTCTGAATTTTATTTTAGCTTAATAATACTTCATAGTTTTTTTAGTTTACAATTTTCATATTCTTGTTTTCTTGCTTTCGTAGTTGGTACTTGACATTAACAGGGAACACTTCATGTAATTTCAAGGTCTTCCCCATTTGAATTATTTGTTATGGGCAAAGGATTATTTGATGGAGGAGAAACCAAAGATGAGTGCAGAATCTGTAGAAGAGCATGAGGACTGAGGTCAAACCTGCGGCTGATGAAATTGTTGAAAAAACCGAGGAAACCCCCACTGTTGTTTTTGGCTTATAATATATTACAAAATATAATATAATGTTATAATATTAATAACTCAAAAAATAAAAAAATTATATATTTATTGAAGAGTCATGATATAATTATACTTCTTATTGTTGTCGTATTGTAGATACTTTCTTATTTGTTTTTTTTTACGTTTTTACCATTAAGAAATATAGAGTATTTTAGGTAGATAAAAAATGTAAAAAAACAACTCGTCCTTTTATAATTTAATAATAATAAATAATATAATAGTATAAATATAGATATAGATTACACAAAAATTACTATTTATTCAAGAAAATATGTGTTGCAAAATACCCTAAGTTAACTTACTACTTTGTAAATTATATTTATTCTTAAATAAAGTATGTAATGTGTTTAAATTAAATGTGCATTTTGATCAATTACTTAATATAAAAAAAAAATGAAGTGTGATTTTAAAAAATAGATTCTAGTATCAATCCGCCTTTTCTGATATGTTTTTTCTTACTCAATCATATAATAAATATGTACTCAAAATATGAAGAAGTTAACTTGATACAGAGTGTATTATAGATGAATTTTATCATTAAAAACATTGCATACAACTTTGATATACACTTTTTAGAAATTGCTTGTATATTTTTAATCTTTCTATAAGGTTTTATTGAAAGTCAAACTTTTTACAAGTGATTATTGTTATTTCATTTATCTATTAAACTAAATAACATTTGAATATTTACATACAAATTTTGTCAAACAAAAAATTAGTGGTAGTTCGTTCCCTAACATTTCAATCCTGAATTCTTCCCTTCACAAGTATCTTAATATCTTAATTTTAGTTTCATAAAATATCGTGATTCTAGTTTTAGTCTCATAATTTACAGTATTTTAGGAAACGTGCTAATATTTCACGATAATTGCAATATTAGTCATTTTTCAATAATAATATTTGTCCCACACTTTATTTTTATTATTTATAATTTGTAGTTTTGCCCTTCAACTAAAAACTAAACAAATATTATATAACCCTTATCCCTTGAAAAACATAAAAGTTTAGTCTAAACGTTCATAACATTGCCCAATCATCATCTTCGAAATTCTTTCTTGACTAAGTGACAATAATATTTGTTTAACGGTGTATTTGATACATTTTGTAAAATTGAAGAGACAAATACAAGTTTAAATAATAAAAATAAAATGTTCGACTAATATTGATTTAAAAAAAGACTAACGTTTATAAGATTATAGAGGCTGTTTTCAAAATTTTTGTAAAATGTGTAACTAAAATTAGAATTCTGATATCTTGTGGATTACATTTTCAATTTTCCCTAACAATGGCGGTCTATTATAATGTATTGCCAAACTATGTGCCCCACAATATCAACAAATTGATTACTAGCACCGCTACATATATACCCGATTTGCTATTGCTACCGTGCGCTATGCACACCTTTCCAATAATGACTACTATAATTTGTGGCTAACTTTTTGCAAGCTCACTATTAGTATTAGTCTCTATCCGATGCTATTACCAGCTACTTTCAAGAGAACTTTATTATATTGACCAATCCAAGAAATTATTTATCAGAGGGTCGAGTTACCATTAGCGTAACTTTTTTACAATATTTTTATATTGTTTTATTATTTTAAGAAAACTTAATAAGAAATAAAAAATTACTTCAAGAACAATTATCATGTGTAAAAAAATTGACTTTCAAATTGATTTTGTTTGGTTTGGATATATATAAACATGATATTTAAGAAAGAATTATGGATTTGTACTCTCTATCAATATCATTATTGAATATGATTAGAAAGAAAATTGTAATATTTTTCACCATACTTGACTACTGTCTTATTTTATTTAAAGTTGGTGATTTTATTTTATTTATTTATTGTTAGATGTAAAGTTTAGTTAATAATAATAATAGTGCTTTGATAATCATGAGTCATTATGCAATTAAGTGGAATCAAAAAATAAGATCAAAAGAAAAAACATAACGTAAATTTAAACCTTATAATAATAATATATTTTTTGAAAAGTTACAAAGTAACAACTACTATGATTTATAGATAACTATTTGTAAAAACAATTCCACCCTATTACTATTAAAACTACTTTCTGCAAGCCCACGCTATTACTAGCTAGTCGGATCCCTCTACAAAACTACTGAAAATAGTCATCACGGAATGTCTTGCGTGTACCAAATTGGCAATGCCTAGTTGATCTTTAAAATAGTATAACATTTATTATTGTGTATGGCATTTTGATTGAAATGCACATTAATAAATATCTGACTAGGGATGTCAATGGGGCCGGGTAATGTAAATACATGTATTGGATCCATTCCGATGGGACTGGATCTGAGTCCAAAAAAATAGGGTCGGGTCCAAGTCCGGGTATTAAAAACCACGACCCGACCAAGTCCGGAGCGGGTAGCGAGTCCAGCATATACCCGTCCCAGACTCGTACCCGGACTCGCCCTGATTGTTTATTTATATAGTTTATATATGTTTTTTATTAATATAATATGATAAAATATTAAAATTAATAGTTAATTTTAGATTTTTAGTTGGTAGTGAACTACTTGAAAGTTTCAAATTCAACAAAATCATTCATCCCCTTCACCACATATATTTGATTTTTATTTCATTGATGTTTATTTGATATTTTAATTGTTTTCAAATTTGGAGTAAACTTTGAATTACTTTACCTATTTAGATTTGTTTTTATTGTGAATTAAATGTGGTTGATTGTTTTTTTTATTGTACTTTAGGTTTATATTGTTTTTGTATTATTTATATTAGTTTTAAGTGTATTTGTGATAAAAAAAATTGAGAAAAAGTTCAAACTTAAATGTTTTAATTGGGTCCATCGGGTAGGACCCGCACTTGCCGGGTATCCGACGGGTCTAGGGCGGAACCGGGTATTAACGGGTCCGGGGCGAGTCTGAGTCCTAAAAAATCTGACCGGGGCGGGTCTCGGGTCCAGCATTACCCGCCTCGGACCCGTCTCATTGTCATCCCTATATCTGACAAGTTAAACTTATTGTGCGACTAACCACAATACAAACTAATTATAATTTTCATCAAATTATTCTCATATATATATATATATACGCTATATCCAAATATTAAGCGCGGATTTAGTACTATTTATAAGGTCACAACTCTTTGGAATCACTTTTTGCTCCTACTCATATTCCTTAACAAAATAAAGAAATAAAGATAGGCATATTGAATGGAATATTACTATCTCGAGATAAGAAGAAAAATGTGAATGCATGTGCTAAATAAGGGAATGAAAGCAAGAAGATGAAAAACATGGGACTGTTTCTTTATGTTTTCAAATACCATTTACTTAGATATTGCAACTTAAAATTAACATTACTAATCATTTTAAACCAATAAAAAAGTTCAACCTCACTTTTCCAATCTTATATATAGTTTTCTATTAATTACTACTTCTATCATTTTACACTATCATTAATCAATTGTTATATACTTCAATGAATATTTTTCCTCCATCTTTGTAACTGTGATTTATATTTCAATAATAAATTAATTAATAAAACCATCATACATCAACAAATTATTTTGATTTGATACATTACAATTTACAGCTATCTTCAAAAAATAAAAACAAACACAAACATGTTATATAGTTTTCACATGAATTTCATAGTATACATTATGAGAAATTGTTCAAATTTTAGTCAAAAACATAAATAAACACAACCTAAATTTTTTGATCCAAATCAAGTTTGGTCAAATAAAATTACTTCTGATAGTAACTTATACACGCAAGAAAAGGTATAAATCTAAACACATATAACAAAAAAAGGATATAAATTTTGTTGAGAAACGGAGTAATTCTCGAAATCATAGAAGGTCTCGATCTATCGAGAGTTTAATTGTTTATTATATATTTATTTCATTGAACCCTACATATAATATTCCTAACTTATTCAAGCGGGGTTTGGCCAAAAGAACCCAAAGAATCAATGATAGCTCACTTTAATTGTTAATTCTTTAATTGACTCTGAAAAATATCAACCATTTAGATTACGTGTGTCTATTTTCTTGGGTCTATTTATACCGAGCCATGCAGAGAGTAAATCATCTTCACTTTTACCCACGATTTAACATCAGAGATATGGGTATCGAGATTATTGACATTGAGGCTCAAAATAAGGTCGTTAACTGTGGAGAATATCATGCCATTTTCAAGAAAGCCAATCCTCCGGTCACCTTGAAAGTATATTTTCATACATATTTTACTATTGAGTATATTGAATTACTTTTATTCTTTCATGCATGGACTCATAAAAATGTGGAATAAGAAGGGTTTTTATCCACCTTAGAACCCTTGATTGGTTTAGGAGTTTCGGATTTTTTCCAACTGATATCCCTTCTTCAAAATTGATAAAGCGTTTTTTGAATTAAGTTTTATCATGTTATTTCATAGCTCAAATAATTGATTATTACTTATGGTTCATGCATGGATAATCATGTATGTATGTTTTAGTCTGGAGTTTCATTCCTGCATTTCATTTAATTGTGAAAGTTAAGCGTATAATGTATTTATAAATATGAAATGTATATGTATGTTATATGAAAATAAAATAGCAGATCAATATAATTTATCTTATTAAAGAATAAATTAACAACACATTTATATTAATTTCATTAATGAAATTGAATTAATTCCAAGTGAACAACAATCATAACCTTCATATGTAAATGCATGTATATTTCCATTTGAGTTCTTCGAATGACTCTTGATAATCAACTATGCAGTTTGAGGATGTTGTTTACCTTATCAAAAATGAGAAAAGAGGATTCTTTGGAAAAGATAATGCAGTTCGAGAAAAGAAACTAATTTTGAAGGGCATCTCAGGCATGGTACGTCCTGGCGAAATGCTAGCCATGATGGGCCCATCAGGCAGCGGCAAAACGACCCTTTTAACAGCTCTAGGTGGTCGTTTAGGAGGCCATCTCAGTGGCACAATATCTTACAATGGCAAACCATTCTCCAACAAAAGGAAGCGAAACACAGGCTTTGTTACACAAGATGATGTCCTCTATCCTCACCTCACTGTCACAGAAACCCTAATCTACACAGCTCTTTTGCGCTTACCAAAATCATTAACCACCCCAGAAAAGGTACAACATGCTGAAGCTGTGATCATGCAGCTTGGATTGTCAAAGTGTAAGGACAGCATTATAGGGGGACCCTTTTTAAGGGGTGTTTCGGGGGGTGAGAGAAAAAGGGTTAGTATAGGGCAAGAAATGTTGATAAACCCTAGCTTGTTGTTTCTAGATGAGCCTACATCAGGGCTTGATTCAACTACTGCGCATAGGATTGTCTCCACACTACGTGAGTTTGCTAATGGCGGAAGAACGGTGTTGATGACTATACACCAACCTTCTAGCATGATTTTTAACATGTTCCATAAGGTTCTTTTGTTGTCTGATGGAAATCCATTGTATTTTGGGGAGTGCTCTGGTGCATTGGATTATTTCTCCAGTATAGGGTTTACTCCGTCGATTCCTATGAATCCTGCTGATTTTCTGTTAGACATTGCAAACGGTATGTTAGAATAATTTTCGTCTTATAATTGTAATCATGGTTAAGGATCCTAATTGAAATTCGAACGTGTTCATGCATTTCATTAAAAGAAGTACTCATTTCACGTTGTTTCCATAATTTATAGGATCCGTCTCAAGTTCTGTTGATTCCGATGAAGATCAAATGGTCGTTAAGAAAAATTTGGTGTCGGCTTACCAGACGAATCTGTCACATACTGTGAAGTCAGAACTGAGTGTTGGTAATCAGGTTTTTGACTCGGAAGAAGATAAGCAGTTTGGAGGATGGTCAAACAGTTGGTGGAGACAGTTCTCAGTTCTATTCAGAAGAGGGTTAAAGGAAAGAAAACACGAAACGTTCGATGGGATCAAGATTGCTCAAGTTCTAGTTGTAGGCATCCTTTCAGGGCTGTTATGGTGGCGATCTAAAATTAGCAACTTACAAGACCAGGTCCCAAGATTTTCCTATATATTCTTTTTCATTTATAGTAATTTAAAATTAATTAGCATTAACTAAAATTCAAACTACTTGTGACATAAAATGATATTGATGGTCCATACTTAAATGGAATGCAGGTGGGGTTTTTCTTCTTTACTACTACATTTTGGGGATTCATTCCTATTTTCGAAGCTATGTTCACTTTCCCTCAAGAACGTATGATGCTGGCAAAAGAGAGGTCTTCTGGAATGTACCGTCTCTCCTCGTTTTTCATGGCATTGACACTTGGGGACTTGCCAATGGTACTCGTTCTACCCACCATTTATTTCACCATAGCCTACTGGATGGCGGGCCTCAAAGCCACGCCAAGTGCTTTCCTTTTGGGACTATTAATTAATCTATACAACGTGTTATGCTCTCAAGGGCTCGGTCTTGCCATTGGAGCAGTAGTCATGGACCCAAAATCAGCATCGGTAATTGGATCAGTAACTGCGGTAGTTTTTCAACTAGCCACTGGATTTTATGTCCCAAATGTGCCCATATTCATAAGATGGATTAAGTATTTATCGATTAATCAATATATATTCAAGCTCTTACTATGGACACAGTACAAGCCCAACGAAACGTATCCATGTGGTGTAAATAAGACTTGTCTGGTTAGAGATTTGCCTTCTATAAAATCTGCTGGGCTTGATGGGCAGCTCGTTTCTGTGATTGTGTTGGCTGTAATGCTTGTGGGATATAGGTTTATTGCATATCTTGCCCTCATGAGAATTGGTGTCACTAAGAAATAGATTGACTTCTACTTGATGCTAATTGCATATTCTACTGTGGCAATTGAGATAGTAAAATAACTTTTGTATACCAAAGTTGAAACTATTAGTCAGCCCTTGGATGGCTCTTCAACAATAATAATAAGAAACCTTTAGCGTTTCAGGTAATTCTTATTTTCACGTTTTCAAATAAACGAATGTTGTATGAGAATTATATACGATTCCGTAAAAATAATTATTATACATATATATTATTTAATTTAATATGTTTTATGCATCTAACTTATAATGGGACACACTGACGTTTATTTTGGTTGTTATTAATTTTTTATTATTATTTTATTCTATTATAAAGTATGAGTTTTTCTTTGAATTTTTGATCTACTTAATATGTCCTCATATAATTTATTTTTAAATGGTAAAATAGTCATTTAATAAATAATAAAAATAAGTTATATATATTTAAGATAAGATGTATATTACATTAAGACTCTTTAAAGAAGACAATAAAAAGAAGCTTCATATATTACATTAAGACTCTTTAAAGAAGACAATAAAAAGAAGCTTCATATATTACATGCACTTTGAGTCTCAACAATTAATGACTCATTATTGAAGCTCATAAATAATTGAAAATCGATAATCCCTAACCGCACATGTATCTCTATTTTACTCTGCAATGTTTGTTGTAGTTTTCAAGTTTCATTAATTAAGATATGAGCTATGTGATATATTAATTCAAGTTTCATTAATTAAGATATGAGCTATGTGATATATTAATTCAAGTTAATATGAATTAATAGCAAGTGGAACGTGTTGTCATGTATAAGCACGGCTTGGGTCCCAATAACTAATTAATCTTCATCAATTTTCGTTCTATCACAAACTAAAATTTTCTCTGATATTAAGAGCTTCATTGTTCTTCATCTTATCAAAATTAAGAGATTCATGTCATCAATTATTATTTTAGCTTTATTTGATTATTAGATATTGTATGAATTGAAAATATGGAGTATTATCGTAAAAAAAATACAAATATAACTAACCAATTCATTATTATTTTATACAATGTATATGTATATAGATATTTATAAACATTGGCATATTTTTTTTCTAATTTGTGTTTCATCTTTATTCCATGATTTTATCAAATAAACTCTTTGCAAGTGTCCTTCATCCAAACCTATAAAGCACCACAAGAAATTTATACAAGCTTAAAGTTACTATAATTTAATAAGATTTTACTTTATTAAGTTATGATTTAGATATTTTTTTTTAAATGTTCAATAGTATAATATATGCCAATTTTTTTTTTTTTTGCATTGGTAAGTGTTTAATATTTTAAATGCTCATTCAATCAATTATAATTTATAAAATTTGGAAATATCTTTTCAATTATATGTATGAAATTAACCATATGTAGAAGAATATTTATTTTGAATATGCCTAGCACTTTATTTTTATAATAAAAATGCTAGAAATAGAAGTCAATATGTAGTGATAATAAAAATCATGTTAGTGTATGAAAATTATTCTTTATAATGTTAGTTTTGTCTCTCTACATTTCCAATTATTCAATTCAAAATAGTGGATAGAAACTAAATACATATAAGATTATAATAAAGAAGAGAATTAAAAAATATATTGTGAAATATATATATATATATATGAAATATTAAAAGGAAGTACATCAATTAGTCATGGGATTTGAATCTGAGGTTTCATAAAAATAGAAAAGAAGTTGTTATACTAGGTAAAGACAGTAAATTTTCTAAATAGGCAAGAGTATTTGGTATCGATCTCCTCATTTGCTTGTAAGTTTGAAGTATACCCGTATCTTGGGCTCAATAATATCATGAAAAAAATTCTACACGACCTAAAATGTCAAAGAAAAATATTCTTTTGAAATCTTGTGGTTCGAGTTGATTGTGTACCATGTATTTATGGGTGAACTAGCTGTTAGAGTTATCGACTATGATGCAAGGATAAAAATGTGTGTACATATACAATAAGATATACAAAATACTACAAATCATAATTTTTAGGGTATGCTACATACATACTCTATTTCTATACATGTACAATATTAAAAAATTATTAAACATATTCATTAACATAAATATAATTTTATCAAATTTTTTATTTTTTGTCATTAAAATAATTTTTTTGTTTAGTTTTTAACAGAGACAAAAAAGTGATCTCTTTTTTTGTAGCGCAAATGTATTATACAGTTATATTTAATATACAAGGCGTATCGAATATTTCAAGTATTCCATGTGATACATTACCCAAATTTTTCTCTTTTCTTATATTATTGTACAAAGTACCACTAGTAATACCAATATCAGACATGAATACTGTATATATTAAAAATAATATTGTACGATGTCTTTTTTACGAGTATTTGTGCATCATAGACTATCAAACTTCAATTATAGCTTTCACAATTTATTTGAGCTACAATACTGAGACTTGCAAATACATGAAGAACTCAATAAAAGAATAAAGAATATAAATTTTTCATCATTCATTGAAAGAAGACATTCATGAAACATGAAATAAGATAAGAATTTATGAAGATATATTAGCTTTGAATCTCCTAATATTGTTTTGAGTCTTTTGACGGTCCATTCATTTAAACTTAATCTTTTAAATAATTACCGTTCATTAATAAATACCTCAATTCGATAAGTTTTTATGAAAATTTTGAATATAAATAATTTAAGATATAATAATATTTATGTATATAAATTATATAAATAAAATTATATATATCATGTGTGTAATGTATATATTGTTTATTAATAAAAAAAAAACAGAGGTCAGAATGAAAAGGAAAGAAAGTTGAATTTCATTCTCTTGCTTACCACCACCATTAAAGAAACTAGAAAGCCACCAAACCCCTTCTCTCAATTTTAGGCTCCAAAAATAGTATCGAAATCTCCTATTTAAAATCCTAATGATGTAATTTTAATTAGACCATTTAATCCTTTATTTCCCTAATACTATTACTGTATGATTTTTTTCTTCTCCTTTGATATACAATTGAATGACTTTAGATTTAAGTGTAATTAATTCATAAGCTGATACACTAGCCTATTTTTTAACTCCCTTAAAATTAAAGAATCTCCCTAGTTCGAAAGTTATGTACTTTTTTGTTTGTATAGGATATGCTTATGTTTATTGTTTTATGTTGAGTTTTGATTTTTATTGTCCAAGTAATAGATATTTATTATTTTAAACCATAATATATATATATATAAAACATATAAAATTAGAAGAGTTATGTTCATGTTGTGTCTAATTTTTTTTTCAAGAATTAGCCTGTCAAGTATTCGTGTCTGCAGTGTTTATGTCGAAATCTCTTTGTCCGTATATAATAGTTCTTAAATATATATTCTAAAACTTTAGAGCCAATTCACGACGAAGAAAGTCAATAATTTAATATCATGAATTCAAATTTGTTCACTTAACTGAAAAAATAAATAAATCAAATATCCTTGCTTTGAAAAAAATGTATTGATTTCTTTCATTCTTTTCTTTTAATCTTGCTTGCATTTATTGGCAAGAAAGTTCAAAAACATTCCAATCAAAGAACATAATGCGTTCCAAGCAAAGCACCCAAACTTGTTTTCAACCAAAACATTTAACATGTAAGCATATCAACTTTTAACCTGTTTAATTCAATTAACCTACATCCTATCTAAAATCTTTTCCATTTCTTATTTTATTCAACTGCTAGTTAATTTTTAAATACTATAACATATATTTTGTGGTTGTTCATTCTGATTGGAAAATATACAGCAAATATATGAAAAAAGTAATTTATTAATCATGTAATTAATCTGAAAATGCCTACTCAACATAATATAGATTGGAATTTACCAAGCATCGATTAGTTCTTAAATACTATATCCAAGCTTTATAGACAAAAAATTAGCACTAGCTAGGTCTTAAATTTGATACAACTTTATATTCCTTAACAAAATGGGCACATAAATAGACTGGCATATTCCATAGAAGAATTTTACCATCCCGAGGAAAGATGAGAAATACAAATGAACGTCCGCATTATAAGAAAATGAAGGCACGAAAATGAAATGATTTAGAAATTTATACCAGATTTGGTCAAAAATAGGGAAACGAAAAACAATCAATCACCTAAAAAGTGAATTATATTTATTATTAATAATTTTTTTCTAACCCAAACCAAAATTGAATGTAAATATTATTATGTTATAATGGGTGATCTAATTATTTAGGTACAATCAAATCGAGTCCGAATTAGAATTTTTCAAAGAGAGTTTTTCACCATCAAAGAACACATATTTGTACATTTTGATTACGTATAGGAAACAAACTCTAAATATCCAAAAGAAGGTAAAAATGAACGATAGATAACAAAAAGAAAGAAGAAAGGTGGAAATATTAGCTGTGAAGGCCGAGTTTTGGGAAAAACCAACCCCACAAAAAATCAAAGTAATAAAGGGGAATAGATCTCAAATATATACATCTGATGGAGCCGCCAAGGTGAATCTCTAATTATCTCTCTTCCAATTCTAGTCTAAATTCGATTTGGCCAAATTGAAATATATTTCAAAAAAACAATTAACATTCTCTTTATGATTAGTTGTTCATTTTTTGAAATATGCATTATATTTCATATTCCTTACGTAATATATAACTCACCGCTAAATTAAATTATTCAAATCCGAATTTAATTATTGGAGACAGGTCACTTTAATTGACTCTGGAGAAAAAATCAGTCATTTAAGTGTTTGTTTTCTGCGTCTATTTATACCAGGCCATGCAGAGCGTAACTGAAAACCAAGGTGACTGAAAAATTGGAGTAATACAGTCCTCAATTCGAGGGAGATATGGATACTGAGATGATGGATATGGAGGCTCAAATTCAGGAGGTTAATTGTCATGAAGAAAATCATACCATTTTCAAGAAAGCCAATCGTCCCGTCACATTAAAGGTGTGATTTCTTTTATTTTTACTGTCAAATCATTTTTTGTGATCCATGCATTGCTGATATAAAACTGTGGAATAAGATATTTCTAATTTAGAACCCTTGATTGATTTAGGGATTTACAGATTTTTCCTCAAGGGAATTGATTTTTTTGGGAAGATAATTTTCTGGAAGTTTTTATTGAGCTATTCCGTTGCTAATCAAGTAACTGTTTGTTGAACTTTTCAACCAATTTGCTTTCATGTGTGAATAATCTTATTCAGTTGTTATCATGCATTTAAGTGAAAAGTATTATATCAGATCACTTGTGCAATATCTAGAGTTGGAAAATTGATCTTATATATTTTTTATTAATTGTTTTCTGAAAAAAAAATGAGACATGAATTTTTCCAGAAAACTTTTATAAAATGGAATCACTTTCTTTTACTAAATAAGATATCAGTCTCTTTCTTCACGTAAAGTTCTGTTTCACGGTAAAAGTATTTTGTGATGAATTAAGTTTAGCTACCGCCAACTAACTACCATCCTCTAATTCAGTTTGAGTATTTTATTTGTTGTTTCTTTTTAAATCTTATCTGATTAAGCGCCTTAATGTGTACATTTCATCTAATTTTGCACGTTAAATGTATAGATTCTTATATACTATGAAATTCTTATGCACAAATATATGAATTATAAAATATAATGAAATATAAAATCAATAATAGAATCACAGAAATGCCCCAGAAGGTTAAGTCTATTCATGTCATTTCTATTAACTATATATGTAAATCTTTAAATCATACTCTTCATAAATAAAATTTCTGAAATTGACAAATTACATGTGAATAAAAATCATCACCTTCTCATATACATGCAGTTTGAGGATGTTGTTTACCACATCAAAACTGGGAAACCAGGATTCCTGAAGATCAATTCAGTTTCAGTTTCAGAAGAAAAACTAATTCTAAAAGGCATCTCAGGCTTGGTACGCCCAGGCGAAATGCTAGCCATGATGGGCCCATCAGGCAGCGGCAAAACGACCCTATTAACCGCTTTAGGAGGCCGTTTAGGTGGCCAGGTTGGTGGCACCATAACTTACAATGGCAAACCATTCTCCAACACCATGAAACGAAACACAGGCTTTGTCACACAAGACGATGTCCTCTATCCTCACCTCACTGTCACAGAAACCCTAGTCTACACAGCTCTTTTACGCTTACCAAAATCATTAACCACCCAAGAGAAGGTACAACATGCTGAAGCTGTGATTACTCAGCTTCGACTATCGAGATGTAAGGACAATATTATAGGTGGGCCCCTTTTGAGGGGAGTTTCAGGTGGTGAGAGAAAAAGGGTTAGTATTGGGCAAGAAATGCTGATAAACCCGAGTTTGTTGTTTTTGGATGAGCCTACATCGGGGCTCGATTCAACTACAGCACTGCGGATTGTGTCCACTATAAGGGAGTTGGCTAATGGTGGTAGAACAATAGTGATGACTATTCATCAGCCCTCGAGCAGGCTGTTTTACTTGTTTCATAAGGTTCTTTTGTTGTCTGATGGGAATCCTTTGTATTTTGGGGAGTGCTCTGGTGTAATGGATTTTTTCTCAAGTATCGGGTTTGCTCCATCGGTTGCTATGAATCCTGCCGATTTCCTCTTAGATATTGCAAACGGTATGTTAAAGTACTTTTATTTGCTTTTATTTATTATAGGGGTATTAATGTTCCAAAGTTGTGTTAAATCAGATGCCTTCCAAAGTTATGGAAAATGAATGTTATATATGTATGGCATATATATAAAATTACACATTGAATATAATAGAAGATTTTAATGGATGATCCATGCATTTTATTAGCATAAAACTATGATATAGGGCCATACCGAACACATGCATATGAACGCGAATTACTTGCAAGAAATACTTTCAAATTAGTAACAGCATAACTATGATTTCCATAAGTGTGCTTTTCTTGTCATGTTGAATGATCATTAATCTCTATTGACTTGCATGAAATGCTTTTTATCAAAATTAGCAACATAAAAATGATTCTTAATTTCCATCAACTTGCATGAAATGCTTCTTTAATACATTAGCAACATAAATATGAAATTTCCATATGTGGCGTTTGCTTTTCATGTTTGAATGATCATAAATTCCGATTAAATGTCGATTTTTATCAAATGTGATTTCCCTTCTATCATATTCTTCTGCTATTTCCTTTCAACAAAAGTACTCATTTTATATTAATTTCGGTTAAATGTCGATTTTTGTCAAATGTGTCTGTTCTTCTTTAGCTACTTCATTTTGCCTTGTTATTTCAACAAATTTCCCTATTCTATAGGAGTTTTGAGTCCCGACGATTCCCAGGAAGATCAAATAGCCGTCAAACAAACTCTGGTGTCCGCTTATAAGACGAATCTGTCGCAAATTGTGAAATCAGAACTGAGTATTGATAATCAGGTTTTCGAGTTGGAAGAAGATAAGGAGCTCGTAAGATGGTCAAACACTTGGTGGAGACAGTTCTCAGTGCTATTCAGAAGAGGGTTAAAAGAAAGAAAACACGAAACATTCGACGTGCTCAAGGTTGCTCAAGTTCTAGTTGTAGGAATTCTCTCTGGGCTGTTATGGTGGCAATCTGATATCAGCAACTTACAAGATCAGGTAAAAGTATTTTCCTCTTCTTTATCATCCATAATTTTGGAATTAATTTACTTGTAACACATAGTATCCAGCTATACAACATATATATAAGAGGTCCAAATAGGCAAATGAGTTCTGCCTGTATTTATTAATAAATAATCATTCTTAAGAGTAGAAACACATATAATGAAACATTAAGCCTTTGGATTTAGGCCTGCGTCACGACACATGATCATATTGATGCTCAAGAATATATATCGCTGAATCTTTAACGTAGAGTAGGGTAGCAATTAGCTTGACTACTTTTCTGAATGCAATATTTATTGAATAGTATAATTATTGGTTCTACATTTTGTTATATAATATTAAAAACCACATTAACAATACTAGTTTGACACTTAGATAATGTTAATAATGTGAACAAAGTAATAAATCAGTAAAAAACTTTAGAGTTGGCATTTTTGAAGAAATTTTATGAATTAAAGACTTATGGTCATATAAAATTGTATTTGGACGTATTGAGGTCACTTTAACTTATCTAGTGCATGTTGTGCTTTATATACTACACATTTTATTCTTGCATTTTCATTTCCTCACAAAAAATTTATAAACCGGATACAGGTGGGTTTTTTCTTCTTTACATCTGGATTTTGGGGATTCTATCCTCTTTTTGAAGCTATTTTCATTTTTCCTCAAGAACGTATGATGCTTGCTAAAGAAAGGTCTTCTGGAATGTACCGTCTTTCCTCGTTTTTCATGGCATTAACCCTCGGTGACCTGCCAACAGTACTCGTCCTTCCCACCATATATTTCATCATAACATACTGGATGGCGGGTCTAAAAGCCACAATGAGTGCTTTTTTTTCAGGCCTATTCGTTAATCTATACAACGTATTGTGCTCTCAAGGGCTAGGGCTTGCCATTGGAGCAGTGGTCATGGACCAAAAATCAGCCACAGTGCTTGGCTCAGTGATTGTCTTAGTGTTCCAACTAGCCAGTGGGTATTATGTTCAAAACGTGCCCGTTTTCATAAGATGGATAAAATATATATCGATTAATCAGTATGCATTTAAGCTCTTATTAGGGACACAGTACAAGGCCGGAGAAACGTACCCATGTGGCGCAAATAACACTTGTCTAGTTGAAGAGTTACCTTCGATAAAAGCCGCTGGGCTTGATGGGCAGCTAGTTTCTGTTATTGTGTTGGCTGTAATGCTGGTTGGATATAGGCTTGTTGCTTATCTTGCCCTCATGAGAATTGGTGTAGTTAAGAAATAGAGTTGGTGTAATTTCTGATGGCATCTTTACCTGTAGGGAATTGTGGGAATTTTTGTATACAATTGTAAGTTACTGAAACAAGTAGCACTTAGCTTCTATAGTAGTAATAAGAAACAATTTCAATTAGTTCGTACTTGCAGTACCCACTTAAAGAAAGATATCCTAATAGTCAATTTAGAATAAGCTCCATTCTAATGAACTTAATATAATTAATATTACTTCTTGAACTTTAATTGGTTCTGCCTTAATATGTAATCCACGTATACGTCATTCCACATTTCGCACATATCACATATGGTCCTCCAAATCTCAAATATAGTCCTCAAAATATTCCGTGAAATTACTGCATTATGAGGTACATAATTATCATGTATTATATGTAATATTTGTTAAGAAATAAGCCAAAATTTAATCAATGAACTAACCCTAAACCCTAAATGAACTAACATCTAATCAGTCTGATCAGAACAATAAGATACGTGGTTCGATCACCTATAATGTTTAGATAATCAACATTCACAAGCAAACCCTAGCTATAATAAATATTACCAAAGAAACAAGCAACCCTAGTCGATCCCGGCCCTTTCAGGCTTCAGCTTTAACTAAAATACTCTGCATGCCAAAAGATTTCTAAATAATATATATATATACTATATATAGAATAATAGTATATATAATATAATTACATGTAGATAGAATAATTCATCCATTATTAATATTAGATAATTTACTATATATACACATAATATTACACATCTTATATATATACACATTATTTAATTCATGCAAACTATTTAACATACAATCATACCTTGAAACCAGACGGATGTTTTTCGAATTTCATGATTTACTTGGACTCAACCATAAAAAGGCTAGCTTGAGTTTATATATAGTGATTGTCAACTTCATTTAGACATCTACTTATTAACTTAATTTCTCATTTTTGGCATTTTTTTACATTTCAATTTTATTCTTCACCTTATTCAAAAGTTCTATTATTTTCTCAGATTTGTATTATTTCTTCACTAAGTACAATTATTTTTGCTAACAATGTAACTAGCAAATTTTTTTAATTAGAGGATTGATGACCAAACCCTAGAGCTAGACACAGTGTATAACATGTCTATTTTACTATTACTAGTAAATAACACGTTCATTGAACGTGAAACATATGATCTTAAGTAATTTATATATATAGTTGTTGTTCAACTTAAAAAATGTTAATAATTTAAATTAATTATCTCTTAATAAGTTAGTTATTAGAAAAATAAAATATTGATTGATATGAATGAATGAATTAATCAATTTTAACACATGTATAGTGTTTTTGTTTCTTATTTCACAATTATTCTTTTGAGTTCTTCATTTGCTAAAATCATGGTACCATATTACAGATCATTAAATGTATCTCAACTTAAAACCTAAAAATAAAATATTGATTGATATGAATGAATGAATTAATCAATTTTAACACATGTGTACGTAGTGTTTTTGTTTCTTATTTCACAATTATTCTTTTGAGTTCTTCATTTGCTAAAATCATGGTACCATATTACAGATCATTAAATGTATCTCAACTTAAAACCTATCTAAAGTTTGGCAAGTCAAAGAAAGTTGGCGTAAATGATGTATCTATTTTTGTTTGATTTTCACTAATTGTGATTTTTTATTTATTATATTGAGTTTACTTAACAAAAAATAAAAAAAAAAAATTGCATGTTGTACACACAGTTAATGTATAATATGGGAAATAACTAAAACATAATGAGAAATAATTTTTTCTTAAATTTGATAATATCATTGTATTTTGGTTTGCTATTGATAGGAGATTCTTAAATAAAGTGTGCATTGACCATAATTTTAATAAATATTTTTCTACTAACTCTTGTGATTTAGTTTCATAAATATATTTGATACAGTATATATTATTCTTTGAATTCGTTGAAAATTTACAATTAGTTGAATGATCAAGTTAACAAAGGAGGAAATATCAATATACCCAATCTCCTAAATAAAAGACTTAAAATAAACTAAGGTAGAAAATATTCAAAACTAAACATTAATTTAACTAACTAAATACTTACTAAATTGTAACCAAAAAAAATACTTACTAAATAAATTATAAGTCATTATCTTGTAAAATAATTCAATTATATACAGTAGAAGATCGATAAATTAATACTCGATTATTAAATAAACTCTCTACAGTAATATTTTTGGCCCGTCCCGACTCGGGGATAGGGTGCTAAATTAATAATTCGCTAGAATTATAAGATAATACATTTTTGATAATTTCTATAGACCCCATATAAAATATAAATTAATAATTCCTTATAAACTGCATATTACATGAATGATTTATGAAGATTTCTTGAAAAATGACTCAATTGTCATTTTTGTTTTTTTGTTGAAATCAATTTAACCTTGAATCTCGTCTCTAATTTTCCGTATCATTGTAACATCTTCTGGTGTTGTTTTCTCATAGCTCAACAAGAGATTATTCAATATTATTTTCGCTTTAATAGCCCCGTTTCGCTAAGGGGGGCCATGGTAGACCTTTTATCATCATCTTTAATAGCATATTTTGATCTTATATTTATATAGAACTTTTTTTTAATATCCATAAAGTGATACATTGAACACAAGAACCATAATAAGATGGGAGATTGGGCCTTTCATTTGATATACGTGCATGCATTGTACAATAATTAAGTGAAAGTTTGAAAGGTGTTTGTAATTGAGTATTTCATTATAAATTAATAAAATATTAATTAATATATAAATTATTAATTATTAATTTATTGATTACTTAATAACTCTTTTAATTAATAAATTTTGGTGGTCCCAACAATATTAATTTATAGAACGTCTAATGTAGATAATTTTTTATTTTATAGTATCTTATATTAAAATTTTAAATAAGAATTTAATTAAGTATATAATTATTTAAAGAATAAACATTTATTAATATGATGGGTTAAATTAATAATTATAATATGTCGTAAAACATAGATGGTGTTTTGATTAATGTGATGAAAAATATCTAAAACATGTCTTAGAAGGTGATCGGGTAGGATTTAATTAATAATCAAATATTTCGTGACATGCGTTTGAGATTTAATAATTACTTAACAAAGAAAGAAGTTTTTTATATTTTTTTATTTGTTAATTGTTTGAACTAAAGAAATGTAACTTAATATTATTAAAAAAAATTGTGTAATTTGCATGTTTAAACTAACTATTTTTAATTAAGATTCAGTATTTATATGTAATTTTACCATATATTTCTTAATATACGTATTTTTATTATAGATATAAACAACTTATTTTATTATTTTATTTTTAAAAAGGTTAATTACTTATCATAGAGTTTTAATGTAATTATAAATCTTATTTATATATATATAACTTATTTTTATTAGTTATTATTTATTATTGCACTCTTTTGGCATTCAAAATAAAAATACATAAGGGTATATTAGGTAGATTAAAATTTTAAAGAAACAGTCATGCTTTTATAATAACTAGTAAAAAACACGTTCGTTGAACGTGGACCAAATGATCTCGGTAAAATAATTATATACCTAATTATTGTTAAAATTCAAAATAGTTTCTATAATAACTTAACTAATGAGTTGTGCATTAATAACCTATAATTGTTTAAAAGGTTAAATTTTAATTGAATGAACTATTAAATCAACGTAAAAAAAAAAAAAAAAAAACATAAATGAATATTACCAAATAAATTCTTATTGCATTACATGATATTTGTTTTTCAATTTCAATGGATGATGGATCATAGATTTATATTCTTCATTTTTTCATTTAGTTCTTTGTATATAGGTAAACCTCTTCATTATGGTTCAAAATTTAGAGATTTACGTAGACCTCTTGTTTCTTATTTTTTATTTTTTATTATTTTAATTCAAATGATTCATGGTTCAAAATTTGGATAATTACGTAGACTTCTTTTTTTTTAATGTTTTAATTCAAATGACGCAGCAATATATTTTTTCTGTTAGAAGTGTACATAAAAATACATAACTTATACAAACCACAAAAATAAATCTTTAAATTCTTAGTTATTGGTTGTAACTATAAATAAATTGAAAGAGTTATACTTGAAGTTTGATAACTAATATTGCATATATACTCATAAAAGAGACTTAGTATAGTATCATATCGGTATCATACCAACGTCTGCTATAGATAAATTTGAATACAGTATCCGAGATAGAATTAAAATCTCTGAAAATATAAGAAGGGGGAATTGTGTTGGATACCATATCTCATAAAAAATTTGGAGCATTTCAACACGTCTTGGGTACCATAAATAATATTTATTTTTATCATTATACTATATTTTTGGGATAAAATACAAAAAGATATATATTTTCTTTCTTTTGTTAAAACTTAAACATAAAAGTCAAATGTCAATGAATCTATTTAATAATTTTTTTAAAATATTATACATTCATATAAATAGACATCCCAATGTACAATATCCCAAAACTTTGAACTCTACTTCATTTTGAATCTATGTTGCACATATACTAAAAAAAGACTTAGTGCAATATCGTATGGGTGTCATTCCCGTTTACGCTATGTATAATCTTGCTTATTGTATCCAAAATAGTTTTCTAATGTCGAAAAAGAAGAAAGGATTTTTTTTATACCGTATCAGATATAAAATTTGAAGTATTTGACATGTATTGATACTTGACATAGTATTCATTTTACAAAATTTTGGACTATAATACAAAAAGAGATAATATTTCTTTCTTTTGTTAAAATTTAAATATAAAAGTTTAACAAATGATAAAGAAATTCAAATAATTTGATAAAAATTTGCTTATGTCAATGAATACGTTAACTACTCTTTTTTAAAATATTATACATTCATATAAATAGATATATCCTTAGTGTATCATATCTCAAATTTTTGAAATATATTGCTTTTTGAACAAAGTTGCACATAACCTATAAAACACAGACACTTCAAAATATCACGCCGTATGCTGTCGGACACTCTTCGTACATTGACACACCTCCAACACGTGTTGGACATGGCTGATTCGTGTTCTTAAATAAAACATAAACTAAAAAATGCTGACACATGTCGGACATGGCCGCGTCCGACACGTTTAGGACACGGGTGTCCACCTTTTTTTAAAATAAAATTAAATTTTTTGGGTAAAAATATAAAACACAAAAGTATATAATTTTTTTGCCGTATTTTATCAAGAAATACTCCGCAATATATGAAAGGTGAGACCAAAATGTGGGATGTAGACGGAGAAGCTTTTCAGTCGAGTAATGACATTGAAGTTTTAGAGATTGCAAATCTTACTCTTGATGAACCGAATTTGGAACGTGACTTGTTTGTCGATGAAGTCGGTCATAAAGGCAGTCTTAATGATTATGATATTTGGCCAAACATAGAAGATTAGACAATTATTTTCATTATTTGTATGGCGATTAATATTTGACTTAATATTCCCTTTTTATATCTATATCACTTTCATTTTCATTTTGCAATATTTTTCTTTTCTGAATCTGTCTTTTTTGTTTATGTTTCATTTTTTTAGTGTTTTATTGATTTTTCTTAAAAATGTGAAACATCTTGGTTGTGATTTGTGTTTGTGTCGGGGGAATCCTAATTGTAGTCCCACAGGATAAGCCGGTTTTCAGATTGGTCCCAAGCTTTACACTTTTCTTAATATAGTCCCAATAATCGTTAATTTTTGCTAATCTAGTCTTGCCGTTAATCAACGTTAGTCCCGTAGGATTTTAACGTTAGTCCCGTAAAATTTCAACCTTCGTCCTATTTAATGGTTTCGATTAAAAGTTTTAAAATTGTGCTTTTTCAGGGGATAATTACATTCAGATCTTGAACTTTGTAACTTAATAACAATTTTGTGATCTATCCGCAAAATGGTATCAGAGCCTTAGGTTTTATTGATGAAATAATTAATTATTATTGCATATTTACTCTATTCTCTAACGGAGGAGATTAAAACAAGAATGGAACATAAGAACATATGTTCAACAAGTTACGAAAAGAGAGATTTTTGTCCTACATGGACAGAAATCGATACTAAGACTGATACCTCTAAGATTACCCACGATCTTAGAGAAGTTCAAAAAACGGTTCAAGATTATGGTCATAGGTTGATCATACACCTATGAAAATAGAGCATTTGAACCAAAAGATGGATGAGATATTACAGATCATCCCCGATCTGAAAACATCAATTGTAGATCTGAAAAAAGAAATTTCAGATCTAGGTGAAAAACGGAAGGGTCGTATTGGATCATCCAATACGGAGCGTATCCGTGATGCTTTTGGGCCAGTACCCCTTTTGCACCAGAAAGGTAAGGCAACGGAAATTCCGCGGCCCAAAACACAAGAAGATAAAATTAATGAAATCCTCAAAAGGATTAATTAATGGAAATCTCACGAGTAGATCTATCCGATCTACAAGAATTGGCTGAATCTTTCTCCCAGTTAGGGATGGTAGATTTAGTCAATGTTAAACCTAACGAGGTGACAACTATGGTGCCACCAGCACTACCACCTTCGGAAGGAAGCACAGCATCTAATAATCCTCCAGAGGATAGCTCGATGCGTGAGGGTGTGGATTTCCACACTAATGCGACGCCAACTTTCGTTGGAACGCGTCTCAAGGAGAATCCAAGAAGAAATCCAAAAAGGGTACCAGAAAATACACCATGGGCTAGGACGATGTCCCAGCCCTTGCACCCTTATGGAACTATTCTAAATCTGGATATCATCGATTTTCGAAATATCGAAAAAATAATCGATGAATGGGTAGCTGCCATGAAAATAGCGGCCACCACTCTAGAACTTGACAAAGAAAACTTCGTCAGACTGATAGAATTGAGTCTAGAGGGATCAGTCAAGATTGGTTGGGACCAAACACCTGCCTCAACCAAACAAGGAGTTCTGGATGGTGAATCCAAAAGCACCATTGCAGAAAGATTCGGAAGGCTTATAAAGCTTCATTTCATCGGAGATGGATACTTCGATGAAAGTAATTCCGAAAAAACTAGAGAGAACATGCAAGCTCTCTTTGGGATGGAGTTAAGAAATATTTGTGCAATAGATGAATATATCTATTGGTTTCGCAAATACTTCTTTCAAAGTGGAGTCACAACAGATGTAGCAGCACCTTTGTTCTTCGCCAAGATTTGCAGTCCATGGCGAGAAATGCTGATACAAAGTTATAAGGTTCCCGAAGGCCAGCTAGATTCGGTAGCAAGGAGAATGTCTTTCCTCAAAGACAAATTAAAAGACTGGTGTGCTCAAGCTTCGCTCCAGAAAAACATGAAGAAGCTGAGAGGAAAGATAAAGAGAACTCCTCTTTGTTGTGAAAACAACGATTTCCCAACAATTATTGGGGAAACAAGTGAGCAAAAGAAGAAGAGAAAAAAGGAGAGTAACACCGACAATCGGGGTTACAGAAATAAACCTTCGTTTAGACGAAGATCATGGTGGTCTAAAACCAAGGGTCGATCTTATAAATCGGGCCAAAGGCAAGGACCCATGAGGGCATCCTCACATGGATCTCGACAATCTGATCGAAGATCCAGTGACCGAACCCCAACTCGACGGACTTTCAAAAGAGCTCACACAAGAGCTAATGAAAGTTTCAAAGACTGTAACTGTTGGACGTGCGGAGCAAAGGGACATATCTCCCCGGATTGTCCGCAAAAGCGAGAAGTCCGCCAATTTGAGGCTACAGCCGATATATTGGATGCAGTCTTTTATGGTGATTTGGTACCAATCTACCAATTCGAAAATTTCCCCTCAGACGAAAGTGTATATGAGGAAGAAATTGAAGGAGATTCGGATGGATCTTCAACCGAATCAGACTGAATACAACGAAGGAGATAGGCTTCAGACTTCTGATAGCCTTTCTGGATTCTTTTCAAGAATGTCGGTTTCAAACCGAACACTGGAAAGAATTATGAGGCAAGACTCCAATATTGGACCTTATGATGGGTTTAGAATTGGAAGTTTTGGCCGAGTCCTAAATCAAATAGGACTAAACCAAAGAAAACACCACATCATATACAAAGTAAGTTCGGGAGAATTTGCAATTCCGATGGAACTTACAGGAAATGTGATGGATATGCAACTAATTCCTAAAGAAGAGATTCTTGAGGAATTAGGCAGGCTACGGGAAGAAGTAGCAGTAACAATGAAATGGATCCATATAGGAACCATTGAGGTTGTCATAAAAGCCACTTTTAAGGAAGGAATTGATTCAGAAATCCATTTATCGATAATGGATAGGAGAATCAATAACCTAAGAGATGGCTGCCTTGGTACAATGGTAGGGAATTTATATGCAGGAAAACTTATGTTTGATATTCATCCAAGAATTGCATATAACCTAGCAGACCAAGATTTTAGTCGTGTCTTAACCCTTCATCAAGATTTCAAAAGAAAGGATCTTATGAAGGAAGGAAATAGGCCGTATTCTATAACTTATAGAATAGCATATGCTCTTTCCAACACACATCATTCGAATCTTTTCCTACGGAAAGAGTATATTGAAATTCCTCGAATCTTCAAGGAATTTGCTAAAGTTATGACACCTGATCCAATTCAAATACCTAGAATTGGAGGAGTTGACATTATCATAAAAGACCATCCTGTCCTAAATAGAACACTTAGTTCTAGGATGGAATTTAACAGTCGGATGTCCTTCTCGGAAGAAAGGATACAAGGTTTTAAGGGAAAGGAGTTGCTCATGGATGCAACTCCGCAAGTCATTAGGGTAGATAATGTAAAATTTAGATGCCCTGAAGGATGGAAGGAAGTTCAGGTATTATTCGACATCACAAAAATGGAAAATTATTTCCCTTGTGATGACTTATATCACTTGCAGCAAACAACGGTTGGCAAATATGAAGGTATGCTAGAAATGGCGGGCCAAGAAGTATTTGTAACAGGTCTTGCTGGACGAGAACCAGGAGTAGTAACCCTGGGTCTAAGTTTCCTCGAGGATCATAAACCTTGGGGACGAAAGGGGAAAGGTATGGAATTCAGTTTGGATGGTCATCTCATTAGAGTAGAATGACTAGCCCATTCTCGATATATATTTCCATTGGGATTATTTATGATCAATATAAAACAGAATATTTCTCTGCGTATATTGATTCTGGTTCAGGTATTTGCACAGCAAAACCCGGAGTCTTCCCTAGCAATGCTATGGAAACCTTACCTATTATTGCAGGAAGAGATTTTTCAAGGAAAATCCTTATACTCAATAAAGGTAAACGAGAAACCAAAATCATGATGGGAGGAGCATTTGGTACACCTTGGTTTAAGGTAAAAATGCCTCCAATTTACTTTCATGATACTGGAGCAGATATCTTGTTAGGTAATAACTTTATCCAAACATTTGCAAGATATGTGCAAGATAATAAGAGAAATTTATTAATCTTTACCACTAACTGTGGAAGTGAGATTCAGGTTCTGCGGCGAGAAAAGGCATTTAATCGCATAATGCCAATAAATTTTCGCAGCAAACGTGGTGATAATGAGGCCAAATTAACTAATCCTAAAATGCAGGATAAAAGAAAATTTGGTGAAGCACTGTTGTCTTTCAGACAACAAGGTTTCTGTGGTGATGGATACAGTGAGGCTACTGAAGAAGAAATTCATTTCTTCAAAAATGCCTTACAAGACAAGAAACATGATTGGTATATGGACGAAGAGAGTAAGCTCTCTCTCGAACATGTTAAAAGGCTAATCCAAAGGAATTACAATGAGGATCCTTTGGCTTGGTGGAACAAGAACAAGATCGAAGCTACTCTAAAGGTTAAGGACCAATGTAAGTATGAGTATGTTCGATACAAGCCTATCCAGATGAATATGATGGATAAGAAAGATATGCAAATGATTATCAAAGAGCATATCGATCTTAAACTCATTGAACCTGGGGTCTCGGCTTACAGTAGCCCTGGTTTCCTTGTAAGAAATCATGGTGAAATAAAAAGGGGAAAAGCTAGACTAGTAATCAACTATCAAGGTATCAATAAGATATTAGAATTTGATGGTTACTATATCCCTAGTAGAGAACACTTAATTGATTGCATCAAAGGTGCTAAAGTGTTTTCAAAATTTGATTGCAAATTTGGTTTCTATCAGATTAAGTTAGAAAATGAATCTAGGAAATATACAGCATTTTCTACACCACAAGGTCAGTATATCTGGAACGTGCTACCTATGGGTCTTGCCAATGCACCGCAGATATACCAAAGAAAAATGGATAATCTGTTTAAAGATTATTTTGAATTTATGTTTGTTTATATTGATGATATTTTGATTGCGTCTAAAAATATGAACGAACATATTAAACATTTAGAAATCTTTTCCAATGCAGTCATAAGGAAGGATTAGTGCTCTCTGAAAAGAAAGCAATTATTGGGGTCAATAGGATTGAGTTTCTTGGTATTCTTATTGACGAAGCAGGTATTGAACTTCAGGAGCACATTGTGAAAAAAATCCGCAATTTTCTTGATATTCTAAAAGATAAAAAACAGCTTCAAAGTTTTCTAGGAGTTGTTAACTTTGCAGGAATCTTTATCAAAAATCTTGCGAAGTACAGAAAGGATTTTCGACCTCTGCTGAAAGAAACAGAGAGTTCAAAGTGGAAGTGGGAAGAAATTCACACTCAAAGAATTCGTGAGCTAAAACAAGTTTGCAATAACTTGCCAAAACTCGCAATTCCTCAAGACAATGATGATTTAGTTGTTTATACAGACGCTAATGATTTTCATTGGGCAGCGGTTCTAATGAAAAAGACTACTACAGGAGAAGAACCTTGTAGATATGCAGGGGGGTTGTTCATTGAACAACAAGCCGCACTTTGGCATATAAATGAAAAAGAATTCTTTGCTGTTTGGAAGGCTTTTAAAAAATGGCCATTATTTCTCTTAGCAAAGAAATTTATTTTAAAAGTTGATAATACGAATGTTAAGGCTTTTTTGAAAAACAAATTAGAATCAAAAATAGAAAAAGCTCGTATTATGAGATGGCAAGCAGAATGTCAATACTATTGTTTTGATATTATCATTGTGAAATCTCATGAAAATGTACTTGCAGATTTCCTAACAAGAGATGGAAACAGCTGAAGCAAATTCCGTCCTTACGAGGTATAGGCATCTCAGGGAAAACCTTGAGGAGCTAGACAAGCAATTTGGTCAGCTATCAGTTAACGCTGAGGCAGCTGGACAAATACAACGAGCTGATCTGGACATTGTCCAGAATTCAATCAGGAGTTTAATTTATGCCTCAGGGTCCTTATTTGAGGCATTACAAGAACCAATTCGAAAGGCATCTACTTCGGTGATGACCCGAGAATTAAGAGAGCGGGCCTCTAACCCTGCGCGTAGAGTACAGGGCTCTATACCTGTAGCGGCAGATTCAAGTACTGCTTGCCCAAGTCCCATATCAGACTCTGATAAAGGGGAAATTATTGAACAACAGGAAGAGAAATCTCCGGTTGTTTCAAGTCAACCCAGCACCTCTGGGGTTAAAGAGGGGGAAATTAACCTTAGGCCACAGACTGGCATCTCTAAGGTTAATACTAACGAGATTAATTTACATTGGCAGGTTTACCAAAGATCATGGGAAAAATTGATCTCAAGAAAGGGGATAAATCCGAGAAAAACAATAGTTGATACATCCGGAAAATATCCCAGGGTTTGGATGCGAGAAGGGTCAAAACCCGACGAAGTTCGCGAATGGTATGATTTTGGGGCACTAGCCTCGATCCATACTATGTCACCAGGATTTCTGGAAATTTCTAAATTACCGGAATGGATTAGTGAAGCTGTGTTTGACTCATGGCAAAATAATCCACATCTGAAGAGAGGAGATGTTCTGGAAATAAAATTCTTATCAATTGCTCCAGAAATTGCAGGAAAGGGATCTCATCCGGCATTTCATTTTATGAAATTACAGAGGCCCGATATAACGGCCTACAACAGAGTTAAGGTCGAGACAAGAGAGGCTCCTCTGGTGGCTTCAATCAATGAAGATGACATTTCCACCCGAAGAGCGTGGGGATTTTGGGTCTGTCTAACCGAGATGGATAAAGTGAAGTATCCATTCAAAATCTTTTCAAACAAGATTAATGGATCATTCCTCTTGAACTCCATGAGAGGGAAAAGTACCGAATTCGCGGAAAATCTTTTTGAACAAAAAAGGACGCTAATTTGGATGAACAAGTTACCAGCAACTGAGAACATAAGGAAGAAAACATGCAATATGATGCATGTGGGTCAATGGCTCAATCATATCTGCTCAAGTTGTGAACTCCAGGAGAAACCCTTGTTCGACACACGAATCAGGGTTACAAAAGAGAAGCCCGACCACGAACAGGATAAGGGTAAAAGGACAAGAAATCCGCGGGGTTTTTACAAACCGCGGTAAAAACTTTTAAATGTAAAAAACAAAGGAGGACCTAATTAACATAGGTCCAATGTAAATTACAATATGTAATTTCAGAGTTAGACAGCTGAAAAAAAAAAAAAAAAAAAAAAAAAAATTTTAACAGCTGTGAAATGAACAAGTTGGATGACGAACGCAGTGACGTCTCCGAGATAAGGACTGGCCAACTACAAAACCAACGGGCCATGCCTTTAAAAAAGAAAAAGATTTCAGCCACAACTTTTTGCAAAGTAATGGCAGACAAAGTTAAGCGGCGGGACCGACCACACGATAAAAGATGGCAAGAGCGTCGGTGGACATTTTACAAGTTTGGAATCCGCATTTGGAATCCGAGGTTGAGGGCTATAAAAGGGGAGACATGAAGCAGATGGAGATCATCGAAAATTTTCTCCAACTCTTCTCAACATATCTTCTTGCATAGTCTTTAAAATAAAATCATTTCCTATATTGTAATATTTTCTTTTCTGTATTTTAAATTTCGAGTGAATGGGGATTTCCCCCAATTTGTAAGTCCTCATATGAGAGGCTAAAAAGTTATCTCCTCCAATAGCGGAGTAGAATATAATATGTAATTTTAATTTTATTTCATCAATAAAAGTTTGAGGCTTTTGTTCAACTTGTTTCCCAGAACTTCAAATAAACATTTATCCTGTAATATCTCCTACGCCCTAAGGTAGGAAACGAAATAGGGCTGTGCTTTGTATTGCTGAAGGAGCTAAGACTCACGAACCACCTTCTGCGGTCGAGTGGTTGGAGGGAGTCCGTAAAACCGGAGGCTTGGAATACCCGGCAATAAGGAGGTCAAACAGAGGTATGAATTTATGAATGTTTACTTTTATTTCGGAAGCATGTTGGGCCTGATTCTTGGTTGTTGGACAAAATTGTGTTAAGTATCAAGTTAAAAGAAGTAAGATGTAATTTCCCCACTTTTCAGAAAGTATGGGACCATTTTTGAAACTCTTCAAAAGTATGGGACCATTTTGAAACCACCGTTAACTCTAACGGAAAAGATAACGGAAATGGGACTTGTTCTGCTAATCTTCAAATTTATGGGACCAACCTGGTAATCTTTCAAAGCTATGGGACTGATGATGAACTATGGGACCAAGTTTGCAACAAAATCAAAACTAATGGGACTCTTCCTAAAAATGCATAAAGCAAATGGCCCTATCGGGTGGGACTACAATTAGGATTTCCCCTGTTTGTGTCTATCACAATCACAAAGATGATGGGTAATTTTTTTTATACAATTCAAAACTTCAAAGTTATTTAATGTTTCATGTAATTATCTTGCTAAAAATAAATGGGCTACTGCACTAAGTATTATAAAATAAGCAATAATTTTTGGTCATTTATGACATAGAATAAGAACAATAATATTTGAGAATAAAGATCATAATATTATTTTTAATAAATAAATATGAGTACTCTTGTACCCCTATTAATAAGAATAGGAGGTCACATAATAATACACGAATAGTTGACGATATAATTATTCTTAATTTTACATAAGTATGTGGATTTATTTCACATATAATCACATAAAAGAACTTATACTAACAAAATTTAATTTGACAAGAAATTAATCTTTTTTCCATACTTAATGAAATATTTTACTATGCTATGTTTATAATACACATTATTTTTGTGATTTACAAACATGTGAATTGAAAATAATATCTAATCAGTAAAATAAGAACTCTTTATGTTATGCTAATTTTACAATAAATGTCAATATGTTCACTTACATACGTGAATTTAAAAACTAATTTCAAAATAATTTTTTTGATTTATTATAGGTATAGTTGGATATTATCCTAATATATTACTATGTATTACACTATTTTATGGCAAAAGATTAATATTATAACTCATAAAATTTTTACGTGTTTGTGCATCATAGCACATAACTAAAATAAGACTTAGTGCAGTATTGTATCCGTGTCATATCCTTGTTCAAACAATATTTATTGGACTCATGGGTTATACTTTTGGTATGAATAATACCAATATTTCATTTATACCTCCAATTAAAAGCCGAAAAAATGACCACAAAAAATCTAACATAAGTAAAAGTAACTACATTTTGAAATTATATTTTCTTATCGTGAATCACCAGTTAACTCCTCACTTTATAAACAATTTGAGTATATTTAAAATAATAAATAAATAAAGAAGAGTGATCTAATGTACTTTTATATCTAGTTAATTTTCAATCAATATTAGAGTGCTAATAGAATTATATAATTATTTTTTTCCTAATATACATGTATTATAAAACGTTTTACAGTGAACAATTAATTTTATTCTCAATTTTCTGTGGCATAGTCAAATTTAAAAATATTTTAAGATAATTGACTAATTAATTAATATATTAAATAAGTAATAATGGAGCTCTCTCCAATATATCTCTCTCAATAAATATATCTTTTTCCACTGTTTTATCTCCTTCTTTACAAAGAATGAGATTTGAGAGACGTATTTTATTTTTCAATCAACAGTATATTTATTATGTATTTGCATACAAGCACTATTGTTGGTATTATATTGTGCTATCTTTGTTATATTGTATTATAAAATTAACTAAGAGTATGACAAACTTTTCCATTATTTTTAAATGATTAGTTCGTTGTTATTATCGATATATATCTTGAAAGCTAATGTTTTAGAAGATTGTAATCTCAAATGAGATTGTTTCTTTTGTCTTTTAATTTATTTAACAATCAAATAAAAAAAGACATCTAATGTATTTTATACCTATTTATGATTCACTTGTAGAGTCACTTGTAGAGTCCTATCTTAATCAAATTATATATATATATATATATATATATATATATCTTATTATTGCCCGCATGGGCAACTCAGTTGGTCACAGAAGGGTGAAGTTTGGACAATGACCAAGTATCGAGTCCCACCAGCGGCAGTGTGGGAGCAACCTCTCAAGTGAGGGGGGCTCCTTGTGCAGAGTGGGCACTGGTCTAACTCCTGTGATTGGCTGGGTTACCATGATTTATTCCTCCCATAGCTCTGTCGGGCCCGGTCATGGGGGGCCCTTGGGGTTGGGGACTCAACCTTTTGGACAATATATATCTTATTATTTGATTTTTTTACCATTAAAAAGTTAAATTTATATTGGATATTTTAGATATTTAAATAAAAAATGTAAAAAGATTGACACTCCGAGTGAAAGAAGCCTTTGCAATAATAGTTTTTTTTCAGTGTGAAATCGGGTATCTCTTTCGGATTAAATCAAAATATCTAATTATTTAATTTCACCATAGACCAGTAGATACTTATGATGAGCTCTTAATGCCTTTTTGTATGAAAAGAAATTTTGATTTTCAATAGTCATACTGTAATTCAAATCTTTCAAGAGAATAACCTTTTTATACCCCAAAATATTTATAAGATCATATAATTGTATGTTCGATTGAATTAGCCTCAAATCAATCAAGAAGAAAACTTTCACGTGTTTTTTTACAACTTTACTCACTCTTCTTTGAACTATTTTTGTCTTTCATATTTTTTTCCCTCTCAAATCATATCCTTTCATAATTTAGATACTACACCTATCATAAATCCCAATAAGTTTTAAAAATAATTTCATGAAAAAAATATAATATGCACTTTTGCTTAAATTTTAATAGGAAATTACAAACTTCATCTGTTGTGACTTGTGGCCGAAGGGCTTTTCATCTTATTATTATTACTGTCCAGTTTCTGAAATCCCATTAAGTTAACAATTTCCGGCCCAATAAGACTTATTACATAATTGAAATAAAATCATGCTTTTCCCAATTCCTTTTCGGCCCCCAAAATTCCTATTTTCTAGGGTTTATAAAAGATATCTATCTAATGTATTTTATATTTATTTATGATTCACTTGTAGAGTCCTAATATAAGTAGAGTCTTAATTAAACTATATATCTTATTATTTGACTTTTTTACCATTAAAAAGTTAAATCTATAGGGATATTTTAGGTACTTAAAAAATGTAAAAAAAACTCGTCCTTTTATAATAGTATAGATATAATATAATATATGTATATAGATACAGATATAGATATAGATATAGAAATATAGAAATAGATAGATAGATGATGAGTTCACTAACATGCGGGAAGTTGTGAATATATAAATATATCCAATTATTAGTCTATTATATGTTCACAAAAAAAATTATAAAGCATTGGATCCAATAAACCAATGTGTTATTAACAACAATTTAGGGTTTAGGGTTGTGAGTGGATGCGAAAAACAAGCACTCCACTCCAATTACGTGACCTGATATGACAATGAATTTTGCATATATCCACGCGATATGTATAAGAATGTATTGTATAAGAAATCGCTAATAACTATGTTATACTAACACAACTTTTCCAATAAATTGTATATTACATATTTTAGTTAAAATTATTTTTTTTAATTTATTTCTTGTTCAATTAATGAACATAAATTCTTAGTATCCTCACACTGGGAAGGATATCGTATAACCATACCAAAGTAAAATAGATTTTTTCTTCCTACAGAACTAATACTTGATGATCTAATAATTCCAAAAACTTATTAGGAAGAATATCAAAACTCACTATTTGAGATCTGCAACTAGTGAAATTTATTTGACAACGTGCTTCAAATATATGTCATTGAAAATGCAGGCCAATTCATGAAGTCAAAAATTTAATACCATGATGAATTCAAAATTATTCGATTTGAATTGTCTACTTTTCTCTTACTCTTTCGTCCTATTTAATATAGTGTTGCTCGCATCTTTTGACAATAAAGTTCAATTACATTATATACATACTAGCGTGTACCCCGTGCTATGCACGGATTATAATTTAAAATATCTCTTTTGAAAACCCATAATTATCATATTTATATCCATTAACTCAATACAAAAAATCATTCAATAGAACATTGAAGAAATAGATCAAATTTTAGTAATGTTAAAAAATCATAATATTATGACACCTTATTGTTCATGAGAAATATAAAATAGTGTCACTTAATAGTAAAAAAATCCTTGTGCCAAATAAACAACAAATTATTTATTTAACCCAACAATACTTTTCAACAAATTTGTTTGGTGGAAGAAGTTGAGAACATTCTTTAAGAAAATAAATACATAAACAATTTGTTGTCAAAAAGAGTACCACAAAACAATAGAGCTCATTCCTTCTATTTTTTTTTTTCAATTTATTTTTCTTTAAAGACTATTATAATCCTACTATTATTATGAAGAATATTAAAGTGGTTTACTAAACTAAAATTGAAATGTAATTTGTTTTTGAACATATTATTTTCTAAATAAATTGTCCAATTAAATATATATTTTTAAATTTTTTAATATAATAATTTAATTCTAAGCGATTTTTAGGTGATATATTTGAATTTTAATCGAACAATTTTTTTCTTTAACTTTAATGTAGTAGATGAAACAAACTTATAAAAAAGATTTGGTGAAATCCATATAACTTCGTAGATAAAAAAAAATATTAAATATGACCAATCACATCAATATATTTAATGACTAATTATGTAAAGTCATGGATATCTATCTATCAAAGTAAATATATTAAGGGACTAAATTATATAATAATAATAAAATAATAAACAAATGTCACTTATAAATAGAATATGATTATACTCAATTGTAATATGTTTCATTTATCATAAAAAAGTTAGACTTGTAAATCAAATATTATGAGCTAAGAATGAAGTGACTCAAATTCATTGAGTTGGAATACAATAAGTTTAAGGCCAACTTACAAATTCTCTTATTCTAACTCTACTCAAGCTTATTGTAACTTACAAATTCTCTTATTCTCAGACTTTTACAAACTTCAAGCTTATTTGGGCTGACTCATTAGTCTTTATCAAATAAAAAAGTCCTCAATATAATCATAATATTTATTATTCATTTCCATTGAAGAAAACTGAATGTCATAATAAATTATAAACATAAGAAAATATGTAGAGCTATATAAAAATATTTTTTTACATGAATATTGACTATTTCATTTCCACACAACTAATTAAACCAATATATTATAAAAAGAATATTAATGGGAAAAATTATTAAAAAATTTTACTAATTACACTTAATATCCACTGAAACCAAATAAAGATAAATAAATAAATAAATAAAACATAGTAGTCTGCTTCCACATTTGCCAGCTTTGTGTCCATGAAAGTCATTTGATTTATGTCTGCCATAGATTAACACTAATAGAAAATTAAAATAAAAAAATGAATAAAAAATTGAGAGTAATAACATAAAAATAAGAAAGAAATCAAAACTTTATGATCTTGTAAATGTGATGTTAGACTATGAACATGCACAATTATGATATTACAATGAAATGCCAATTTAAAAAGAATTGAGAAAAGTAGCCATTTAATTTTTAAAAGAATTAATTGCTCATTTTATAAGCTTAAATTGTGGACATTAAAAATTATAATTATAGTCAATTACTCATTTAATTAACATCAATTAATGGACGTCAATATTTATAATAATAGTGAATTACTCATTTAAAAAATCAATTACGCATTTCGTCATTCCAAAAGAGTCAATTACTCATTCAATTAGCATCAAGTATGGAAGCTTATTGTTTGCCCTAATTGCCTGTAAAATCTTTTCTTTACTATTTTTAGAAGTCAAGATGTAAGGAACAAATAAATACGATTATCCCAAATATTGTTCAAATACTATTAACTATAACTTTTTATTGTGGAATTTCATTTCTTAATTAATACAATAAGTCTATTTACATCTAACAAATCTTAAAAAATTAAACTTTAGTCAACATATTATAATCTCATTTAATTGTAGGCTTACTAACAGGAACTTATCATAAAACTTGTTATAACCACTATCAATCATGAATGCAAAATACATTATCCAAGTATTGTGTTATTTACCAAATAAGTGCTTTTATATTCCTAATTAATATGTTTAAATCCAAACTTTCAAATTACAAACTCAATCAAATCAATTAATAAAAAATTTCTCAACAATAAAAAAAATTAAAATTACCGAAAAAAAGATAGATAGCAAAGTGGGTCCCACACCGCTTTGCTATAATATATATAATGATAATGATATTAGTTCTCAATTATTTTAATCAATAAAAAATAACATTAATAAGTAATATAGTGAAATTTAGTACGTGAAGCCTATCTATACAGGTTCACATATAGACTTGAGGCGCTAAATTTTCATAATTTTGGAATATTAAAATATAAATTCAACCAGAAGATAATTTCTATAATATTAAAACGATAAATCAATTAAGTTGTTTTTTATTTATAACTTGTAAAAAATGAAAAATTATTTCCAATAACAAAAATTATAATTATATTATTAAATTAAATTTTCTTTCTAGTTCTCATAAAGAAACTAAATTTAAATTCAAAATTTAATCTAATAAGAAAAGGAAGAAGGGAATACAAAATAGAAATCAGAGATTTGTCTTCAACCATCAAAATTCAATATTGAACGCTTTTATTTGCTACATTCATAATCTAAAGTTTTCCCCAATTTTATTAAATATATATATATATACATTAAAAAAAAAGATTATTAGTACACTCCTTTGCACATATATATTAAAAACAATTGTTAATATACAATAAATTTAACAACAAAAATAATACTATAAACAGAAAAATAGTACACAATGGTATTAACTACAAAAAATAAAAATTAATGGAGTGAAATGATTACCTCAAGCATATATGTATAAGTATTCCATTACTCCATTCATAACCACTCATCGCCAAATAAAATATGGACTAAAAATTTCAATCGACTAAGAAATTCTCATAATGTCATTAATGTTTAAGACTAAATTAAATGAAGAAAATCGAACAAAATTGAAAGCATAAAATTCAAAACTATTGAAAGATGAAAAATAAAGAAGTAATAAAATAAATTACCTCACATCAAATCAAATTCACTTTTGTAGATGAAAAAATTAGTGAACATGGAGAAACGTAAAATTGATTTGTGAAGCAGAAAAAGTATGGCATAATTTATAAGTTTGTAGATTAAATGAAAATAATTTATAGATGTATCAGTTTCCTTATTAACTGCATAATTCCATCAATTGTGGAATGAATTAATACGTAAAATTTAGCTAATGTAAATTAAATATTCCTCCTAATTAAGAATTTCGATTTGGTAGTCAATTTTAAAAATAAAGTTTAAAATTTAAATTTAAGCCTAATGTGAACGTACTTAATTTAGACCATTCTTTATTTAGATATGCTAAGAATTATACATGGTAATAAATTTTGGTCTTTCCATTTGCATTAATGATCACAAATCACAATCAAAACATTGTAATTCTTCCCATTTCGGTTGCAAGTGAATGTAATAGGAAAGTAATTTAATTTGATTATCTAATTTAAGAATAGTAATCAATCTAAAAAATTTAACCAACCAATAAGAATTTTTCATTTTATTAAAAAAATTCAAAATTCTAGAAAATTAGGATTAAGGGAAAACTGTGCTATAATATAGTAGAAGATATATAATGTTTATAACGAATTGAAAAACGGAAATGTATGACGGATAATGACTGGCCCTCACATTAAAAACATTAAACAGGTAAACCTGTCAATTTCAACCTATTTAATTGGAAAATTACACCGTTTCAAATTTCTCTATCATTTGTTCTTTTTCTATGCCATCAAGGAAAGTTCATAAACATATCAGATTAAATTTAGTCACACCCAGCAAATTAATCATACTATATTATTAACAAGTACAGTTGCAACATTTTTTTCATCTTTAATTCAATTTTTTGGAGTTTATTTCAATCATACTAAAATTTTAAAGTTATTTATGTTTGCGTCTGACTAGTTTGAATAATTTTTAACTTCGGTTTCAATTTGAATTTTCCGGAGAATAATTTCGTCTCATGTAATGTAAACATTAGCAGCACTAATAATTTTGGTCGAACTTTTAGCCCCTTACTCCCTATATTCACTTAAAAACAAGCAAATAAACAGATGAGAATATTGCTGCCATTTGTTTCAAACATACATGAAACTTTGTTTGCTTATATTTTTAAATATTAATTTATATTATATCTGACTCATGATTTTAAAAAATTATAAGACATTATAAATCAGTTTTTTTTAACCAAAACGACATTTTTTTCGATTTTAACATTGAAGCCAATTCACGACGAACAAAGTCAATAATTTAATATCATGAATTCAAAATTGTTCACTTAGCCAAAAAAATTATAAATAAATAAAATTTCTTTGGTTTAAAAAGTGTATTGATTTCTTTTTTCTATTCTATTTAATCTTGCTTGCATCTATTGGGAAGAAAGTTCAAAAACATTCCAATCAAAGAATATAATCCGTTCCACGCAAAGCAGCCAAACTTGTTTTAAACCAAAACGTTTAACATGTAAGCATATCAACTTTTAACCTGTTTAAAATATTATAACATATACTTTGTGGTTGTTCATTATAATTGAAAAATATACATCAAATATATGACAAAAGTAATTTATTAGTCATGTAAACAATCTGAATATGTCTACCCTGCTGAACCGAATCTGGATTAAAATATACCAAGCAATAATTTGTTCTTAAATACTATATCCAAGTATTATTGACAAAAATTAGCCCTAGCTAGGTCCAAAATTTGATACAACTTGTGACACGTACACTTTATATTCCTTAACAAAATAAGCACATAAATAGACTGGCATATTCCATAGAAGAATTTTACCATCCAAGGAAAAATGAGAAATGCAAATGAACGTCCGCGTTATAAGAAAATGAAGGCACGGAAATGAAAAGATTTGGAAATTTACACCAGATTTGGTCAAAAATAGGGAAAAGAAAATAATCAATCACCTAAAAAGTGAATTATATTTATTATTTAATTTTTTTCCTAACCCTAACCAACACTACAAGAAAACAAGGCTTTTGAGACGGAAATTTGAGACAGATATATTTCGGACTCTATTTTGAGACGGATTCAGAGACCGATAGTATTTTTGTCTCAAATTGGAGACAAATTTACTACAGAAACATATTTCCGTCTCTATCTTATTATTGCAACGAAATAGAGACGGAAATAAAGACAGATTTAGAAATGGAATAATTACGTCTCTAAATGCGTTTCAAATTCTGTCTCACTATGCTCACCAATTTTGAGATAAAATATTACATTTCAATTTGAAACTTTGAGACAAAATATGAGACGTATTCTTAAGACGACATGCTCTGTCTCAACTTTCGTCTCTAATTGTCTCTGTGTAATTCCTGAGACGACCTGTTCTGCTTCGGCGGTCTCTAAAAATAGTTCATATTTATTATGAATTTGGACATCTCCTTGTAGTTCTATTTGTAAAGTTAATTAAATTGGACTCTTTGGATTAAAAAAAGTTATGATAAAAAAATTATTCAAATAAAAGATTTAGAAAATAGAAAACCCCATGGATTAAAATAAACTTAAAAAAAAGGTTAGAATAAAAAAATTTATCCAAATAAAATATTTATAAAATAAGAAACCCCATAAAATTTGAATTTTTCTTACCCTTTTTATATCATCATTTTTTTTATGAATTTTTGTTGCTTTAATTTTATTCATTTTCATAATACGCATGGTCAGCGAATATCACATAACATAAAACAAGCTTTATTCTAAGAGGGAAAGTAATATCAATCTATTCTATTATAAAAGTATGGGTGTTTCTTTGAATTTTTTATCTACCTAAAATAGCCCTATAAAATTCAATTTTTAATGGCAAAAGAGTCATATAATAAATAATAATAAAGAGTTGTATATATATACAAGATGTATAATAACACTAGGACTCTTCTATTTAAAAAGAAAAAAATATTAGTCAATAATCAATTTTTAATGGCAAAAGAGTCATATAATAAATTTAATAAAGAGTTGTATATATATACAAAATGTGTAATAACACTAAAATATTAGTCAATAATTAATTAGACTTTCAACCTGATTGAATAATTATTTAACTACATGATTAGTAAATATGAATTACAGAGCCGCAATCCGTAAGTCTAAATAAGCCCACGAGTCAAATTCGTCAGATCCAATTTAGGCACTGATTGAATATAACAGAATTATATATATTCTTTATTGTTTTTGCCATAAAGTTTGAAACAATAAAATAGATTTGTTATGTTTAAATACATATTAATTTAGTATTTTAAATAATTACATATTAATTTGTACATTTGAAGTTCATCTAATAAATTAATTTAATGACAAATAAAAACATTTAAATTTAGGAATACATATTCTAAATTTTGTTAAAGAATTAGTTCAGATAAATATAGAATTAGTTCTTATATTATTAAATTTGATAATAAAAAGTCGAGGAGACGATGAACAAGACAATGAGAGAGCTTCTTTTTTCTTATTGTTTGCATTTAATAATAGGTTTATGTTTAGCATAACCGTTATAATGTTTGTAGGAGAACGATGGCTAGAGTATTTTGAATAATTAAAGGAGACAAAATAATGCAACAAAAAGACAATATACATTTTATGACTATATATATGAAACTTATTTGAAGAAACCACTTTGTTTCATTCTATCGAGATAAATTTTTTTGTAAGCATATTAGCTTTCATAACATGGCTTTTAGAAGTACTTTATTAGAGTTTATGACTATATAACTGTAATTATTTTTAATTAATCATGTTTAATATAGCTCATATAGAAAATAATTGATCATACAGGAAATGTGATGATTTAACAATTATTAATAACATTGTAGATATCATAAACTTAAATTTATCTTGTTAGGTATATGATTGGATTTTCTGTTCCAATCTCATATTCCACAAATGTAGATGTGACACATGTCAAAATATTTACACATGTCACACACCCTTTAATAAATGTACTTATGAATTACACGTGTCACACATCCACATTTGTAAAATAGGAGATTGGAACACGGTTTGGAACAGAAAAACTTATTAGACAATTAGATTGTTAATTTAACATTGTATTTTCAAACTAATTTTATTTCTAAATATGAAGAAAGAATGATTAATTCTAAATATAAAACTAAATATAAATGATTGTTTTAATAATAAAAGAGTAAGAATGATTAATTCTAAATATAAAACTAAATATGAATGATTGTTTTAATAATAAAAGAGTCAAAAATGAATATTAAAAATAAACTTTAGACATATATAATAAATAGAAGAATCATTACAAAGAACTCTACAATGAAAGAAATTACTTATAGTGCATTCTTATATGCTTGACCATCATGTTGGTGCCTATGTTTAACAAAAAAGATTATTGGATAGAGTTTGATATAAGAATCACTTAAAATTATGACAAACAAATCAATTGGACCCATGCAATTCAGTTGTAGGTGGAAGGATAAATATATTTAATCCTTCTAATTGAAATCCGTCAAGTATTTGATTGCTCCAATGAATAGTTGAATCATTTATTTTTTTTGTTTCATTATATTATTATTATCAATTTTGATCTCTCATAATACAAAAGTTAACAATTTTAGTTTTATTAGCAATTTTTTGATAAAATGTGTGATTTAGACATTAGTCACTTTTTGTTAGACACAAAAAATAGAGGCAAAATTGAGCGTGTGGCACACATGTTTGACGAATTTGAGGAAAATATAAACACTACACAAAATTGGAAGGAAAAAGTGATCATTTTTTGTTTTTTTCCACATATTTCCCATGTGCTACATTTAAATCCCAAATTCCCAATAGTTATTCATTAACCGTGAGCAGATGTCATGCACATTTTTCTATTCTAATTAATGAATGAGACTAAAAAATGTTTAGTCTTTAATTCTGATGAATCAAATTTCAGAGTAAAATTTCACTTTGATCAGAAACTACTTGAGTAGTCTCCTATTGACATGATATATCATATATGTAAAGGAATATGTTTTAATACAATAATTAGTTTTAATTTGTCCCTTTCAATTTTAAATAGAAAAATTACATTATACTTGCTTTATAAAAGGATACTATAGTTTTTTTATCAAAAGAAAAGAAAAATGTAACAAAAATTAATCTGCTTGAACTTGGAATAGACATATTTATAATACAACAGATAAAGTGCTCATATTATATCAAATGTTTAGCTGTTGAGACTAAAATTGCACTAAAATATATCTTATGGAACTAACTTGATAATTTTGTAAATAATGAGACCAATGTAATGACAAATCATAACCTATTGGTCTAATTTTATAATTTTATTACTTATATAGTTTATCAAATATATTTATAAAACTTCATTATTATTTCTTTTTCTTTATGGATAATTTTTATTATCAGTGAGTAGAAGAATACTTACTTGGAATATGTCTCGGCCTTTATTTATGAATGGTAAGACTTGAATACGTATTACGATTATAAAAAAAAACCACTTTTCAAAAAATATTTGTTAAATTATTACCCTCTCCATCCCAAAAATAATGTTCACTATTCTGCTTTTGTTCAATTAAAATGATTGTCTTTTACTATAAAAATATGTATTTATTAGCTAATCTTACTATACTACCCTTCATTTTGATTGAGTAGTACTTATTTTCTCTATAAAACATTAACTAACATGCAATTTTCCCTTCCCTTACATATTTTCAGTAGGGCTTAATTTTATTTTGAAAAGTAAATGGTAGTGAAACGAACAAAAGTGAAAAAGATATCAGCATTATCTTATATTGATTTTATGTAAAAAAATTCACAGTTTAAATTAAATCATACCAAATGATCTTGAGAAGAATCTCGCAATGATTGTAATTTCTAATGAATAAGGATGCAAGTACAAGATAAATTCAAATTCAGTCTTTTATATATGAATGCAATTATTAATGTTATCAAGTTTATTTTATTGAATAGTAGTTACTTAATTATTACTTTAATTTTGAGCACATTTCATATTAAAGAATATCTTTTTACATAAATATTTTAACAAGCTCATGAATTATAATTGGTTCAATAAGTATTTATTTAGTTAAATTATGATGTAGGTTTTCTAAAGTTTCAATAATTTAGTTTCTTCTAAATATTTTATTCAAGAATGAGTAGACTATTTCTTAGGAAAGAAGTTCGAGTATGGTCAGCTTCACCTATCACATGTAAGAATACGTTTTCGGAATCAAATGTTGGTTATAGAGGTACTTAGAGATCATCCATCCTTTCATATCAACAAAAAGAACTCTCCATCTGAGCCAACATGTGTTCACAATAGATTGACTTTTTTATTTTATTTTACTACCATAAAATATTACAAATTTATTGTCAATTTATTATAGCTTCACAAATTACGCTGATTGGGCGGCTATTGTTTGTAGTGATTATATTTTTTGATTAATTTCTAGAAGATCAATTGAAAAATGTACGCTATGACATTTATGTGAAAATAATTTTGATGTTTGTTGTGCTTTTTGTATTTTAATAAAATGGTTTGAATTAGTAAGATGTGACAACTATGTATTTGATTTGTTAATGTATGATGTTAAAATATTTCCGTTAGTTATTTTGTAATGTTTGATTATTAAAGATGTAGTGACTGAAAGAGATAAGAAATATGAATAAGTTATTTGACATGTAATTATATAAGTAAGGAAAATCTATTTGCAAAGATAAGTTTTCAGTCAAAAGTGAGTTGTATACAAAATTTTTAAAAATTTATGTTTCAACAATAAAAAAAACTTATTCTTGAAAACATAAATAAACATGACTAATATATTACCATATATATATGAATATACATTCAATACTAAGTATTTGTATAAATTAAAAAGTATTTGTTTGAAATATTGCTAACACTTTGATTCGAGAAGTAGAACAAACAAAATGCACCAATATCATTAACAACTATCAAGTTAAGAAAAGAATAAATAAATCTCTTTATATTTTAATTGTTTCCTCCATTTTTAATGCATAAGCTTTTATGTGAAATATATTTGTTTTTTTCTCCTACTTTTATTATCAATAAAACTTAATCTCATATATGACAAGGACATGTTTTACAGTACCGAAGCAAACAAAAAAAAAAAAAAAACATCATCCGAGCTCATATTCTAACTCGCAAAGAATAAAATTGAGGTTCAAAATGGGAACACATTCAATGATCTTTGAGAAAAAAATGTATTATGGTAACTTACAAAAATGGAGAAACACAAAAAATCAATAAAAATGAATGAGAGGAAAGAAAAAATAAAACGTCACATCCAACATACTTAAACATGACAATCAATAAATAAAACATTAGTACACAAAATAGCATATTTATTTACATTAGTATACAAGTTTCATTTTTTCAATTAACTTAGTCTGTTCAAATTTTCATTTATCTCAATCATCATTTAAGTTTTTAAATAATTATAATTTACTAATTAATAATTCATTAGTTAAATTACCTTTTAGTCGTGAATTTATAAAGCCTTAACAATATTTATGTATATAAATTATTTTAACGAGATCATATGTTTCACGTGCAACGCATGTGTTATTTACTAGTAATATTAAAAGCGTTAGAAGGGCTAAGGGCGTGTTTGGTAACTTACTAGAAATTGACTTGAAATGGTCACTACAATCATGGACAATGTTTTCAAACTTCTTGATGTAACATCGAGGCCCCATAGACGTCCATGCCCTTCATAATCAATACCAAACACAGCATAACCGTTACACGCCAGCTTCGTTCCAACACCTAATCAAAAGTTAATTAAGTTTAGTATCAAGGACTTAATCAACTAACGACCACTAATGAAAAGGTTATTCTCATTAGCTCGTTAGACTCATGAATTTTCGAACAATATGGGGCCCACCTAGTGTTCATCATGCACAAATAGCTACTATTATACTGAAATTTGAAATCCCGGGTCACAAGAAAACCATATTGATTGGTCAAACTAGTTTATGATTGATTTTCTTGTTCTGTTAATGGTAGGAAAAAGTCACATTTGAGGCATTAAAAGTATTTGCTTGCTAACCTAATCAACCAAACAAACCCACCCTACTCATTTTTCAACACTTAGACCACAGACCGGCATTTCATTTCATTTCTTGTTCAAGTAATATTATTTATAGACGTAGTAAGTAGTCAAGTTATTTGGACAGTTCATATCTTCTATTTCAAAACGAGCTTAATAATGTCATTCGATACGATATGCTAAGGCAACATATATTTTACAAGAACATAATAAACGAATAGAATCAATGAGTAATGAACTATAAATGAGAAAACTCGGTGCCAACGCAAATTTTTGCAGATTCACTTGGTATGACTTTTCTCATTTTTGTTTTTCCTTTCTATGGGTCCTGAAATTCACATGAACTCCATTAATAATGAACAACCACCTAATCCAGAAGCACAAGCTTTTTTTGACTTAATATGATTAAGATAAAGTTGTGATTGTCTCGTTTTTGTGGAATTCGATATGCTTAATATGTACTTTTGAATAATTTATTTCCTCTTGATAGAAAAATGTGACCCTGAATTGGTACTTGGATGGAACAATGCTAAGTTGTATGGAAGATAAGGATTTCTGTAGCTCCAAAATGCTGGTGCAACATTAGAAATCTATGGACTCCAGAGGTTCTATAATGCCTAGTTATCCAAGATCATTTTTTACTCGATAAATTACTATTCCTGATCCTGATTGTAGATTTTAGGTGTTGATCTTTCGTGGAGAATGCATAAAGTATCTAATGGCCTAAGAAGACGAGTTCAAATATGTATGGCTCTTTTAAAGCCATTCAAGGTATATTATATTTCTTCTCTTATACACATCAGTTTCTTCATTAATCACATATCAAATGTTCTAAGTTGATTATATATTATGGCTGGTTGATTTTTTAGGTTCTCTTGCTCCATGAGATTACGGTTGACTTGGATGTTCTTGCTAGGGCTGACCTTCTAAGTTTTCTTAAGAAGGAATGTGAAGAGCGAGGGCGACGATTATTTATGCAACACGTATTTTTGATGGTCTTGAGAATCGGCCATCTCATTATGTGAGTATATATGCTTGTAATTTTGTAATATATGCGTCGTAAAGTGGCCATCTTTAACAACTTTTGATCATCATAACTGTTGAGTTCTCTTCAGGTTTATGTGGCTCATGGAAAGTTGCAACTAGCTTTGCCAATGAATAACTTCAAAAGTACATATTAAGAATATCGAATTTGTGGATAGAAAATCCAAAATAATCAGTGTAAATATTTCTACTCAAGCTTACCTTTTCATTTTCTTCGATATATTAGATGAATGACCTGAATTATTCTATAATAATTTTTATATTTTATACAGAGGAGTATAGAGCAAAACATGGTTGGAGTGATCCATATTCTCCTCCTCCATTCGATCTTCTAATAGGGATGATAAACTTCAAGAGTTGGTTCAAAAAATGATTGAACAAGTTGGGGACAGTAAACACCGAACATAGGGTGCGTCATGACTTTGGAGGCAAACGTTAGTTTTATTAGTTAGATGGATTTCATGACTTTGGAGGCAAACGTTAGTTTTATTAGTAAGATGGATTTCGTATTGTGTTTTTTTTGCTTGGGTTATTACTATGTTAGTAGGCGTTTTTTACGATGTTAATGGTTCATTTTAGACAATTGACTATTTTGTTTGATAGATCTTTGTGATTAGAGACAATGAATTGTTTTGGCTATTTTGAAGATTTTTTTGGTTTTGTTGTTTGTAATGAATAGTCATATATATATAATAGAACGATCAGGTATAATGATATAAGAATATGTCAAAACTAGACAGAATTTGAGACGGAATTTGAGATGGAAATTGTCAAAATTCTGAGACAGAATTTGAGACGGAAAATGTCAAAATTCTGAGACAGAATTTGAGACAAATAAATTTGTCACAACCATATTAGTCTCAGAATCCGTCTCAGATTTGCCACAAGGCTATCACCATCAGAATTTGAGACGGTGTATTTCCATCTCAATTGAGCATCAGCCACGGAAATTAGGGCTTCTGAGACGGAATAATCCGTCTCAGAAGCCCTGTTTTCTTGTAGTGCAAAATTTAATGTACATATTATTATGTTATTAACGCGTGATTTAATTATTTAGGAACAACCAAATAGAGCCCGAATTAGAATTTTCCAAAAGAGAGTTTTTCACCATCAAAGAACGTAGCTACACATATTTGTACATTTTGATTACGTATAGAAAACAAACTCTAAATATCCAAAAGAAGGTAAAAATGAACTATAGATAACCAAAAGAAAGAAGAAAGGTGGAAATATTAGCTGTGAAGGCCGAGTTTTGGGAAAAAACTAACCCCACAAAAATCAAAGTAATAAAAGGGAATAGATCTCAAATATATACATCTGATGCAGCCGCAAAGGTGAATCTCTAATTATCTCTTTTCCAAATTCTAGTCTAAATTCGATTTGGCCAAAGTAAAATATATTTAAAAAACAAAAAACAAAAATTGCATTCGCTTCATGATTAGTCGTTCATTTGAAATATTAATTATATTACATATTCCTTACGTAATATATAGCTCACCGCTAAATTAAATTATTCCCCGAATTTAATTAATGGAGACAGGTCACTTTAATTGACTCTGGAATAAAAAATCAGTCATTTAAGTATTTGTTTTCATGTGTCTATTTATATCAGGCCATGCAGAGCGTAACTGAAAACCAAGGTGACTGAAAAATTGGAGTAAATAAAGTCTTCAATTTTCGGGGTGGTGCATTTAATTGAGATATGGATACTGAGATGATGGATATGGAGGCTCAAATTCAGGAGATTAATTGTCATGAAGAAAATCATACCATTTTCAAGAAAGCCAATCGTCCCGTCACATTAAAGGTTTTATTTCTTTTATTTTTACTAGCTATTAAATCATTTTTCGACATCCATGCATGGCTGATATAAAAAATGTGGAATAAGAATTTTCTAATTTAGAACCCTTGATTGATTTAGGGATCTACAGATTTTCCTCAAGGAAATTGATTTTTTTGGGGAGATAATTTTCTGGAAGTTTTAATGATTTAGCATTTCCGTCACTTGTGCAATATCTAGAGTTGGAAAATTAATCTTATAATTTTTTATTAATTGTTTTCTGAAAAAAATGAGCCATTAATTTTTCCAGAAAACTTTTATAAAATGGAATCACTTCTTTTACTAAATACGATATCAGTCTCTTTCTTCATGTAAAGTTCTGTTTCACGATAAAAGTATTTTGTGATTAATTAAGTTTAGCTACCCCCAACTAACTACCATCCTCTTTTTCATTTTGAGTATTTTATTTGTTGTTTCTTCTTAAACATTATCTGATTAAGCGCCTTAATATGTACGTTTCATCTAATTATGCACGTTAAAATGTATAGATTCTTATATACTATGAAATTCTTATGCACAAATATATGAAATTATAAAATATAATTAAATATAAAATCAATAATAGAATCACATAAATGCCCCAGAAGGTTAAGTCTATTCATGTCATTTCTATTAACTATTTATGTAAATCTTTAAATCATACTCTTCATAACTAAACTTTGTGAAATTGACAAATTCCATGTGAATGACAATCATCATCATCATATTTACATGCAGTTTGAGGATGTTGTTTACCACATCAAAACTGGGAAATCAGGATTCATGAAGATCAATTCCGTTTCAGTTTCAGAAGAAAAACTAATCCTGAAGGGCATCTCAGGCGTTGTACGCCCTGGCGAAATGCTAGCCATGATGGGCCCATCAGGCAGCGGCAAAACGACCCTATTAACCGCTCTAGGAGGCCGTTTAGGAGGCCACGTTGGTGGTACCATAGTGTACAACACCAAGCCATTCTCCAACACCATGAAACGAAACACAGGCTTCGTCACACAAGACGATGTCCTATATCCTCACCTCACTGTCACAGAAACCCTAGTCTACACAGCCCTTTTACGCTTACCAAAATCATTAACCACTCAAGAAAAGGTACAACATGCTGAAGCTGTGATAACTCAGCTTCGACTGTCGAGATGCAAGGACAGTATTATAGGTGGGCCCCTTTTGAGGGGAGTTTCGGGTGGTGAGAGAAAAAGGGTTAGTATTGGGCAAGAAATGCTGATAAATCCTAGTTTGTTGTTTTTGGATGAGCCTACATCAGGGCTCGATTCAACTACAGCTCTGCGGATTGTGTCCACTATAAGAGAGTTGGCTAATGGTGGTAGAACAATTGTGATGACTATTCATCAGCCCTCGAGCAGGCTGTTTTACTTGTTTCATAAGGTTCTTTTGTTGTCTGATGGAAATCCTTTGTATTTTGGGGAATGTTCTAGTGTAATGGATTATTTCTCCAGTATCGGGTTTGCTCCATCGGTTGCTATGAATCCTGCTGATTTCCTCTTAGATATTGCAAACGGTATGTTAAAGTACTTTTAAATCTTTTATTTATTATAGGGATATTAATGTTCCAAAGTTGTGTTAAATCAGATGCTTTATTCAATATTTTGACAAATGAATGTTATACATGGCGTGCATATAAAAGAAGTATATAATAGAAGTTTTAAGGCCATAACGAAGACATGCATATGAACGCGAATTACTTACATGAAATACTAATCAAATTAATAACAGCATAACTATGATTTCCATAAGTGTGGTTTTCTTGTCATGTTGAATGATCATTAATCTCTATTGACTTGCACGAAATGCTTTTTGTTAAAATTAGCAACATAAGAATGATTGTTAATTTCTATCATAAATGCTTCTTTAATAAATTCGCAACATAACTATGATATTTCCTTATGTGGTGTTTGCTTTTCATGTTTGAATGATCATTAATTTCGATTAAATGTCTTTTATTATCAAATGTGATTTCCCTTCTATATCCTTTCAACAAAAGTACTCATTTTATATTAATTTCGGTTAAATGTCGATTTTTGTCAAATGTGGCTATTCTTCTTTTGCTATTTCTTTTTGCCTTGTTATTTCAACAAATTTCCCTATTTTGTAGGAGTTTTGAGTACCGACGATTCCCAGGAAGATCAAATAGCCGTCAAACAAACTTTGGTGTCTGCTTACAAGACGAATTTGTCGCAAATTGTGAAATCAGAACTGAGTATTGATAATCAGGTTTTCGACTCGGAAGAAGATAAACATTTGGTAAGATGGTCAAACACTTGGTGGAGACAGTTCTCAGTGTTATTTAGAAGAGGGTTAAAAGAAAGAAAACACGAAACATTCGACGTGCTCAAGGTCGCTCAAGTTCTAATTGTAGGCATCCTTTCTGGGCTCTTATGGTGGCAATCTGATATCAGCAACTTACAAGACCAGGTAAAACTATTTTCTTCTTCTTTATCATCCATACTTATGGAATTAATTACCTGTAAGTATTCAGCTATACAACATATATATAAGAAATCCAAATACACAAATGACTTGTGCATGTATCTATTAATGAATTATCATTCTCAAGAGTAGAAGCCTTTGGATTTAGGCCTGCGTCACAATACATGATCATATTGATGTTCAAGAGTATAAAGGGTAGCAATTAACTTGACTATTTTTGAGAATGCAATATTTATTGAATAGTATAATTATTGGTTCCAAATTTTGTTATATAATATTAAACCACATTAAGAGTACTAGTTTGACACTTAGATAATGTTAATAATGTGAAAAAAGTAATAAATCAGTAAAAAACTTTAGACTTGGCATTTTGAAGAAATTTTATGAATGAAATACTTATGGTCATATAAAACTGTATTTGGGCGTATTAAGGTCACTTTAACTTATCTAGTGCATGTTGTGCTTTATATACTACACATTTTATTTTTGCATTTTCATTTCCTCACCAAATTTTTTATGAACCGGATGATGCAGGTGGGTTTTTTCTTCTTTACATCTGGATTTTGGGGATTCTATCCTCTTTTTGAAGCTATTTTCATTTTTCCTCAAGAACGTATGATGCTTGCTAAAGAAAGGTCTTCTGGAATGTACCGTCTTTCCTCGTTTTTCATGGCATTGACCCTCGGTGACTTGCCAACAGTACTCGTCCTTCCCACCATATATTTCATTATAACATACTGGATGGCGGGTCTAAAAGCCACAATGGGTGCTTTTTTCTCGGGCCTATTTGTTAATCTATACAACGTATTGTGCTCTCAAGGGCTCGGGCTTGCCATTGGAGCGGTGGTCATGGACCAAAAATCAGCCACAGTGCTTGGATCAGTGATTGTCTTAGTATTCCAACTGGCCAGTGGATATTATGTCCAAAACGTGCCCGTTTTCATAAGATGGATCAAATATGTATCGATTAATCAGTATGCATTTAAGCTCTTATTAGGGACACAGTACAAGGCCGGAGAAACGTACCCATGTGGCGCAAATAACACTTGTCTGGTTGAAGAGTTACCTTCGATAAAAGCCGCTGGGCTTGATGGGCAGCTAGTTTCTGTGATTGTGTTGGCTGTAATGCTGGTTGGATATAGGTTTGTTTCTTATCTTGCCCTCATGAGAATTGGGGTAGCTAAGAAATAGAATGACTGTTTTGGTTGGTTTTGATGGCATCTTTACATGTAGAGAATTGTGGGAATAGAGTTATTAGATTTTTGTTTACAATTTTAAGTTACTGAAAGTCTGAAACAAGTAGTACTTAGCTTTCTACAATAGTAATAAGAAACTCACAATTTCAGTTAGTTCTTACTTTAATAAATATTACTCGCGTAGAAACAAGCAACTCTAGTCGATTCCTTTGGGCTACTTTTACTAAAATGCTCTGCATCCCAAAGATTTCTCAATAATATATATATACTATATATAGAATAATAGTATATATAATATAATACATGTAGATAGAATAATTCATATTAAAATTAAATAAATTACTATATATACACATAATATTACACATCTTATATATACACACATTATTTAATTCATGCTGACTATTTAACATACAATCATACCTTGGAAACCGGACGGATGTTTTCCGAATTTCATGATTTACTTGGACTCAACCATAAAAAGGCTAGCTTGAGTTTATATATAGTGATTGTCAACTTCATTTGGACATCTACTTATTAACTTATTTTCTCATTTTTGGCATTTTTTTACATTTCAATTTTCTTTTTCACCTTATTCAAAAGTTCTATTATTTTCTCAGATTTGTATTATTTCTTCACTAAGTACAATTATTTTAGCTAACAATGTAACTAGCAATTTTTTTTAATTAGAGGATTGATGACCAAACCCTAGAGCTAGACACAGTGTATAACATGCCTATTTTACTATTACTAGTAAATAAAGTGTGCATTGACCATAATTTTAATAAATATTTTTCTACTAACTCTTGGATTTAGTTTCATAAATATATTTGATACAGTATATATTATTTTTTGAATTTGTTGAAAATTTACAATTAATTGAATGATCAAGTTAACAAAGAAGATAAAAGACTTAAAATAAACTAAGGTAGAAAATATTCAAAATTAAACATTAATTTAACTAAGTAAATACTTACTAAATAAATTATAAGTAATTATCTTGTAAAGTAATTCAATTATATAGATAATTTTTTATTTTATAGTATCTTATATTAAAAATTTAAATAAAAATTTAATTAAGTATATAATTATTTAAAGAATAAACATTTATGGATATGATGGGTTAATATGATGGGTTAAATTAATAATTATAGTATGTCGTAAAACATAGATGGTGTTTTGATTAATGTGATGAAAAATATTTAAAACATGTCTTAGAATAGAAGGTGATCGGGTAGGATAATTAATAATCAAATATTTCGTGACATACATTTGAGATTTAAGAATTACTTAACAAAGAAAGAAGTTTTTCATATTTTTTTATTTGTTAATTGTTTGAACTAAAGAAATTGTAACCTAATACTATAAAAAAAATTGTGTAATTTGCATGTTTAAAGTAACTATTTTTAATCAAGATTCAGTATTTATATGTAATTTTGCCGTATATTTCTTATGTGATATATATGTATTTTTATTATAGATATAAACAACTTATTTAATTATTTAATTATTGTGTTTTTAAAAAGGTGAATTACGTATTGTAGAGTTTTAATGTAATTATAAATCTTATTTATATATATTTATAACTTATTTTTATTAGTTATTATTTATTATTGCACTCTTTTGGCAATCAAAATAAAAATACATAAGGACATATTAGGTAGATTAAAATTTTAAAGAAACACTCATACGTTTATAATAAAATAAATAAATAAATAAATAACAAATAAATAAATAATAGATAATAGATAATACATATAGATATAGATATAGAAATATAGAAATAGATAGATAGATAGATAGATGAGTTCACTAACATCGGGGAATTTGTGAATATATAAATATATCCAATTATTAGTCTATCGTATGTTCACAAAAAAAAATTATAAAGCATTGGATCCAAATTACCCAATGTGTTATTAACAACAATTTAGGATTTAGGGTTGTGAGTGGATGCGAAAAACAAGCACTCCACTCCAATTACGTGACCTGATATAACATTGAATTTTGCATATATGCACGCGATATATATAAGAATGTATCGTATAAGAAATTGCTAATAACTACATTATACTAACACAACTTTTCCAATAAATTGTATATTACACATTTTAGTTAAAATTATTTTTTTAAATTTATTTCTTGTTCAATTAATGAACATAAATTCTTAGTATCCTCACACAGGGAAGGATATCGTACAACCATACGAAAGTAAAATTGTGTTTTTCTTCCTAACGAACTAATACTTAATGATCTAATAATTCCAAAAACTTATTAGGAAGAATATCAAAATTCAAAACTCACTATTTGATATCTGCAACGAGTGAAATTTCTTTGACAACGTGCTTCAAAAATATGTCATAGAAAATGCAGGCTTATATATGCAAAAAGGAATTCATGAAGTCAAGAATTTGATACCATGATGAATTCAAAATTCTTCAATTTGAATTTTCTACTTCTCTCACTCTTTCGTCCTATTTATATAGTGTTGCTCGCATCTTTTGACAATAAAATTTCAATTATATGTTATATAATATATATATAATATTTATAACGAATTGAAGAACAAACAAGTATGACGGAAAATGACTGGCTTGAGCGATGTCCAACCTCACATTAAAAACATTAAACAGGTAAACATGTCAATTTCAAAAACATATCAGATTTAATTTAGTCATACCCAGCAAATTAATCATACTATTATTAACATGTACTGTTGCAACGTTTCTTTCAACTTTAATTCAATTTTTTGGATTTTATTTCAATCATTTTAAAATTTTAAAGTTATTTGTGTTTGCGTCTGACTAGTTTGAATAATTTCAACTTCGATTTTAATTTGAATTTTCCGGAGATTAATTTCGTCTCATGTAATGTAAACATTAGCAGCACTAATAATTTTGGTCTAACTTTTGGCCCCTTTCTCGCTAAATTCACTTTAAAATAAGCAAATAAACAGATGGGAATATTGCATGCATATAAATATTTTACTATTAATACAGTATATAAAAACAAACTCGCGCTATATAAACTAGAAATTATGATAACAAGCTCTACTTGGCCAAACAAACTCGTGGGAGCAAATAAACACATTCTGTTTGGCCAAACCAAATGAGCTATATGACAAACAAATTATATTTTCATGTAATTAATAAATATACATATATATATATAGTTAGAACAAAATGACTAATCACAATACAAGTGTAATAATATTACAAAATGACTGTAACAAATAATGTTAGTGACAAATTAATATGAATATACTAATATTGTCAATAAATAGGTACAATGAAAGGCAATAATTTTAGCATATAAAGATTTTATAACAAATAAATCAGAACAGGCTATATTTGCTTATGCATACGAATGAACTTTTTGAACAAAATTCTGAAATGTGTACTTGTCATGTAAAAATAATGTGACGTTGGCTGTGTTTATTTAAGTTTTTAGAATGATTTAAAGATATGTCACATTTACGGTGATATAGTGAGAATATATGATGTGTAAAATAATTAAACTGATTACTTTAGTAATGTTTATGCGATTAAAAATAGTAAAATAAGAAAAATTAGTTGGAGTAGGAAGTCATTGATGACAGATATAGTGTGAAATAATTTATATAGTGCAAATGGCAGCACATGAGATGAAAATGTAAATTAAAATCGAAAAAATGTCGATTTGGTTAAAAAACAAGTGATTTGTAATGTTTTATAATTTTTTTTAATCATGAGTCAGATATAAAATAAAATAATATTTAAAAACATAAACAAACAAAGTTTCATGTATGTTTGAATCCAAAAATGAATTTTTCCCATTTAAATTGGATGAAAATATAATTTGTTTGTCATATAGCTCATTTTTCCCGTTTAACAACAAACTCGCTCTATATAAACTAGAAATACATTTTTGATCCTGTTCTTCCAAAATTGGATGGAAATGGTGTGTGAACCATGCAAAAGCAAAAAAAAACGTAAAAAATTTACTATTTATTTTTCTATTTTTTATTATTGACTTTCTATTTAAACAAATATTTTGACTTTGAATTTAAGTTTTAAATTTACTATTGTATGTATATTAAATTTAACAACACATGCATATCAACTCTACTATCCGTCAATTTTTTTATACATGCAACCAAAAGCGTCAGTTTTATAATGTAATGAAACCGAAAGTAAAAAAAAAAAATGAACAACCTCCATTGAACCTAAAATAAAATTTTACCAATTTTTAAAACCGACTTAAAATTAGACTTATTTTCCCGATTATTGGAAATAATCAAACCGAGTCCAAATTAGCATGCAGAACTAAGTCCAAATAATTATTCTCCTAAAAAAGTCAGCTTCAATAAACGCAACTAAATATATTTGTAAATTAGATTCCCCATAGGAAACAAACTCTAAATATTGCCAAAAGAAGGTAATAATCAGCGACAAATAACGAAGAAAAAAGCAAAAATAGAGAAAAATTAATTTTGAAGTAAGTTCGGGGAAAGAACCAACCCAAAGAAAATTAAAAGTAGGGAAATTAATTAGCTTAAAATATTATGGACCGAAAGATTACATGTCACCATTACAGCCGCCCTTGTAACATCACTTATTTATATTGAATTACATATTTTATACGCAATTTCTTACTAAAGATTATTCAAACCCGAATTTAATAATTGATGATACATAGTCACCTTAATTGACTCCAATAAGTCATTTCAGTATGTGTTTTCTGCGACTATAAATACCTGGCCATGCAGAGCTTCATTATAACTCAAAACAACAACGTGACTCAAATAAAAATTAGAGCAAATTAGTCGTGTAAAGTTTTAGCGATTTTGCTGCATTACGACGATAGAAGATGGGTACTGAGATGATTGATATGGAGGCTCAAATTCAGGAAGAAAATCATGCCATCTTCAAGAAAGCCTATCGTCCGGTCACATTGAAGGTATAATTTCATTTATTTTAACTACTCAATTATTTTAATTTATTCATCCATGCATGCATATATACAAGTATTGGGTGATATATACATCTTTTCCAATGTTTTTTGAATATATCGAATTATTTCATTTCTAAACAAGTATTGTCTAGTAGGGTTACAAAGAAAGATTTCATGAATTTTCAACCGAATAATTGTCTGTCATGCATGTATGAATTATTATGTTCGGTACCATGGATGGGCATCAAAGAACTCCTTTAGTAATATCAATGGTGGAAACTAAATAATATATCTTTGTTTTTATTATTCACAGAGAAATTAAGCCTTAACTTTTCCAGGGAATTTTTCCATTAACACGAGATCACAAGTCACAACTCACAACCTTCCCGTGTTCTAACTCCTAATGACAAAGTCTGCATATCTTTTTGAATGTAAAGTGCTGTTTCACGATAAATAATTATTTAGTAGTTTAGTTTAGCCATCACAAGTATCTACCACGCATTGTTAAGATCTATTCTTAATTATGTATTTGATGACACGTATATAAAGTACTTTATATGTATACACCATATAATTAATATGTGACATGTAATACAAAATGAAAATCAAATTAAAATAGAAGATTGGAATTGATTTTTAGAAGACATTTCAATTTCAATTTCAAGTATTCCACAATTTATCCCCTTAATTATCTGTGTGTGAATCTTTAGCTTATACTCACTTATTAAGAACAAAGCTTCAAACCCATTAATTTACTGATATAATTGGAATCAATCCAGTAATTATAAATAAAAAAAGGAACCAATCCCTACTGAATGATCACAAACATCAGCTAAATATATATATATTGAGTTATATGTACATATGAGTTATTGAATAACTCTTGATCATCACATGTGCAGTTTGAGGACGTTATGTACCACATAAAATCTAGTAAAGGAGGACTATTCATGAGGAATAACGCAGTAATTTCTGAAGAGAAACTAATCCTGAAAGGCATCTCGGGTGTGGTGCGCCCCGGAGAAATGCTAGCCATGATGGGCCCATCAGGGAGCGGAAAAACGACACTACTAACCGCTCTAGGAGGCCGTTTAGGGGGCCATCTTGGTGGCACCATAACTTACAACGGCAAGCCATTCTCCAACACCATGAAGCGAAACACAGGCTTCGTAACACAAGACGATGTCCTATATCCTCACCTGACTGTCACAGAAACCCTAGTCTACACAGCCCTCTTGCGCTTACCACAGACATTAACCACACAGGAAAAGGTACAACATGCTGAAGCTGTGATGACTCAGCTTGGATTGTTTAAGTGTAAGGACAGTATTATAGGTGGGCCCCTTCTTAGAGGAGTCTCAGGTGGTGAGAGGAAAAGGGTTAGTATAGGGCAAGAAATGTTGATAAACCCTAGCTTGTTGTTTCTTGATGAGCCTACATCAGGGCTCGATTCCACTACAGCGCAGAGAATTGTGTCCACGATAAGGGAGTTGGCTAATGGTGGTAGAACTGTGGTGATGACTATTCATCAGCCATCGAGTAGGCTGTTTTATTTGTTTCATAAGGTTCTTTTGTTGTCTGATGGAAATCCTTTGTATTTTGGGGAATGTTCAGGTGTAATGGATTATTTCTCTAGTATCGGTTTTGCTCCATCAGTTCCCATGAATCCTGCTGATTTTCTGTTAGACATCGCAAATGGTTCGTTCAAGTTTCTCCATCTTTTATATATTTACTAATGAAATTTTCATAAATGAGTGACATAATTATGAATTATGGTACTTCTTAGTGTCTGTTTAGTTTTTTTTTTTCCATCATTTTTGAATGATCATTAATTTCTGTTAGATGTCAATTTTAATTTAAGACTATGATTAGTCCAATACAGAATAGCAATTTTACTACTTTTTCCTGCCATACTTTCTATTTTTCTTGATTACCATTTTCCTTGTTATTTCCTCTATAAAATACTCATTTCAGAATAATTCTTTAATTTGTAGGAGTTTTGAGTCCGGATGATTCCCTGGAAAATCAAATCGCCGTTAAGCAAACTTTGGTGACCGCTTACAAGACTAATTTGTCGCCAATTGTGAAGTCGAATCTTGGTACTAATAATCAGGTTCTAGAATCAACAGACGATAAGCAATTCAAACGATGGTCGAACACTTGGTGGGGACAATTCTCGGTGTTGTTCAGAAGAGGATTAAAAGAAAGAAAACACGAATTTTTCGATGGCCTTAAGATTGCTCAGGTTTTTATTGTAGGTATCCTCTCTGGGCTGTTATGGTGGCAATCTGATATTAGGGACTTACAAGACCAGGTGACTTAAATTTCCTCTTCTTTTACATCTATGATTATTTAGCATTATTCAAAAATATATATACTAGTCACATATTGACATTGAAGTATAGAAACTGGATATTCATTGAATCAAACACTTCTAGCCTTGTAAATACTGTTTAGATAAAATAGGGCTTGATGGTGTATATAATGCAGGTGGGATTTTTCTTCTTTACCTCTGGATTTTGGGGATTCTTTCCTCTCTTCGAAGCCATCTTCACATTCCCTCAAGAACGTATGATGCTTGCTAAAGAAAGGTCATCTGGAATGTACCGTCTTTCCTCGTTTTTCATGGCATTGACTCTCGGTGACTTGCCAACAACACTCGTCCTTCCCACCATATATTTCATCATAACATATTGGATGGCGGGTCTAAAAGCCACAATGGGTGCTTTCTTATCAGGCCTATTCGTTAATCTATACAATGTATTATGCTCTCAAGGGCTCGGGCTTGCCATTGGAGCAGTAGTCATGGACCAAAAATCAGCCACAGTTCTCGGATCAGTGATAGTATTAGTTTTCCAACTAGCAAGTGGATTTTATGTCCAAAATGTGCCCAAATTCATCGAATGGATTAAATACATTTCGATTAACCAATATGCATTTAAGCTCTTACTGGGGACCCAATACAAGGTTGGTGAAACTTATCCTTGTGGCACGGATAACATTTGTCTTGTTGAAGATCTTCCTTCTATAAGAACAGCTGGGCTTGATGGACAACTCGTAGCGGTGATTGCCATGGCTGTAATGCTTGTGGGATATAGGTTTATTGCCTATCTTGCTCTCATGAGAATTGGTGTCACTAAGAAATAGTTACAAATTTTTGACAAAAGAGTTGGCAAATGTTGAATACTTAAAAGCAAGTAACATCCCTTGGATAGCTCTTATACTATAGTAATAAGCAATCTCACGCTTCGAATAGTTATTATTTAATTTCATTCATTTGGTATGATTCATTGTACTGTAATTTCATTCATTGTTAAAAGATAAAGAGAATTTACTTTCATAAGCGAGAGATATGTGTATGATTTTTCCATTATTTCTTTTATTGTATTAAGAGGTCAATATTATAGTAATTACATATATGGTTTGTTCCATGACTATAAGCCTTCGTTTGTTAGTCAATGGAATGAAATCAAAATATAATATATGATTCCTAAAAATGAAATAGCCTTGTTTGATATTGTTTATTTGATATTATAGAATGCAATCTAATTCCCAAAATATGAAAATTATCATCCCAAATAAAGGAATTACAATACCTTATTTATTGAGGTATTGTGATTACCATATCAATATAATCATAAATACAATACTTTAATGCCATCACTATCCCTCAATCAAATATATTACAAATTCAACAAAAATGATTATTTCTGGAGGAATAGTTAGACTTTTTTTAATTTATTTGAAATCTTTTTTTATGTTGTCAAAATAAATCGTGATTTATATTTTTATTTGATATTTATTTATTGAATGATATTGAAATATTGTTCATATGGTTCTGGTCATAATTCCTTTGAAATGATTGTTGGCAACATATGATTAATGTATTTCATTATTAAGAATAATGTGTATGTGTCTTGAAATATTCATCAATGATTTGTACAAGAAAAATCTATTTGTGTATCTCTTCTATTAAAAAATCAAAACAACAATATGTAAGTCAAAGAGTAAGCATATTCAATTTATCATTTTTCGAAAAGAGAATAATGCAATTGAATCAAATTGTTATCTTTTTTGTTTTTGATTATTTAATCTTTGGTATATATAAGTATATATATAATATTTAATAACAAATATTCTACTACAATTGAAAATTATAATTAGATTATATAAATATGGTTAAAAGGGTATTTAAGTAAAAAAATTAATTTTGGGTTCCATTCTTTATTATATGCGTTTGAACCAAATATAAAAAAAAACAAGGACATCTATTTACTTGTCCAATATTATGTTGACAACCAAACGCTATTAATATAATCAAATTTTCTAGTAATCTGTTTACAAAAAATCTGATTTCCATTTTAGATTACATTCTCTGTCAAACAAACGGAGCCTAATTGTCTTTGACCATGAATTTATAAGGTTGTTTAGTTATCTGATGAAAATATTGGGGAGTGTTATTTTTCCAAATACACAATTAACGTGGGTTTTATACACAGTGATTAGCAGAAATTCAAACAGATGTTAAGAAAATTTTGGTGTTCGCCTATTTTGTCGCTAATTGTGATGTCGGATATCGGTATTAATATTCGAGTTCTTGGATGAACGGACGATAAGCAATTCAAGTGATGGTCGAATTGTTCATGAGATGATTAGAATAAAAAAGTAATACAAATTTGCAGCATTTATATATACTAGCAAGATGTACGTGTATTGAACGTGAACACTTGTTTTTTTATGCAATGTTTGGATTTTAGATTTTAGGGAGAAAAATAAAAAAAAAACCTTTTTCTTGCTTAAAATAATGGAGTTCTGGTTTTATTCGTTTTACAATTTTTTTCTTAAGCCAGTTAAACGTAAAACATTGACTAAATCATATTATTAGAGTTTTTAATGAGATACTGAAAATGCGAATGGTGGGTGTTGAATCCAACAAAAATAAATAACCAACTCGAAAAGATTTGTAAGCAGTGATAAGCAGAGTCGATCCTCAGGGAATGATGTAGATTCAATTCCTAAGTTACTAATATCAATTAATAAGGGGGATTTTGGATTTTAGCTAAATGAATTTAATACGTAAACTAAATGAACGCAATAAGATTAATTTCGAATTCAATGAGGTGAGAAATTTTAGTCTTCGGATTATCTCGGTATTGATTCTATAACTCGATCATCGATCCAATGATAGTTCAATGTCCTTAAATAAATTGGCTATAGTTATTAACAAGCTCTAACAACCTAGTTTTCCCTTAAAACAAGCTCTTCGATTACTCCTCTTACCAATTAAACAACCCTAAACAAGCTCTTAGAATTTAGCCTATCGATAGCATTCCTGCATTAGAAAAACACCAATTCTAATCAACAAACACGTAAGCTTGATTTATTTAAACTAGATTACTAATTCTCATAGCAACTAATCGAAAACTTGTCCATAATCAACGTCAATAACTGTTACAAAGATTAGGATTTACCAAACAATTACGGATCTAGGTCTTAAATAGCATAATATGATTTTAACGACTAACTAATTGGTCGGATTAATCAAAATATATTGACAACGAATCATAGAGAAAAAGTAAATACTTAGAGGAACAAAAAAATTAAAGGCACAAATTAAATCTCATGAGTTAACGAAATCAAACCTCAAAAAATCCTTCGACTAGAAATATGTGTTTAGCAACACATAATCAAACACGTCTACAATGTTTGAAGAATTCAAAATCTCTCAAAAACGTACGTAAAACGATGATAAAAACGAAGAACTTGTGGAATAAAATTCGACTTATTTAAACCTAAAAGAGTCATAACTCAACAAGGAAACTAATTAGAATAGGATTCTAAGAATCCTGCCTAAACTAAAATTGTTCAAAAAGGAAACAGAATAAAAGGAAATAATTCCTAAAGATTAGAAAACATAATTCCAGCAGATTTCAGTCATTCATAGTAGGAAGAATCTCGATTCCAGCCAACGAAGTCAACTTCAGCAGACTTTGTCTTCTCGGCAGAATGTTTACAGAAATTAGCGTGATCACGCTTAACTCTAAAGAACATTCTGCTGCCATGTTTTTGCACCAAACCAACTTCAAGTCTTCCCAACCCATTTTATCATCTTTTCTCTATACAAATACCTAATCGTTTCAATACGAGCATAAATCCATGAGATAGAGAATAAAAACATGACAAACGACGCAACCTAAAATATATGAAACGTGTTTAAAATACACGTTAACAGCGAATCAAATGTAAAGTAAATATTTTTATCCTTATCATGTTATTCATTCGTTTGGGCGAGCCCAAATTAAATATTTTTTATTTTATTTTATTAGTAAGTTAATTTAGTAAAGTTCAAGAAATAGATAAATATCGTTCATATCTAACATTAGTAATACAAATTTATCAATCTTCTCAAATTGAAAATTTCATGAAAGATATAAAAGTTTTTCATTTTGAAAGATGTTAAATAAATTTAAGCTTTTTATTGCTCTTTCCTTTTTCAAGGAATGTAATCTGGTGGGTGTCGAATCCAACAAAAATAAAATCCTACTTCAAAAAGATTTGTAATCAGTGATAAGCAGGGTCGATCCACAGGGAATGGTGTAAAATTTAATTCCTAAAATTACTAATATGATAAAGGGGGGATTTTGAGATTTTTAATTAAAAACGAAATTAAAAACGTGAAATTTAAAAGATGCAAATAAAACAAATAAAGCAAATAAAGTAAATTTCGGATTTTATATGATGAGAAAATTCTAGTCTTCGGATTATCTCGGTATTGATTCTATGATTTGATCATTGATGCAATAATAATTCAACGTTATCAAATAAATTGGCTATAGCTACTAACAAGCTCTAGCAACCTAGTTTTTCCTTAAGTCATCGATAACCAAAACAAGCTCTTTGATTACTTCTCTTACCGACTAGACAACCCTAAACAAGCTCTTAAGATTTAGCCTAGCGATAGCATTCACGAATAAGAAAAACACCAATTCTAGCCAACAAACACATAAGCTCGGTTTATTTAGACTAGGTTACTAATTCTCATAACGACTAATCGAAGACTTGTTCGTAAACGACGTCGCTAATTGCTACAAATATTAGGGTTTACCAAACAATTACGGATTTGAGCCCTAAATAGCTTAATACGATTCCAACGATTAAATAGTTGATCAAGTTATCTAACCAATTGAAATATATTGTCAACAAAGATCAGAGAAAAAGTAAATACCTGATAAACGAAGAAATTTAAAGAACAATTCGATCTCACAAATATTAAGAATCAAACCTTGATGAATCCTCGACTAGAAGTATGAGTTTAGCAACTCATAATCGAACGTATGCAAAAATTAATAAAAATCGAAAGCTTCATTGGAAGGGAAAAAAACGTGTACTTGAATTCAGAATAATGAAAAGGTGTCTTGTGGAATAAAATTCCACATATAAATAGCATAAAGGAATCCTAATCCAAAAAGGTAACTAATTAGGATTCTAACAAACTTAACAAACTAAAACAAAATAAAATCTCCAAGATATGGAAATAAAATCTAAAACAAAAGCAAGGGAATAAATCCCAATATTTCGAGCAGTAATAAATCCAAAGTAAATCTGGATTTCAGTAGGAAAGTCTTAAAAACGTCCAGCAGTCCTGCCTTCAGCCGAAGCCTTTGTGGAATTAACTGTGGGCATGCTTAAGTCTTAAAACGGTTCGGCTGTCCAGTTTTTGTTCCCAATCGGTTTTCTTCCTTTTTCGCCTCATTTAGCCTTCTTTGCCTTCATTCCTTATATCATCACCTATTAATTCAATATCAACATAAATCCATCAAATACGAAGCTCAAATATGCCAAATATCTTAATAAAGATCATGAAAAGTATGTACAAAATACGACTTAACAAATACCCCCACACTTATGCAATTGTACGTCCTCGGACAATGTTTGAATTTTAAACAATGTAACCACTCAAGATTGCATCACCCGACAAATCAGAAATATAGGTTCGTGCACTAATGAACAAAGAATCAAACTTGACAAGACGGCACATGCAAAAAAAATCGAGAGTTCCAATACCATAATAAATCAATACCAACACAACGAACTCATTATCACAAATAGAAATGCACGAAATTAGTCGACTCTTCTCTCAATCTCCCAAATCTCTCGTGTATAGGGTATGAAGTGTTTCGCTCAAGACTCAACGTGTTAATGTTATCCCATAGGCTTGGTTATACACCAACATCGCCACTACTTTTGAGAATGTGCATAAAAGAATCAAAAGGTCTTATTAAGGGTTGTAATGGGGCTAAGGTTCGGGGTAGGAGTCAAAAGAAAGTTCTAAAATGGCTAAGTCCGAAAATTTCCTCGAGCACCGAGACATTATTGGGTGTATTCGGCTTTTAAGGACCCAACTACCTTCATTTTCATTCTTTCGAGGGCTCGATACATCGTTTTTGTTCTCTCTTTCTTTTTGATACCCTTTCTTTCATTCCCTTTATTTTCTTTTTCCTTTCTTTTCGAATTTTTTTCTGAAATTTTCTGAATTTTTTTTTTTTTTTTTTGTGCCGTTGTATTTTCCACGAATGCCCCCACACTTATTCAAAAACATCACTTTCTTGACTTTTGGTCCCAAACCTCAATAATCTCAATGCTCGACTCGTTTTCTAGACGGGTAAGACGAAGATAGAAATAAACGGTAAAGGCTCATATTCGGGATTTAATCAAGAAATGACGGTTAAAAGGCTCAAAGTGGGCTCACTAGTGGATAATGCAAGGGTACGGTTTATATGGTAAAGTGGCTAAATCCTATATGTCTTTATCACCTTCAATTATGCACAAACTCTCATAATCTTGACGTGATTCAAAACAAGTTCTAGAATTTCCAAAAACACGCGAGTATCACACAGGAAAGAAAGATGTCATATATGATCCATTTAATCAAAAAGGCTCAAAGTCTCACAAGGCATGAAAGTCTAATTAAAACATGGCCATAGTGTTCAAATTCAACAAGTTCACAGAAATCACAAGCACCATATTCTAAAGTACCGAAGCAAATGCAAAATCGAAAAAATTACACGAAAAAAATTACACGTAGTAATAGCAAATCAAACAAAGTCGCAAGAAGCACAATTGCACGAGAAGTCACTCCCCACACTTAAAGTATGCATTGTCCCCAATGTAAAAGCAATATCGAAATTATACGAGGAAATGCGTAAAAATTAAAAGCACAAGGGGGACTCCCCTTGGACATCACTCGGTCGTGACGTCGCGGCGAGCGAGTAGTTGGTCGAGTTTGGCTTCGATCGATTCAAGACGGGCTTCCATGGCTGCGAGGCGATCTTCGATGGAAGGAGCAGCAGTAGGTGGAGTCTCGGTGGCAGCAGAATCAGTGGCAGCCGTGGGTGAGTGGCCAGAATTGTAGTTCAGGTTGGGGCTCCGGGTGATGGTGACGGAGTGTGAGGTGATCGGAGATCTGCAAATCAGAAGAGAGAAAGTGAGAGGCGGCGTGATGAAGATGAAGAATTTAGGGTTGGAAAACCCCAAATGCAAACTGTTGTTGAAATTTTAATTTTAATTTTTTTTTTAAGGGAAAGAAAATAAAAGAAAAGCGAGCAACCAAAGTGATTTTCGCCAAAGAGTTGGGACTTTTAGGCGTGGGCACGCTTAAATAGTCAAACGCTTCGGTAAAATTATGAAGGTCAAGGCCGAAGGGTTCGTGAAGTTAGGCGTGGGCACGCTTAACTTCTGAAACGCTTCGTAAAAAAAAACAGCAGGTCAGACCGAACGGTTTCGCATTTTAAGCGTGGGCACGCTTAATTTTTGAAACTGTTCGGTCTTAACAAAAAGCACGAAAAACATAAAGCATGAAATAAATAAACGCATGGGTTGCCTCCCAAGAAGCGCCATTCTTTAACGTCTTCGGCTAGACGTTGCTACAAAGTTATGTAGCATGGTTTGATGGTTCCAACTTCATGTTTTTGACATCGTGAGATTGAAATCCTTCATAAAAAGGTTTCACACGATGTCTATTCACCTTGAAAATCTTTCGTGTAGTTGGATTTTGAATATAAACTGCACCATAGGAAAAAATGTCAATGACAATAAATGGTCCAATCCAACGGGAACGTGGCTTACCCGGAAATAGCTTGAAACGAGAATGGGAAAGAATAACTTTTTGTCCTATAACTAAGTTCTTTCTTGAGATCGTCTTATCACGAAAAGGTTCCGTTTTATTCTTCTCGTTTATTTCAATATGAATTTCCTCTAACTCTTGGATTTTCAACTTCGGTGCCTGCACAATAGATGGAAGTATTTTAGAAGTTGATGAAGATAAGGAAATACGAGAAACATTAAGAGAAAGTGATTGAAGTGAATCAAAGTCCGATTTCTTCTCTTCTAGTCCTCGGTTTAGCTTAAGTTGTTTTTCCTTCCCGTCCAAGTCGTTAGTGATCAAAGCTACTTGTAACGGATCGCCATACTCAGGTTCGAACATAGTCTGCATCAAAGGGTCAATAACATCTATACCAAAAACAGAATGATCGTTAGAAGGGTACTTCATGGAAACGTATATGTTAAATTTTATGATTTTTCCATCAAATTCCATGGAGAGAGTCCCATCATGTACATTAATTATGGTCCTAGACGTTTTCATGAATGGTCTACCAAGTAAAATCGGGGCGCTATTACTAGACTCATTATGATCCATATCGACAATATAGAAATCGGCGGGGAATACTAGGTCATTAACTTGTACCAAAATATCTTCTAGAATACCATCGGGGTAAGCATTAGACCTATCAGCTAATTGAATAACTACACCGGTTTCTTTCAATTTTCCTACATTAAGTGATTCATATATCAATCGTGGCATAACATTGATTGAGGCTCCTAAGTCTAGCATAGCTTTTTCAATTCGAATATTCCCAATTTTACAAGGGATTGTAAACATACCCGGATCATTACATTTAGGTGGTAATTTCTTTTGAAGTACTGCGGATACGTTCTCACCTACGTGTATCTTCTCGTTGCCTATAAGCTTTCTCTTCGTCGTGCACAATTCCTTAAGGAATTTAGCATAACGAGGTATTTGCTTAATGGCATCAAGAAGTGGGATGTTTACCTCAACTTTGCGGAATGTTTCGAGTATCTCTTTTTCTTGCTCCTCTTTCTTTGACTTGGCAAATCGACCTGGGAAAGGTGGTTGTATCACAAATTTCATAGGTTTCTGTTCGACAACAGGTTCATCTTCTTTTTCCAGTTCTTTCTCAATTTCCCGTTTCGAAGAATTTTCGGCAGAAGCGTTTGGAGGATTAGGCGTGGGCACGCTTAACTCTTGCAACGGTTCAGCTTCTTTTAATTGCTTGCCACTTCGTAACGTAACTGCATTGACGTTCTCCCTTGGGTTTACTATGACTTGGGACGACAGTTTACTTGAGCTTTGGGAAACTAATTCGTTTACGGCGGTAGCTACTTGACCCAATTGTTTCTCCAAATTCTTGATAGCATTGTGATTTTCTTGTTGAACCTGTTGTATGCCTTGCTGAAATTGTTGAGTGTTTGCGATCAAGGATTTCATCATGTCTTCTAAAGATGTACCTGAGGTTTGGTTTTGTTGAGGGTATGGAGGTCCTTGAGGTTTCTGAAAAGGTGGTCGTGGTGCGTAACTCAAGTTTGGATGATCCCTCCATCCAGGGTTATAAGTGTTCGAGAAAGGATCGTATTTTCGTTGAACGGGCCCCAGAAATCCAGCTGCGTTTGCTTGCTCGAAACCCTGATTTTGAGCATTGGGGCATACCTCGGCCATGTGTCCAATTCCGGAACAAATACCGCACATATTGGCTTGTTGTGTGTTTCCCATAGCCATCTTTTGCATGAGGGCAGTCATATCGTTCACACGTTGATTGAGTGATGCTATAGTAGCTTCATTCGTTTCTTTCGTTGGATGTTCTTGTCGAGTACTAAACTGTTGGGAATTAGATGCCATATTCGAAATTAAATTCCTCGCTTCGGTATAAGTTTTGTAAATCAATGCTCCCCCACTCGCAGCGTCTATCAAATTCCTATCCGTTACCATTAATCCCTCGTAGAAGTACTGTATAAGGAGTTGGTCTGGAATTTGATGTTGTGGACAACTAGCAACCAACTGTTTGAAACGTTCCCAATACTCGTATAATGTCTCACCCGTAAACTGACGAATTTCACAGATTTCTTTCCTTACAATTGCAACTCGAGATGCTGGGAAGAATCTCTCTAAGAATTGCTTTTCCATCTCAGCCCATGTTTCTATTGAACCCGAAGGAAGAAAATACAACCAATCTCTGGCTTTCTCGGCTAATGAGAAAGGAAAGGCCCTCAACTTAATTTGGTCCTCTGTCACATCTTTTGGCCTCATAGTTGAGCAAACTAAGTGGAATTCCTTTAGATGTTTGTGCGAGTCATCTCCTGCAAAACCACGAAAAGTAGGTAGTAAGTGAATCAGTCCAGATTTTAATTCAAAATCTACCTCAAGATTAGGATAGAGTATGCAAAGAGGTTGTTGATTCGGATTTGGCATGGCCATGTCTTTCAGTGTTCTTTCAACAATGTCGAGAACGGCGTTTGCATTGGCATTGGCATTGGCACCATTAGGAGGTGCGGCATGAGCAACGTTGTCCATTGATTCGTTTTCCTCTTCTGAATCGTCAAAAGAAAACGCAGATTCGGTCCGGGACGATGAAACCGACAGGGTAGTAAAGTACCGTTGCCTAGTCTCTTTTCGTAGTCGGCGGGCTCGTTTTTCGATCTCGGGATCGTATTCGAATTCACTTCCACGAAAGGTCCTAGGCATACAAAAACTAACAAAACAAAACTAAAACGAAAATATTAGCAACAACGGAAATAAATATATATAACACCGTTCCCCGGCAACGGCGCCAAAATTTGGTGGGTGTCGAATCCAACAAAAATAAAATCCTACTTCAAAAAGATTTGTAATCAGTGATAAGCAGGGTCGATCCACAGGGAATGGTGTAAAATTTAATTCCTAAAATTACTAATATGATAAAGGGGGGATTTTGAGATTTTTAATTAAAAACGAAATTAAAAACGTGAAATTTAAAAGATGCAAATAAAACAAATAAAGCAAATAAAGTAAATTTCGGATTTTATATGATGAGAAAATTCTAGTCTTCGGATTATCTCGGTATTGATTCTATGATTTGATCATTGATGCAATAATAATTCAACGTTATCAAATAAATTGGCTATAGCTACTAACAAGCTCTAGTTTTTCCTTAAGTCATCGATAACCAAAACAAGCTCTTTGATTACTTCTCTTACCGACTAGACAACCCTAAACAAGCTCTTAAGATTTAGCCTAGCGATAGCATTCACGAATAAGAAAAACACCAATTCTAGCCAACAAACACATAAGCTCGGTTTATTTAGACTAGGTTACTAATTCTCATAACGACTAATCGAAGACTTGTCCGTAAACGACGTCGCTAATTGCTACAAATATTAGGGTTTACCAAACAATTATGGATTTGGGCCCTAAATAGCTTAATACGATTCCAACGATTAAATAGTTGATCAAGTTATCTAACCAATTGAAATATATTGTCAACAAAGATCAGAGAAAAAGTAAATACCTGATAAACGAAGAAATTTAAAGAACAATTCGATCTCACAAATATTAAGAATCAAACCTTGATGAATCCTCGACTAGAAGTATGAGTTTAGCAACTCATAATCGAACGTATGCAAAAATTAATAAAAATCGAAAGCTTCATTGGAAGGGAAAAAAACGTGTACTTGAATTCAGAATAATGAAAAGGTGTCTTGTGGAATAAAATTCCACATATAAATAGCATAAAGGAATCCTAATCCAAAAAGGTAACTAATTAAGATTCTAACAAACTTAACAAACTAAAACAAAATAAAATCTCCAAGATATGGAAATAAAATCTAAAACAAAAGCAAGGGAATAAATCCCAATATTTCGAGCAGTAATAAATCCAAAGTAAATCTGGATTTCAGTAGGAAAGTCTTAAAAACGTCCAGCAGTCCTGCCTTCAGCCGAAGCCTTTGTGGAATTAACTGTGGGCATGCTTAAGTCTTAAAACGGTTCGGTTGTCCAGTTTTTGTTCCCAATCGGTTTTCTTCCTTTTTCGCCTCATTTAGCCTTCTTTGCCTTCATTCCTTATATCATCACCTATTAATTCAATATCAACATAAATCCATCAAATACGAAGCTCAAATATGCCAAATATCTTAATAAAGATCATGAAAAGTATGTACAAAATACGACTTAACATAATCCGAAGGCTTTGTAGGTGTTATTTTCTTTCTCTTAGTATTTAATTGATTACTTGTTCATATTTTTTTAACATCATCCAATTATAGTATTTTCAAAGTACTAACTATGTTCAAATCGTGATTGAATAATTTAATTGTAAGTTCACATATTTTTCATGATCGTTATATGTACTTAAACAAATTAAACCATACTTAAATTGAATAAAAAACTATAATGACAATTTCATGCTTTTCTATTTTGGTTTGTACAAGACAACTAAATAGTATGATATATTCAATAGAATAAACAAGTTTGAATTATTATTTGCTCTTTACTCTTTCGTCTAAGGACGCCTAACCGCCACACATATCATTCGGGGGGAGGCGGGTCAACGATAAGGAGATTTATCCTATGATGGTAGCTAATCCAACAAAATAAAATCCTACTCCATTTAACTTGCGTATAGTGAGGAGCAAGGTCGATCGCAAAGATTGGTTTGAATTTACTTCTTAAAATGTGAATTACAAAATAAAAGGGGTCTGAAAATGATTAAACAAAATTTGAATAAAAATACTTAAATTTAAGTTATGTGAAATTAAATTTCAAACGACTTCAATAGGTTGAAAGTTTCTAGCCAAAGGAATTATCTTGGTTTGTTGATAAGCCAAAAAAAACACTTTCATCATTCCTAATAAAAACTTTTTTATTAATTAAACAACCCTAAATAAGGTCTTGGATTTAGGATAGCAATAGCATTAACGTATTAGAGAAACAGTAACTTTAATCAACAAACTCGTAAGCTCGTTTCATTTAAATTAGATTATACATTAACCATAACAAATAATTAAAAACTTGTCCATAATCAACATTGTTAATTACTGCAAATATTAGAATTTACCAAATTATTAGGGATTGTGATTCTAACTATTTTTATATACTATTCCAATAATTAAGTAATCGGCATAATTGCTTAATTGGTTTAAATAATAGTATCAACAATCATAGAAAAACTATGAACACCTAGAAACAAAAAAAAAATAAAGAAAGAATTAGATCTCACAAATATGTAGAATCAATACGTCGATTAATCATTGACTAGAATGTTTGTATGTAGAAACACATGCTCAATGGAAAATCTCATCTTTTAATGTGTAAGAACGTGTGTATATGAGTCATACCCTAGGAGAAGAATATTTTTCTCATTTATAGCTAAAAGAGTTCTAATTAATAAGTAAATCTTTCCTAAGATAAGATTTTAAGAATTTTAATTAAAATAAATGTCTTTTAAAAGGGAATAAAAATCTTTAACCAACTAAAAAGGCTTAATAACAAAGAATGTCACAAAAATGTTCCGAATCAGCTCCAAAAATCTTGATTCCCGTCAGTCAATCCCGAAGTCAATTGAATACGAACAGAAATTGAGTGCATCCATGCCTAACTTTGATTTGTGTTTTGGCCTTTGATTTTTCTTTTCTTCTTTTTGTTATCAAAACTCTACCTCTTTGCTTCATTTTATATCTTCTTCTCAACATCACCTTTCAATTTCAACATCACCTTTCAATTTAAGAATGACACTAAATAAGTTAAGAAACTTAAAATACGCTAAAAGACGTAAAGCAACATATAAAAATTATGCATAAATTGCATTTTAACAATCTTGATGATTCACATGTTATTTTTTTATTTAGTTATTGAATGGTGTACATCCTTCTTCTCTAATTCTTATTTCTCTCGTTCATCTTCCTCAATAGTTTATTGCTCGTGCTATTTTAGTTCTTCCTATTATAAATTGTTCATAATTTATAATAAATTGTTCTCCAATAGTTTGTTGCTCGTGTTATTTTTTTATTTAGGTATTGAATGGTGTACTTTATTATTCTCAAGTTTTTATTTCTCTTGTTCATCTTACTCAGTAGTTTGTTGCTGGTGTTGTTTTCTTTCTTTCTATTATAAATTGTTCATAATTGAACTGAAAGGAAATGGATGACAAATACTATAAATGTTTTTCTTCTTTTTTAAATATATTTTTCTGAAAAAAAAATTAAATTTTTAACATTTAATAATTGACTATAATGATTCACGGGTGTAAAAGAAAAAAAAAAGTTAGGACACATGTTCACTTAGAAGATGGAAGATTAGATGCTATCAATATACTTCACTATCATGATTTATATTTTTATTTTTATTTCATGTTAATAATTTGTTATAACAAAATTGTGGATATACTATATTTATTGTCATTAGCTTTCATTCAAATTTCTTATGAATTATGAGTGAAATTATATGTAATTCAAACTACTAAAAGGAAGATCGACTGTTCAAATGACAGGGGTGGACAGACAACAAAATTAAGTAAATGAATCATAATTATTAATTTATAATCAGGTTTTTATTAGAAAAACCTATTAGATTATATAACATCAAATAAGATTTACTTAACTCATATTGATTTAAAGGACGCAAATCTCTAATCTGATTTATAAATAGAAAACACTATAGAACTACAAATTGAAATGTTTGAATAGAAGTTAAATTCATGTTTCTCCTTTTACGCAATAGATTTTTTGTGTCATTCATCACTTTATATATTTTTAAAATGTAAGTCATCAAAAAAAATTCACATTTTCAATTATGGTTAATAAATTTACTTTGAAACTCTTTCTCCATAAATATTTCTATCTTAATCAATATGTGTGAACAATTTAAGAAATATTAAATAAAACTTCATTTAATATCAAAAATTTGGATTTAATTTTTTCTGTTTATAATTTTCATGTAAGTATATCTTTTTAAGTGATTTTGATAATTAATTTATCATATCATATCAAAAATAAAAAATAATATGGAACAACTTCTCATAGCTTATATATGGTTTGAAATTTTTTACGAAATAACTTTTATAAAAACTTCACATAAATTATGTAAACATGCAGGCTTGTACTATGCCAAGCATGTTTGAAAGCAAATTTGATTTAAATTAGTTTGATCGACAACTTTAAAGATACATATTAAACTATATAATTCTTGTTTTATTTTTCATTGTATCTCAAAATAAAATAATTTAATTTTCATTTTTAATTAATAACATTTAGATTATACTAAATACGTTTGATTCAAAAATCATGCAATCACATTATGTCGGTCATTAATCTCATGATAAATAACCACTCTAACTGTATAGAACAAACTTACAACCCAAATATTTGAGTCATGTTAAAAAAGTGTCAATTATATTATGCAGTCCTTTAATCATTAATAAATTCAAAGCATGATAAATTTGTTAAAGAAAATATTAGTCATTCCTTTGTATATATTCATAAAATGTAGGTTTCTCATGTATAACAATAATCATAGTGATGGTATAGTTATAATCAAAATGGAAGTATCATGCTTCGTATGATCTTATTCACATACCTTATTAAATTTTACCCAAGTTCTATAAAAATTACAATCTACTAAACAAAAGTTATTAGTAAATTGAACTATTAAAAATAATATTAACAATGATGATTTTCTAAGTAAGTTTAGTATATGTATTATAATGTATAATCAAATAATTTATACTAACCATATGATGATGGGTGGTAGGGGTGTAAGTCGAGCCGAGCCGGCTCGCGAGCCGGCTCGAGCTCGATCAAACGAGCTCGGCTCGAGCTCGAGTTTTTCGAGCTCGAGCCGAGCTTCACGAGCTTGAACTTTTAACCGAGCTCGAGCTCGAGCCCACTCATTTCTAAAAAAAGCTCGCGAGCCGGTAATATATTATTATTTTTTAATTATATTAATAAATATATATTAAATAATAAATAAAAATTCAAAATTTAAATTTCCCGCCGAAAATTTGAAAATTCAAACGGGCTTGGCTCGAGTTCGGGCTCGAGCTCGCGAGCTTGGGTTCGGCTCGAGCTCGAACTTAAGCTCACGAGCTCGAGCCCGAGCTCGAAATTATGAGCTCGACGAGCTCGAGCCCAAGCTCGAGCTTGGCAAAATCCCTAAGCTCGGCTCGAGCTCGGCTCGTTTACACCCCCGTGGTAAACAATAGCTAAAAAAATTAAACAAGAAATGGAATGTCAAAAAGAAAATGAGATATCTATTCCAATCTTCTTTAATAAAATATTCAATTTACATAATCTGACTTCAATCTACATAATTTGGGGGTATATATAGGTTAAACACTTTCACACTTCTTTTGAGACTCCTTGTATTAAAGGTCACACGTGTTGAACTACTTCGAACCTGACTGTGTATAATATAGGACAGAACAAATAATTATGTTGACTTTCCAAAGTCACAAACCATGCATAAACAAAAATTTCTATAGTGAGTTAGAAACAGATTAGTAGTTATTGCCAGATTGAATGAATTTGCACTGCATCACCACATGTTCACATTATTTAGGTCATTTGATAGTGAGTTGATTACATGAATGATAATTGAGATTTGGTTCATCATTCCATCAAGAACATCAAGTTATTGATTATGTTGTATAAATTAAAGGTTCTGACGAGAATGGAAACTATGCATAAGAAAGATATTTATAACAAAATATATATATATATATATATAACACAACAATCATTGATTTTTGTATTAGTAAAGATAAGCAAGAGACATATTGTTCTTATTATTGTCAATTGAAATTGAAATATTTAGGAGATGAAAAGATAGATGCTCTTCATATCCTCTACTAACTATATATGATTGATTTGTATTCCTAATTCATTAATATCATGTTAAAAGAATTTATTGTTACAAACTCATGTTATATATCTATTCATTGGCACTAGTTTTCGTTCCAGTTTTATTATGATTCATGAGCAAAATAATTTATTATACGTGAATTACATTATTATGGTATTAGTAGTAAAATGTATAAATATTAATAAAGTTTTTAAGTAGGTGTATAAATATTAAAGAAGTTTTTAAGTAGGGGTAATAGTGTCTTTACACAATTGAAATAAACAATTTTAACATTCATACTTATACTTTTATAGTAGTATAGATAGATAGATATAAAATATATATAATTCAAGAGTATAAGATTAAACGACAACATATAATTGAAAAAATCAAAGCCTTTGAGTTAGTCCGTAAGGCAGTAAGCCCGAACATGATCTTATAAGTTGCTGAATTTTCTGATACTCTCGTCCACATTCTAAGAGAGCCCACAAAGGGGCAAAATCCTAAAACAGGGAAGCATTATTCTAAGAGAGAAAGTCTAAACAAGAGGTGGATATTTGTACTGTACTATAAGCATTAAACATCTATATATTTTCATGTTTTAGTACATTATAATTGACATGAACTCCAAATTTAAAAATCTTTCACAAGATTTGTCAATAATTTAGTAAAACCCCCTTCATAGTTGGGCTAAAATGTAAACTTAAATAATTTATTAGAGATTTGAAAAATACTACTAAATAACATAGTAATTAATTAAATAAAGAAAAGCACATTAATTAACTAGAAAAGTATTTGAAATATAGCTCTAAAATTCTTGAAATTTAAATTAATAAATAAAATTTAGTTTAATTGTGAATCAATTTAGTTTCTCAAAAAATATTAGCTAAAAATATTAATTTTAATAGTCTTCAAATTCAACTAATATGAAATTTCACGAGCAAATATGTAATTACATTGATTATGCAATTTTCAATTTAAAAAATACTTCCTTTATTCATATTATATTTATTGTAAATATACTCAGCATCAGGATATATGGTGATAATATGGATATTCCTTATTTTTCAATTAGGACCAGCTTCACCAAAGAAGGATATATCTATTTGTGCTAGTTTTTAGCTTGGAACTTTTATTAAATCATACAATTTTAATATGAAATAATTACAAAATACTTTTTTACAATTATTACTAATTTATTTAAGAATAAATATGATGGTATAAAAGAGCTGGACTTATTTACTTTTTGTGTATGTTATTTTTCAAATGGAATATACTAGTTTTAAATTAGCTATATTTCCGAAGAAGTTGTTGGATTTTATTAGAAATAAAAGTATTTGAATAAATTGAATTTTATGTGCATAACTATTTGTAAAGTACGTTAATAGTTTTGCATTTTTGTTTTATTAATAGGAAAATTCGAAATTCAGGTTTATGTTAGACATTTGAATTATATTAACATAGTTAGGCTTTAAGAATTTTAGATCACAAAGAAAATTCATAATTAATCAAAAGATTTGTTTGAGAGTTTAAAGTTATATCTAAATTTTTAATTGTGCATGCCTCATTATATTTTACTACTATTATTTCATTTGATGATATTCCGGTATTTTTTTTTTATTTTTCCACATATATAAATTAAAGTTAACTTTTTCAGTTCGGAAAAAATATATTAGTCTTTACTAATTATGCCAATATTTTAAAAGTAAGTGATGCGAATATCAACTGGTCGTAGTGAAGTGAGGTGAATGCAATTATCTTTAAGATTTTAACATATCATTCAAAACATGTGATTGAACATAATAATATTATGATTGATAGTTATGAGAGAAATTGAGAGATTCATTGGCAAAAACTTGTTTGGTTAGGATTATAAAGGAGAGAGATATCATAGATGATATATATTCAAATTATTTTGTTGCCTTTATATATAATGATTGATACAATGAAAAAGTCTAAGATACCCTATAGTTGATGTTGAATTACCAAAATCATATATATAAAATTATACTTAAAAATATGAAATATATTTTATAAATCAAATAAAAATATTTTGAGTATATATCTTAAAAAATAACATAATTATATAAAATATATTTATGTTACTTATGTTGAATTATAAAAATCATTTATATAAAATTATACTTAAACATATAGAATATATTTTATAATCAAATAAAAATATTTTGAGTATCTTGATAAAATAACAAGATTATATAAAATATATTTACTTTTCTTATCCTATTGTTGAAGTTGAATTATCAAAATCATATATATAAAATTATACTTAAAAATATGGAATATATTTTATACATCGAATAAAAATATTTTTAGTATCTTAATAAAATAATATGATTATATAAAATATATTTACTTTGCTTATTTGATGATTTTAATACCAAACTTTGAAGTTTAATTCCATATTTTTAAGATTGATTCAATATTTCTTTAATGTTCGAGAACTTTCCCTTTCTAATATGAATTTTTCAACTTTGTTCTTCTATAAATTTTATGAATTGACACCACTATTAATCAATACAAATTATAATTTAAAAAACAACTTCATATAAAATAATGGATGCTCCTTTGTTTCACCCTCAATCTTGGTACTTCTACAACCAGGATTGGACCAAGGAAGTTGACCAAAAATATATCACAACACTAGAAGGTCAAACTAAACAAGGGAATGAGATTTTTCGTTCAAGAATCAAAGCATTGTTCATGGCACGTGAAGAGATTAATCGTACCTTTGGTACAAATTTTTCATCATAGGCTTCACAAATTGAGCCAAAGGTACCAAGTTTTCAAAAGGATTACTAGTTGCTCGGGTGTTTCGTGGGATAGGGATGCTAATTTCTTACATGCTTAACCTGACTATTGGTTGACATGGATAAAGGTAATCTTAATTTTATTTTTATTTGTTTATAGATAAATTTTTATCTTTTGTTGTAATGGATAATAGAATAATTGACCTAAATAATTGTAGGATATGGCTCTAACAAAGGCATAGATTTACCAAGGGGAAGTGGTGGGTGTCGAATCCAACAAAAATAAATAACCTACTCGAAAAGATTTGTAAATAGTGACAAGTAGGGTCGATCCACAGGGAATGATGTAGAAATAATTCCTAAATTACTAATATCAATTAAAAAGGGGTTTTGGATTTTGATTAACTAAAAATAATTTGAAAACAATTTAAACGCAATTAAAACGCAAGCAAAAAGGTAAATTTCGAATTCAATGAGAGATGAGATTCTAGTCTTCGGATATTTCGGTATTGATTCTATAATTCGATCATCGATTGCAAATAAAATAGTTCAATGTTCTTAAATAAATTAGCTATAGTCGTCAACAAGCTCTGACGACCTCGTTTTTCCTTACGTCTTCGATAATCAAAACAAGCTCTTTGATTACTGCTCTTATCAATAAGACAACCCTAAACAAGCTCTTAGAATTTAATCTACCGATAGCATTCAAGCACTAGAAAAACACTAATTTCGATCAATAAACACACAAGCTCGGATTATTTAAACCGGATCACTAATTCCCATAACGACTAATCGAAAACTTGTCCATAATCAACGTCGCTAACTGCTACGAATATTAGGGTTTACCAAACAATTACGGATTTGGGTCCTAATTAGCTAAATACGATTTCAAAGATTAAATAATTGATCAGGTTATCTAACCTATTGAAACATATTATCAACAAGGCTCGGAGAAAAAGTAAATACTCAAAGAACAATGAAGATAAAAGCACAAGCAATCTCACGAAATTAAAAGAAATCAAACCTTAAAATTCTTTGACTAGAATTATGTGTTTAGCAACACATAATCAAAAATCGTCTTACAAAAGAGGAATTCGAAATTCCCCCAAAGAAAATAAACGTACGTGACGTAAAGATGAAGATAGATTGTCTTTGTGGAATAATATTCCACTTATTTAAACCTAGGGGAATCCTAACTAAACAAGGAAACAAATAAAAGATAGGATTTTAAGAATCCTATTCCAACTAGGATTATTCAAAACAAGGAAATAAAATTCCTAACATAATAGAAAATAAATCCCAACATATTAGAGAACTAAAAACGTGCAGCATAAGTCGAAATCAGCCAAAAAATCGGAATCTTGAATTTTTCTTCGTCCCAGGACAGAAAGCTCGCATGTTTTGGGCGTGACTTCTGGTCACGCTTAATTCTGGTAACCTTTCTGCTTCCATCTATTTGCAAAGTCAATCTTATTCGTTTTCGTCCCTTTTTGTCATCTTTTCAATCCATTCTCATCCAAACACCTAGATATAGCAATAGAAGCATAAAACTATGAGATATGGACTAAAAGCATATCAATTAACGCAATATATCATAAGAGAAACGTGTACAAAATACACGTTAACAAACACCCCCACACTTAAGCTATTGCACGTCTCGGGCAATGTTTGACATTTGAGCAACGCAAAATCAACAAACTTCAAACACTTGATCAAGTAGAGATATATGAACCAAAGGACAAAATCGAGAATGTTAAGTTGACACATGCGAATATCAAGGAAATCAATGCCACTATGAACCAAAAACCAACACAACAATCTCACTTCGAAAAATAAAAATGCACGAAATTAGACGACCATTCTCACAATCCTCTCCAATCACTCGTGTATAGGTTATTTCGTGTATCGCTCAATTCTTAACATGTTAATACGATCTCATAGGCTTGCTTATACACCGAAATCTCCACTACTATCGAAAGTATGCACAAACGAATCAAAAGGTCTTTTATTCAAGGTTGTAATGTGGCTTAGGGCTCGGGGCAGGAAAAAAAAGTAATGAAAAGCTAAGTCTATAAATTCGAAGAACATCAAGACGCTATTGGGTAATTCTAGCAATAAGGACCCAAATACCTTTATTTTCATCCTCTTTCGAGACTCGCTTCATCATTTTCCTTTTCCTCAATTTTTTTTTTCTTTTCTTTTGTTTTCTATTTTTTTTTTTCTTCGACCTTTTTCGAACTTGTTCGAAATATTTTTTTTTTCTTTTTTTTTCAGTTTTTTTTTCTTTATTCTTTTCGATAAACTCTCTTTTTTTTCTTTTCTTCCGAGGTCCCCCACACTTAATCAAAACACAATGTCGTCCTTAATTCCCAAACAAATATAATGTTCTCGATATTCAACTCATTTTGTGGACGGGTAAAACAAAGAGGTATACAAAAAACGGTGAATGCTCAAAGTTCGGGTTTTCAAAACAACAAATAAGCTAATAGGCTCAAGTGGGCTCACTAGGGGAAAATAAAAAGGTAGGCTCATATGGCTAAGTGGCTAAATCCTAATGCCTTTATCATTTTCGAATATGCACACAATCATGTAACCTTGAAATGGTTCAAAGCAAGTTCTAGAACACATACTAATCATGCAAGATTCACACAAGAAAAGAAAAGTTTACATGGATATGCAATCAAATCAAGGCTTCAAAGAGCTCACATGGTGGGGTTGGTCGAACTAAAACGTGCAATTCTATCGTTCTCATTCGAAGTCATGCTAGCAATTGAAATTCATACGACACGATATTTCATCAACAAGCACACGGTCAAATCAAACAAACTAGACTCGGTCAACCAATCAACGAAAATTATACTCTACCATCACAAAGCGAAAGAAATTTTGAAAAATTTTATTGCACCGAAAGTAAACAACAACCAAAGAACATATGCCCAAAATTAAACAAAACCAGAGAACATGCAATGCAAATGGAAATCATCCCCCCCACACTTAATGTAGACATTGTCCTCAATGTAAAGCATATAAAAATCGACAAGGCATAAGAGTGAAAAACAAGAAGTGGAAGGAGGACTTCCCTGTTTCAGCGGAGGGCTCGGATTGCTCTTGGTAGGATGATTGGTTTGACTCTTCTTTGATTGCGGGTTCGATTTCGGGTAAGGGTTCGGGCTCAGGCGGGTTCGGTGGTGCCGTGGGTTCGCGCGGTGGAGGTCGTGGCTTAGCTCTGTTTGTGCGACCCATGGTATCGGAGACGATGGTGTTGATGGCGGATAAGATGATGTATACGGTAGTGAGGGGCGGCGCGAGGTGGTTCTGCAATATAGAAGAATGGAGAAGATGGATTAGAGGGGCTGTGTGGGATTAGGTTTAGTGAAAAGAGATTTTGGGGGTAATTTTAGGGTTTTGAAATTAAAAGGATTCTTTAGGGATAAGATTGGTTGAGGAAAAAAATCTTTTTTGTTATTAAGGAAAGATTTTGAAAGATTTTGAAAAATAAAATAAGGTAAAAAAATCTTTTTGTTTTAAGAAAATATATATAAATATATTTATTTTCTAATTTTGTTTATTTTTAGAATTTTTTTTGGATTTTATGTATTTTTCGATTTTTTTTTTTTTTTGAAAGAAAAACAAAAGGAAAAACAAGGGACGAAGCAGAAAGCTCACCAATTTTAGGCGTGACTAGAGTGGTCACGCTTAATTTTGGTGATCTTTCTGCTTTTATGAAAAAAACTTAAAATTAAAATGCGAAAAATTAAAAATGAGCATGGGTTGCCTCCCAAGAAGCGCCATTCTTTAACGTCGTCGGCTAGACGTAGTTATGCCTCAAGTGGCTTAAGTCGGAGGTTCAAAGCCATCACTATGCCAAGCTACCTTTAGTGGATCATCATCATTAAATTCAAAAATTCGCTGCATCACAAAGTTAGTAGCATCTAAACCAAACATAGAACAATCATTAGTAGAACACTTCATGGAATCATATAAATTAAACATCACAAATTCATCTTCAAATTCCATAGTAAGAGTTCCATCATGCACATTAATTTTAGCCCTAGATGTTTTCAGAAATGGTTTTCCAAGAATGAGAGGGGCTAACTTACTAGATTGATCTTCATCCATATCAACAACATAAAAATCAGTAGGAAAAGCTAAGTCATTAACATGGACTAATACGTTCTCAAGAATGCCATCAGAAGATGCATTAGACCCGTCTATTAATTGTATAATCATGTCCGTTTTTCTCAATTTTTTCACATTCAAAGACTCATAAATAGAACGGGACATGATATTTACAGAATGTTCAAGGTCTATCATAGTGTTCTCGAATTGCACATCACCTATCTTACAAGAGATAATATACTTACCGGGGTCCTTGCATTTTGGAATTAATTCCTTTTCGAGTGTTGGAGATTCATCTTCCATATCCTCCTCTTCATCGTCACTGATCTCATCTTTCCCAAAAATCTCATATTTTGTGACTTCATTCTCATATTTTGGAGGAGTGATCTCAATAACCTTAGATTGCTCGGTAAGTGTTTCAGTTGGTTTTGTGAGTTGATGGTCCACATTTTTCTCTCTCGACTCACCTTCCACCTCTTCATCGTCACTGATCTCATCTTCCTCAAACATCTCATATTCTCTAAGAAGCTCATATTCCCCAAAAATCTCATATTCTGTAAGAATCTTATATTTTCCAACTTCCTTCTCATATGTTGGAGATTCATCTTCTATATCCACCACTTGTTTACAGTTAGCAAAACGACCAGGGAATGGAGGAGGGATCACAAATGTCATTGGTTTCTTCTTCGTAACAGGTTCCTCTTCTTTTTCCAGCTCTTTCTCATCCTCGTGTTTCGAAGTATTCTCTTTCGGGTTCACAATGACCTGAGATGGCAGTTTACTCGAATTTTGGGATGCCAACTCGTTCACGGTAGTAGCAACTTGACTAATCTGATTTTCGAAGTTTTTTATGGCATTTTGGCTCTCGTTTCGAAATTGTTGCATGCGTTGTTGGAATTGCTCGTTACTCTGCTGAAATTGTAGTGTATTAGCGACCAATGTTTTAATCATATCTTCTAGAGAATTACCTGACGGTTGGTTTTGTTGAGGAAACGATGGGCATTGTTGCTCGTAATAGCTAGGTGGTCGTGGGGCGTAGCTCAGATAGGAGTAATAATTCCATCCCGGATTGTAAATGTTGGAATAAGGATTGTAATTACTCTGTGGAACACCCCATAATCCATCATAAGCTTGTCTGTACGACTCCTCTTGAACACGGAAGACAGAGAAAAATTTCTCTATGAATTTTGCTTCCAGTTGAGCCCATGTCTTGATTGAACCAAAAGACAAATCATAGTACCAATCTCTGCATTGTCTGCTAAAGATAAAAGAAAGGCTCGAAACTTGATTTGATCGTCAGTGACATCCCTTGGTTTCATTACTGAACATACCGCATGGAACTCATTTAGATGTTTATGAGGGTCATCTCCTACAAAACCAAGAAAAATAGGAAGTGAGCGAATAAATTCATCTGTTAAATCAAAATCAACTTCAAAAGTAGGGCATTGAAAGTAAGAAGAATGCTCATTAATGTTTGGCATAGCTCACAACTCCTTTAAAGTCCTCTCGACTGTAGTCATGGCATCTAAGAACGTTGCAAGATCTCTTTTTGTAGACGTTGAGCTCTTTTTTCAATTTGAGATTCACCTATATGAAGAGATCTAATAATACAAAAAAAAAACTAAACAAAAATATTAGTAACAAAAGAAATAAATCTATAACACCGTTCCCCGGCAACGGCGCCAAAATTTGGTGGGTGTCGAATCCAACAAAAATAAATAACCTACTCGAAAAGATTTGTAAATAGTGACAAGTAGGGTCGATCCACAGGGAATGGTGTAGAAATAATTCCTAAGTTACTAATATCAATTAAAAAGGGGTTTTGGATTTTGATTAACTAAAAATAATTTGAAAACAATTTAAACGCAATTAAAACGCAAGCAAAAAGGTAAATTTCGAATTCAATGAGAGATGAGATTCTAGTCTTCGAATATTTCGGTATTGATTCTATAATTTGATCATCGATTGCAAATAAAATAGTTCAATGTTCTTAAATAAATTAGCTATAGTCGTCAACAAGCTCTGACGACCTCGTTTTTCCTTACGTCATCGATAATCAAAACAAGCTCTTTGATTACTGCTCTTATCAATAAGACAACCCTAAACAAGCTCTTAGAATTTAATCTACCGATAGCATTCAAGCACTAGAAAAACATTAATTCCGATCAATAAACACACAAGCTCAGATTATTTAAACCGGATCACTAATTCCCATAACGACTAATCGAAAACTTGTCCATAATCAACGTCGCTAACTGCTACGAATATTAGGGTTTACCAAACAATTACGGATTTGGGTCCTAATTAGCTAAATACGATTTCAAAGATTAAATAATTGATCAGGTTATCTAACCTATTGAAACATATTATCAATAAGGCTCGGAGAAAAAGTAAATACTCAAAGAACAATGAAGATAAAAGCACAAGCAATCTCACGAAATTAAAAGAAATCAAACCTTAAAATCCTTTAACTAGAATTATGTGTTTAGCAACACATAATCAAAAATCGTCTTACAAAAGATGAATTCGAAATTCCCCCAGAGAAAATAAACGTACGTGAAGTAAAGATGAAGATAGATTGTCTTTGTGGAATAATATTCCACTTATTTAAACCTAGGGGAATCCTAACTAAACAAGGAAACAAATAAAAGATAGGATTTTAAAAATCCTATTCCAACTAGAATTATTCAAAACAAGGAAATAAAATTCCTAACATAATAGAAAATAAATCCCAACATATTAGGGAACTAAAAACGTACAGCATAAGTCGAAATCAGCCAAAAAATCGGAATCTTGAATTTTTCTTCGTCCCAAGACAGAAAGCTCGCATGTTTTGGGCGTGACTTCTGGTCACGCTTAATTCTGGTAACCTTTCTGCTTCCATCTATTTGCAAAGTCAATCTTATTCGTTTTCGTCCCTTTTTGTCATCTTTTCAATCCATTCTCATCCAAACACCTAGATATAGCAATAGAAGCATAAAACTATGAGATATGGACTAAAAGCATATCAATTAACGCAATATATCATAAGAGAAACGTGTACAAAATACACGTTAACAGAAAGTCGCATGGGAAGCACTTGAAGTTATATTTGAAAGACAAGTAGAATGACAACCACTTGTTAACGAGTATGTGATAGAAATATCAAGTGACGAGGATGACCAGACGGATAGGCATAATGGTCTCAAAATCAAAGATGAGAACACTGATGAGGAAGTGAACTCACCCCCTTCAAAAGATTCATGTCATTGAAATTGATTCGACCCATGTCAAGCTCCAACCTAGTGATGACGTCTCAACTAACATGCTTCTAAAGAAGTACGTCATGGAACCAAAAAGAGTTTCTAAATGCTTGTCTATTGAGACGTCATCACTAGGTTAGAGCTTGATAAGGGTCGAATCAATTTCAATGACATGAATCTTTTGAGGGGGTGAATTCACTTCCTCATCAGTGTTCTCATCTTTGATTTTGAGACCATTATGCCCATCCGTCGGGTCATCCTCATCAATTGAAATTTCTATCACATCTTCGTTAACAAGTGGTTGTCATTCTACTTGTCTTCCAAATATAACTTCAAGTGCATCACATGCGACTTCTCCTTGGTAGATAATGCCTTTGTTAAAGCCATATCCTACAATTATTTAGGTCAATTATTATATTATCCATTACAACAAAAGATAGAATTTATCTATAAATAAATAAAAGTAAAATTACAGATTACATTTATCCATGTCAACCAATAGACGGGGAAAGCATGTAAAACATTAGCATCCATATCCCATGAAACACCCGAGCAACAAGTAATCATTTTGAAAACTTGGTATCTTCTGCTCAATTTGTGAAGCCTATGATGAAAAATTTGAAGTGAAAAATATATACTAAAGGTACGATTAATCTCTTCACTTGCCACAATGCTTTGATTCTTGAACGAAAAATTCCATTCCCTTGTTTAGTTTGACCTTCTAGAATTGTGATAAATTTTTGGTCAACTTCCTTGGTCCAATCCTGGTGTTGTAGAAGTACCAAGATTGAGGGTGAAACAAATGAGCATCCATTATTTTTATATGAAGTTGTTTTTTAGATTCTAATTTGTATTGATTAATAGTGGTGTCAATTCATAGAATTTATAGAAGAACAAAGTTGAAAAATTCATATTAAAAAGGGAAAAAATCGGCAAACATTAGAGAAATATTGAATCAATCTTAAAAATATGGAATTAAACTTCAAAATTTGGTATTAAATCATCAAATAAGCAAAGTAAATATATTTTATATAATCATATTATTTTATTAAGATATAATCATGTTATTTTATTAAGATACTAAAAATATTTTTGTTGGATGTATAAAATATATTCCATATTTTTAAGTATAGTTTTATATATGATTTTGATAATTCAACTTCAACAATAGGATAAGAAAAATAAATATATTTTATATGATCATGTTATTTTATCAAGATACTCAAAATATTTTTATTTGATTATAAAATATATTCCATATGTTTAAGTATAATTTTATATAAATGATTTTTATAATTCAACATAAGTAAAATAAATATATTTTATATAATCATGTTATTTTTTAAGATACTCAAAATATTTTTATTTAATTTTTAAAATATATTTGAAGTATAATTTTATGTATATGATTTTAATAATTCAACATCAACAATAGGGTATTTTAGATTTTCTATTGTATCACTCCTTATATATAAAGGCAACCAAATAACTTGAATATATATCATCTAGGATATCACTCTCATTTATAATCCTAACCAAACAAGTTTTTGCCAATGAATCTCTCAATTTCTCTCATAACTATCAAGCATAATATTATCATGCATGTTCAATCACATGTTACTAACCAAACGAGCAATGTGAAAAGAGTGATATAATGTAGTCAAAACATTTGACAAATTAACGTCAAAATATAGCCAACACTGGACATTCATTGAATTAAACCCTAGCAGTACTTTGGACCTTTAATTTTAGTAGGGAAAATGCTAAAGTACTATTCTCTTGTCTTTGAATGATATGGTTTTTGTTTTTCAATGCGAAGCTATCTTCACTTTTCCCTTACGAACATATGATACTTGATAATGACAGTTTACTTTCAATAATGAATAAGATTCGTAGTATTATTTGTCGATTACTACTTTTCTCTTCTTATTACATGGTTGTCTCATGACCACATTCGCCTCGAACCCTGAATATTTTATACCACATAATTTATACATTGGCCTAACAAAGTTTGTATTTCACCTTTTTCCTTTTTTGCTCCTATTATTTTAAGTTAAATGAAGTATTACTTGAAATTGATTAAATTTTTATTAATCACTACAGAACACCTCTAATTTTGATTTGATTGCTAGTAGAGTCGAGGATGAATGAGTTTGATCTAATCCAAGTTATAGTAATTTGATGTTTTTCAATATTTCATTGTTTTTTAAACTAATCAAGTCGAGGTCAATCGAGATTTATGCCTTAAATATAAAATGTATGAATGCCTTCAAATTTATTGTTATATGAAAGCTCAGCCTAACTTTTAAAAAATCAATCTAAAATCAAATATTAAGTATACTGATTTGCTTGTTTAAGTCCGCTTTGCGATCTATCATCTAATGTACCTAAAAAGAACGTTCTAAAATTGGAAATAATTATGTGACAATTCATAATAACCACACAAAAATTACAAACAGCATTGTAATGATATTAGAACATGGTTTTGACAGAACTGCATGCCCTATCAAGATAGACTTATGATTCCAAATTAAAAGAGAAAATTAGGTCTATGATTCACAAATAATAAGCTGTTTCCCATTGCAAAAACAACCACTGAACATGGGGCATTTTCACCTTTCATTTTCAGGACCAAAATTAGGAGCCTTGTCCGAATGAGCCTGACCAGAAGCTCTGCATCGTTTAGGATTTCCCAAATTTATATAAAGTTGCCCTTTATTCTTACCATATATATATGTGATGTTAATTAACAATGCTATAGCTACAGTACTAATAAGTTGTTTTATTGTTTGTTTGTTTTAAGAAGTTTTATTAATATTTTGTTTTTAACAAGGCAAAAATGTGATTTACACACTATTAGTTAATATGGTTCGTAGTTTTTAATTGCTACCAATTTCATCTCGTTAATTCGACGTCAAGAACCATAAGAAATTGACATTGTTTAGGTGCAAATTAACGACCACAAACAATTCATCCATAATAGTTACAATATTAATCTTTTTTGAAAAGAATATTAGTCCCATGTTTTATTCTTATTAATCAAAATATTTCTCAATTATACATAATACATGTATTATACATATTTTAACTAACCGAACCATATCCTAAATTTGAACACACAAAAAGCTATATATCTTTGAAAGTTATAATACTTTCCAGACTGGTCACGTGCACCAGACTGGATATTATGTATTGTGAACAACTAATGAGAATCGAGTAAGATCATAAGCAATGGATAGTTTCTATCCTATATGGTTACTTTTGACCAATGTGGATATTTTGATCCATGACCCTCATGAACTCATGGTCTATGTCCACGTCTTAAATACCAAAATGCAAAGAATTAATCAATAATCATCAATCTATAAATCTATATCTTTCTCTTCACCGGTTGAATTAATTTAATTTTAACTTAAGTTAATATGTTAAATTAAGTTTAAAGCAAACCACATATAACGCATTAATAAACCTAATACAAACTCAAAAATTTTAAAAGCCAATCAAGTTGATATCTGAATTGAATTTTCAATGAAAGTTTTTGTTCTCTTTTTCTAGTTTTGGACCTATTATACATGCATATAAAATAAATTAGTCGTCAGTTACAGCTGGAATCTTAATTTAAAAATAGTTCATACATGGGGTCTGATAAATATGCCCCTTAGCTAACATCATTCATCCTGCAATTTTTGACATTAAGTTATGCCCACTTGTTATATGTATATTCTCTAAATGTGCACATGGCATAATACACGAAAATTGCGGCACCTATTACCTGCCTTACTATTATTCTCTAAATTTATTATTTCTTGTTGACAAAGAGGTAATTTTTTGTTTTCTTTATACGTATTTAGGTAGTATAAATTTGCTGTCCATTTTCTATTGAATTAGAAATTTCAGTAAGAAATCTATACTTTAGAATCATTTGTATCTTGTACGTATATGTATATATATATATATATATTTGTGCTTTATATTGAAGTATTAATCCCTTACATCTGAACCCAAGAGTTATGTTGAATTTGTGACATATGTCGTATTTAATTCTGGTCCAATTTTTGCACTTCAATCTGTGGTCATCGGCGAACAAATATAGCATTAATACTCACACGTGCAAAAAAGTTTCCTTTATTTTATTGAGTAACGTTAACTAATTCATACAACTTTTTCATTATTATATTATTTATATATACACACACGTAACATGCATATACTGATTCAATGTATTTCTTTTTGTAAAGTGAACAAGTATATTATTGCACAAAATATCAAGCAAAAAAGAATCAATCATTGATATATATCAAGCTTAAAAGTGGTACGTACATGATGACAAGATGGAACAATTAAAAGTATGAAAATGCTATTGAAAGTACAGCATTTAAGTTGAATCTACGTTAAAAACAAAACAAAAATTATACACACATAATTAAATATACTTTCTAAGTTTATGTAATTATTTAAACCCTATTATAAATATAGATTAAAAGAAAGAAACACAAACTAACCCATAAGTGAATTAATATACGTACAATACAATTCATCACAATATACAATACAAATAAATTGATTATTTTAATTTTGTCGTTGGAACTTACTAAATAGAGATGGGATTTCCCTCTCAATGCCTAATTTCGTGACAACAATTGCAAAGTGGTGTAAGAATATGAACCTCACAAAGAAATGATTGAATACTAAAATAAAATAAAATAATAAAAATGCTACTTTGACCTACCAAAAAACAACCACACCTCCCCCATCATTGATGCCTGCCGTTTTCTTGTATGAGCTCTTAAGCCACCACGTGCACAAAACGACAAAAAACTTTTAATTACATATTATTGAAAATTTCAACATTTGACCTAGAAAAGCCACCTCATATAATGATAAAGATTAGAATCTGTATTTTCAGAGGTTGTAGAGTGAAAGAAACCCACAAAAAAGGCTCAGAAAATAACAAAAACACAGAGTGTAACAGATTTTTTTATTTTATAATAATGTATTACAATTGAATCATAGTATTATTATGAGATAATAAATTTTTATTTAAATTAAAAATTATAATTAAAATATATAAACATTTGTCAATTTTAAAATAACGTAACATAAAAAATTTAATTAAAATATAATTAAAATTTTATTATTATAAAAAATAATAAAAAGATGCTAAAATATTATGGCTACGTGGCCAAAATTTCTTCAGAGTTCAGCCTTTTGCTTTGGCGCGGGTCTTTTGGGAGTTTCCACCTAACTCCAAATGTCTTTTACCACTACCTCCACGTGTCCTGCACGTGTACTACACTCCACTCTCCTCTTTTTGCCGACGTGTTTACTTTTAAGTTGCTTCTATTTTTACTCAAATGCTCATTGTTACATTTCTCTCTAATATATGTTTTACAAATTCATACACGATTTGTAAAAATGTTGAATGGTAATTTTTTTTTTTAATTTTTCTCTATACTATAAGTTTTTTCTTTTTTTATAATCTAACTATTCATTTGTACACATCTTATAAATCTATATATATTAGAGAAAGTATTCATTTTCTATGCATTTTCACAATTTGCGGAATACAAACATGGATTCAGTTGATTCAATTCGAATATAGCATGCTTTGAGTTAATTTGATATAGATAACATGGGGATAAAAAATGAAATTTGTTTTCTTTTGATGAAAAGTCCTTGCTTTTAGTTCCATATTTAATTTAGTTGTTTTGGTACACTTGTAATCTAAATAATATTTAAATCATTTCGCATTCTTAGCTCGCCAAACGTTTCTTGTCAATATTCAAACTATACAATTCAAACATCGCTTTTAATTTATCACAGCAGATGTGTAGATAATTCAGAACTTAGACTTGCACAAGCATTTAGGTTATTAAAATACTGCAAAGTTTGAACAATCAATTTAGTTTCATGAATTTTCTAGCAAATTGATATAAAAAACAGTCACATATTCATAAATTTGACTTTCCTATTACAAAATTAATAGCTTAATTATATAACTAATCCATTTTAATCAATAAACTCTTGTATAATTTGCATTTTATTTTTCTCAATCTGTACCATTTCCAATAAAAATAAATAATCAAAACTTATGCATGGAATAATTTTCAACCTAGATGTTTAGAGGACCAAGGATTAATATACTTTCCAAAAACTCACGTGAGTAATTTTTTTTCCACAACTACCAAACCAAAGCGTAGAAGAATTATCAAAAGTTTAGACCACGACTTTACCTTTTAATTTGATCTCAAATTAAGAAAATACATTACGTTTTGATTGGAGGGTCGAAGCTATTATTCTACCCCCAGTTTTAAAATAAATTTTAGTTCACACAAATCCAATAATATTGTCAATCATTTGGGGCGCAACACAACTCCTTGAATATTCAAAACTTATAAACAATTATTAATTAATTCTTTTCAAATACAAATCAATAACCAAACTTTATATCTCAATATTAAATAAACGTGACACATCGCAACTTGGACATATCGACACACAATCCCCATTGTAATAATGTCTTTATTGTTTTTTTATCTCCAGTGCAAACAGACGAAAACAGTGACGTCGCAATAAAATTCTAGAAAGTTAATAATTAAAAAAAAAAAAAAAACAATGGCACGTGGCGTATCAACCTGGTGACTCACACAATATACAAATATTTTTGTATTTATCGTGACTTTAATTCCATATTCATGCACTTGACCTTTTACCCATCGGATAAGGTCGGCCATTGGATAGAACCGAACACCCTTCACGTGTCACATTTTCAACGGTGATTGATCGGGCCCCACATTTTGAGGTTAGGACAAGGACGACTGTATTTATCCCTTTCTTAATTTATTTTATTTTATTTATTTTACGGTGTTCTCCCACCCTATAAATGGCCGCCATCGATCTTATTTTTCAGAAGGAAAAAAAAAAAAAAGATTTATATTTTTTGTTTCAAAATTAGAAAGAAAGAGAAGAAAAAGAAGCTGCAAAATTGAATCAAAAATGGGAGTTAGAGAAACCGACCCGCTTTCACAACTGAGTTTACCACCCGGGTTCAGATTCTACCCGACAGATGAGGAGCTTTTGGTGCAATATCTATGCAGAAAAGTTGCTGGGCAACATTTTTCTTTACAAATTATTGGAGATGTTGATTTGTACAAATTTGATCCTTGGGATCTTCCAAGTAAGTGAATTTATGATTATTTTTCTAATTTTTATTTATTTTCTATAATTTTTAGTTATTGTTTTCTTAATGTTCATTGTTGTGTTTAGGTAAAGCAATATTTGGAGAAAAGGAATGGTATTTTTTCAGTCCAAGAGATAGAAAGTATCCAAATGGATCGAGGCCTAATAGAGTAGCAGGTTCTGGGTATTGGAAAGCCACTGGAACTGATAAGATTATTACAACTGAAGGAAGAAAAGTTGGTATTAAAAAAGCCCTTGTCTTTTATGTCGGTAAAGCTCCCAAAGGAACCAAAACGAACTGGATTATGCATGAATACAGACTTTCTGAATCTCCAAGGAAACAAGGCAGTGCTAGGGTAAGCAAATATTCCTGTAATAATCGCAAAATTTTACCCTTTTATTCAATTTTTTTTTATTTTTTCGCTAATGAGATTTTTTTTTATTTAGTTGGATGATTGGGTTCTATGTCGAATTTACAAGAAAAATTCAAGCGCACAACAAAAACCCACCATTACCGGAGCTCAGAGCAAAGAGTATAGCCTCGGGTCGTCATCATCGTCTTCATCTCAATACGACGACGTTTTGGAGACCTTGCCGGAGATTGATGACCGTTTCTTCACTTTGCCCAGAATGAATTCTCTGAAGAATTTTCAACAAGAGGATCAGAAACTGAATCTTCAGCACTTGGGCTCTGGAAATTTCGATTGGGCCACTTTGGCTGGGCTTAACTCGTTACCCGAATTCGGGCAGGCCCAACAGCCCAACTTGAATGGTCAAAATGACATGTTTGCCCCTACTACTTTGCCACAGCTTGGGACCAATAATGTTGTGGATGAAGAGGTCCAGAGTGGGCTTAGAAGTCAACGAGTTAACAATTCGGGTTTCTTTACTCAGAACTCGGGTGCATACGCTCCGAGTTTTGCTAACTCGGTCGACCCGTTTGGGATTCGATACCCGACTCAGCTCGGTGGGATGGGGTTTAGGCAATGAAAAACACAAAATTATTAGGGGTCAATTTGTAATTTGGGAGGAAATTGGTTTGGGGCGATAGTGTAAATAGATTGAATTCTTTGGGCTAACATATTGATGGCTTTATTTGTTATATTGATAAGAGCTTCAGACTCCCAAGAGATGCAGAATTCTTGGGGACTATAAATTTATTATTAAGCCAGTGTTGCCCCATTTTGCACTCTTATCTGAATTTGGACACTTAGTAATGTAATTTATTATAAACATTTAGATAGGTATTAGTAGAATTTGTAATTTCTTGTAAAAAGTGGTGTTCAAAATTCAAATACGTTTATTTATGAGCAGACAAATGATTGATTACTTGCCTATAAATTTGTATTTTCTTGCAAAATGGCTATATTATTTAATGAGGGCTATTTTTATTATTGTTTGAGAATTTTCGTGCAATAGTTAAAGCCGGGAAAATTATAACCCATCTAATCAACATGGAGTGTAATGTATTTGGTTCGTTCGTAATAAATTATATAATCTGTATAATTTATTCATCATAATATAAATTACACTTGAAATTAAGTTAGCATTCTTTTTAAAGTTATACTTATTACATACATTTAAGTGTGTATCAGGATATTCTCGTTAAGAATATCAATTTGTTCTAACATACCAAAAAGGGTACACTGTATTAAGACTATATACGCAGTATTAAGTTAAATGTATTAGAATTTTTTCTGACATAATTTTATAAGTTACTCGTTGATTATTTATTAAAGAAATGTTTATATATAAACAACAGGACAGAAAAGAGAGGCTTAGCAGCCAAAACAAAATTGCCGGTAGAAGTTAGACTTATAAAATTCAATAAAAAACATAGATCAAACTTCAAAGTTTCAAACGATAAGTCAAATTCAAGCCGTCGATGGAATTCCACACGTGCTGTAATACTATTAAATTGCCAACTAATTTGTACAGCCGCAGTTTATCTCAAAGAGGCATGTGGTCTCTATTTTAAGCTCTTTTCCGGCGCTGATAAAAGAAACAAAAATAAATTCAAAGTGTGTGGATAGGACTTATAATAATTATAAGAAATTAGTACAATTTGTATCTTGTCCCAGGGCAAATTTGAATATCACTTGCCCTTAGAAGTTTAGAAAATTCGAAAATTGTTTTAATTAATTTGAATTTCAGAAAATAGTTTCCTAGTTAATGTAATATTTAAAAAAAAATGAAGTGCTAGATTAAAAAGAACTAAAATTGCAACCTTTTCAATTTATTAAGAGGACAGTCCATAGGTCGAATAAGGAATTCCAGCCGTCCAGGTGCCAAAATTTGTATAAATTAATTTGGTAGCTTGAAAAAATCTTTATTGTTAAGTATATTTTTCTTAGGAAATTTATTTTGATGTTATTGAATTCAGTGGCGGAGCCACGTATTGAAAGTAGGTGGGGCGAAAGTACGATGACGTGGATTGGTTTATTTCGGGTCTAATTGTTTACGTCGGGTCGAGAATTCGGATATTGAAAATCGGCCAAATACCAAAATTTGACAATTCAAGTATGCGATTTGAATACACACATATATATATATGATCATATAAACATGAATATAAACATGAACAAAAATCAAAATAGAACTTTATAATCATAAAAAGTTATCACAATATTTACTAAACATAATTATCGAATAGTTTTGCTATAGCATAATCTTCTCCTACTTAAATTGTACTCTGCGTGTCTTCATCCTATCAAATTCATCAATAATTAATTTTATATCAAAACTTCGAATAAATTCTTTTTCGATGTACATTATCAAGTTGCAAAATAAGAAATCATCATCCATACTATTCCTCAGTCTTGTCTCCACGATTTTCATAGCAGAAAATGCACGCTCAATAGTTGCTGTAGATACCGGAAGAGTTAAAAGTAGTCGAATCAGTTTATTGATAAACCTCATTTTTACGCTTCGTACAGCATACATTAGACTACTTTTTAAACTCGTTTTCAGTCTATTTTCTCCCGCACAATGCGTTTGATAGCTTGTTAAGTGTGCAGGTGAATATAGTAGCTCGAAACGGAAACATGAAGCGAGAGAAGTCGAAAACAACAAATCAACAGAAGAATCAAGCAAACTGCCCCGCGCGCTTAAGCGCGAAGGGCAGATTGACGCGCTTAAGCGCGCGCGCTTAAGCGCGCGCCTCAGACGCGCTTAAAACTTTATACCGACTTTTCTCTTCTTTTCTTTCGGGATATAAATACCCCCTCCGAACATTGTTTTAGGGTTCGAACCTTATTTTCTTGAATTGAGTTGTAAAGATTGGAGATCGAGACACGAAATTCAAGAACGATTGTAAACAGTTTATTCGGCAACGGGTTTTATCGAAATTATCTTCTTTAATCTCTTTGAATTCTTGTCGTTTATGATGTTTGCTTTATTAATTGTTTATTGTGCTTTCGTTTCTATGGAGTAATTCATATTATTCTGGGATTGGGAATAGCCCGATAGCATGTTATCGATATAGGTTATAGAATCGGTGAAGTTACATCGCGTAAGCTTATGATTTGAATTCTTGTTTATTAATGCTTATGAATTTGCTGGCCACATATTTGCATGATCATAGATATTAGGTGAAAATTCTGAAAGGTGACATCTATATCAGAACCCTAGAATTCAAACCTAGGATCCTAAATCACGAAAGTAGTTTTAGGTCTTTTGAGGAATCGATACATTATCATAGAGATTAATGAGTCTGAGTCTAGTCTAATCATCACGAAAGTAGTTGATTAATTAGCTTAGATATGTTATTATGCTTCGACAGAAGGTAGTGATTACATTTGGATAGTGTCCTTCATAAGTAGCGATCGTAATTCAATCGGTAATACAATTGAGTCGATAATATATATCGTGGTAAACCCTAATTCCGGAATTTCCAATCATATACAAATCAAATCAATTTACTTGCTTTCCGTTTAGTTTTCTTTACAATTTATCTCGTATTTTTGTTAGGCTTAGATTACTGATAATTGATAGGCTAGTGCTTGATTGTTCGGTCCTCGTGGGAACGATATCTTTTGTACTGCACCGAAGCCGTGCGCTTGCGGTTTAGGCACACCAAGTTTTTGGCGCCGTTGCCGGGGACTTGAATAGTCAATATTAGTTTTTATCATATTTTAGTGAGACTAAGCCATTTTATTTTATTTTTAGTTTTTAATTTTTATTTCTCTGTTTTATTTCAGGTTTTCGATTTGTTCTTGTATGCGAAGTAAGCTCGATTTCGAGCCTGATCCGGAAATCGAGAAGACTTTTCGTGCTAGGAGAAAGTTACAAAAACTGAAACAAGCTCAACAGAATCAAGTGACAATGGCTGAAGATAATATGAACGCGAATGTTAATGCAAACGTTAACGCGAATGCAAACCCGGCTGCAAATGTGAATCCGAACGCAAATGCGAGATGTCTTAAGGATTTTGCAGCGCCTAATGCTCAGACACTTCACTCCAGCATTGCTAGGCCTACTGTAGGGGCCAACAATTTCGAGCTCAAGCCATCCCTTCTGCAAATGGTTCAGCAGAATCAGTTTGGGGGTGCACCTACTGAAGAGCCGAACCTCCATTTGTCAATGTTTTTGGAGTATTGTGACACTTTAAAGATGAACGGGGTTTCTCAGGATGCTATCAGGCTGAGATTGTTCCCGTTTTCACTGAGAGATAAGGCAAGAGCTTGGCTACATTCTCTACCATCGGGCTCTATCACAACATGGGATCAACTAATGCAGAGCTTTCTAGCAAGATACTTTCCCCCGAGCAAAACTGCCCAACTGAGGAATCAAATCACTACTTTTGCTCAGAGGGATGGTGAATCACTGTATGAAGCCTGGGAACGATTCAAAGATCTTCTCCGACTGTGCCCACATCATGGACTAGAGAAGTGGCTCATTGTTCACACTTTCTACAATGGGTTGATTTACACCACGAGGATGTCAGTCGATGCATCAGCTGGGGGAGCTCTGATGAATAAGGGTATCGATGAAGCCTACAACTTAATCGAAGATATGGCACTGAACCACTATCAGTGGTCAAGCGAAAGATCGATTCCACAAAAGACCCCAGGTAAGTATGATATTGATGCTATTACTCTACTTTCTGCACAAGTAGAGGCTATGTCTAAGAAGTTAGATTCCATGAATGTGCATGTTAATTCTGTCACTACCCCTCCCCCTATGTGTGAAATATGTGGTACGATTGGTCATGTTGCATTAGAGTGTCAATTTGCGAGTGTACCCACCGATCCCTCTATAGAGCAAGCCAATTATGTGAACAACTTCAACCAAAAGAACGACCCGTTTTCAAACACTTTTAACTCTGGTTGGAGAAATCACCCTAATTTTTCATACAAGCCGACTCAAAACGCAGCCCCACAATCTAATTTTAGGCCACCACCGGGATTTCAACAAAAGCCTTATAATTCTGTTCCTCCACAGAAATCGAACCTAGAGTCACTTCTTGAGGGTTTCGTAGTAGCCCAGTCTAAACAAAACGAAGTAGTAAATGATGCAATTAAGCAACTAGCAACTAAAGTAGATTCATTAGCAACGCATAATAAAATGCTAGAAACTCAAATTGCACAGCAGGCTAATAACCCGATTAGGACTTCTGGTTCGTTTCCCGGTCAACCCGAGACAAATCCAAAGGAACATTGTAAGGCTATTACTTTAAGGAGTGGTACTAATTATGAAGGTCCTAGGATGCCTACAGATATGAATCAAACTGAGTTGACTGATAAGTTAGAAAAAGAGAAAATGCCTAGCCCTGACAACTCAACAGATAAAACAAACGAAGTAACTGAAAAAGAGTCTGTTTATGTACCTCCACCACCATATGAACCACCCGTACCTTTTCCCCAGAGATTAGCTAAGGCAAAATTGGATAAGCAGTTTGGAAAGTTTTTAGATGTTTTGAAAAAACTATACATTAACATTCCATTCACTGATGCACTTGCACAGATGCCATCATATGCTAAATTTTTGAAGGAAATTCTCTCTAACAAACGAAAACTTGAGGATTATGAAACTGTGGCTTTAACTGAAGAGTGTAGTGCATTAATTCAAAATAAATTGCCTCCTAAGCTTAAAGACCCCGGTAGTTTTTCGATTCCATGTGTGATAGGTAACGTGAGTTTTGATCATGCTTTGTGCGACCTTGGTGCTAGCGTTAGCCTTATGCCTCTTTCGGTTTCACGTAAGTTAGAGATGGGTGAATTAAAACCTACTACGATTACTCTGCAATTAGCTGATAGATCTGTGAAGTATCCAGTAGGTATGCTAGAAGATGTACCAATTAGAGTAGGAAAATTTTTTATTCCTGCTGATTTTGTGGTTCTAGAGATGGAGGAAGATTCTCAAATCCCCATCATACTTGGTAGACCGTTCTTAGCCACAGCTGGTGCTATTATAAATGTTAAGAATGGTAGACTATCATTAAAAGTCGGGGACGAGAAGGTTGAATTTAATTTGGCTAAAACTGTTACTTACCCTTCTCTTGAGAATTCTTGTTGTAGAGTTGATCAGATGGACCGGCTAGTTCAAGACAAGCTCGCGAAATATCTATGCAGTGATCCATTGGAAGCTTGCCTAGTGAACAACGGTTCAACAGGAGATGAAGACGAAGCCATTGCTGATATCGCTCGTCTTCTCGAGGGAAATCCACCGGTTCCAGTCAATGCCATTGGAGTAAAGGAGTTGAGCAAAGATCCGAAAGAAAGTAAAGAATCAAACTCAATACCCCAGGTAGAACTAAAACCACTTCCCTCGACACTCAGGTATGAATTTCTCGGCCCTAATTCTATGTATCCTGTGATTGTGAATGTTGATTTAAGTAAGGAAGAGATCGATAAATTGCTTAGAGTACTTAGGTCACATCAAAAAGTCATAGGCTATACCATAGACGATTTGAAAGGGATTAATCCATCGTTTTGCATGCATAAAATTTTGATGGAAGATGATTTTAAACCTTCTAGAGAACACCAACGTAGATTAAATCCTACTATGCAGGATGTAGTTAGAAAAGAAGTTTTAAAATTGTTAGATGCTGGAATTATCTATCCTATTTCTGATAGTAAGTGGGTAAGTCCGGTACAAGTAGTCCCTAAGAAAGGAGGAGTGACTGTAGTGAGAAACGAGAAAAACGAGTTAATTCCTACTAGGACAGTCACCGGGTGGAGAATGTGTATAGATTATAGAAAATTGAACACTGCAACTCGAAAAGATCACTTTCCCCTTCCATTTATTGATCAAGTACTTGAAAGGTTAGCTAATCATTCGCACTTTTGTTATCTAGATGGGTATTCAGGGTTTTATCAAATTCCTATACACCCTAATGATCAAGAAAAAACCACGTTCACATGTCCCTATGGCACTTATGCTTTTAGGAGAATGCCTTTTGGTTTGTGTAATGCGCCTGCTACTTTTCAACGTTGCATGATGGCTATATTTTCTGATTTAATTGAGAACATTATGGAAGTATTTATGGATGACTTTTCTGTATATGGCACCACTTTCGATATTTGTCTGTCTAATCTTTCTCGAGTGTTGCAGAGATGTGGAGAAGTCAATTTAGTTTTAAATTGGGAAAAATGCCATTTTATGGTTAGGGAAGGTATTGTGCTAGGCCACCTCGTATCTGAACGAGGAATTGAAGTTGATCGAGCAAAGCTGGAAGTAATCGAGAAGTTGCCACCACCTACCTGTGTGAAGGATGTTAGGAGTTTCTTGGGCCATGCCGGTTTTTACCGGAGATTCATTAAGGATTTTTCTAAAATTACTAAGCCCTTAACTCATTTACTTGCTAAAGATGTTCCTTTCGACTTTGATAATGATTGTTCTGATGCTTTTCGCAGGTTGAAAGAAGCGTTGATCACTGCACCAATAGTTCAACCGCCGGACTGGAATTTGCCATTCGAGATTATGTGCGATGCAAGCGATTTCGCTATTGGGGCGGTATTGGGCCAAAGAAAGGATAAGAAGATGCATGTCATCTACTATGCTAGTAGGACACTAGACGAGGCTCAGATGAATTATGCCACTACTGAGAAAGAATTATTAGCTGTAGTGTTTGCTTTCGATAAATTCCGTTCATATTTGGTTGGCTACAAGGTCGTTGTCTACACAGACCATTCCGCGATTAGGTATCTACTGAGTAAAAAAGACGCTAAGCCGAGACTTATCAGATGGATATTGTTATTGCAAGAATTTGATCTGGAGATCCGGGACAAAAAGGGGATAGAGAATACCGTAGCCGATCATCTGTCTCGACTTAGAGAAGATGAGAATAACGAGAAATTACCGATAGACGATTCATTCCCTGATGACTATCTTTATGCAGTGGCTAAGATAGATGCACCGTGGTACGCTGATTTCGTTAACTACTTAGCATGTAAGATTCTACCGCCCGATATTAGCTATCAGCAAAAGAAGAAATTTTTCACTGATCTTAAACATTACTATTGGGATGAGCCTCTTCTTTTCAAGCACTGTACAGACGGGGTATATAGGAGATGCATACCGAAAGATGAGATGGTAAGTGTCATGACTCACTGTCATAGTTCACCATATGGGGGTCATGCTAGTAAATCCAAGACGGTAGCAAAGATTCTTCAATCTGGATTTTATTGGCCCACTTTGTTCAAAGACGTTTAAGATTTTGTTAGTGCATGCGATAATTGTCAAAGAACGGGAAATATATCGAGGCGTAATGAAATGCCCATGAATACAATTCTGGAAGTTGAGATTTTTGATGTTTGGGGAATTGATTTCATGGGGCCATTCCCGTCGTCGTGTGGTAATAAGTTCATTCTTGTGGCGGTGGATTATGTTTCGAAGTGGGTGGAAGCGATTGCATCGCCAACAAATGACTCGAGAGTGGTAACCCGATTATTTAAAAAGACTATTTTTCCAAGGTTCGGTGTGCCAAGAGTAGTGATCAGTGACGGAGGCACTCATTTTACGGAGCGCCAATTCGAAGCTTTACTCACCAAGTACGGGGTTACACATAAAGTTGCTACACCATATCATCCCCAAACTAGTGGTCAAGTAGAAGTTTCGAATAGAGAGATCAAAGTTATCCTCGAAAAGACAGTCTCAAAATCAAGAAAGGATTGGTCTCTCAAGCTAGACGACGCTTTATGGGCATATCGCACCGCTTTCAAAACCCCGATAGGTACGACGCCATTTCGTCTTATTTATGGCAAATCTTGTCATTTACCGGTAGAACTCGAGCATAAGGCATATTGGGCCGTCAAAGCTCTAAACTTCGATCTTAAAGATGCTGGTGAGCGAAGAATGTTACAGTTACATGAGCTTGACGAGTTAAGATTAGATGCATATGAGAATGCGCGAATCTATAAGGAGCGAACGAAGAAGTGGCACGACAAGCAGATTCACAGACGAGAATTCAAGGAGGGCGATCTCGTTTTATTATTCAATTCACGTCTAAGACTGTTTCCGGGCAAATTACGATCGAGGTGGTCGGGACCATTTGTAGTTAAAACGGCATACCCATTCGGGGCTGTCGATATTTGGAGCGAAGGAACGGGAATATTTAAAGTCAATGGACAAAGACTTAAGCATTACATCGCGGGCGAACCGATCGAAAAAGCTATCACGTCGAGCCTTCGCGACGTTCGATCATACCCAACGAATTAAGCATGGTAACGTCGAGCTAAAGACGTAAAACAAGCGCTTTTTGGGAGGCAACCCAAATGTATCCTTAGTGTTTTCTGTTTTCTTTTCGTTTCTTTCTCGTTTTGTTTTTCTTTTTAGTACACTGCCCCGAGCGCTCGAGCGCGCACGCTCAAGCGCAATACACTGCCTGGAACGCTCAAGCGCAAGCGCTTGAGCGCAAGCCACTGTCCGGAGCGCTCGAGCGCAACTCACTGCCGCGAACGCTCAAGCGCACGCGCTTGAGCGCCCCCGCGCGCTTAAGCGCGCACGCTTAAGCGCGTCGGGCAGGAGGTTTTAAATGCTCTTTTTCCCCCTTTTTATTTTATCTATCCTTTCTCTCATTCAAACTCTTTCGAACGAAATCCAAAACAACTCACCCTTTCTTCCACTCTTCTTGCAAAACAGGTTCAAAGCTCCGAATTCTTCTCCTCTACTCGGCCACGACAACATCACATTGGGTAAGGATCGCTAAAACCTTTTGTTCTTCAACATATGCGAAATTAGGGTTTCGAATTTGAGGATTTGCTTCGATTTCGAAATTAGGGTTGGACTTTAGTTACGATTGAACAATTATTGGCGTAATTGGGTCGATTTTGAAGTAAATTAGAGATATTGCATTTAGTTTCGGAGGATTGATCGTTGCATTGTTAATTTGGGGATTATCAAGTTAGGGTTTTCAACTATGGATTGTGGAATTTGAAAACATTGTGCTCGATTATTTTGAATTGAAGTAGTGGGTTTGTGGACTGTTGGATTTTTGATCTTCAATTGTGAATTAGCCTTGCGGGAATTTCGCTTCGTGATTCATTGTGAGTTAGAATTGAATTGATTTGGTCGAATTGGAGGACACTTTTGTTGGATTTTTCTGTTTTGTCGAGGACTTGGTCAAACAATTACAAAGGTTACTCTGCCGAAATTTCTGGAAAAATGGTTAGAACTAAGAACGTGTCTAAGGGTAAGGGTAAAGCTCCGGCGAGTAGTTCTCGCGATCAATATCAGAGTGAGGACATCGACACACCCCAACGATTCGATACACCAGAAATAGAATCATACTGGCGTCGTCTCCTATCTCACAATATCCAAAAGGAACGTGCTCTATTGACTGAATCCCATCGTTTTTTAAAAGACAAAATCAATTTTCACGGTTGGAAACAATTTGCGACCCCAATACCAAAAATCAACATTACGTGGGTCCAAGAGTTCTACGCTAATTGCGTGGACGATGAAAAATTGCAAGTGAATCGACGTCACGAATCCACTACAGTACGAGAGAGGACCGTTAATTTCGACACAAGCGCTATTAAACACGTCCTGCACTTACCAAACAAACCCCGCTGCGATTATGAATCAATGGTCAAACACCCGCCCCCCCAACTCTTAGAGGAGGTGAAAGACGCCATTGCTAACGAAGATGCACGATGGAAAAAAGGAGGCTCTATATTGCCTCGGGGGGATCTGACACCAGAGGCCTTATTCTGGTATGAGTTTATTCGTTATCGCCTCAGCCCGACGACGAACACTTCCGAGGTAAATCGCCCTCGCGCTATACTAGTACACGCCATACAAAGTAAAAAAATGATACACGAGGCCGAAATGATTTACACGACCCTCCGATCCACTATCGCATCTCTGACAGCTGACGTAACTAATCCGACTGCGAAAAAGAAGACCCCTTTAATTTTCCCGGCGCTTATCCATTCACTCTGTGAACACAATAACGTCCCGTCTTTCCCCGACGACCTCTATGAAGAATCGGGTGATGATATCACCTTTAGCCAGAATAAGAGAGGACCCTCGCAGAAACGCGCACGACTGATAGACGACCCTTCTGATTTGCCATCGACTGAAATCGGGACTAGCTCGACCCCTACACCGGACCCATACTATCAACTGCTCACCCAAATTCAAGCAGACATTGCGGGAATTAGGACTGGTATGGGCACTATGCAGTTGGACATCGAGGGAATGAGGACCGACATACAGAATGACATTGCGGGATTCAGAACCGATATGGGAACTATGCAGTCGGACATTAGGGCTATTCGAGATTGGCAGCGCCAAGAAGATACTAGACGCAACCCCACCCCCACCAACCCCACTGCCACCGACCCGGTCGACGATTTTATAGCCGGCATGGATTTTGAGAATGAACAAACAGACCACCCTGACGATGCCGCCTAGAGACCATCGACCGCCTTTCGCCTCACTTGGGTTTTTCTTTTCCTTTTTCTTTTTCTTTTCCTTTTTCTTTTTCCTTTCTTATGTTTTTAATTTCTAGTTTACCTTTCGTTTTTATGTCTTTATGTTTTTATGCTTTTATGTTTTTATGTTTTTCTGATTTTAGACTTTAGGATGGAATGTAATGCCAAAGATGATTAATCTAAAAGTCTTTCTTTTCTCTAGTTCCTGTGTTTTGTTCCTTTACAGTACCTAGAATAATCAGAATGCTCGTCTCGACTCTTGCCAAGGTTATGTCCCTTTTTACTTTTATGCATGCATACATACATACACACGTTAATCACATTAGGGACAATGTGCGGTTTAAGTTTGGGGGTTGTTTACGGTGACATAACACTTTTAGTATGGATTATAGCTTTATCTTTGTGATCGTCGTACAAACGATTGACTAAGTGATATGTAGGCCTGACCTTTTAATACATATAACGCATGAACTTTTCTGTCGGCGATATCATCTGCTTAGTTACAATTTTCTGGCTAGTCACTAATACGTAGTAGTCCAAGGCATAGGAGTTGAGTGGATCACCCGTTTTCGAAACACATAGGTAGTGGCCTCCAAGTCTACCAACTTAGAAAAAACGTCTTCTGGCACAATTATTTAAAAAAAAAAAAAAAAAAATCGCTACTGAATTAGTTCGTTCTGTGACCTTTGACACTTGAGTGATTAAGTCCGAAGGAGTCTCTTAAAACTTAACGCCCTATGGCTATCTAGCTTGGGAGTCGTTGACCCAAAGCTCGATAACGGGTGTCATAGAAAGTCTAAGAGAACGAACATTGCACAATCCTGTCAAGTATGAGCTCGTTTACATAAGTGACCTACGGTAAAAGCTCAATATTGTGAACCAGTTAGACCCTAATATCTGTTAGATGAGTTGGTATAGATGGGCGCCACTCAAAATTTTGTTAGAAACGCCACTCGACTATAATGCTCAAAGATGACTTTATTCAGTGCTTTCTAGAAGCTTGTTTAACTATGTGGTGTGAGGTAACCAATGATTAAGTGAATGCATGATCTTTTTCTAAAAATGTCGGGTCATTAGTTCACGTCGATTTTTGTACGATTATATCACATTTCGATTTAGCAAAGATTAATTGATTATGTGATTTTGTGGGTATATCATCTGCAAACCCTCACGAGACTATAACTCGTCCTTTTTGGGTAACAAAAAGGTTTAAAGGCTTGTTGCACATGCTAAGTGCAATCGTGTACTCTACGAAAATGAGTTTATCTTTAGTTTTTAGTTTTTGTTTCTGTTTCTTTATTTTACCGTTTGTTCGAGGACGAACAAAAGCAAGTTTGGGGGGGTTGATAAACCTCATTTTTACGCTTCGTACAGCATACATTAGACTACTTTTTAAACTCGTTTTCAGTCTATTTTCTCCCGCACAATGCGTTTGATAGCTTGTTAAGTGTGCAGGTGAATATAGTAGCTCGAAACGGAAACATGAAGCGAGAGAAGTCGAAAACAACAAATCAACAGAAGAATCAAGCAAACTACCCCGCGCGCTTAAGCGCGAAGGGCAGATTGACGCGCTTAAGCGCATGCGCTTAAGCGCGCGCCTCAGACGCGCTTAAAACTTTATACCGACTTTTCTCTTCTTTTCTTTCGGGATATAAATACCCCCTCCGAACATTGTTTTAGGGTTCGAACCTTATTTTCTTGAATTGAGTTGTAAAGATTGGAGATCGAGACACGAAATTCAAGAACGATTGTAAACAGTTTATTCGGCAACGGGTTTTATCGAAATTATCTTCTTTAATCTCTTTGAATTCTTGTCGTTTATGATGTTTGCTTTATTAATTGTTTATTGTGCTTTCGTTTCTATGGAGTAATTCATATTATTCTGGAATTGGGAATAGCCCGATAGCATGTTATCGATATAGGTTATAGAATCGGTGAAGTTACATCGCGTAAGCTTATGATTTGAATTCTTGTTTATTAATGCTTGTGAATTTGCTGGCCACATATTTGCATGATCATATATATTAGGTGAAAATTCTGAAAGGTGACATCTATATCAGAACCCTAGAATTCAAACCTAGGATCCTAAATCACGAAAGTAGTTTTAGGTCTTTTGAGGAATCAATACATTATCATAGAGATTAATGAGTCTGAGTCTAGTCTAATCATCACGAAAGTAGTTGATTAATTAGCTTAGATATGTTATTATGCTTCGACAGAAGGTAGTGATTACATTTGGATAGTGTCCTTCATAAGTAGCGATCGTAATTCAATCGGTAATACAATTGAGTCGATAATATATATCGTGGTAAACCCTAATTCCGGAATTTCCAATCATATACAAATCAAATCAATTTACTTGCTTTCCGTTTAGTTTTCTTTACAATTTATCTCGTATTTTTGTTAGGCTTAGATTACTGATAATTGATAGGCTAGTGCTTGATTGTTCGGTCCTCGTGGGAACGATATCTTTTGTACTGCACCGAAGCCGTGCGCTTGCGGTTTAGGCACACCATTTATCAACAAGAAAGTAAGTACACGACTTACCCGTTTTCAACAATGCTATGCACAAATTGGAAAGTTTTGAGATACCTTGAAGTTCTTCATCTCTCTTAATATCAACTTGGAAAAGCTCCAACTGAAATCTAAGATGCATTCTCTCTTGACAAGTAAAATCAGTTGGATAGAACTTTTCAGCTAATTTGCATATATCATCAACAACAAAAAACTTATAGTCTCCTCTAGGATCAAACGAAGAACTTAAGTTCATCAACTCCAACGCATCTTCATTAAATCGAGTATTCATCTCCCCCAAAATACAATCTATTGTTTCACTAAATATCTCAGTGTGAAAAAAGTGATTTAATGTAACGGGATTACCTCGAACACGGCCTTTAACGGATCGACGAAAATCATTCATATCAGGAATTTCTATGTTTCGTTTCCCGTGCTTACAAATCATCTTCACTTTTTCCAACAATGTATCCCATTCATTATCTCTAAAATTTTGAATAATTTGTTTTGTGTTTGAAACTATACTCATAGCATTTACAATATCTTGAGATTTGCTTTGAAGCATTCTACAAAGACCATCCGCCCTTCCCAATAGTTCAAGCATAAAGTGAGCAATAAACACAAATTCAAATGATTTAATCTCATCAAGAGCTCCATCTGCCACTGATCTAGAATTGTTACTTGGGTCATTTATTATTTCAAGTAAGACAACAAGAGTAGGGTCATACAATTCAAGTAAGCTGCGAATGGAATGCAAATAAGAGCTCCATCGAGTATCACCTGGACGCTTTAGAGTTTTAAGTTGATTTTTTCTACGTCCAGGTTGAAGCTCATCAATTGCAATCATTTCTTCAATGTGAATAGCTTCAGCAATTTGCAGTTGATTATAACGTTTGACTGAAGAACCAACTGCATTAATGATACCCAACAAATGTGGAAGAAATTTTCAATGGTAAGAGTACTTCGCGATGTTGCTACCAACACTAGTTATAAACGATGTGCAAAACAGTGGACATAATAAGCATACGGACACTCTTTCAAAAATAATGCTTGCAAGCCATTCCATTCTCCCCGCATGTTACTAGCACCATCATATCCTTGTCCTCGAATATTTTGTATGCTAAGGTTATGGTGAGAAAGTACTTCAACGATCTTTTCTTTCAAAGTGGCTTTAGTGTCGAACACATAAACTATGTCAAAGAACCTTTCCCGAATAACTCCATCTTTATCAACAAACCTTAAAACTATTGTCATTTGCTCACATTTGAACTCATCTCGAGATTCATCAACAATAATACAAAACTTTCCATCATCACCAATTTCATCTCGAATGAATTTTTTAGTTTTACTTGCATAGATCGATAAAATCTCCCTTTGAGACTGATGAGAGGCATATGTAGCATTGTGAGGGGCATTTTGCAAAACAGTAGCATAGATATCTTCATTATAAGATGTTGTATGTTTTATTATCTCCAAGAAATTCCCACGATTGTTCGAACTAGGGGTGGCAAATGGGTGGATCGGATCGGATTTGGGTTGGGTCCAATTGGGTTTGTAAAAAAAATAAGTTGGAACCAACAAGAAACCAAAATGTCTTTTCAATATGAATTGGGTGCTTATTGGTTTTGATTGGTTCCAAATGGTTCTTATACAAAGATCCATTTAGGAACCATAAAGGATCCAAAATAGGAGGTTGGTGACTTATGGATCCAACACAATGCAAACATTTGTATACTAATCACTAATCTTTTTTTCTTGTTCACCAACTAATCCAATATAATGCAAATAATTTTTTTTTTCTTGTTCACTAACTAACTTATTACATTATATTTTTATAATTTTCTTATAAAAATTCCAATCATATTATACAAATGTAATAATTTATATGTAAAATATATTATTAACTAATGTATTTTAATTTATAACGAAAAAATTAATGTAGAGAAATTAAGGATATAATTTTTTTTTTCGGTTACAAAAATTAAAAATATAATTTTTTTTTTCGGTTACAGAAATTAAAGATATATTAATTGATACTAAGTTATAATTTATGTTACTATTTGAAAGTTAGTCGGTTCAGAATAGAGGTGTAAACGAGCCGAGCTTGACATTTTTTTCGAACTCGTCGAGCCCAAAGTTTTCGAGCTCGGGTTCGAGCTCGTGAGCATGGATTCGAGCCGAGCCCAAGCTCGCGAGCTCGAGCCCGAACTCGAGCCGAGCCCAAAATTTTCGAGCTCGGACTCGAGCTCGTGAGCATGGGTTCAAGCTCGAGCCGAGCCCAAGCTCGCGAGCTCGAGCTCGAGCCGAGCCCAAAATTTTCGAGCTCGGACTCGAGCTCGCGAGCATGGGTTCAAGCTCGAGCCGAGCCCAAGCTCGCGAGCTCGAGCTCGAACTCGAGCCGAGCCCAAGCTCGCGAGCTCGAGTCCGTACTCGAGCCGAGCCAAATATTTTTATTTATTTTTCATTATTTAATATATATTTATTAATTATTTATTATATATTTATTAATATAATAATAAAAATATAATATATATTAAAAAATAAAAAAGTTCAAATGACTAAAAATAATATAAAATAATTTTTTGATCTTATTATAAAAATTTATTTAAAGTATAAGTTCAAATGACTAAAACAAGTATGGGTTTAGTGTTTAATCAATCACATATTCTCTACAAGTGAAAACCAATTTGGTCTAAGAAAGAAAAAATGGAGAATTATTTCTCTCTTTTTTAATTGGATCCATTTGGGAACCAAAATAGGCCAATTATTGGAACCAATTTGGACCCAATCAAAAACCATAAGAAACCAAAGTCTTGAAAATTCAATAAATACAAAACCAATTGGAACCATAATTCTTTTTTTTAAGATCCATCCAAACCCAAAACTAATTGGGTCGGGTTGGACCCACGGTTCCGGAACCAATTTGCCACCCCTAGTTCGAACTCATGATTAATGAAAAATTTCACAAAAGGTTCGATTCGGTTAATTTCGATTAATCAAATGGTTAACCGAAACTTAGTCTCAAAAAATTCAAAAGCTTGAAAGTTGGATTTTTCTTGTAATCTTGTTCATTACAAATTCACAAGATTGAGAAAAAAAGATAAATAATTATGTTTATCAATTATCATGATTCATGTGCTAAGTTTTTCAACAAATTTAAACCCCAACCTAAAAGTAGTAAAATTAGCAATTAGATAGTAAAAACTTAGAAATTACAATTACCCATTAGTTATTAACACTCATTACCCAACCCTAATTACTAAACAATAACAATTTTATAACAAAATTAACAAATTATATTAAAACTATTAATTATTATAAAAATAAAAAATACATAATCTATATAATCTTGCATAGGGTTTGACGTTGAGACTTGAGAGATGGAGTAGGATGTGGCGGCTGGTGGGGCCGGAGACGATGAGCCAACAATTGAGTTTGAACACTTTAATTGAGTGAATAGAGGTAGTGGACTTGAATTGAGATTTGAGTGAATAGAGAATAGAGATAGTGGGGCAGGCAGGCTCTGCGTGAGGGGTAAGGTAAATGAATTGGGAAGAAATGTGATTTTTACTTTTTACTATAACATATATTGCACAATGACCCCTAAGCTATGCATAACATTTTATTTAGATCTCTAGTTTCTATTTTATCAAACTTTTATTGTGGGCTTAGATTAGTTTAGATCCAATATAAGTTAGGGCCACTTTTATTTGAATAAAATTAGTTGGGCCAAGTAAAATAAAAAATTATTGTGGGCTTAGTTTTGAATTTTTATAGATGTCCCAATTATAATTAGGTGTGACTAATATTAAATTTTTTAAAATATACATATGTTTTAAAAAAATTTGGGGGCGATAATATTAAAAATTTTAAAATATACATATATACATATGTTAAAATTTTTAAAATATACGTATGTTAAAAATTTTAAACCGTGTCTCCGCCACTGATTGAATTGGACCTATATATATTGAACCCTCACCTTATACTTATAAATAGTGGATGGAAAATATGAAAATTTGGGCTGAAAGTGACACGTAACCTTGAAGCCCCAATTTGAGACCCATTTATTAATGCCTCGTAAGAGTTCTTAAAGGGCTTCAGAAAGCATAAACCCATCTAAAATGAAGTCCACAAACAAAAAGATTAATACGGTTATATATATTTTTTAATCTCCAACACTTTTTCTTTACGAAATTGAAAATCTGGTTTCAGTACTTTTTACTATTTTAGCAAAAATTATTTAAATATATATAGCTTTTATTTAAAAATAAGAAATCATTTTGAAAATACACTAACATCAGATTTGGGACTAAAATTTCTTGATTAGACTATATTTACCCTCAATTTTCAATTTTGTCACATGAGGCTCAATAGCCTTTTATCATTCAAAATTGGGTTCATTAGGTTTTACATGGGCTATAATAATTCATACAAAAAAGAAACGTTACATACAATAGGAAAAAAACTATAGAAAAATCAGTTTTTTTTTTCAGTTAAGAAAAGGAAAGTGTTAATACTAATAGTCACTATCCATTCTTTTCGTTTTCATTGATTTGAATGATATTACTCAAATAATTAAATCAAATAGATTAATTATAATAATTTCTCGTAAAAAAAAAGAGATGAATAAATCGATAAAAGCCAATGACCACTCGTTACATCACTTTAGCATCAGCATAAACATGGATTATTGGAGAATTAATCCATATTTGAAAAGGATATAAATAAAGTGATAACACTGGAGATAAAGTTGTTCCCTCATTTCCATAAATGTATATGGAATAGGGATCTGTACTTTGATTATTGTTTCTGAGTAATCAATTCAGATTATCAAAATTAGAAACCACATTGAAAAATCACCATCAAGAATTTAATCTCACCACACATGTGTATCAAACATACATTATAAGGTAAGATCAAAACCGTATAATTAAAAAGATAATGTTCATCACTAATAGTTGGATGTAGATTAATTAGCATCATATTATATTCTTATCACCTTTGAAAGCAGCTTTCAATTTCTGATCACTGATTAATGTTAGTGTTGTTTATTTATTGAAATTGGTTAGTTGAGATACGGTAATTTGATTTTTTTAAATATAATTATGCGTTGTTTTGATATGAAAATGACGTTTGTATGATTGTATCCCAAAATACAATGACTAGCGTCTTAAAATTAGGAGGCAGCGTCTTAAAATTAGGAGGACTTCGAATAAATCGTGGTTTAAAACTATCGATTTTTAAATGATTTATAAAAGAAAAAAATGTATGAATTTCTATGAGTTTCAAAAGTATTTTATTTATAAGGAATTATGAAAATTTGTGGGCTAAGGTGTAATTTATCAAAAACTGAAGATAGGTCCAAAAGTTATGAACTTTTGGACAAAAAGTCCTCTACTCACAACTTTTCATATTTGCTATTTGGCCCCAGAATTTTGCAGTTGCGAACACAGACGCCACTCTCATATGATCGCTGCCGTCGATCATGATTGTTATAATTTTATTACAATACTTAACTATTAATTTCTCATTCATCTTATATCGAATTCAAATTAGTTAAAATATTAAATTTATCTACACTTAAATTCTATATCCTAGAAAACCGCGTAAATCCATAATAAAAAATTGTGAATTACTGCACAATTTTTCCAACAGTCAGTCTATATATATTTATTCTTAACTCGGTTTAACTGCTTGGATGAAGGAAAACCATTTAGAGTGTGTTTGGATCGAGTAATTTGTATTTGGGGAGGGTATTTGGAGGAAGAATTTGAAATGACACCTAAAATGGAGTCATTTGAAATCCACTGTAGTTATGGAGAAAATATCTCAAAATGAATATTAATGGATTTGAAATCCATCATAACATGAATTCATCCAAACAAACTTAAATGGATTTGTCGATAAATTTGAAATCCATAGTATACAAATCCTTCAATCCAAACACACCATTAGGGTTTTGTATTTGGTATATAAAAATTGAAAGTGAGTTGAAGTTGATTAGCAACAGCTAGCTATATATTAGTACAGAAAGCAATTTTTAGCCCAGATAATTATCTTAATCCTCGATTAGGAAAAGCAAAACTTAGCTATTAAGGCCCTATAAATCGTAAAATCTTAGCTCTTCCCAATAAATGTCGATTTTAAATTAATCAGTGATTTTCTATTTTCATTGAGAAAATGAAATCCATTAATTTTGACTGTTGGAGTTGTGGTGTAGCCAGGTGGCTTGGCTTATGGATGTGAATATGTGATGATAGGTGATTCGTATTAATTATTTCTTATTTCTTTAAACACGTGTTTAATTATTACTTAATCCTAAAATATTGCAAAACCACAGTTATATTAATTTATAACAACTAACGTACAATATAGAAAGACAGACGACGTTGATGGGAATAGAATCAAGATCTCTAATATAATTTTTGCAGACTGCTAATTGAACTAGACAATCTATTTTCTTTTAACAGATTCAATATAATCAACATCCTTGTAGAATTTAATATGGTAAAAAAAAAATTAAAAAAAGCTGGATACCTAAAAGATCAAGCAATGTGATTCTCAATGAGCAATAACAATCATACGGTTCCCATAATTAAAATTGGAAATGAATCATGAAAGAAGTCAAGTTTCAACATTTAGGTTAGAATTACATCAGTGATATCTTAATTAGTCTTGATTTCTTCTGATCATACATTGAATATTGACTTACGTACGGTTTTAGTCTAACAATTAAAGATGATTATTGCAATGAACATAACCATATCGATCATTGACCACTAAATCATAAGCATTTTTTATTTAAATTTTGAGTAAATTTTTTTTTTTAAAAAATGAGAATTTGCGTGTTATGGAAGTTCGTGTGCGAATGATAAATTTTGTTTGTGTTTAAAAATAGATTTAAAATTGTAAAATATGTGAAATCAATACTGATATATAGGTTGATGGACAATGCGTAGAATTATTGTATTAGTTGTGTATATAATGATTATATAAATATAAATAAAAAAATGTAAAATATGAAAGAAAAAGTGAAATAATGATTATAATAAATGATTTGATTGGTAAATGTGTGAAATAATGTATATATAATTGATATATAGTTTATATAGGGGATTGAAAATGTAGAGTTGAAAAAAAAAAATTGGATGAAAATTTGGTGTGTTGTTTGTTTAGAATAGTGTGATTTAAAAATTTGAAAATGAAATTTGAAAATATAACAAACAAGGCCATAGTGTTTTAATTTCTCCGTAAAGAATTATTTTTATAATAATTGCATTTTATGTCGAATGAGTTATATTTGATTTACTGATGTTTCCCTTAAATATTGTGTTCTTTTCTCTCTACATATTCAAACTTTTAGGTAGTCGGTTTTTTAATTTGATCATACTTGAAGCACTACAAAGGATACATATTGCGAAAAGATATATATTATATATATGAGTTTTTTTAGAGAAAAATAAAAAGCCGACTAGCAATTGATGATGGTATTAATTTACCAACAAGAACCAAATAATAACATATCAGAGTTATTTCACTCTACAAGTTAGAGTTTTGCTTTCGATATAATTGTGATGTCTTGATACATTTATTCAACGTGGAATATAATTTCTTCAAAAGTGATTCGAGAAACACATTTGTTGTTTCCTTTTTTGTTATATTTCAAATATTGCAATCTTAGAAACGTAACCTTAAGAACCCCATTCTATCTGCTGTGACAATGACTGTTCCTAAGAGATAATCACAAAGCAGTCTAAAGACTCTAAACTCTAAAATATACTCAAAATATATATACAGTGTGAATACTAGGGTTAGGGCTTTGAGCACGTGGAATCAAGAATTTGATACTTATTTTGCATTAAGTCATATTACTAGAAATGATAATATTACTGATAAATATAAAGTGATAATACAAAAATTGTTATTAGAAGTATGCATGTATTAAGATTATACTTTTTCCCACTGCCTAAAAAATATTGTCATAACAAAAAATTGTATCTAAGGTATACTTATAATCTTCATCGTTAGTGACACATGTATATTTCACAACATAGGTAATATATAAATGTTGATAGTATCTAGCAATTTGTATAAATAATTGTTAATCTTTTAAAATTAATATACGCACTACAAAAATTTCATATAGTTTATAATATATAAACATATATATGATGTTGGATCAAAATAAAGTCGTGAATTTAAGTTGAAAAATCTCATCAAATGTAAAATCAACAAACGTGTATCGAACGTTGGGTCCAATCTATCTTGCAAACAGACTAGAGCTTTTCTCTCCCAACAATAATTAGGAATTTTTTTTTTTTTTGAGTGATTAAATAATAAATTATTAACATTAATAATTGATCATTTATAGTGTATATTTGATGGGCTTGTGGGCTTAGGCTTTTTGGGGTCCGCCTACGTAATCGACAATATTATTAATTGCCCCTAATAAATATTACTCACACATTATTCATAAATTAATGTTACTATTTACTAGTATGTCCCTATTCATACTTGTATACATATGACAATTTTGACATTGTCGAATAATATTTTGTGATTTTAATTAGAAAATCGGCTACATAACATCATATATAATGAGTTTCCATATTAAAGAGATCTATCAACAAATGTATAACTAGTTACTGTTATAGTAGCTAGCTATAGAAATGTATATTCACACATAGGTTAATTTCAAACCCGAGACATCTTGTTCATTAACACTCATTGTATTTCTTTGTGACATGTATGTCTTTGTATATACAAAATATGAGATATGGGATTGATTATAATTGAAGGGTATAGAATGCCAAACAAATGATTCCGTAAGAGAGATGGATAATTATGTGAAACGGATTAGAATCACATTCACATGTGAAAGGGTCATGCAATTGTGACTTTGCCTGAATCTGTTATGCGATTGCATTTCTTGTGCCTTAATATCTGCATCCTTAACTTGTTTCATGTATCCATCATCACACCTAATCCCCAACTTAATTAATTAACCTCTATTAATAATAACAAAATTATACACCACTGCTTTAATATCACCGATTTTCTAATGCTTTTTTATTTAAAAAGTACTTATATAATAAACCCCGTTGAAATTAATCAGTTGCAAATAATTTTTTTATAAAAACAAATCAAGTGAAAAATCAATGATATTAAAACTGCATTAATGTATATGCCAAACTACATTAATACATACATATAAATAAATGAGAGTTGCATTTGTGGATGATACTATAATGAAAGTCACAAAGGGTACAAATATCTTGCAATGCTTTATTTGATTTCTCTTTACTTAATATAAATGGAAAGTTAGGTCTTCCTTAAACCAGAAACCGATTGGTACCCTATTTTCATAAGTCATTAAAAGAAACTTTGACTTCAAACATTATGCAATCCACATGGAATTCTACCTATGTTACATTATCACATTAATAGCCTCTGTCACACTAATTTACACTTTTTCGTTTTGAATTATTTGTTGCAAAATATTATTCAATTTCGTATAGATTTACACATATAAGAACCTCAAAATATTTCTTGATTATAAACTTTATTAGGATAATACTGCAGAAAATGTGAGTACCATGTAATTTATATTAGTTTCTTAATTATGTTTACATATTTATCAATATTCCATCTAAGCTGTAGTGCTGACTTATCGAGTTGAACATATATATACACAGATTCGTATTGTAGTTTTGACACTTGAAATTTCTTTTAATTTATTTTAACACAATTACCCGAATGATTTAGTAGAAAGTCGCACTCCTGTCACAAATACGTTTTATTAATAAGTTCAAAATCACCTAACTGTGAACTGCATGGCATTAGTTTGTTTGTTTGTTTGTTAGTTTTCAAAATCACCTAACTATTAATGTGAGTATTAATTTCCTATCACAATTTAGTGATCATTATTCTTAATAATATTTAGTGATCATTATACTTGAACTTGGTATGTTCAGTCACTTCGCCTAATAAGAACATAAAGAGAAAGATGAGTTTGACTTGTACTTTGAATAGCTATAGCTAGTAATTGACTATATATAAATTATAAGTTTTCATACTACAATTTATAAGATAGTTGAATGGGAATTATTAATATATAGTGGATTCACTTTATAGAAATAATAATATAGATAAAATATGAAGTAATAATGTCAAAAATTGTCATTACATTTACATACAATGAATGATAATAATGTTTATTCTGCCACTACAATGATTTTAGGTAGTAAGAATTATTGTTAAGTTGTCACAAGTTTCAAATGTTTATGTTTAGTAACAACACAAATATAGTATTATTATATTTAATTTTACTATGTTATTCTAACCATGCATCACTAATTATTAATAGTGAAAATAAGTTTATTATCATTAGTTATGTTGAGTGACAACTTATATACAATTCTTTTCACTATTCAATTAAATTTAAAAAATTATTTATTTTTAATTTTTGTCTCTTAGTATATTTAATTAGTGACAATATTAATAGTGTTATATCTTTTGAAATGATTCATTCATCATATATTTTATTCACTATTAATTGTTCAATGATTTTATCCTCTAGCACCTTCTCAGCCAATTACTATGACTACATCCTAAGTGTTACACTTGATTTAACATAGAAATAGGGAAAGATATAATTTATCAAGTTATACATGTTAAAAAAAAAATTACACAAAAACCCTACATAATAAAAAAAAACTTTCTAGAAACTTGTGATTTAAATTATCACCTAGTTTTTTATTAAAACTAAAATACCCCTAAAAAATGAGGGTTCATCTGAATATTATTTGAAATTGATCATCAGGAACATTTCATAATTAAGTTGTTATGAACTTGCGACTAATTAAACATGGATTATATCAATTGGTACGATGTATTGATTATAACATTTTTGTGTCCCCTATGGACATATTATGGGCCCCGTGATTAGCTGTTCCACATGAACTATAATATGAACTCAGGTTATTGTCCACATTATTAATCATGGTCATTAATCATTCTCTAAATTGGATATTTAGGTCTAAAATTATTCTTAATTAGCTGTTATTAAATAATTTTAACATTGAAGAGTGTGTTTTGTGTGTGATAAAAATGGACTGCATTATTTAAACACTATGGGACTTTGGTTCATCATGAAACAAGCAATAGACCCCACATATTCCCCTAAGTGTGGCGTAACATCAACTAGATATTTTTTGTAACACATATTATTTGCATTAAACATTGTCTAATTAATTTTATTTCCATGATTTAGGTTTTTATTATAAGAACAATTATATTATCATGAGATGTTATATGTTACATATATAATCATTCCTTATTATATTTTTAAATTTTAGTATGTAATAAAGGCAATAAATGTGGGTGATTGGAGTTCTGTAGTTAATATTTACAATAAAAAATTCTGATTAAAAACCAATGAAAAGAAGATAATGGCTAGTCTTTTTACATGTAGCATTTTTTTCTCATATTTCATCACTTCTTCTAGTTGAGTTCAATTATTTAGAAATAAAAATGCTACATACAACCAAATTAGCAACTATATATAATTTTTCTATACATAATTTAATAATATTTTCTCACTCTTTCAAAAAGAATTTAAATTCATAGTCGAGCTATATCAAGTTAAATAAAAATTAATTAATTTATTTTAGTTGCACTAGAAAAGAAAAGTAACCTAATTACGATATGTAATATTCGTGACAATGAAACCCTAAATTTGTAGCTGTCAGTTCCCTTTCTACATTGGCCAATTCACATTCGCCCTTTTCAGCGCATTACATAGCAAATTCCAAATAAAAGAATACAAAAAAGAGACAGAAAGAAAAGAAAATAAGACAAATATTGCATTTGTTCAAAACCAAAAAAAAAAAAATAACAATTGCAGATAATATTTATTAGCTAGTAATAATAATTTAGTCAAATAAAAATGGGGACATTTATTCATCAAATTACAGCTAAATGAATTTAAAATGTTTTTAAATGAACCATCAACTATGCTATCAACTTTTCTTACTCATTTAAATTTCTCAAAAAAAGAAGATATTGTTTGAAGATGTGACAAGTAATTGGTGATCACTGATCATCATTAACATTCAAATAATATTAACCCTAAAAGAAATATGGCAACTAATAATATTATAAGGATTGGATCCTCGTATAATTATTACCTTTTGGTAGCGTTTGGTTGGGGTTTGTAGGGGTGATATTAATTATCAATCCTAATTTTAAGTTTGGTTCAACAAGGTCGGCTCATGATACGTAACAAGCCCGATATTTAATCACCCCATATCTAGGATAGTAGATACCACCAGGTAGGTGGTATCCACTATCACAAGATTATATCCAACCTATTTTGAAAAGTAAAATTATGAATTTACCCATCACATTTAACCTATCATTTAACTTAATTTCTATTTTGTTATATTCCTTAAAAACCTATCATTGAATCAATCTTAAAAATATGGAATTAAACTTCAAACTTTGGTATTAAAATCATCAAATAAGCAAAGTAAATATGTTCTATATAATCATATTATTTTATTAAGATACTCAAAATATTTTTATTTGATGTATAAAATATATTCCATATTGTTAAGTATAATTTTTTATATATATGATTTTGATAATTCAACTTCAATAATAGGTAAAGAAAAGTAAATATATTTTATATAATCATGTTATTTTATCAAGATACTCAAAATATTTTTATTTGATTAGGATAAGATAAGTAAATATATTTTATATAATTATGTTATTTTATCAAGATATTAAAAATATTTTTATTTGAATATAAAATATATTCCATATGTTTAAGTATAATTTTATACAAATGATTTTTATAATTCAACATAAGTAAAATAAATATATTTTGTATAATCATATTATTTTTTAAGATACTCAAAATATTTTTATTTGATGTGTAAAATATATTCTATATTTTTAAGTATAATTTTATATATGTGATTTTGATAATTCAACATCAACAATAGGGGTATTTTAGACTTTTTCATTGTATCACTCCTTATATATAATGTCAACCAAACAACTTGAATATATATCATCTAGGATATCACTCTCATTTATAATCCTACCCAAACAAGTTTTTGGCAATGAATCTTTCAATTTCTCTCATAACTATCAAACATAATATTATCATGTTCTACACATGATACCAACCAAACGATACCTTTTTGTCTCGTGTAGAAGCTAAGGGATCTAGAAAACTTAAATCAATTTTGTCTAAGGAAATATAAGAGAGTGAGAGAGAGATTATTAGTGGGTGACAAAATACACCATCGGTTCAAATACTCCCATCATTCCTAGATATACATAGAAATAAAGTTATATTTCATGAAAATAAACTTATTTTGGGAATTACAACCATCAGTGACAAATAATATTTAGAGGGTGTTTGACTAAGCTTATAAGCTCTTTTAAACATCTTATAAGATGTTTGAGAGCTTATAAGTTTTTTAAAAGTGTTTGGAAATTTTTTTTAATAAAAACTTATAAGACCAAAAAAATAAGATGTTTGGATCTTATAAGCTAATAAAAAAATAAGTTAGCCAAACCCATCTTATTTCAAAATCTTAAATTTTGGATGTTGTTTATATTTTTAATAGACATAAATAACCCTAGTTAATTTTCTCCTTTTCAATAATACATTTTTCCAAAAAATATTTATTTTTATTATTACCCAAATTCTCTCGTATAACATTTGGAAACATCTTATAACTCCAATAGACATATTTTATTCAAACACTTTAGAGCTTATTTTTTAAATAAGATTAAACATCTTATAAGCTTTTAAAACATTTTATAAGATGTAAGAACTTATAAGATGTTTTAAATAAGCTTGGCCAAACACCCTCTTAGTCATGTATATTAAGCACCAAAAAATACAAATATTAGTAGTGTAATGGTGGGTGTCGAATCCAACAAAAATAAATAACCTACTCGAAAAGATTTGTAAATAGTGACAAGTAGGGTCGATCCACAGGGAATGGTGTAGAAATAATTCCTAAGTTACTAATATCAATTAAAAAGGGGTTTTGGATTTTGATTAACTAAAAATAATTTGAAAACAATTTAAACGCAATTAAAACGCAAGCAAAAAGGTAAATTTCGAATTCAATGAGAGATGAGATTCTAGTCTTCGGATATTTCGGTATTGATTCTATAATTCGATCATCGATTGCAAATAAAATAGTTCAATGATGTTAAATAAATTAGCTATAGTCGTCAACAAGCTCTGACGACCTCGTTTTTCCTTACGTCTTCGATAACCAAAACAAGCTCTTTGATTACTGCTCTTATCAATAAGACAACCCTAAACAAGCTCTTAGGATTTAATCTACCGATAGCATTCAAACACTAGAAAAACACTAATTCCGATCAATAAACACACAAGCTCGGATTATTTAAACCGGATCACTAATTCCCATAACGACTAATCGAAAACTTGTCCATAATCAACGTCGCTAACTGCTACGAATATTAGGGTTTACCAAACAATTACGGATTCGGGTCCTAATTAGCTAAATACGATTTCAAAGATTAAATAATTGATCAGGTTATCTAACCTATTGAAACATATTATCAACAAGGCTCGGAGAAAAAGTAAATACTCAAAGAACAATGAAGATAAAAGCACAAGCAATCTCACGAAATTAAAAGAAATCAAACCTTAAAATCCTTTGACTAGAATTATGTGTTTAGCAACACATAATCAAGAATCGTCTACAAAAGTTGAAGAATTCGAAATCCCCCAAGAAAGAAAAACGTGAATAGTAAATAAAAGATAGATGTCTTTGTGGAATAATATTCCACTTATTTAACCTAGGGGAATCCTAACTAAACAAGGAAACAAATAAAAGATAGGATTTTAAAAATCCTAATCCAACTAGGATTGTTCAAAATAAGGAAATAAAGTGCTAAACAATAAAGAAAATAATCCCTTAACATGTTGGGAATTAAAAACGTGTATCAAAAAGTCGGATTTCAGCCAAAAAGTCCAAGTCCCGAATCTGCCTTGTCAAAAAAACAGAAAGATTGCTGCTTTTAAGCGTGACCAGTTGGTCACGCTTATTTCTTGTGAGCTTTCTGCCCTTGCCAAACTGTCCAAGTCCAAACTTCGTCAAATTAAGCGCTTTTCATCATCTTTTCAATCCATCCTCGTCCTAACACCTAGATATGACAATAGAAGCATAAAACTATGAGATATGGACCAAAAACGTAACAATAAACGCAATATATCACATAAGAAACGTGTACGAAATACACGTTAACATGTAAAATAACACATGTTGTACATATATAATAAGGACTAAATAAATTGTTATTCCCATACTATATACGAATAACATCGCCACCTTTCAAATAACAAGAAGATAAATATTAGAATTTGCTATTCAAATAATGACAAATGGTATATTTGCTTCTTGTATGATAATTTGGTTGACATATTCTTTTTCAGAGGATTTTTTTTTCACGATAAAACTGAGAACAAATTATTTTAGGAATAAGCGATGCAGTGTTTAGATGTGTTTATTAAGAGAAAAATAAATAATGATTGTAGTTAATATGATATGTATTTTGTTGTGGGAAAATTATTTAAGTTAAAATTTAGACATAATTTTTATTTCATATTTATAGTCAAACTCAATGATTTACATATGAAATGCAGTCACATTGGATCTTATTTTGAACATTTTGTTATTTTTTATGAAAAATAAATAATTAATTTGACTGTCGAAAGATAATCGAAAAACTCTTTTAATCAATAATGTTAATTGTCAAGTCATAAATAGTAAAACTTCAATTTTACTATCTTTTGCAAGATTTTTTTTAAATTTTCTAAAAAGTTTGAAAGATTTTTCATAAGAAAAATCCTACAATATGCCAAACAAAGGAAAAAAAGAATGTACTTGTACAAACTTATCCCCAACAATATTTATAGAACGATAACACCATCCAGACTTAAATTACAATTTCACCGCCATCATCTCCAAAAAAAAAAAAAATAGTAATATATAAATTATATAACAAATTAATGATTATTTAAATTTTTTATGGCAAATAAAATATTAAACCCAAAGGGTAGTAAATAATAGGAGCATTAAGGCTTGTTTGACAGGGAATGAAATCTAAAATGGGAATAAGATTTTTGGTAATTTGATTACTAGAAATCTGATTCCATTAATAGTGTTTGGTTTCTACAAAAAAATTGGGTAAGGATATATATATTTTTTTCTTTTTTATATTTTGTTCAAATACATATAATAAAGAATGGAATCTAAAATAAAGACTTTGACATAAATACCCTTATTTTAAATCATATTTGTATAATCTAATTATAAATTTTATGACAAAGTAGAATATTTGATATTATATATATACATAAGTGTATATACATATATATATATATATATATATATATATATATTTAATTTGGTTAAAGAATAAATAAGATATCAATTTGGTTTAATTGCATTATCCTCTTTTAGAAAAATGATAATTAAATTGAACATGCTTATTTTTTATTTACATATTTTTTGACTTTTAAAAAAATTACATGTATGCATTTTTCATATACCAATGCATTGATAATTATTTTAAGTCGGAAACATATTATTGTTAATAAATAAAATATATTAATCATATGTGACTAACAACCAGTTCAAAAGTACTATCGCAAAAACAACATAGCAATTCAATTTCATTCAATAAATAAATATCAAATAAAATGAAATTACGATCTATTTTGACAATGAAAATATTCTAAATAAATTAAAAATACGAAACTATTTCTTCATAAATAATAACTTAAATGAAATGAAAAAAATAAATAACTATTTTGTTGATTTTGTATTATATTTGATATAAGGGTAGTAATGACATTAAAGTAGTGCATTTATGATTACCTTGATATGGTAATCACATTACCTCCATAAAACAAGGTAATGTAATTCCCTTATTTGAGATGATAATTCTCATATTTTGGGAATTAGATTGCATTCCATAATATCAAATAAAAAATACCAAACAAAGTTATTTGATTTTTGGGAATCATATTCCCCATTTTGATTTCATTCCCTTAACAAACAAACGGAGCCTAAGGGGAAAGTAGATGTAATAGGGCATATGCATAAGAAAGGCATGACATAGGAACCATAAACTTCTTCTTATCAATATCCATCCTTCATTTTTATTTTTGTTGCCGTCTATGTTGCTCTGTGGGTCCCACACACATCCCCATCTCCACGTGTCGCCTTCCCATTCGTCCCATGGTAACGCTCGTGTCGATTTATTAATAGCCTAATTTTTCCTAATCACGTCATCATTAAGCACTAATCTCCTCCTTTGCAACTACAATAAGCCCAACCAACGAAGTGACCATTTAACCCTTTACCCTAACACGTGGCACCACCCTATTGGCCACCCATGCATGGGAGTAAAACATGTATTTGTACGTGATCCACGATACATAGGTTCGTATATCCAGTATATAAAAAGATTGGGTAGCCAAGTCCAAGCAAAAACATTTGAGATAGATTTGTGGTATAGTTTTTTTTCTTTCATTTCTTTGATATACCATGCTTTTCTTCTCTGATAAATTTCCAAAATCCAAGAGCTTAAAGGGTATAATAATTCATCCATAAAAATCGATTTCTAAATTACTAGTACAAAAACAAAAAAGAAAAATCAGGCATGGAAAGTACAGATTCATCGACTGGATCACAACAGCCTCAGCTGCCACCTGGCTTCCGGTTCCACCCCACCGACGAAGAACTGGTGGTTCACTACCTCAAGAAGAAGGCGGCGTCTGCCCCTCTTCCGGTCTCGATCATAGCTGAAGTTGATCTTTACAAGTTCGATCCATGGGAACTTCCAGGTATATATATCTATATCTATATATATATATTACAAAATTTATTCTATATATATTCCAATTTCTATGTAAAATGAATATATATCTATTTTTCTACATATGAAAAAATCAGCAAAGGCTACATTTGGAGAGCAAGAGTGGTATTTTTTCAGCCCGAGGGATCGAAAGTACCCAAACGGGGCGAGGCCAAACCGGGCTGCCACTTCGGGCTATTGGAAAGCGACAGGGACCGATAAGCCCGTTTTAACGGCGGGTGGGACCCAGAAAGTAGGGGTGAAAAAGGCACTTGTTTTCTATGGTGGTAAGCCTCCTAAAGGAATCAAGACTAATTGGATCATGCATGAATATAGGATTGTTGATAATAAAACTAACACGAAGCCTCCCGGGTGTGATATTGGCAAAAAGGGCTCCTTAAGGGTAATCCAACGACTCAGATTAATTTGATCATCAAACTATACGATTTCGATTTTCATTTATTTATTCTCTATTTTTCAGCTCGATGATTGGGTTTTATGTCGGATCTACAAGAAGAACAACGCGCAGAGGCCTATGGATCAAGAACGAGACGATATAAACGATATGATTGGTTCGATCCAGCCTAATATACCATCAATGGCAAAACTGCAGGGACTTAAAGCCTCAAATTATGGAACTTTAATTGAAAATGAACATAATTTGTATGAAGGGATGATGGGAAATGATGCATTAAAGGCTCATCAGCTACCTTTTATGACTACTCATGACCCTAATCTCATTTCAGGCAAAAGAACACTGCCAAATCTATACTGGAACGAAGAAGGGAACAATAATTCTCCGGCCACTAAACGATTTGTCGCCGAAAATTGTGATGTAAGAACAGATGAGACGACGAGTTCTATAGCCACGATGCTGAGTCAGCTTCCACAAACGTCGTCAATTCAGCAACAGGCAATGCTGGGAAATATTGGAGATGGGGTTTTCAGACAGCAACAGTATCAGGTCTCTGGAATGAATTGGTACAATTAAAATTAATTTTTCGAAAAAAAAAATGCTAGAATTTTTATTTATGTCGAAGTATAATTTATACAAGAATGAAGATCGTGGTGAATTATGATTGCTGGATATGGGATTTGAGATTTTGTTGATATAGGGAAGAAGGATCCATATTTTTATGGTTTTAGGATAGATGAGGAGGGTATATATTTTTTTACTTGTTATTTTTGTTTTGAATATTAATCATCATATACTATTATTTATATATATATATATATATACTATATGTTTTGGTCATTGTAGAGATGAAAATTTATAGAAATCTTGTACTGATATTGTTGTAGAAAATAGAAGAAATAGATTATTGAAATTAATTTATTTTCTTCTGGATGCCAATAATAATAAATAGTATTGTACGACGATTAAGTAAATGCAAACTACTGTTCTTTAATTTTTTTTATTACATTTTTCGTTAATATTTCACCAACAGCAAATTGTGTCATCATAAATCTGAAGTGGATTGACCATGATTTGAAATCTTTGTGATGAAAGTGATCAGGAATGGGCTTGGGATTCTTTACATCACAGCAAACCCTATTAAAAAACATGCAACATTTCACATTTTTAGACTAGTACATGCTTAATTCACTTTTGTGAACATATGTGTCACTACAATAAAAAAATAATATTAGCGACAAATTTCAAAGTGGTAATTAAAAAATTATCATTAGATATAAATAATGAGGGATAAGAATATTTGTTTTGTTGACAAGAATTTTTTAAAATGATCTTTATAAATAATTTGTGATCCACATATAATGACAATAGTAATTCCTTTTACTAAGTTATCACGAAATGTGATGTGCTAATTGTCAATATTGATAATAATATTTTGTTATTAACTATCAAGTGTGACGAATTTTATTATAGTTTATCATCATTAAACATGTAAAACAACAAAATAAATATTGTCACTGAAAATTGACAATTAGCAATAATTTTAATATTGTCACTTGATATTTTATTATTAATTTTTTTAGAGTACTCAAACTATCTTTCAGTCGACATATAAGAATTAATTTTCTCAAGGGTTACAACAGCTCTTCATAAAATAACTAATTGTTATTGCCACCTTTAGGTTTTAGAGGTGATACAATATAGTGCTTCAAATTTGAAGGAGAACGAAAAAAAGCAATTGTTTAATATATATCTTATGATTGAATATAATATCCATTTGAAACAATTCATAATCTCGTTGACAAAAAAGGAAATTTATGTGTGATAAAAAAAAATCAATTACTCGATCCGATATATGAAAAAAGGGATAAAACTTTCATGTAAAAAGTAGGATAATGTTCTTCAATCCAGAATGAATAATCTTCAAACTTTTTATATGAAAAAAGATGAGTTTAATTCTCCAAAAATTCAGAATTAAAAAAAAAAAATTATTCCAGTCCCACCATTTCCTTTTTCTTTTTATTTCTCTGTCCATGATTGCACAAATAAAAATAGTATTAATATAGTCCTAGAATTTAATCTCAAAACAGAAATCATTTTCATACTAACATGCAATGAATTGAAGTAACAAATTGACAAGAACTAATAGCCTAATACTAGTTAAAATGCACTCTCTCTTAGAAAGTAACCATTCTTGATAACCTAATTCTGCATTATTCACATGCCATGGCCATCTTCTTTAGGATATTTAATTAAAAGTAAGCCATACTTAGTAAAATATCTTTTAATCTAGAGAAATCATTCATCCAAAAATTATATAAAATAATAAATTAAATTAAATCCTATCTTAATTTGTCCTATTGCCAGCTTGATCTTTTCTATTATCGTCAAAATTTCCTCGATTTAATCTCCAAAAGCTTTCATGAATTAATGGTCTGAAAAGAACTAGCCAAATTGTATTCTACCATCACACCAATAGGTCTTTGCATTTTGACAAGATGAGGGGGCCTATATACTTCACAAATATTGCTAATTTATTTTTTATTTCCCTTGGCTATAATTAAATGAATTTAGGGACCATCTCATCTGTCATAAAAAGAATCATTATCTTTAACCACAGAAATTTATTATCGTTAATTTCATTCCCATTTAAGGAAAGAGTACAAAACAACTTTAATACGTTATTTCATTTCATAAGTGCTTAATATGGAAAATAGATAATGGGGGATGATAGAGATTTGATGCACTAAATATTTATAATCACTTCTGAAAGGCACTTTCATAACCCTGTAGAAATATATCAATATTTTCATCGAAATACATTTGAAAAGGGTAATGTTCATGCATCTTGTATTCTTGTCGATGTACGGATGATGACATTACGAATTTTTATAAAGATAATAATGCAAGAATATATATAACTTTTGCATAAATATGTCATCACTTTCTAGATAAATAGATTTTTCATCACATAAGTTTGAAAGGGCTTAAAAAGTATGATACAATATGTAGCTGCGCTTTAGAAGGATACATTTGATTCAATTATGAGATGCAAGCTTAATTCTCATGTCATTACAAGAAATATAATAATGGTGATGAAAAGTTAACTAGCAAATTCGTACTAGATAGCCTGTCAACATGCGGTTATTATCCGTACCCGCACATTACCTGTTAACTTTTTTATTTCGCCCGACCCAGACCCAACCCGATCGTTTACCCGATGGGTAAACTGACCGGATATTGACCAGGTGAAAGTGTATACCAGGTCGGGTCGGCCCATTTTTTTTTTTTTTTTTTGCTTTTAATAAATTATTATATTGTGAATTTGGATCAATGTCCTTACACCACTTAAACTCGATCTAATGTTTAATTTAATTTTTTTATATTTTATTAAATTAACTTCACAAATCACACTTTGTATTTGTAGCATTCTCACATATTTAATTAGAGAATTTATAATTGGTCAAAAATCATGAATGAACTTTGGTATCGTGATAAATAATAGAGAATTGCTCGACAATACACTACTTTAACAACCAAACTTCAACCAAAATACCCATGAACAACCAAGACTTCAACAAAATTTAACAACCAAAGACTTTAACCAAATATAGAGATATTCCTAATTAATTCTGAACAACCAAAAACTTCAACAAAATGTATCTTCTAACTTCTGAAAGTACAAGAGTTTTCTATCACTCGCAATCATAAATGCACTGTTGCTATGAGGAATTGATCTCCACTTTAATGTTTCTTCTCATAGCCTTTGGATGCTCTCTGCTTCGGATCCAAATGATTGAGTAGAACTCGATACTGTAAAAAAATTATATTACAATGAGAAATAAGATATAGTTCACAATTTAGAGATAATTATAAGAATAAATAAAATCAACTTACTCGTATTTGGATCTGGTTCCATTCTAATCCAATCATCAGCTACTATAAGTTCTTCAACCACATCTAAACTTAAAGAAGCACGCGACTCATCAATGACATGTCCTCCCACACTAAAAGTTGCCTCAAATGCAACCGTAGTAGCTGATACGGCTAATACATCACGCGCTATCTTTGCCAATATGGGAAATCTAGGGTTATTCATCTTCCACCAATTCAAGATACTAAAATTCTCAACTTTAGGATACCTTGTCTCCTCTAAATAGCTTTCACACTGCGATTTTTCATTGGCTAAGCCACTTCTCTCGTCAAACCATCTCTCATAGTCTTCATACTCATTGCATGTGCGGGGGATGGGGCTACTTCCAACCGTCGTATTATTCGTAGATGGAGCTACGACACCACCCCCGTATGTGAGGAACAAATTTTTCAAAGTATCGAGAACCCTTTTGATATAGCGGTCGGCATCTGAATCATATATCCTAGTATAGTAATACTCCACCAAACTCATTTTGTACCTAGAATCGAATACCACTGCAACAGCTAAAACCAAACAACACTCGTCCCAATACTTAACAAACTTTTGCTTCATTAGATAAGCCATGCTCTTAATGAAATCATTCTCACTTTGTTCCCACTCATTCATCTTCAACTGAATCATACATATGTGTGGGAAGAAAACATTTGAAGTGGGGTACTTGCTGCCACTAAAACGCTTAGTAACTTCATAAAAAATACTAGACACCCATGTATAGCTATAGCCCTCTCCCATTCCAACTTAGATGGGTTAGACAAATAATGTTTGTCCATCCTTTCAAGATGACAAAAGGCTTCTCTAAGAGGCAAGACTGTCTCACGCAAATCATATGTGGAGTTTCACCTATTAGGCACATCCATCGCCACTTGCCTCTTATCTTTCAAGTTACATTCGTATAGCGCGGTTTCAAACGTTTGAGCTGCTTTAGGGGACCTTTTTAAATATCTAGATGTTTCACGGATCTTTTTTATAGGTCCCCTAATCTGACTCAAGCCATCTTGCACAACTAAATTAAGTATGTGTGCACTACATCTCACATGCAATAAATCACCATTTAAATCAATCAAATTTTTAGAAACAAGCCATTCTTTCAATTTACTAATCATTGAATTATTAGATGTAGCATTGTCTACAACAACTGAAAATAGCTTCTTATCCAGATTCCATTCCAAAATGGATTCTTGCATAAAATCAAATAAATTCTCACCTCCATGAGGATACGGAATTTTCTTAAAAGCTATAATTCTCTTATGAAGCTCCCAATCCTCATCAATAAAATGAACAGTCACACAACAATATGAAATATGTGAATGCTCAGATGACCAAATGTCAGTAGTTAAAGACAATCTAGAATGAACCCCACCCAACAACCTATGCATTATGATCTTTTCTTCCTTATAAACATTTATCACATCAGCTCGTATTGTGTTTCTACTAGGAAGATCAAAATTGGGGTTCAAGCCTTTTAGAAAAGCCTCAAAAAATTTATGCTCTGCCATGTTGAACGAATACTTATGTTTAATACATGTTATTGCCAATTGTGTCATACTTTTTGAGTGGTCAAATACAAACTGAACTACATGACTCCCTTCTAATCCAAGATTCGATTTATTAGGGCAAGAATTGACTATATGGTTTTTAAAGTGAGTAGTCACATCAGAAGGCTTAGCAGACATTACCTTACTACAATAGTTGCATTTTGCTTGTGTAATGTTGTTCACCCCTTTTATCTTCGTAAAAATGGCTCCAAACAAACGAGGCCTTTCTTTTTCTACCCTGAGTTTGACTAGTAACCTCCTCATTGCCACGAAGACGATTAGGTTGACTCGATTCCGACGTCGACATGCTAAGACATATAAAGAAAATCAAGAATGAATAAGTTTTAGTTGCAGACTTGCAGTCTTATGATATGATATGAATATTATAAAGTAATGCATGAGATAGATAACAATGACATGATTACAAATTGATTGTGAAATGTAATCCATCAATTCAATAAATTAAAGAGATGAGTATGGCATTTCTTATAAATTTTCACTTTTCTACTGCATTTTCTTGATGATTCTTATATCCCTTGAGACAAATTGGGGATTGCTTTCTTGATGTTATATTTAATATATACAATTTGTATATACAAACATCAAGCAATTCAAAACTCCAAATCAGAACAAATAATCCTTTTTTATACATCTATGTTAATAATCCTTTTTGCAGCTGAAGAAATCAAAGAACTGTGGCAAGAGTATGAAAACAACTCATCTTTAGAGGCCAATCTTGTGAAAGATTTCGACAAAGTATGTAGTTTATACCCTTTTCGATCACTTTATTCTGATTTTTAAATAATTTATATCAAAATTCTCCATTTGGTTTTGCACGAGATTAAACAAAATGTGCATATATATATATATATGTATATATATACATTTATAGGAAGAATTCAAACTGATTATTAACAAAATTGTCAATCACTTAACAAAAAAACTTATAATACAAAGTTAGAAGGTTTAAAAACGAGGATTCGAGTTTACCTTAAGACTTTAGACTTTCTCGTGGAATCCCATCAACCTTAACTGTTGGCAGTTGGCGGTTGAGCAGCAAAATGGGGAAGGAAAAGTTGACGGCGGAGCTGTGGAAACGGATGGTGGAGACGGAGAAGATGAATTTCGAGCAGATTGTTGAGTTGGGGATGAGTTTAAAAGAAAGCGCGAGCAGCAGTTTGAGATTCTAAGGTCTACATACGTAAATTCTTTAGGGTAAGAAAAGAAGTGACAGGGGTTTACAAAAAAAATCAATTTTAATTACCCAACAGGTATTGGGCGGGTATTGACCGGGTAATCCGCCCATGGATTTGTTTTGGGTAAATAACCTGGACCCGAATGTTTAATAACCATCGAGTTCGGGTCAGGTGCGGGTGAACTTCCTCACGGACTGGGTCCGAGTCCGAGTGAAATAAATTTCAAACCGGTCCGGGTTTGGGTCCGGGTGAAATAAATTTTGAACGGGTACAGGTACGGGTAAAACCCGCCCGTTGACAGGCTTAGTACTAGAGAGACCACTTTTCTTCTTCAATATTAGTAATTATATAAACTTAATAATGATAATATCTATTATTAAAATATTGGTATATTTTAACTTTTGATGTCTCTATTTGTTCTATTTTTTAATGGTAAAATAGTTAAATAATAAAACAAATTGTATGAATCTAGATGTATAATTAGGTTACTTAATTCTTAAAAGTATCTCATAGCAAACTCTTATTGGAAGTGTTTTCAGGCTTTGCATTGGCTGACTAGGACGATGGAATACCGGTCTTCCAGGTCGGACATTTATTGTGATATTTTTTATTCTGTATTGGCCGATAGGTCATACTGGTATTCCAATTGTCTTGGCAAATATTTTGAGTCTCTGCATTGGCCGACTGGGACGACTGGAATACCGGTCGTCCCGGTCAAACATTTATTGTGATACTTTTTGATTCTATATTGACCGACCGGTCATACAGGTATGCAAATCGTCCTAGTCGGCATTTTACTACAAATGTTTTGAGTCTCTGCATTGGCCGACTGGGACGACTGGAATATCGATCATCCCGGTCGGACATTTATTGTGATATTTTTTTATTCTGTATTGGCCGACCGGTCATATTGGTATGTCAATCGTCCTAGTTGGCCTTGTATTGCAATAGTTTTGAGTATCTGCATTGGTCGATTGGGAATACTAGAATACTGGTGGACCCGTTCCTAGCATTTAAAAGAGAAATTCTTGAAAAAACTACAATAGATTGCATAATGCTTCAATATAACATTGTTAATAACCTAAATAGCAGATTCAAAATGCTTCAATATAACATTATTAACAACATAATTGATAGCATGCATAAAGCAAAAGTCTACAACTAAAATCAATTAATATATCGCAAAATAAAACCTTGATTTCGATCAGCCAAACAAAATAGAATACATCTTTACCAATATTACAAAATACTTATCACCTACATCCTAACTCGCCAAGAAACAAACATCATTCAATTAGAATTCATCCAAAGTCCAAACACATAAAAAACATCCTATAATAAACCAGCACAAAAGTAATCCGAAGTAATAAAAATATATTATAGGTCCAACATCCTATAACACAAAAAAAAAATTCATCATATAATTGTTTCACAATAAAAAAAATACTAATAAATAACCTTATACAATTACTTCGTTGGAGGCTGGGTGTATGGAGTCTTCTGAACTCTTGATTTCTTCATCTTTCTCTTTGGTCGTTCCTGTATTTGTTCCACTTCCTCGACCTCATGGTTACATCTTCTTCAGTATCTTCACATTCTACATTTTCATCTTTATCGATCAAATGAGTTGGAACAATGCAGTCTATATTGTCTCCATCAACGCCATCTCCACCCAAAATATTTATTTCATCATCTATCCTATAATCTCTGTGCCCACTATTTTCTCCAAGGTCATCATCTAAGTGTTGTAGCATCCCTTGTACCATTCGCTCAACTCGTTTACCGCTTTTTTGACTTTTGAAAGCTCATGTGTTACTGCTTATTTTACTTTTGAAAGCTCATGTATTACCACATTTAATCTTTCCATTATTTCACCCATCATTCTAATGTATTTATCAGATTCTTCAGATTGGGGTGTTCTTGCTCTGGGTGGCTCATTTACAATGCTAACTTGTGGCAGTCTTGTTGTGTCATCTATATCGCTAGTCTGTGGACGTCCAGTATCTGCCATGACATCAACTCTCGGTTGTTCAACGTCCTCTCTATGATCAATCACTTGAAGGAAAGAACGTTGACCTTCCACATTTGCACGTCATATATCTTCGAAAAAAATAAGATTCTCATTATTCAGTATAGTTATCCATTGATCAATAACAGTGTCAAGGGATTCTTCGTACGGAGCAAACCCCTGCATATGCGCTACTTGGTTCTCCTCTGACGTGGGTGTAAGTATGTTCACGATATCCTAAATATTAAGGAGCTTCAATTAATAACATATAAGCCGAATATTTTGATTTATTAAAGAATATACTAACCTTGCTATTTCCGACCACTTGAAGGATTTTCTGCAAAGTTGGAGCCTATTTTTCTTTTCCGATTGAGTACTCCACTTGCATATTCTTAGTAGTGATCCATTGACACCCTTTTTCAAACGAGCAAATTTTGGCGATAGTGTTGAAATGCACTCAAAAGCAGACGATAGTCATAATCGTTAGATTATAAATTATATAAAAATTTATATTTTTAAAATTGAAAATATAAATTTCTTACTATTAGAGATAAAATGAATTCAGGAAATGACCAATGTTGGGAACTTAATTTACGTTTTAAGTCTAAGTGCTGCACGTCATTCCTCAAATTGGTGTAAGTTTTTCTACCCTACGGAAATTTGTTCACGAACTCAAGATCCTCCACAATTCTAAGTAGAGAGTCTTTAATTTATATTCCATCTTTCATATGGCTCATCAATATGGAAGACACAAAGTATAAGACACCCATTTTTAACTTGTCTTCCGAAATTGCCGATGCTTGTTTTTCACATTTTCTTTTTCTTTTCGCATTCTTCCTCCTGTCATCTTGATCTTATTTTGTACCGGGTGGAATCACCATTCCCTTAAGTTTTTACCTTACAATTTTTAAACTGACTTTTCCTTTAAAATTCCGCTTCACAAAACTGTCACCACTTGGATACTGCCGAGGAAAACGATTGCAATTCAAGCCACTGATAAGTGCATGCTCCATTAAAGAGTATTGTATAGGTGTGTCATTTAGGACAAACCACAATTTGTGTTTTTTTTGTCGTTTTCACTCTCTGGTAAAAAGCATCCACATTGGAGTTAAGCACATCTCGATATACGGAGCAACTTAAAAAAGATGGCCAAACTGTGATTCTTTGAACTATTTCATTCCATTTGGATGGTCTCTCAAGCATTCTGTAATGAACTCGACTTCTTTTGCCAATTTACAACTTGTCGAAATTTTGCACTTAAAAAAATTTTATTGTTGAGAACTCAATACAAAAGTAGGCTTAGAAAAATATTGATAGATATTAAAAATAATATTCACAGTATAAGACAATCGTACTACTCACCAGGAGAGTCTCTATTCGTGATCCTGATGCCTCTTCTGTGCTTGGAGCAACAATTGTTGGTATTGATGCTTCTTCTGTGTTTGGAGCCCCTATTTGTGATTCTGATGCCTCTTCTGTACTTGGAGCAACCACTGTTGGTATTGATGTTGTTGTCTGTGGTGGCAAGTTGCAGTCAATAGTATGGGGTGGAGTCTCACTTATTCCGTCACTTTCAGATCTTGACCCGCTCTCCGTAAAATCTAGACGCCGTTGCTGGGTAGGGCGAGGGGAAGAGTCCTGAGGTCGAATTCGTGTCGTAATAAATTGAACTTGTAAATGAAAGATATGAATGAATATTGTAAAATGAATTTAATGCATGAACTACAAAATCTACATTCTGCTTTGAGGAGAATATTTGAAATATGCAATTTTTGAGAAAATCTCAGTCATTAGTTTATTTAGTGGCACACTAACATCTAACCTTTGAACTATGTACAATATCAACTTTCCATTTGTAGAAATCGTAGAGCTCATGTACATTCTCTTCAATGACTTTTCAAAAGATAACAATAGAAAACTCAATTTCAAGTCTTTAACAATCAAACCTCTTAACAACAAAATATAAGAAACTGAGCATCTAGGCATTATCCTATTCTCCATAATGAAAAGATAATCGTAAGGCAACTTGCAATCATCCTCGAGTCCCAACCCATCTTAGTAAGTAGAAAATCCATCATTTTAGATATCTTCTTTTGAGATAATCATACAATTAGGATGCTTCATCAACGTTATATAGATATCATCTTTCGACCAACCCCAATTACTGTAACTCACCTAACACAGAGCCCAAATAATTTTATTGACATAGCATGTAAAGCCAACACAAATATTGATTTGAGAAACCAAAAGGTTTCGAGGATTTCAGCTGAAATGTTACAAAAATTAGAACCTTGTACTCAACTACAATATCTCAATATCAATTAATCAATAAAAAAAACTAGTATAGGAAAACAACAAAACAATCAAGCATATAATGGTTTTTACTTTGTAAAAGAAGCTCATTTTGGCTGATCCTTTGGCGATTTGGAAATTGGAATAGTCGCAATTTGCAACTGTATATGACAGGATCAGCTTGGAAACACTATTCATATGCAGTATCTATGGTTGTGATTGTCGTTGAACGTTTTAGAAATTGTTTCTTTTTGTGTAATATGTTGGCATGTTGTTAGTTTAAAGCAAAAAAACGTGTTTTATGAAAATATACACACATTTTACATGCTTGTGAACTTCAATTCTGTCTACAAATTCTTTAAGCTTGCTTTGCTTTTAAGATTACAAAGCGACACGAATAAAAAATGCACTTCAAGGAAAACATTTGAGAAAAATATATCATTCATTTTGTAAGGATCCAATGCAATAACCTGCAAGTAGCTTCAAATATGTAGTGCCACAACAAATTGCATCAAAATGAAGATAAAAAAAAGAAACGTAAAAACATGGTAGAGTAATACTAGTAGTAGATCATGGAGAAACAAATCAATGATCAGGATCATGTTACACTTGAAAATCTGAGCATTTTTCTTCGAATTACAGAAACCAATGAGGAATTTTCAAATGCATATATAGCTATAATAAACGGGTAAAAGCATGTAAAGAGCACATAGATTCTTAACCTTTTCATGCAATCTATTACGTCAAGAGTGTTTACATTTATAAATCATATAAATACTGCTCAAAATTGTCAAGAGTGTCTGCTCAACTACAATTTATAGGAATAGCACGATAATGAAAACTATCAACACAAAATTAGGATTTTGAATAATACCTTAATCACAAATACCAAATCTGGAGCAAACCTTTCTTCATGCTACCTTTAGGTTGTTCGAATTTCTCCCTTGTTGAGTCGTTCGAATCTCCCTCACTCCCTGTGCGTTCCTCTCTGCGTTCCTGCGTTTTGTTTCTAGAGAAATTTATGTTTTGATTATGTTGTGGGAAAATTTTGGATATATGCTTATATAATAACTAATGGGCAAAATTGTCTTTTTACTATAAAATTAAATAAAATAAATAAAAAATAATAAGAAGGGGTATATCTTAAATAATAACACATTTGAGGGTTATTAACCCAATTTTTCTTCCAGAGACTAAGATTAAGGCCTAAGGGTATGTTTGATTTTGTTCTGGATCTATCTTGGGCAACAAATCTGGCCAAATTATGTTTGGCTTGTTAGATTTTGGACTAAGGATAAAAGGCAATACTTGGCCAAATTTGATTTTGGCTCCAAAAAAAGGATAATTTTATGATTTCCTCTCGTCTAATCAGTGCATATCATTTTTCTCCTCTCTCAGTAACATTGTCTCTTCTCTCACTCTCTCTCCTCTCACCATCTAAGTAATTTCTACAAATTATTTTACATTTGACACTTGATATTATCTTTATGCATACATACTGCAACCATTTAATTACAAATTATAATTATTCTGCAATTAAATGAGAATTATTTTAAAAAATTAATAAATGTTGAACAATAATTTTTTAATGTCCAATAACTAAAAAACAACAATCAGACTTTAATCATAGAATTTAATTAAAAAATATCTAATCTAATATAATCTTTGTAAAATGAAACATTGACCTAGTTAGTTTAATGCGAGGCAAAAAAGTCAACATGTAATTCCTATGAATATACTATTAAGTTTTTCTAAGAATTTATGTTAAAAATTTGACTTAATATACGTATACATGTTAATGTATGAATACATAAACATATAGGTATGCGTAGTACGAATATGAGTCAATTGTTCGAGAGGAAGACTACGACCTATACCTATGTGCTTTTATATTATTTATACGACATAATGTTTAAACTCACTTTGGACATATGAAAAAATAGGAAACTTCATATATTATTTAATATATAATTTTAACATGGCTATTTTAATATTTAATAAATTAGGAATTACATAAAAAATTATTAATTATATTATTATTTATGATACACATTTTTTAATGAACTTAACCCTTTACAAAATTGATTTATTCTTTCATATCAATCAATATTTAATTCTTCAAAAATTATTAAGCACCGGTTGATTTAATTAAATTATTAACTTTTGGATTAATAAATTTTTAAGTTGAACAAGAATTACATATATGAATTAATTTAATAATAATTCATGTTTAACGAACTTATTATTGATGAGTAGCTAAGAAATTCATTGTGACATTTCTTTATTATCGGTAACTGTCAGTGGTGCGTCTCTTGCTAACTTTTTAAGTGACAATTTATATATATTATTTGTATGCGTATGTTGAACAATAACATTTTATATTCTGGTTACAAATAAATTTGTAAAAATTATATGACAAAGCACAAATTATTAATCACTTTATGCATATATATATATATATATATATATATATATATATATACACATATATGATGACAACTTTACGTACTCATTTGATATATATATTTTTCATAAAATTTTATTTTTCGTTGTTTGCCTCGCATGAATATCTAAAGCCTCTTAAGTCCCGCAGTTATTTATTTCACTGTTTCACTCATTGGAGGAGACCAAGCATCATGGGACTTATTTCATGAAGTGCCCACGATGAAAATACATGAGTAAGTAAGAATCCGATTGGATGGCAACAATTTTTTTTATAATAAAAGTGAGAAAAAAAGAATATTTAGGGATAAAAATATAGTGTGAAGGTTGTGTACGGATGAGTTTCATTAGAGAAAATTATGTAATCATTATAATTAATATGATATAATTTTTCTCGTGAAAAATATTTGAGTTGATATTAAAATATAATTTTTTATTAAAAGATTTAGTCAAATTTACCGATTCAGATGTAAAAAGTAGTCACAATTTACCTATAGGACGGAATAAGTTTGAACAGAAATTGAAATACAATGGTACAGTTGAAAAGTATTACTGAACTTATCGTTAGTCTAATATTGTTATTATTTATTTACTTTTTCTAAAAACACAAAATATTATTTATTTTAGCATTGGATACTTATGGATATGTACATTATTGTACTCTTCAAGATTTGCAATCTTCTCTGGCCCTTTTATATTTTTTGAGCATGTGTTAAAGGGTCAAAAAATTTCTCAGTTGGAGCAAATGGGGTTTTGAATGATGAATCATGAACTAGCTAGGAGAGTTGTTCGGCCCCATTTAATTCAATTATTTTCAACAATATGGACAGTTCATAATTGAACTTAATTATCAAGCCATATCTATATATACACATATAACTTTTTCTGAATAAATGGGTCATACTATACATATCGAGTAGTACAATTTATTATCAACTAAACCTGCTAAATAGAAAAAAAGGTCTAATACATTAAAACCTCTATATATTAATAATGTTGGGACCGAAGAATTTTATTAATTTATAGAGATATTATTATATCGATAACTTAATAATTTATTAATTTAAAGAGGTTTTAACGTATATGCACAGTTGACCTTCAAAGTTCCAAATTCTTTGAATAACTTTAAGTATACATGCATAGTTATTGATGAAAATTAAGTTAAAATATAAATGTACTAGTAGAAGAGATAGTGGCCGATGTCACGAAGTTCAGAGTCTAGAAGAGATAGTGGTCGATGTCATTCATAATCCGAAAGCTGATGAAGCAGATGATGATTCAATAGCTTTGCAACCGGTCATTCTAAAAGAAGCATTGCAAGCATCAACAACTCTTCATAACTTTTTGTTGCAGTACGAGAAGACAACACCACAACTATTGGGTGCAGTAAGGAGATTTAAAGATGAGATCAACATAGATTTGAAGTTCAAGAAAAAGCAAGTTACAGTAGATTCTTATTTTACTAAGTTGTCTTAAGAATATTCAAGGGCATCATATATATATATGGATTATTTTTAATAATTATTAATTTATAGTTTCGTCGGGACCAATATATATACACTGGGATCTCAAAAAAATTATTATCTTATAATTTTATTGATTGGGTCCCAAATTTGTACTGGTCCCAACTTGGGACCGGACAAATTATTAGTTTTAGCGAGGTTATTAATTTATCGAGTATTAATTTAACGAGGTTTTACTGTATAGTGATACTAGACAAAAATAGAACACAATATTGCTAATATTTTAAAACTCCAAATTCAAGAATTTTTCTCATTTGCAGAATAATTCAGAATCTTAGTTTAAAAAGTCTAAATATAAAATATGACATCTTGCAAATTGAATTTATTTTTTCAATGTGTTACTTTTTTTTTCTTTCTAAAAGGACTATTGGGTTGGCAAGAGCCCATAGATAAAAGTACAATATAATAAACTTAATAGTCAATCGTCCATAAGGCCCATATTTAAAACCCACTAGGCCAAGTTGGAAATTCTCAACTCAACGTCCACTCATTCCCTAAAAGAAAACAACCTATTTAATATATATATATATTATATATATAATTATTTCTCCACATATTGTAATGCAAATTTTAAAAAATGATATATAACATAGGCCTGAATAAGTATTAAATCTTCCAAGTGACCCTTTATATTTGCCGGCCTTTACTCTTTCGCCTTAACCTTTTATGAGTACCAATACTTTGATAGTCAAATAGACATATTATTATGAGTACCAATACTTTGATAATCAAGTGGACATGATAAGTACGCGATTGAAATTGATCTTACATATAAAAAAATTGTTTAAAAAAAATTGTCCGGAATGATCATCTCATTCCATGGACACTCATAAAAATTAGTTAGTCAATTTTAATCTCATAATTTTGTTCGAATTTAATTTCAATCACATTCATTTTAAATTTCACATATTTATTTTAATAACTTTCAAAATATCTTATATTTAGTCTCACTATTAACAAATCTAACGATCCACTCAATTAATTAATACTTTAATCTATTTAAAAAAATTCATGCATAAATACACTCACACACGAAACATAATCAATATTATGATATTTCTATTCAATATTATATCACATATCTCTTATGCACAAAGTCTCTGTAAAAATTTTGGTTAAAATATTGATTAGGACAGTTAATTATTCGATTTAAAACTGTTAAATTAAATAAATGATATATTAAAAATTATAGAAATGAAGTCTTTTTTTTTTTGGTTACAAGAAATGAAGTTGAAAAACTCATAATTAATTACCAATAGGAAAAATTCAATTTTTCCAAGTTGGTAATAAAAGAAGAATATTTATGAGATGAGTTGAAACAGTCAACCGACAGCATTATATAAACCATGTTCTAAACCACCTTTCTTGAGTACAAAGTCAAATTCTTGACGCACAAACTTTGTGAACTTAAGATATTTCCAAGAACAACGCAACCCTTTGAATCATTATCCAACTACATAAATAAATCTATCTAAATCCTAAAAACTAGATAAACACCCTCAAAATATACATCACCAAAACAAAAAGCTCAAAGATATTATGGATCAAAGAACAAGGAGGCCGCCGCCGCCATCTTCCGCCGCCGTCAGAAATTGGGGTACCGGAAATAGTTCTCCGGCGCAGCCCAAGTTTTATTCCATCAACAGAGGTCCAACAACGCCTGCAAGTTCTCGATCCGTACGAGGTCATAGGTATGACGTGGCAACGCCGGAAAATAGGTTGAGGAGAAGGATGGCTAGCAAAGAGATGGTGAAAAGGGCTCTGGCGCCTCCGTGCCAGCGGCCGAGCTTGAGGTGGCGGAATTTCAGGCCCACGCCGAGCCGATTCTCCGTTGATATTATGTCTGCGACTACGGCTTAATTAAATATTTAATCAGAATTTATGTATGTTGAAGTAGTCTAATACAGAGCTATTAGTATTCTTTGAACATAAATTATTTTTGTTGTGTTGTAAATCTTCTGAATTGTTTTCTTTGAAGTATAAATTTCTTGTTTAACTTCTTAATTAATTGTTCTGATCTTCTTATTTCTTTCTATTTATAATTACAAATTATGCGTTAATCAATTAATCAAAATATCTATCTCTTATTTATTTTATTATTATTTTTTATTCTATTATAAAGATGTTAGTTTTTTTGAGAATTATATAGTTATTATTTTATTCTATTATTTGCTTATGTAATTTGGGATCCTCATCTTGGTCAACCAAACCATCACCATAAATCTGGCTTACCCCCATTTTCTCATTCTTTTTTTACCCCTTTTCCACCAAAAGACCATAACCTTATTAGGGTCTCCCACAGTATTTAATTTGGATATGAAAGAATTTTTTGTTAATGAAATAGAATAAATTTGTGACAATTCATTTTTATTTCTAGAAAGAAAAAAAAAACAAATCATTTCTTGGCGTCAAATATAGGATATGTGGTAGAGAAATGGAAGATCTATTCTTTTTTTCTCCAAAATATCATCTTAGGGATCGTGTAATGCTTAATCTAAAACTCTTCCATAAAACTGTAGTGATATTTGTTTACATTTTTTGTACAAGAATGAAATCTTATTGAAATATTTGTTCAATGAAGTATGTAAACTTTAGGATACAGATGAACGAGTTGAACTTGAGTCGAGTCCAATCTCATGAGGACACGGCTTGTAAACGTAAAATTATATGGAAGAATTTTAAAATTTGAATTTTTGAAATTCTTTATTAATATTTTAATATATATTTTATTAATATAATAATTAAAAAATAAAAAGTTCGCCAGCCTTTTTTAAAGAGAAATAGGCTCTAGCTCGTAAAGCTCAACTCAAATTTGAACTGTGCTTATACGCCTAGTTTAGGAACTCTGCTAATATCTATTAACAATTGTAACTTATGATTGTTTTAGCCCATTTGTCCGCATGGCATTTTATTTGTGGTATTATATTAGTTATTTTATTTTAGATGCGATATTTTTATTTGCATATGCCCATGTGTAAAATCATATAAATAACTATTGAAGACAAGAAGCATTTAGTCACATGAAATAAAGAATATATCATCAAGCCAAGGAGTTAGATATCTAATCAAATATGTAATATATAAATGTCACTTTCAACAAATAATTTATTTAGATTATTGATCTACTTATTTTATATTTTATGACAAATTAAAAGTATAATCTTTTATTTGATGGAGGCAACTCCTAATTAAGTTGGTTGAATATATCATCAAGCTAAGGAAAAACGATATCTAATCAAATATGTAATATATAAATGTCACTTTCAACATATAATTTATTTAGATTATTGATCTACTTATTTTATATTTTATAATAAATTAAAAGTATAATCCTTTATTTGATGGAGGCAAATCCTAATTAAGTTGGTTGGTCGGGCAGCTAATTTTATGTTTTTGGTCGCGAGTTTGATTCCTCTTGAACGAATGCCTATTTTACATTTTTTCACGTTCTTTCAGCTATAAGCAACCTGTTATAATTCTATTATGTGATTTGCATGCCAATATTACATGAGACCAAGGTTTTTTAATGCACGCCCTAAGGATAGCGAATATAATCATCCAAACGAATATTATAGATATCTTTTTGGGTTATGGATAAACTAATTGAACATTAAACTAGATATATTAAGGTTTAGCAATTTTCCAACAATGAAAGTCAAATTTGAAAGCCTAACCTTTAAAGAAAGCCCAAATTTCACAAAGTCCACCGTCCATGGGCCTAAATGGATTGAATATTTAGAGACAACAGATTTCCCTTTATATATAAGCTTTACAAACAGAAGGTCAATTTTCTTATCAGATGACCTTTTCCAGACCAATTTGATTTTCTGGTGAAGTTTACAATCAAATTACCGATATTTCGTTTAAAATTTGCAAAAAGAAAATAAAAAAATATGTAGCCTATTCAGTATTCCAAAAATGCAATTTTCTCAAGATATGAATTTGTTTGAGTACGCGAAAATTGATTCAAAATATTATAAAAAGAAAACAGTACTATAGTGACGAGGTATATCAATATGCAGTAGATGTCCCCACCTTTCAAATCAATTGAGAAATCATTAAAAAAACAAAAATAAATTGAGTACTTAAGTTGAAATCAATTGGCATCATCTTAATCAATATTCTTCTTCAATTTATTTTTGAAGCTTGCTTTTTCTGCAAACATGGAGTAGAAAGGACACATCATGCAAATATATATCCTTTTAAAAATTAACGAAAAACTAATATAAATCTTTGAATGAAATGTTTTAATAAAAGTTATTTTTCAAATAACTCTAATTGATTTGACCTCTCAATTATACATACATAGTTCATATCGACCTAACAAAATTCTATTATATGATTCTGATCTTGGTAAGTACCTATGATCATTACAAGTTTGAGTAAATATAATGGTGCATGGGTATTTGCAAAGTCATATAATCTAACTTTTCTGCACTTGCATATGATAATGCAATTTATTGTTTTGTTAAAACAATTATTATCACTGAAAAATATGATTAATTTTGGAGCCATATTTATAGCAGCATGAAAAAGAGAATTTAACGTGACGTCGATTGGATTGTGGGTTGGCGGCACTAATATGGCAATATTGACTTAGGTCTGCATACAAAATTAACTTAGCATTTACTATGTGCAAGATCTACATATGTATCTAACTGCAAAATAAAATTTTAATATTAGAAGAACACTATATGGACGGCCAACATTTATGTGAAACAATTTAATTCAAGAAATTAAATGTTTGCTACTTTTGTTACAAGAAGTTTCATAACATTCATCGCATCTAACACTTTCTTGGCACTGCCTTCCTATTAAATGCATTTTGGCATTCGTTACCTGTACAACGAATGTAAATACAAGTATAACATGCTCGATTTATTTTTTAATTTACCATATAATTATAGTATTTTAGCAAATTTTTACCATATTATTCAATTATAATTGATGCATCGAGATTAATAGACCCAGACTATTTAAGAATTTTACTTTTCTCGTTGTGTGAACAGTCATATTTCAATATTCGAACTTCCCCCTTTTTTATGGAATAATAATTATTCTCAATGTATATCACTTTTATTTACAAAATATTTCTCAAGTTTCCTTCCCAAGTTCCTGTTTGTGATCTTTTTTCAAAAACCAAAAAGTTTTTAGTATTTCCCCTTTTTTTGAATTAAATATTATTATATTTTAGTTGCTTACTTTATGATTTTAAATTTTAAATTCTCGATTTCTTTTGTATTTTCCTCTTTTATGAAATAATGATAATTAATTTATACGTTTTTATCGTCCACAATACATTTATAATTTTATATTATGTTTTGCAATATTGCATGTTCATTATTTTGTATAATTTATAAGTTTCATGTTTTTTTTTTTTTGAGGTTTTTCAATTTAACACTCTACGTACTTATTTCGGTAGAAGGTTGACAATTTATTTTAGGAATATATTTACGCATGTGAAATATGAAATTTCAATAAAACACCCTTACATATTCAGATTAACACATGAGAGTAGCCCGCATGGGCAGCCCAGTTGGTCACAGAAGGGTGAAGTTTGGACAATGACCAAGGATCGAGTCCCACCAGCGGCAGTGTGGGAGCAACCTCTCAAGTGAGGGGGGCTCCTTGTGCGCAGTGGGCACTGGTCTAGCCCCTGTGATTGGCTGGGTTACCATGATTTATTCCTCCCATAGCTCTGTCGGGCCGGGGCATGGGGGGCCCTTGGGGTTGGGGGTTCAACCTTTATTGGACAAAAAAAAAATTGGACAATTAACACATGAGAGTCTACTTACCCTAATTTATACTACTTAGCAGGTACTATAGATTGTCAGAATCTTCCCTAGGTTTTCAAAACATTTTAATGGTGTCTTTCAAATTTCGAGAATAAAGGAAATTGACATACATAGTTTATACTCTAACTTGTACTAATTAATCATTAATCTCTTTTTGTGATAAAATATTTTATTTGATAGATAAATAAACTAAATATGAAATAACATCTTGTTCAAGGCTAGAATAACCTAATTAGTGGCGAAGCCAATAATTGAAAGTGGGGTGGGGCCAAAGTACGATAGACGTAGATCGATTTATTTTGGGTGGGGCGACAGTGTTAATTTTTTTAAAATATACTATGTTTTAAAAAAATTGGGTGGGGTGACCGTCCCCGCCCACCCCACCCTGTCTCCGTCACTGAACTTAATGCGCCAAATCATTCACTATTTACTCATTATTGATTTAACATATATTTGGGGAATGGGATTATAAATTGGATTTTGATGTCTAAATTAATACCAACTAGATTTCATGATAAAATTAAAAAAAAAATACCAACGAAATTTTCTTAAAAATCACTTTGTTTTACGAATAAAGAAAACTTGATATATCTCAAAATAAATTTGAGTCCAACTTGTAACCAAATTGAAATAAAAAATGTTTTTAGAAAATTCAACCCAAACTAATTGAATCAAATTGGAACAATAATTCTAAAACCATATTGCTACCCCTAATTTTTACAATTCATTGAAAACTCTGAGATTATTTAATTCTTTCCCCCAAATTAAAGATGGACTAGAACTTGCTTTTAATAATGTGGGAGCGACCCATTTCTTTTGTGCATGGGATTTTTCCAAGTAAACTTACAAATTTCAAAGATGGCACATTCTTGTTTAAAATGAAATTGATGTGGATTGTGCCTCTATAGTCCACATTCAACTCAATAAAATCATGTTCATAGTATCTATCGAAATGGGACCAAGAGAATTTATACAGGATTAAAATAAGTATAGCTAATATAATAAACAATTTACTTAGTTAAACTGAAGTATGATTTAGGTTTTTATGAATGTTGAGCAAGCTTTTTGAAATATTTTAGTGAAATATTTGTAATTATTAATGCTTTTCCATATATGCCTTCAAATATCTTAAAATGTTCATTTAATCAATTATAATTTGCCATTGAGAATTGTAAATGTTACTTCAAATTTTATTAAACGCAATTCGCTTTTGTTTAAATTTCACGGCATGGACAAAATTACCCTTTAGTCTAATAAATGTTATTATTATAATTTTATTTTTGATAAATTAGTTTTATACAACTTTTTTTTAACTATATGTATATTAAATAATTCAAGTTCAATATTATATAGTTTTAAAATTTAAATTGATGAATAGCCACCTTAAATAATAAGTAAAAAAAGGTTTGTAATATATGACAAACTTTTACTTATTTAGAACCAGATTAGGACATATGTTACTTCGTTTTGGATAAAAAGTGACAATTATTTTTATTAGATTTAACAAAACATTAGCTAGCTAGAAATCTAGGTGGACATGAACTCACTCATGCTAACTAACTGGACTAAGATCTGATATTTATTTATAATTATTAGTAGTTGTTAGGCCTTTGATAATATATTAATTTCCAATATTATTTAGAAGAATCTAAATTCAGATAATACCAGTGAGACAAATGAGTAGCAAATATCATTTAACAAGTTCAATGAAACCATATTAGGGAATATTCATTGAAATGATGAGAAAAAATTCATTTTCTTTATTTCCATTGAAATGATGAGAAAAATCACAGTTTTGTTTGATATTATTTCAACCCAAAATATTTAAAACATATTCTTCTAAGTTTATTTAATAGGGATTATCAAGTTCACCATTTAAAACTTATAACAATTATATATGATTAATTAAGAGACATTATAGTCTACTAAATTAGTTTATAAAGGATATGAGTTGCCTTTAACAAAATATGGAGTGCCTTCAACAATTGCCTTTGTAAATTAATTACAAAACTTATATTTTTTACATAATTATTAGTCATAAATTTCAATAGAAGAATATTTATTTTAAATATGACTAAATTTTTGTTTATAAAAACATGCTAGCTAGAAAATGAGTTAAAATACGATGATGATATAAGAATCTAAAATAAATAATATTCTCTTTATTTTATTGATTATTTCTCCATTGCAAATTAGTATCAACATGCACCATACATAAAACAAAAATGAGAAACATATTCTGAAATTGTGAAAGAATGTAATTGCATATAAAATGAGTTCCATCTAAAAATATAGAGAAAAGGCGGGATATAGATTACTTTAGAAAACTGAAAAAATGAATAACAACGAAACAAAAAAAACAACACATGTAACCAATTTTTAAACCATAATGAAGGACAATTATAAATACACGGTGAACTCAAGAAGAGGAAAAAAAAGAGAGCATTTAGCGCGTAAAGAAATAATAAGATAATAAACAAATAAATTATGGATTTACACAAGAATTTATAAATTTACGTCATCATTTAGGTTTCAATCTCAATAACCTTAATTTTTGTAATTGGTCTAATGTTTTATGTCAACTAATATGTAATTATTCAAATAGTTATAGTTTATTACATAATTATCTACTTTGCTACTTATGTAATTTTTTTTTTTTGGATGACGAGGGAAACCCGCAGCCGCTACCGTGAGGTGCGCACTGGGTAAACCCCGCTCTTGTGTAATAGCCTGCAAACCACACAAGAGAGGTAAACCAGCCTAGGTTGCCCATAGCTGACAGGCTCACAGTAGAGAAGGCAAATAGACATTCCCTCATCAGGATTCGAACCCGTGACCTAAGCCACAAGTTCAAATGCCCTTACCAACTCTACTGGGGATTGCCCCCGCTACTTATGTAATTTTGAATACATAGTATGAGTGCCAAAGAAGTAATCCAAATAGTTATCAAACTAGAGTATAAAAATATGAAAATATTTACATGAATAGATAACATTGAACAGTTCGAATGATGCCAAGTCAGCAATAACATAATCAGTATTTTGATATGATATGATTGAATTAAGTAAAGTCTGAGCTGTCCAGTCGTTGGTATATGTGGACTGTACTGTTAGGTAAATGATCCATACCTCGTCACATGGTATTTCTCAATAATTATGACTTATATTTATGTATTGATGTAAAGAGATTGACTTCAAGGTACAAAGAGAGAAAAAAAAATACAAAGGTTTATCTCAATATTTATAATAAAATGGGTCCATTAAAATCGATATGGAGAGTGTATTTTACTAAAATATTTCATTATCTAATGATGCATAATAGATCAGTTCCACTGGATGCAATCGATTTAAATTTCCCTGCTATCATAAACGTAAGTAATGTTAGAGTAGAACAAACAAGGTGCTAGTATATTTGTTCTTTAACAATGTGCAATTTAATTTTTTTATAGAAATAAAATAAATTGGACCTACTCTAGTCCTCTTTACCGAACCAGTTTAAGTTATGACGTCCTACTCCCGTGAGGTTTTGGTCATGATATTAATATTTTATGGGGTCTTAAATATTACCCATAACTATGCTCTTTAAACATAATTAAATGGCTTTTCTTTTGGTTTATGTTTGCCTAATAATACTTAAGTTATCGCAGTTTGAGAAATTCTTAAAACCTATATTGCTAAAATGGTATGACTCAATAATATTAAGAATATTGATATATCGTGGACATGAAATTTAAATATGTGAGAATATATATTTGAAACTATGCAATTTTTTCCTATTTATATTAGTTAGTCAAAATTTTGACCAAATAATATTAGAAATGTTTTGTTGAAAAATCAACCCTCAAATGATGAAGGTGTCAATCTTAGTAGACGCACATGAAAGCAAATTTCCACACTTCATGCTATCAATCCACACTTAAATTCTCCCTTATCAATCCACACTTCATGACTATAAAAGATGTTTTATCTTCTCAAACGATAATTTCTGTGAGTACCAGAATAAAATATAGACAATAGACATAACAATTGATTTAATAAGGTGCAAAAAAAGTTAAAGAAATTCTATTAGGACTTGATATGATTTACCATCATTAGGATTTGATATTATTTACCATATCTAGACTAGTTGCCTTTCATTCTTCTTCTAGTTGTATATAAATTGACTTTGATCTTTAAGATTAAATAAGATTGATTCATAATTTGACATGGTACCAGAGCCTAGGGTTTTAACCTAGGTATTCACAAAAAAAAAAAAAAAAAAAAAAAAAAAAGAGGATCGAATGAATGGTATGTCTTCGAGTTGGATTTTGGATACTGGTGCGTCGAATCATGTCACGGGAGCCCTCGATGTTCTGACCGAAGCCATTGACGTATTCAATTGTCCATTCGGGCTACCAGACGGTCAACGAGTCAAGGCCACTAAAGAAGGGATCGTTCGACTCGCTGACACATTACTCTTGTCGCATGTTTTATACGTGCCGACTTTGAATTGCAATTTGATATCTATTTCTCAACTCATTGACGAATTGGACTATATTGTGACATTCACTAACAGTCTTTGTATTATTCAGGACCGCACTTCGAGGATGCCGATTGGAGGAGGTGAGAGACGAGATGGACTTTTCTTTTTCAAACCTGTGTCGCAGATACGAGCTTTGACAGTTAATGGAATGGCTTCCGCTGATTTGTGGCATCTACGGTTAGGACATCCCTCAGATAAAGTCGTTCGCCTTTTACCGAATATTTGCAGTAGTAGTGATTCAAAATTTCATGCATGTGATGTTTGCCATCATGCTAAGCATTCTAGAACTTCTTTTCCTTCTAGTACCAAAAAAACTTCGTCGTGTTTTGAATTAATTCATTGTGACTTATGGGGGCCCTATAGGACCCCTTCCACTTGTGGTGCTATTTATTTTTTAACTATAGTTGATGATTATTCACGTGCGGTTTGGGTCTATTTACTTGCTTCCAAGACAGAGGTCACTAATATGTTTTTGGAATTTTTGGCCTTAATTGATCGTCAATTTGGTAAAAGGGTGAAAATGGTTCGTAGTGACAATGGAACATTGGAACTGAATTTAAGCGCTTATCCGAACATTTTAAGAAACATGAAATTATCTTTCAAACTTCGTGTGTAGGCACTCCTCAACAGAATGGTAGAGTCGAGCGAAAGCATCGACATATATTAAATGTTGCACGAGCTCTTATGTTCCAAGCCAATTTACCCACTAGTTTTTGGGGAGAATGTATCTTGAGTGCCTGCTATCTGATAAATAGAACACCGTCTGTTATCTTAGATAACTCTACTCCATATGAATGTCTTTTTGGCAAGAAACCGTCTTTTGATAATTTGCGTGTTTTCGGCTGTTTATGTTATGCACACAATCAAAACCAAAACGGGGATAAATTCGCGAAAAGAAGTCGTAAGTGTATTTTCGTAGGTTATCCCTTCGGCACGGAAGGATGGAAATTATACGACCTTGATACCGGGTCATTTTTTGTGTCTCGAGATGTTGTGTTTTATGAGCATATTTTTCCATACAAGGATCCTGTCTCCCGAGAAGTGCCGCTTACCGCCCCGCTTCCGCGGTTCGATGACCTCTTGGCCAACTTCGGCCCCCACCAGACAGCCGAAAAGGGGGTCGTCACGATCTCGGGTGAGGCAGTTGAGCCAGCTCCATCGAATGAGTTTGCAACCGAGACCGACTCAGGCTCGGTTGGTGAAAACGGATACAACCCTTCTCCGGGAATGGACACAGAATCAGTTAATGGTGGGAAAGGTCAAAGAATCAAGAAACCCTCAGTTCTTCTTCGGGACTATGTCACACACACGGTTTGGAAAGAAAAGTCATCTCCCTGCTTGCCTACACCTTCGGTATCCTCAGGTAACCCGTATCCTATCGCGAGCTTTGTGAATTGTGATAATTTTTCTATCCACCATAGACACTTTCTTGCAGCAATTACAGCTGGAGAAGAACCCAATAACTTCAAAGCAGCGGTTCTCGATCCCGGATGGCAAGATGCTATGCGCAATGAAATTCGGGCGCTCGAGGATAATGGTACTTGGACTATGGAGCGGCTACCCCCCGGAAAAAAGGCTCTTGGGTGTAAGTGGGTCTACAAAATCAAGTATCACGCTGATGGCAGTATCGAGAGGCTGAAAGCTCGTCTTGTTGTCTTTGGCAACCATCAGATAGAAGGAATTGATTATGGGGAGACATTTGCCCCAGTGGCCAAAACTGTCAATGTTCGAACATTCCTAGCCGTGGCGGCGGCTAAGCAGTGGGAACTTCATCAGATGGATGTACACAACGCTTTTCTGCATGGTGATCTCGACGAGGAAGTGTACATGCGGCTGCCCCCCGGGTTCGAAGTCAGCACACCCGGGCTCGTCTGCCGCCTCCGAAAATCACTGTATGGTCTTCGACAGGCCCCTCGGTGTTGGTTTGCCAAACTCGCTGAGGCACTGAAAAACTACGGGTTCACTCAGTCATACTCCGACTACTCGCTATTTACATTTCATAGTGGGGACGTTCGCCTACATATACTCGTATATGTGGATGACTTAGTCATTTCCGGAAACAATACCAAGGCAATTGTTGCATTCAAGGAATATTTGAGTAAATGTTTTCATATGAAGGATTTCGGAAAGTTGAAATACTTCTTAGGGATCGAGGTGTCAAGAGGCGTGGATGGCATATTCTTATCACAACAAAAGTATGCCTTGGACATTATTGGTGAAACCGGTCTCCTTGGTTCCAAGCCGTCACCCTTCCCCATCGAGCAAAACCATCGTTTGGGTCATGCTGAGGGACCTCTGCTGGATAACCCCGAGAAGTATAGGAGACTTGTTGGACGTCTTGTTTACTTGGCAGTAACACGACCGGATTTGTCATACGTAGTTCACATTCTATCTCAATTTCTACATGAGTCGCGAATCGAACATTGGGATGCAGCAGTCTGTGTGGTTCGGTACCTCAAAGGGAATCCGGGTCGAGGAATATTTTTGGCTGCTGATAATGATCTTCGTATATCTGGATGGTGCGATTCTGACTGGGCAGTTGTCCTCTCACCCGACGGTCCCTTACAGGCTGGTTCGTGCAGCTTGGCAACTCGCCCATCTCTTGGAAAACTAAGAAGCAACATACGGTCTCCCGTTCGTCAGCCGAGGCAGAATATCGTGCCCTAGCAATGCTCACGTGCGAGCTCAAATGGCTCAAGGGTTTGTTCGCTAGTCTCGGAGTTCATACCACGGACGCTATGGCGGTATTTTGTGATAGTCAATCTGCTCTTCACATTGCTCAAAATCCGGTGTTTCACGAACGCACCAAACATATTGAAGTGGATTGTCACTTTGTCCAAGATGCAATAGCTGAACATCTAATTCGACCTTCACATGTCTCGACCACTGATCAACTAGCGGATTTTTTTACCAAGGCTCTTGAGAGGGTATTAGGATTTGATATGATTTACCATCATTAAGATTTGATATTATTTACCATATCTAGACTAGTTGCCTTTCATTCTTCTTTGACAAATTCAGATATTTGATGTATTTATTAACAATTCGTAAATGTCTAAAATTAAAGCCTAGATAAATTACACTGAGCTTCTAAACTCAATATTAAATCAATCCCCATATTAATCATTCTGACCCCATACTATTTATCAATTGTTGTTTTTCAAGCATCATAATATCTTATAGTTGACATTAACTTAAAATAAAGTTAATTGAATTTTTTTACTTTAAAATTTAAATTGATTCCTCGATTTAAATCCTCTCATCGCGTAACCTGTGAGTAAGATATGCATTAATTAATGGGACCAGAATTAACATAAAAGGACCACAATTATTGTACGTTAGATCCCTCGTAAATTTCCTGGCAGATTAATAGACAAATCAAACTTCATTAATCACAACAATTACCCTACCAACTGCACCGGACACCTGGCACTCATCCTCCCACTTTATGGTCAAATTTTGGAAAATTTCAATTCGGATTTTAGTTTGACCAAAACCCATTCATTAATTATTTTTTTCATGAATTACATTTGATATTTAAGAAAAACATTTGCCAACTTCACCTCGAAAAAATTCTATCCCACATACCATTTTAATTAATTTAATATATTATCTTCTTGTATTTTATAACATTTGTAATTGTAGAGCCTACCAAAATTTTGTATCATAAAAACCTTGGTCTAAGTGAAAAACACAGTAATACCCGCGTACCAAATTTTCTAATATTATCTTAACTTATATTTATTTCATCATGTATTAATATTTAATAGACGCGTACCAGAATTTTGCCATTAAGATACAATATAAAGCTTATGGCATTCCATTAAAAATTTAAAACTATAGTCTACACGTACTGTACAAGTACATAGTTCTCTTCCTCACAAACGTTGAAACTCCTAAAAGAACCTGAAAAAGAAAAGAAAATACCTTTATCTCAGAGTCTGATATGGTTTGTTTTTGTTTTCTGGTGGATCAGAAGAACGTCGTGCGGCGGAGTAAGCCGGCGGCGGGGACGTGTTCACGGTGTCAACACGGCGCCACGGTGGCGGACATGCAAACTCTGACGAGGTTTTGTTACATCCCATTTTACTGGAAGTCCTGGAAAGCCATCGTATGTTGTTTCTGTGGTAGTATTCTTAAATCTTACAGGTGAATGTTTTTTCTTTTTGAGGAACTAAAAACAATAATGTTTGGATGTACTCTTACAGATGATTGAGATCAAGATATTATTCTCTCCATGTTTTGTAAATTAATGTAATATATACTACAAGGATTTAGAAACTTGATTTGTTTTTCTATTTCTCTTTTCCATTAGTTTTGTTTATTTTGCTTCCCTTTTTTACGTTTCTTTAAGGTTTCCTCTCGTCAAATTATGATATTTGCTGCAGTCAAAAGAAATTAAAGTCATGAATCTCATTTTGCATAAAATACGAGTTGGAAATTTTTGTGGTCATTAATCCATTAACGATTTGATCGACATTGACATGAGATGAAAGAAACATATGAACTTATGTTTAATTGTTAAGTTGTCTGAGCGTGCGCTATCGCTCACATTTATTGATGGTACTGTAGTAAATTAAACAACGTATGCATTTTTTCGTCCAAAACCTCGTTCAAGAATTTCGGTGGTATATAAAAATAAAACAAATGGTGTTAAAAGTAGGGAAGATTACTAAATATTCATTGGAAACAATTTTTTGAATACAAAAAATCCATAACAATATATTTTTAATCTAAAACATATTCATCAATTTTTCATTAAAAACTTTAATATTTAGGGTATCTCCAACCCAAATAGTAATTTTGCACCAATTTACTGCAAATGTAATTAACTTACTTCAACTCAAAATACTATTAATTGCATTGAAAAGAAATAATATAGAATATAATTGTTTTCCAGCTTATATATAATCTTACAATCTACCACAAATAAAACTCAAAACTTTTACGTATTGTGCATTTTCACCTAAGAAAATATATTTTATTTATAAAATTCACAAAAATAAAAATATTTTATTATTAAATTATAAAGTATGAATTTTAGACAAGTTTTAGTATATTTTTTATTTAGAATTAAATTATAAAATATGCATTTTATACAAGTTGAATAAAATATGACTCGTGGGATTTATTTATAACTAATTAAATTTTTATGAACTAAATTGAAAGCAATTCAAACTAATTAATAATAAAATATATATACATTTTATATAAGTTATAATAATATTTTATTCATAATTTAGTTATAAGCTGAAATTAACATGTAATTGAATAAAATATAATAAATATGATAATTAAAAGTAGTTAAATTTTTAAGGGCTAAAATTAATAAAAATTCAAACTCAATAAAACTTAAAATGATTAAAATTCAAAAATAATTCAATTAATTAAAAGGTATATTTTTGGATAACTATCGTGTTAAACTAAAATATTGTCCAAATATGTCAATATATATAATTAATACGATATGTACGGTGATAATACAAGCATAGACTGTGTTAATTTTTTTGTCACAATGTAATATATATATATGCATAAATGTTATGTTCTTATGAGTGATGCTTGAACAAAATTTAGTTATCATTTATGAGATTCTTATCCCACGTGAAAAACTGATAAAATAATGATTTTTAAGGAGGATAGTGATAGAATTGAAGTGTAATTAAAAACGATATCAATTGTAAGTCGTAATTTAAAATATGTCAAAATTAAGATTGCATTATATTACGCTAATTGAATTCGATCGATGGGAATTCTCCCGTCCAGCTTACTCATGACCCGAAACGTCTGATCATTACTATTTTATGATCGAGTAAAAGCACATAACTCATAAGAGGTATATTAGAAACCACACTGAGTTCTTCCAACCAAGGCCACATATACTTAACTCATTGTAATTCTTTGAAGTAGAACCTAAATAACAATAAATGTCTAACATAATCGAAAGATGTCTACATTTTATTGCATGTGAGAAAGGTTGTTATGATACAACAGTATGGGCTTTCTTGGCTTATAAAACATGTCATAGTGGAGATATTTTTCTAGGACAAACCCAATCCATAAGACGGCAGAATTGTGATGTTTAACAAACTTTTTAATTGATACAATTCGACCCAAAAGAAAAAATAATATTAATATTTATTACTGCTAATTTATATATAACTTTGTGAAATAGAATTAATTAGTTTAATATTGATGGTAGAACAGTATTATGTTTGATAAATTGTGAAACATATTTTAATCGTATCTTGATGGTATATCCCTTAAATCTGTCACGGATGTTGTTAAATAGTTAAACTCATTAGACGTTATCTGGATTTGTTTGTATGTATTAGACTCTCTCATTAAACTCATTAGACTTTATCTGAAATATTTTTCTCTAATATTTTTATCAGACATTCTCGTTTGAGATTATTTTCCTTTTGCTTGTGTAATTAGATATTTTTGGTTTTGAAATACCAATTGTACATTGTACATTAAAGAGATATTTTCCCCTGTATAGACATTTCTCTCCTTTCTTCTTTTGTTGTGGTTGATTAATATAGTAGTATCATATTGTGAATTTGCTGCGTGTTTGTTGCTTTCATCTTACTTAACCTTACTAGCTATGTGGATACTTGATTCAAAAAATTTCAAAATTTTAAGATATGATATAGGATGAATACAAATATATAAACTAGGGCAAAATTTATTTTGACACATCATCAAATATTCCCCTCTACCCCAAAAATATTTAAACATGCCCTCTGTTATATGAAGTGGAGTGCTTGTGATTTGTAAACTCTAAACAAAGGTACTTTTGAGATTTTAGCTAAGAATTAGCATGTTTGAAGAACTTAAGAAATTGTTAGGCGGTACGCTCTGCGGAAGCGTTGGATTATGACGTTATTTGAGTTGAGACAACAACAAAATATAGAAAATAAGGGATACGAAATTTAACGTGGTTCACCCAATTTAGGCTACGTCCACGGGACAAGGCTATAATAATATTAATCTGAAAGGAATTACAAACTTCTTCACTAATCACAAGAACGGAATAATTTTATCCGTCTCGAACTAGAAAGAACACTCTCACACTCTCTTTTATAACAAACAAAAGGAGAAGAAAGTTTTATAGGGAGAAAGATAAATGTTTTCGGAATGATTTCTAATAATGGACGAAGCTCTATTTATAGGAGAGCTTCGCCCGCCATTTACGACTTTTATGGCCATGCTTATGTCATTCATGACATTTTCATTCAAAAATGTCATGCATGACATTTTCATTCAACCTTCAAAATTTGAAATCAAACATATCAAGCTTGAACAAGGTTTCAGGCTTGACATTTGACATTCTCCCACTTGAAGACTAATGATAAATTAGTTGTTCACACATTCTTTCGCCTTGTCCATCCATGTTGCCTATGTTTCTGTAAGGCCAATCGAGGATCTACTCCAAACAAACTTGTCGGTACTGATTGGCTTTGTCAATACATCTGCTAGGTTTTCCCGAGTGTGAATCTTTTGCATGTCAACACTCTCATTCTCCACTGCTTCACGAACAAAGTGATAGTGAACACCAATGTGTTTCGTCCTGGAATGAAAAACCGGATTCCTTGTAATGTGCAAGGCGCTCTGACTGTCACAAAACAAAGTAATGCTTTCTTGTTTGTGCCCGAGCTACTCAACCAACCTTTGTATCCAAACTGCTTCTTTACAGGCAAGTGTAGCTGCCATGTATTCTGCTTCTGTAGTGGACAGAGCTACAACACTTTGTAACTTTGAAGCCCAGCTTATAGCTCCGCCTGCAAGAGTAAACACATATCCTGTGGTGGATCTCCTTTTATCAAGGTCACCCGCATAATCCGAATCTACATAGCCTTTAACAGTAAAATCTGATCCTCTGAAACATAATGCAACATCCGAGGAACCTCTGATGTATCTCAGAATCCTCTTTATCGCTCCCCAATGCTCTTTTCAGGATTCGCCATGAACCGACTAACCGCTCCCACTGCTTGTGCAATGTCTGGTCTAGTACATATCATAGTGAACATCAAACTTCCCACTGCTGATGCATACGGTACATGAGACATCTCCATCCTCTCTGCTTCACTGCTAGGACACATACTAGAGGATAACTTGAAGTTAACAGGGAGAGGGGTTGAGATTGGCTTACTATGTTGCATGTTGAAGCGGCGCAAGATCTTTCTCAGATAATTCTTCTGTGACAGCCAAATCGCCCTGCTACTTCTGTCTCTGTGAATTTGCATCCCTAGAATCTTGTTTGTTGGTCCCAAGTCCTTCATTTCAAACTCCCTAGCCAACTGTGCCTTTAACTCTTGGATCCGACCAATGTTGGGCCCTACGACCAACATGTCGTCCACATACAATAACAAGATAACGAACGAGTTATCCGTACCAAACCTTTTGCAATACGTGCAATAGTCTGCGTTAAGTCTATTGTATCTAAGGCTTATAATGAAGGAATCAAATCTCTTATACCAACACCTCGGCGCCTGTTTGAGACCGTATAGAGATTTGTTTAACCTGCAAACCAAGTTCTCTTTGCCTACATCGGCAAGACCTTCTGGTTGGAGCATATAGATTTCTTCTTCAAGATTTCCATGAAGAAATGCAGTTTTCACATCCAACTGCTCCAGGTGTAAGTCGAATGCAGCACACATCGCCAGGACCAACCTGACTGTTGTAAGTCGAACCACCGGGGAAAATATCTCATTGAAGTCAATACCCTCTTTCTGAGCATATCCTTTCACCACCAGTCTAGCACGATACCGTTCCACTTGGTCATTCCATCACGCTTGATCTTATAGACCCATTTATTTCCAATGACTTTCCTTCCTCGTGGTAATTGAACAAGCTCCCATGTTCGGTTTTCATGTAAGGCTTCAATCTCTTCTTGCATTGCTGTCCTCCATAGAGCCGCGTCTTGGATTTTGGAAGCCTCTTGGAAAGTTGTTGGCTCTCCATCCTCCGTTAAAAGACAGTATGCTACATTACTCTCAGTAATGTATTCAGAGAGCCAGCCCGGTGCTCGTCTTTCTCGAGTTGAGCGACGGACTTCCGTAACCTCACCTCCGACTGGATCTTCTTCATGCTCAGATTCTGCTTCTGAGGAATCTGTATCATGATCTTCTGGACTATTTTCCACCATTACCGTCGTAGTCTCTGAACTTTCTTTTCTAGTGCTATCATTCCTTACCAATTGCAGCTTATCTTCTGCAAATATAACATCTCTGCTGATGACAACCTTGTGGTTTGTGGGATCCCACAAGCGATACCCCTTAACACCATTAGCATAACCCAAGAATACACACTCTCTGGATCTTTGATCCAATTTCGTGACTTCTTGTGAATTGTACATCACGTACACAGGACTTCCAAATGTATGTAACCGAGAATAATCAGCTGGCTTTCCCGTCCACATCTCCATCGGCGTCTTTAGATCAATCGTCGTTGACGGGGATCGATTGATCACATAACAGGCAGTTCTGACCGCTTCCGCCCAAAATGATTTATCTAAGCCCGCAGTCCTTAGCATCGCTCTCGTTCTTTCCAACAGCGTTGTATTCATCCGCTCTGCCACTCCATTCTGTTGTGGTGTGTATGCCGTGGTTAACTGTCGTTTGATACCTTCTTGTTGACAGAATTTTTCAAACTCATGACTGGTATATTCTCCTCCATTATCTGTCCTTAGGCACTTGATCTTTTTCCCAGATTCAAGTTCCACCCGCGCTTTGAAGACTTTGAAGAACTCAAACACTTCTGCTTTCTTCTTGATTGGATACACCCAACATCTCCTCGAGAAATCGTCAATGAAAGAGACAAAATACTTTGCTCCTCCACCAGACAAAACTGGTGATTGCCAAACATCTGAATGAATCAGATTCAAGATGCAACTACTCCTATTGATAGATCGTCCAAACGAAACCCTATGCTGCTTACTTGTAACACAATGCTCACAAAGTGGTAAAATTACCTTTGTAAGCCCTGGGAGTAACTTTTGATCAGAGAAAACCTTGAGACCTTTCTCCGACATATGGCCTAGTTTCTTGTGCCACAACATCGTCTTCTCTTCTGCCGAACTGGTCGATGCAATCGACGCATTAGCTCCCTGCTCCGTGTCACCTTTAAGCATGTATAAATACGATGCGATCTTTTCTGCCCTCAAAACAACAAGCGCGCCTTTGATAATCTTAATGACTCCATTTTCAATGTGAGTCACACACCCAAGATCATCAAGTTGTCCAACCGACAACAAGTTCTTCTTTAAACCCTTTACATGCCGAACTCCTTGAATGGTGCGAACTGTACCATCGAACATCTTTATTTTGATAGTACCAATGCCAGCGATCTCCAAGGCATGATTGTTTCCCATGTACACCTGTCCCCCACGAACCGGTTCATAATTTTGAAACCATTCTCTACGGGACGTCATGTGCCATGTTGCGCCGGAATCGATCAGCCACACATCATCAAACTTCGCTCTGCCATCTGCAGATATTGATGCCTCGCTACATAGAATATCGCCATCACTCAAATTTTCTGCTACACTAGCCTGAGCATAAGATGACTCAGGGCCCTTTCCTTTGAAAATTTCATTCTTCTTAGGATTTGGACACTCACTTTTGTAGTGCCCCTTTACACCACAATTGTAACATTTAATGTGCTTCTTACCCCGTGTCTGGGACTTGCCACGACTATGGCTCCCACTCGACCCACGCTCCATAGACCTTCCTCTTGCCATCAACAACGCTTCTGCCTGCTGAGAATTCGCCAATCTGTCTTCCTTGTTCTTGCGCCTATTTTCTTCTTCTAGGATCGAGGCTGCAAGATCATCGAAGACTGGACAATCCGTGGTAGAATTTTCCACCAGGTTGATGATAAGTTGATCATATGAATCAGGTAAGCTTTGGAGTAAAAGCTCCCCACGTTCACTTGCATCTATTTTATGACCCATTGAAGTGAGTTGTGAAAATAGTGTATTTAGAACGTTGATGTGTTCGGTCACCGACGTGGTTTCCGCCATCCGTAAAGTGTAAAGTTTTCGCTTCAGGAATATTTTTGTGTGTAACGATTTGGCTTCGTAGAGTTTCGTCAGCGTATCCCAAATTTCTTTGGCTGACTTCTTTTCCGCAATGCTGGACAGAACTCCATCTGCCAACGCCAAATGTAAATTGGCCACAGCATTACCATCAATCTCCTCCCATTTCTTATTATTAGTGATATTTGTCGGCCTACCCTCAATTGCCACAAGACAATTGTCCTTTCGGAATACTGTCTTTATTTTCATCTTCCACAATGAAAAATTATTTCCATTGAATTTCTCAATATCAAATTTCGCCGTCATTTTAAAACAACCGTTTCACCTCGAACCATAGTATATAAAATATAGTACCGTATAAATAATACTTTTCCCGAGTAAGCTCACTGGATAGAACTTCCCGATAGTATTTAATTTATACTACTAAAATTATGTATACACCAACAGAAACTTTCTTGTGAACAGTACTCCAACCTGGTGGCTCTGATACCACTGTTAGGCGGTACGCGCTGCGGAAGCGTTGGAATATGACATTATTTGAATTGAGACAACAACAAAATATAGAAAATAAGGGACACGAAATTTAACGTGGTTTCACCCAATTTAGGCTACGTCCACGGGACAAGGCTATAATAATATCAATTTGAAAGGAATTACAAACTTCTTCACTAATCACAAGAACGGAATAATTTTATCCGTCTCGAACTAGAAAGAACACTCTCACACTCTCTTTTATAACAAACAAAAGGAGAAGAAAGTTTTATAGGGAGAAAGATAAATGTTTTCGGGATGATTTCTAACAATGGACGAAGCTCTATTTATAGGAGAGTTTCGCCCGCCATTTACGACTTTTATGGCCATGCTTATGTCATTCATGACATTTTCATTCAAAAATGTCATGCATGACATTTTCATTCAACCTTCAAAATTTGAAATCAAACATATCAAGCTTGAACAAGGTTTCAAGCTTGACATTTGACAGAAATATCTCCAAGATGATTTTCTATACCAAAAGTTTAATGTGGGTGTTTTAAACTGCAAATAACATTTCATTAGAATGTTTATTCACTCAAGAATATGAAAATGTCATTGTTAACCAAGTCAAGATGTAGAAAACATATATCACTGAGTTAAGACACAAACTGTTATTGCTATGTCATTATGATGATCAAACTATCGATTTTGTATAAATATGTTCCCCACTTCAAGCAAAACAAATTAAGATCGACTGTTAATCAAAAGAAGTTAATTCAAATTTTAGATACTAAATTACAATTGAGGTTGTCTTGATTCGATCATCCAAAATTTACGAGCCTGTAAAACATTTGATAATGCATATGAATTGAAAAAACAAAAAACAAAAAACTAAAAGTCAAGTAACTTGCTAAAAGGATATAAAAATAAACTGAATTTTAGATTTGATACGGGAATTCAATTTGAAGGATATATAAACAAAAGCATGAATATAATCATTCAGATATATATATATATATATATATATTATGTACGTAATTACATATATATGGCTATTGTTCTTCTAAAGTAAGAGTGCATTGTTCTTCTACTTATATATATTCAATTTGATGATCTTATAGACTTTAATACATTAGTAATTACTGTATGGACTTTATATCATGCACATTGTAAATAAAGATCAGTACACTATCGCCATCATTGATGTGAAACTTGAATAATTTCATATTTGTTTAAGACAAAAACATGTTAATAGTAGCGTAATCATGCAAATAGAAAATTGTAGCATAATATGTGAAAAATATCTTATGGATTTGTCATCAGATTATGGAGCAAGTGAAGCAAAAAGACTCACCTTAGACTCTTATTTTGCAACAACTTTGTCAAAGTTTTGTGATACTAACTTAATTTTGGAACTCTTTTTATATTGGTCATGTGTAGCAAATACTATTACAATAACATGGAATATAATAAATTTTTCAGTATCAGGATTTTGTAATAATTTCTCGCACAAGAACAATTAAATTTAAATATTCTTATTAACTATTTGACTCATATTTCATTTCATATATATAATTTTCTAGATAATTTCTATGAAAAGCAAAATCTTACTAATAAAAGGTATTTGTTGTTTTTTAGAAGTGAAATCGCAATGATCATGATTATCAATACTTTCTTATATTTTTAAAGTGACATCACAACAATCGAATTATTACTAGTTACATGTTTATTCCTTTAGGATATCTTTTTCTTATGATTTTGTTTTATAAAATGGTCTCATTTATTGAATAATAATATTGTTTGAAAATTTCAAAATTCACGTGTGAAATTGCAAAAAAAATTTGTTCATTTATTAATTTTTTGTTAGAACTTCTAACATTTTACATATATTATGGACTAGATAGTGCAACCTATATACTGATGGTGTCCAATGCGTTAGGAGTTTTGGGTAACTCATTGATATCTATATTTCTAGTTCGTGAAGAAGTAGGCGACCCTGTATACTTGATATAAAACATGATGTGCCGATGTATTTGGAGGAGATTGTTTTTCATTTATGTTTGTTATTAGAGAAGAATAGTCAACGGAATTTCAGATCCATGTCCTTCTCGATCATTCTAATCAGATTAGTTCAACAAACTATTTATAGATTTCTGCGTTTTGAAATATCAATTGGACATTTTAAGTTAGAGATTTTTTCCCATATATATACATTTCTTTCATTGTTTCATCTTTTGATATCAATTTATATACTAATAGATCATATTGTAAAGTGGTTACTAAATTTTTAATTTGCTTCATATTTGAGAATATACTTGGAAATTGATTGGGTTTAGCACACTACTAGAAAACAGAGCAAACGCGACGGCCGAAACCGTCGCTAAACCGTCGCCAAATCAACTTTTGCGACGGGGTAGCGTCGGTATCACCCCGTCGCCAAATTGGCGTCGCTAAATTACGCCCCGTCGCTATACCGACGCAATGCACATAAACACTTGACCCGGTTGGGCCGGGTATTGACCGTCGCCAACCCGTCGCCCTCCGAATAATAATAATTATATATATTTTATTATATACCGTCGCCAACCCGTCGCCAACCCGAATAATAATAATTATATATATTTTATTATATACCGTCGCCAACCCGTCGCCAACCCGAATAATAATAATTATATATATTTTATTATATACCGTCGCCAACCCGTCGCCAACCCGAATAATAATAATTATATATATTTTATTATATACCGTCGCCAACCCGTCGCCAACCCGAATAATAGTAATTATATATATTTTATTATATACCGTTGCCAACCCGTCGCCAACCCGAATAATAGTAATTATATATATTTTATTATATACCGTCGCCAACCCGTCGGCAACCCGAATAATAGTAATTATATATATTTTATTATATACCGTCGCCAACCCGTCGCCAACCCGAATAATAGTAATTATATATATTTTATTATATACCGTCGCCATTCCATCGCAAAGAATATATCAAACCAATCAAAGTTAAAAAAAACTACTTTCCCCAATTTATTTATGATGCAAATGACATATGAAAAGGAGATAAATACTAACAAAAACTCTAAATACAACAAAGAATTGAAGAAAAATAGATACCAAAACCAAACCAAACCAACTTGAATGAAAATCAAATCCACACTTAGAACATATCCTTTGGTCTACTAATTACTACTCAAAGCAAATCCCATGTAAAACTTGGTTGCACTGGATGAGCCGCCGTGCTCGTTGATGTTGAAGCCGGAGTAGACTCAAACGTCTCCCATTGTGTTGTTATCACAAACATAGCCGATTTTTGCTCAATTTGATTTGGCGTATCAATTAATGAACGCCTCGTTTGGACGGGTCCCGTTGCTTGGTGGGCTCGAGTTCTTGATCTTCAACACATCAAGAGTTGCGACAAACTTTTGCATTCTTCTCACCTATGAAATTTTGAAATTCAGAATCGAAATGATATATATATATATATTGCTTTGTATTCGAGATTTGGTAAATGGGTGTACCTGCATTTTCCTTTCGTATAAACAGAAATCACTTTGCGGAGTGTTGGGTTCGAGGAGAATTCATGCTTGAAGCAGTACAAGAAAATATGTTTAGAAAACACAATGATTATTAAGTACATTGTTAGAGCCAGTCATATTCATGATTGCTATGCAACTTCAATCTCTCTTACAGGATTTATCAGCCCACAAGACACCGCTTATACAAAATTTATGTAATAATAAAGATACTAATTACAGAGATTCAACAATATAAACTGAGATCAATACTTAGAGGCTGCACGTTTCTGCTCAAGTTTGTGATAGAACACACATGAAAAAACGAAAAAACAAGAAATTTCAAAAATAGAAGAAAGTTTCTAATAACAAAAAATACCTGTTTTAAGAACTCTTCATCTGTTTTCAAATAAGCTGCCCTGATAGCTTCTTCTTTTGCTTGATTTACAGAAGAACAATCCAACATTTCAAAAATCTTCAAATGCAAATTCTCTGCAGCATACTCTACAGCCTTGTTTCGGTTTTTAACAATGGGGACCAAAATTCGCAGCAAAATGCAACTTATGGACTAATTTCAATTTTCAAGTAAGCTCAAATAGCTATCAACAATGAACTGTATAATATTCAGAAAAATGGTTACTAATTTCAACAACAAAAAAATAGTAAATCGCGAAAATGAACAGCAACCTGGAAAGCTGAGGTGGCGACGCCAAAGGTGAAATGGGGTGGGAAATGGGATCGGGTAAGGGGCTGATGGGATGATGATGATGATGAGTAAATGGAACTCCATTCTTCTTCAATCCTACATTTTAAAAAAACAGATCAATTTCACAATGTCATCAGTTTCCCTTTTAAAGTACCATTATTCTGAACAAAATATAATTGAAGGAAGATTACACGCAGACCTTAATTGTAAGAAATGCATTACGGGATGAGGACTTTATCTGGTAATTACACGGAGTGAGGGGTCTGAGCAAAGCACACAGCATCATCACTTTGTTGCTGCTCTTGAGTACCCTTTAAAGTTTCAGCTGAAATTTCACGAAGAACATTTGGGATCTTAATATTTGAGGGTCTCTTTCGCTTCAAAGAACAAGAATTTTTAGTGGGCATTTCATTAATTTCTGGAATTTTTGAATCGGGATAGAGAGGGAAAACAATTAGGGTTGAAGATTAGGGTTAGGAATTGTGAATATGAGGTTTATATAGAATCGAAATCCCAACGCTATCCCGTCGCAAATATTTGTGAAAAAATTTGAACTTAGCGCCTAATAAAATTTAGCGGGAGTGAAAATTTTCGAAAATAATCGAACCGTCGCTATCCCGTCGCTAAACCGACGCTATCCCGTCGCAAATATTCTCGAAAATACTTTCGAAAATTGAACACCCGTCGCTATCCCGTTGCTAACCCGTCGCTTTTGAAAATTTAATACCCGTCGCTATCCCGTCGCAATACCGTCGTAATACCGTCGCAATACCGACGCAATGAATCAGGACCAGTGAAAAAAATATTGCGTTTTTCCACCTAACACCACCTGCAAGTATAGTAAATTACAATATACAAACACAGTAAGGAAATCAACAGTACACAAAACACACTACCACATTTTGTAATATAATAAAAGATTCAATACAAACTCGTCAATTATTACATGAGAAACTGGAAAATAAAAACGGTGTACTCCTATTAGTCTTCAGAGGATTCGTCAATCTTGCCCCCCCAATAGTCTTCCTCTGAGTAATCATCGGGGTAGTCCGACTCGTATTCCGAAGCACTGCTATCTTGTTGTCCCGCATCATCATCATCCCCCTCTCCCAGAACAACGAAAACCCCTTCTTCAACGATCTCAACTTCATGAGGTAGATCCACGCGAACCGGCGAAGGTTGTTGTTCCTCTTGAAAGATATCTTCAGTGTCTAATGCCGACACATCCACATTTTGCATATGTGTCCAATCAACTCGACTTCTAGCATTCGTTTTCATTGCCACACACCACTGCTTATGATCTCTACTGGTAGAAACATAACGAAAATAGTATACTTGTTGTGCCTGTGATGCTAGGATAAATGGGTCATCTTTAGAACCTCTACTTTTGTGTTTGATTTGAACCATTCCATTTCTCGGATGCACCTGCATCCACTTACTAGTGTCATACCAGAAACATTTGAAGAGTACAACTTTGTCATTCATGAAGCCGTACGACAACTCCCAAATCTCTTCTATCACCCCATAGTAATCAACATGATCATCATCTTCATAGCAAGAACCTTTGACGCAAACACCGCTATTGAAATTACTTTTATTACCATCACCCTGCCTGATGTCAAAGTAGTAGCCATTGACGTAGTAACCCTTGTACCTTTTTATTTCAGTAGCTGGACCACTTGATAATGTCCTGAGGTGTGCAATTGTGTCCATGTTATTTCGTACATGGTTGCGCAACCATGTAGCGAGCCTAGACATCTTGCTCACTTCACGAATTCTTTCTTCAATTGTCAACTCGGGACACAACTCTTCAATCAAATCGTGGTACATCCTATGACAATAGTTATTTATTTAGTTAACTACTATATTATATACATACAAATCGATTAATTTAAAGGTTATGTATATACTTACTCAAGGTATTCTTGTATTTCGGGCGTATTGCAGAGAATATACACATGAGCGGTGTTATATTCTTCAACATCCATGTAATATCGATGTTTCACTACAAACGTGCCTCGGCCTGGATAGCGAAACAATGGCAAACAATTTGGATCTTCCGGTTCGTTTGGTACATCGTGCCTCTTAGGTCGATTCAAGTTGGTTTCTATATCTTCCTCGAAGTACATTGAACAAAAGTTTGAAACCTCTTTCACCAGATATGCTTCACATATTGACCCTTCAACACGTGCCTTTTGTCTTACCAATTTCTTCAACCCCCCTAAAAATCTACAAACATTAATAAGAACAAATGTTAGATAATAAACATGTATACTCATATGAAATTATAATAAAATAAAATACTCATGACTCAAACGGGTACATCCATCTATACTGCACAGGACCTCCATTTAATGCTTCATAAGGCAAATGTATTGGTAGGTGCTCCATCACATCAAAGAATGCTGGTGGAAATATCTTCTCCATCTTGCAAATTATCTCAACGATGTTACGCCCAAGTTCCTCCACATGTTCCACATTAAGTGTTGTTGCTGAAATGTCTCGAAAGAAATAACACCACTCAATTATGGTTTCCCACATCGGATCAGGCAGGATGTGACGGAGTGCGACTGGAAGTAACCGTTGGACAATAATATGGATATCATAACTTTTGAGTCCACTAAAGTTTACATTTCCTGCACATCTAGCAATGTTTGAAGCATATCCATCAGGTAATTGCAAATGCGACAACCATTTTCTGAACTCTTTTTGTTGTGTTGTATTTAGTGTATATGTCGCTTTAGGTTTCGCTTTCCTCCCACCAATACTTTGCATATTCAATTGTGACCTTGAACAATGAGTCTGGAGGTCGATTCTTGCTCGTTCGTTGTCTTTTGTTTTTCCAGGAACATCCATTACAGTGTATAATGCATTTTCACCATTATTCTTCTCTGTGTGCATGAAGTCAATGTTGTGTCTGATTTTGTTTGTAGACCAATAGCTCAAATCCCAGAATATACTCTTCTTGCACCAGTTGTGTGTTACATTATACCCTGCTGTTCTATGTGCCGCACGCTTGGTTTTTCCAAACACATCAGGATCCAACAAACACACATCTTCATATATCTCAGCTCCATCAAGTCGTTCTTTCTGTTGCAAATCTGGATAAGCCCGTCCCCTAACAAACGCATTCCTTTGAATCCTATACGGATGTCCATCAGGCAAGAAAGGGCGATGACAATCAAACCAAGAAGTCTTCCGACCTGCTTGTAATCGAAAATCTCTCGTTTTCTCCATACAATACGGACAAGCTAACCTACCGTGTGTGCTCCAACCAGATAACATGCCGTATGCAGGAAAATCGCTAATAGTCCACATCAAAGCAACTCTCATATTGAAATTTTGTTCCATCGACGCATCAAATGTCTCGATACCCGTAGTCCATAACTCTTTCAACTCAGCACAATTAGATTAAGGGCCTTTAGGTAAATAGGCCTAAAATTACCTCAGAGTCGTATGGTCCATACGAGGTATGGATCATACGGTCATACTGCTGGGTCGTCTACGAGGTTATGCTATATCATTAAGTCCCCCAATTTATGGATTAATGACCTGTAAATTAATCCATTAATTAATGTCTTATCTGAATTTGAAGGCGTAATGATTATTACGGCGGTAACGTGTCTAACTCTTCAATCGATGCTCCATTGGAATGTCGACACGTGTCCTGTCATACGGACCGTCCGTGGACATGAACCGTCAGATCATTAACAGTTAAATTGATCTCATCCGCTCGTTTTGGCGGTTCTTTTTAGTATAAATACTTAGCTTGTTATTATAGTAGAAATTTATTTTTAGCATAGTGATAACCATATACAAAATAAATATTTTTTTTAGCTAATAGAGAAGATTTGATTTCATAAATATATTTTGTTAAATAATATTATTTCATTGCAAGTCATTCTGAATGAAAATTTAAATATTTGAATGTAATAAAAAATAAAACATCACTACAATTTTTAATATATTATTTTGAAGATATTAAATTATTTATCATTCAGGAAACATAAATCTAGTTTAACAGCATAACTTCTTACTAAATAGACTACAAATATTTTAAACTTATACCAATATTTTTTTTATCTTATATATCTTCAATATTCAATTATATATTTTCACTGTTGATGTTTATTACCTCTAATTAATATAACGTTGAAATGAATGAAAATAAACTAAGGAATGTCAAAGATTTAGAAAGAGTTAATAAATGTTTAATTAGCAATATATAAAATTTAACTAATTCATGAGAATGATAAATAATGAAAGATTAAACTAAAGTCAAGTTGAGTTATTGAAATTTCAATCTAAACATAATTTTAAATCTATATGATCACATATATGTACTTGCACCATATATATGTTATATTTGACCACAATTAGTAATATCAATTATTAAATGTTAAATCATGGTAAATTATCATTGCATCCCACACGAATTATATGCGCTCGTTAAAATAATTTATTTATATGAATTTATTCAGTTAAAAAGTATCATATAGATTCAATATTATTATTAAATAAGTTATAATTCTTTGAAAAACTAATTCAAACTAAATATGATTTAAATAAAAAACTGAATAAATTTACAAAATAACTAAATTTATTTAAATGTAAAGCCTATGTTATAGTTTGTAAATTTAAGAAATTAAAAAAAATAAGAAACTGAAAAATTAGATATTCTCCTCTATGTATAAATGTATGCTTAGAATTGTTTCTTCATTATAAACCCAAAATCACATTATCATGTATTAGTATTGTTTCTTTTGTAATCATCTTTGTTTCTATGTATTTTTGAATATTAATTTACTATATTCTTCACAAATTACAAGTAGATAGACAATGCTCTCATTTCAGGTATAGAGTATAGAAGTTATTTACTAAGTTATTTAATTTTATTGTAGAGATCCAATGTACTTATATTTCTTTATTATTGTGGATTTTTAATATTTCATATTTTAAAAATTCTATATTATCCTATATGAAACATAATATTATATCTTCATATGTACTGTTATGTATGTATGTGTGTCATCCTTTAAAATTGAGATCCTTATGGTGCATACACAATTTATTTAAAAGTTACTTAACGATTAGTGTATATTATTTTAAATTATTAGATTGATTCCTGCAATTAATTGGCATCAGTTAATATATTTTTCACATGAAACATAATGTTATATCTTCACATGTACTATTATGTATACATGTCATTCTCTTAAAATATGGTGTATACATAATTTATTATTTAAAAAGTATTAACAATTAGTGGTTACATAAAATGTGAATTATATGTGTAAGTCTCTGTACATAAAATTTTCCAAGGAAAAAGAGTATTTTTTCAATAAAAAAGATAAAATTGAGTATTTGATAAAAAAATAAAAATATTAAAAATAAAATAAAAACAATGTGTGTATTGTGCATAAAAAGCTAATGCATAGTGCAAATATTATCTAGACTGCCAAATTTGGAAAATATTTCCTAAATACATAGACTACTATACGCTTCACTGCACTAAACTCCGTAAATTTCCAAATACATAAGAATCTAACAATTTTGGACGGTAACGTAAAAGTATTATCTACTAGTATATTCACAACAAAAGAAAGAAAGTAGGAAAGAAAAGTGTATATATGGGAAAGAATCTAATTGTGATGTTTCATTTTGTAAGTTTTTCATTCATAAACAATTATCTAAAAAATTAATTCGCTCATTTATTTCAATATACAATTAAATAAGAAGATGGGCCACAAAATGACTTTCAGTTCTTTAATTTAATTGTTTTTAGACGAATAATTGTTACCAAGTCACAGAAAAGATAATATTTCCATAAGCAACATATTTTGTATTTTGTGTGAACGTAATAGTGTTCCCAAAATTAAGATAGTGCAATTCCACCAATCACGGTTGGATGCTCTACCATGATTACCACCCCTACTAAGCTCCCCAACCATTGTATGATATCCTTTGTTTTTGAATCCTGAACCCCTTCCAGATTGAAATATTCCCCTGTTGTTTCCACGAGAATTTGTAGACCACTTTTCTTCAACAACATTAACTTTAGAGAAAATCTAGGATGACAAAGTCCTTTGTCAACCATACTACTTGGTGGACTTTGTCATCCATACTACCTGGTGGAACACTATTAGATGATTTTTTTTTCTATTGCAGTATTACATTTCTGTATTTAAATATTTCTTTTTTTATTAGAGTTGATGTACGCTACATGTCCATCAATTAACTAAAAGAACTTTTTAAATAATTTTTGAGTTAAAAAAGTGAGAGAATGTCATGTTTTGAGTAATCTCTCTCCAAATTTAAGTTGATTGATGTTGAAAATACTGTAATATAAAATGTTCCATGGGATGGCTCATTCTTCATTGCTTATTACGCACATGCAACAAGCATGCAGATAAATATGCATTTATATAATCGCATTCCACATAAAATATGCATGCCAAATTGGGAAAATATTTTCTAAATACATAGATTACTATACACTTCACCGCACTAAATTCCGTAAATTTCCAAATACATAATAATCTAACAATTGGATGGTAACTTAAAAGTATTATCTACTAGTATATTGACAACACCAGAAAGAAAGTAGGAAAGAAATGTGTATATATGGGAAAGAATCTAATTGTGATGTTAAATTTCGTAAGTTTTCCATTCATAAACAGTTATCTACAAAATTAAGTCGCTCATTTATTTCAATATACAATTTAAATAAAAAGGTGGGCAACACAATGACTTTCAGATCTTTAACTTAATTGTTTTTAGACGAATAATTGTTACTAAGTCACAGAAAAGACAATATTTGGATAAGCAACATGTTTTATATTTTGTGTGAATGTAATAGTGTTCCCCAAATTAAGATAGTGCTATTCCACCAACATTGTTTACTGTTGGAAGCTCTACCATGATTGCCATCCCTACTAAACTCCCCAGCCATTGTATGATATCCTTCATTTCTTAATCCTGAACCCTTTCCAGATTGAAAGATTCCCCTGTTATTTCCACGAGAATTTGTTGACCTCTTTTCTTCAACAACATTAACTTTAGAGAAAATATTGGATGACAAAGTCTTTTGTCAGCCATACTTCCTGGTGGAACACTATTAGATAAATTTTTTCCTATGTCATTATTTTATTTTTGTATTTAGATATTAGATATATTTTTTACTAGAGTTGATGTACGCTACATGTCCATCAATTAACAAAAAAACTTCTCAAACAATTTGAGTTAAAAAAGTGAGAGAATGTCATTTTTTAAATAATCTATCTCCAAATTTAAGTTGAGTAATGTTGAAAATACAATAAGATAAAATGTTCCTTGAATGACTCATACTTCTTTGCTTATTACACACGTCCATCAATCATGCACATAAATATGCTTTTGTATAATTGTAATCCACATAAAAAACACGCCAAACTTGGAATATATTTCTTAAATACATAGATTACAATACACTTAACCGCACTAAACTCCGTAAATTTCAAAATACATAAGAATCTAACAATTGGACGGTAACTTAAAAGTATTATCTACTAGTATATTGACAACAAAAGAAAGAAAGTAGGAAAGAAAAGTGTATATATGGGAAAGAATCTAATTGTGATGTTACATTTCGTAAGTTTTCCTTTCATAAAAAGTTATCTACAAAATTAATTCGCTCTTTTATTTTATTATACAATTTAAATAAAAAGATGGGCAACACAATGACTTTCAGTTCTTTAATTTAGTTCTTTTTAGATGAATAATTGTTACCAAGTCACAGAAAAGATAATATTTGTATAAGCAACATGTTTTGTATTTTGTGTGAACGTAATAGTGTTCCCAAAATTAAGATACTTCAATTCCATCAACATTGTTCATGGTTGGAAGCTTTGTCAGGATTGCCACCCCTACTAAGCTCCCAAGCCATTGTATGATATCCTTCGTTTTTGAATCCTGAAACCCTTCCAGATTGAAATATTTCCCGGTTATTTTGCACGAGAATTTGTAGACCTCTTTTCTTCAACAACATTAACATTAAAGAAAATCTAGGATGACAAAGTCCTTTGTCAACCATACTTCTTGTGGAACGTGAGTAGATAATTTTTTTCTATTTCATTAATTCATTTTTGTATTTAGATATTTCTATTTTTATTAGAGTTGATGTACGCTACATGTCCATCCATTAAAAAAAAGAACTTTTCAAATAATTTTTGAGTGAAAAAAGTGAGAGAATGTCATGTTTTGAGTAATCTCTCTCTCCAAATTTAAGTTGAGTGATGTTGAAAATACCATAAGATAAAATGTTCCATGGGATGGCTCATTCTTCATTGGTTATTACGCACGTGCAACAAGCATGAAGAAAAATATGCATTTATACAATCGCATTCCACATAAAATATGCACGCCAAATTGGGAAAATATTTCCTAAATACATAGATTACTATACACTTCACCGCACTAAACTCCGTAAATTTCTAAAACATAAGAATCTAACAATTGGATGGTAACTTAAAAGTATTATCTACTAGTATATTGACAACAAAAGAAAGAAAGTAGGAAAGAAAAGTGAATATATGGGAAAGAATCTAATTGTGATGTTACATTTTGTAAGTTTTCCATTCATAAACAGTTATCTACAAAAATATTTCGCACATTTATTTCAATATACAATTTAAATAAAAAGATGTGCCACACAATGACTTTCAGTTCTTTAATTTAATAGTTCTTAGACGAATAACTGTCACCAAGTCACAGAAAAGATAATATTTGCATAAGCAACATATTTTGTATTTCGTGTGAACGTAATACTGTTCCGTGCAATTCCACCAACATTGTTCACGGTTGGAAGCCCTGCCATGATTGCCACCTCTGCTAAGCTCCCCAACCATTGTATGATATCCTTCATTTCTGAATCCAGAAACCCTTCCAGATTGAAATATTCCCCAATTTTTTCTACGAGAATTTGTAGACCTCTTTTCTTCAACAACATTAACTTTAGAGAAAATCTAGGATGACAATGTCCCATACTTCCTGGTGGAACACTATTAGATGATTTTTTGGTATTGCATTATTTCATTTTTGTATTTAGATATTTCTTTTTTTTTTATTAGAGTTGATGTACGCTACATGTCCATCAATTAACAAAAAGAACTTTTCAAATAATTTTTGAGTTAAAAAAGTGAGAGAATGTCATGTTTTGAGTAATCTCTCTCCAAATTTAAGTTGAGTGATGTTGAAAATACTTTAAGATAAAATGTTCCATGGGATGGCTCATTCTTAATTTCTTATTACGCATGTGCAACAAGCATGCAGATAAATATGCATTTATACAATCGCATTCCACATAAAAATATGCACGCCAAATTGGGAAAATATTTCCTAAATACATAGCTTACTATACACTTCGCCGCACTGAACTCCGTAAATTTCAAAATACATAAGAATCTAACAATTGGATGGTAACTTAAAAGTATTATCTACTAATATATTGACAACAAAAGAAAGAAAGTAGGAAAGAATTATGTATATATGGGAAAGAATCTAATTGAGATGTTACATTTCGTAAGTTTTCCATTCATTATCAGTTATCTACAAAATTAATTCTCTCATTTATTTCAATATACAATTTAAATAAAAAGATGGGCAACAAAATGACTTTCAGTTCTTTAATTTATTTATTTTTTGACGAATAATTGATACTAAGTCACACAAAAGATAATACTTGTATAAGCAACATGTTTTGTATTTTGTGTGAACGTAATAGTGTTCCCCAAATTAAGATAGTGCAATTCCACCAACATTGTTTACTGGTGGAACACTATTAGATAATTTTTTCTATCGCATTATTTCATTTTTGTATTTAGATATTTCTTTTTTTTATTAAAGTCGATGTACGCTACATGTCCATCAATTAACAAAAAGAACTTTTTCAAATAATTTTTGAGTTAAAAAAGTGAGAAAATGTCATGTTTTGAGTAATCTCTCTCCAAATTTAAGTTGAGTGATGTTGAAAATACTGTAAGATAAAATGTTCCATGGGATGCCTCATTCTTCATTGGTTATTACGCACGTGCAACAAGCATGCAGATAAATATGCATTTATACAATTGTATTCCACATAAAATAACACGCCAAACTTGGAAAAATATTTCTTAAATACATAGATTACTATACACTTCACCGCACTAAACACCATAAATTTCAAAATACATAAGAATCTAACAATTGGATGGTAACTTAAAAGTATTATCTACTAGTATATTGACAACAAAAGAAAGAAAGTAGGAAAGAAAAGTGTATATATGGGAAATGATCTAATTGTGATGTTACATTTCATATGTTTTCCTTTCATAAACAGTTATCTACAAAATTAATTCACTCATTTATTTCAATATACAATTTAAATAAATAGATGGGCAACACAATGACTTCCAGTTCTTTAATTTAATTGTTCTTAGATGAATAATTGTTACTAAGTCACAGAAAAGATAATATTTTCATATGCAGCACGTTTTGTATTTTGTGTGAACGTAATAGTGTTCCAAAATTAAGATAGTGCAATTCCACCAACATTGTTCACGGTTGGAAGCTCTACCATGATTGTCACCCCTACTAAGCTCCACAACCATTGTATGATATCCTTCGTTTCTAAATCCTGAACCCATCGAGATTGAAATTTTCCCCTATTGTTTCCACGGGAATTTGTAGACCTCTTTTCTTCAACGACATTAACTTTAGAGAAAATCTAGGATGACAAAGTCCTTGGTCAACCATACTTTCTGGTGGAACACTATTAGATAATTTGTTTCTATTGCATTATTTCATTTTTGTATTTAGATATTTCTTTTTTTATTAGACTTGATGTACGCTACATGTCCATCAATTAACAAAAAGAACGTTTGAAATAATTTTATAGTTAAAAATGTGAGAGAATGTCATGATTTGAGTAATCTCTCTCCAAATTTAAGTTGAGTGTTGTTGAAAATACTGTAAGATAAAATGTTCCATGGGATGGCTCATTCTTCATTGCTTATTACGCACGTGCAACAAGTGTGCAGATAAATATGCATTTATACAATCGCATTCCACATAAAATATGCACGCCAAATTGGGAAAATATTTCCTAAATACATAAATTACTATACACATCACCGACTATATTCCGTATATTTTTAAATACATAAGAATCTAATAATTGGATGGTAACTTAAAAGTATTATCGACTAGTATATTGACAACAAAAGAAAGAAAGTAGGAAAGAAAGTGTATCTATGGGAAAGAATCTAATTGTGATGTTACATTTCGTAAGTTTTCCATTCATAAACAGTTATCTACAAAATTAATTCGCTCATTTATTTCAATATACAATTTAAATTAAAAGATGGGCAACACAATGACTATCAGTTCTTTAATTTAATTATTCTTAGACGACTAATTGTTACCAAGTCACAGAAAAGATAATATTTGCAATAGCCACATGTTTTATATTTTGTGTGAACGTAATAGTGTTCCCAAAATTAAGATAGTGCAATTCCAGCACCATTGTTCACGGTTGGAAGCTCTGCCATGATTGCCAACCCTACTAAGCTCCCCAACCATTGTATGATATCCTTCGTTTCTGAATCCTGAACCCCTTCCTGATTGAAATATTCCTTTGATATTTCCACGAGAATTTGTCAACCATACTTCGTGGTGAAACACTATTAGATAATATTTTTCTATTTCATTATTTCATTTTTGTATTTAGATATTTCTTTTTTTAATTAAAGTTGATGTATGCTACATGTCCATTAATTAACAAAAAGAACTTTTCAAATAACATGATTAGACACATGTTTGTGCATTTGTATAGCTTTGTGGGTGTATTTGAAAATATTGTATGACATTCATGTGAATCTGAGTCATATTAGCTAGACAAATAATAGTTTTTGTCTTTATCACTTACTTTTCTATCATTTTGAGAAGGTAGGAACCCGTTATAAAGAAAAAAACATGTTCACCAATGAGGAATTATCAAGTTCCTATCGAGTACTAAAGAGTGGACATGATTTGACAGAGTTAAGTTGTGGTTGCACAGTTTCCAAATATGGCAACACACCAGGAAAACTTAGAGTTTAGGCTGATGGAAAAATCGAGATAGATTGTGACTGCACTAAAAATTATCCCAAAGGTTCACTCAAACCCTAAAACTTTAATCCGATTATTTAGTTGTAACAATAGAATTCAATTAAAAAAAATTTGGTACCTCTATGGACATAGACAAAGTTTGTTGCTTTTTTATAAACACATTGATATGTTATAAATAAAGATTACATATGTGTACATTTTTACTTACTACATGGGGAAATTAAACTGAGAGGACAATAAAAGCATAAAATATTTTTAAAATAATATATATCCATTCTATCTCTACTTTTAGTTTGTTTAATTGTAAAGCCATATTAGCATAGATAAGTTACTTACACCGTGGTTAATTATCTTTTTATATTTTTGACTTTTCTACATTAAAAATAGCAACTTCAACCTTTTATGCACAAATGTATTTACACTATAATAAATAAAACTAATTGTTATTGTGAATATTGATATTTTCAGTGAGTATATCTCCAGTTGAGTTCGCAAAGCATGCCGAGAGAACAAATGCACATACCCATTGGAAGAGCCCAATATGGGTTTTAAAAATGATGGGCAAAAGGTTGCTTTATCAAAAACTTGTTTGTTAAAGTATCACATGGATACTTTTCATCAACCAATGCGTGAAGTAACTCAGCGAGATGAATTTGTGCATTGCTCTCGATGCAAAAAGGAGCGTAGATTTAGTAGGACAAGTGAAGAGGATTGTAGGATATATCATGATGCTCTTCTTGATCAAAACTGGAAATGTTCGGACCTGCCAAACTTCCCGTAAGTATAAATGTCAAGTTTGATGAGAATACAATTTTTTTTTGTTTTGCAATTATAGAGTGCAAACAAATATAAAAACCAAACACACTAAATACCATTCTAGTTTGCAAGATCTATTATCCTATAAATTATAATGAGTTAGTGATGGTCGTTACTTTTAATGGGATAAGATTTTTTGTCTCAAACTGTGTTCCAATCTCTTATTTCACAAATGTAGATGTGTGACATGTGTAATTCACAAATACATTTATTATGGGGTGTGTAATATTTATAATTCACACGTGTAATTCACAAATACATCTATTATGGGATGTGCAATATGTGTAAATCACGACTACATTCGTGGAATAGGAGATTGGAACACGGTCTGGAGTAGAAAATTCAATCCCACTTTTAATGGGATTCACATACCACAATATAAAGACATGTAACATAGATAGAGAAGAATATCCAAATAAAATGTATAATATTTATTTACTCTTTTTGATTTTTCAACTCACTTTGTTTTTTCAGATTAACTTGCAACGAGAGTGAGGAGCGAGATTCTCGCAAGGTTTGTAGAGGTTGTCAAAAGTCATTGAAATTCGAGGGTTAAACTAATTGTATTTGCTTGGGTTGCGATATCTGTTGTTTTGAAGATTGCAATTGTCGTGCATGCCTTGATTTCACTCAAAACAAGTGAATTTACATCTCTTTGAACTTTTAGTATTGTTTGATGGTGAACAATTTTGTCACTCGTATTATTTGATATGTTTATTTGGAACATGTTTTATTACTAATTTCATCTTCTATTACTATAAATTTCATCTTTGCCAGTATTGTTGAATCCGTAGTCAAATTACAAGACAATATCCATTTTTATTTTTAAATTGAAGCAATTATTAAAAGGAAACACGTTGTATCATTATATAGTACCATGCCATGACCAAAAAACATACCAGACTTGTTATAAATCTAAACTTGTAAAATGGTCACAAATCGACATTATACTATATAAAAACAAGTTAATGTAGAGAATGATCCTATTTAACTACTTAACAGAAGAACATATAACTATTGACTTTGTCATGTAGCCTGGGAACTTTAGGCACTGCAACTCTATCTCACTAAAAAAAAAAAAAACACTCTTAGCAGGTGAAAAAACCGTTACTAAAGATGAATATTTCGTTACACTAACATTTGGTAATGAAAACTATCGTTACCCTTTTCGTCCTATAAGGCTCGACTAGAAGTTCTTGCGGCAAACTTGTTATGTCGTTACTAATGTATTTGTAACGAAAAGTTAATTCTTCACAAAATCTTTGTTTCTGGTGACAATTTTATCATCACAAAAACATGTCAATTGCTTTACAAAAGGAAACTTTCGTTACAAATAGTTAATTTTATTATTTTCTTCTAATAATTTATGTAATAGTAATTTCGTTACCGATAGATATTGGGACAAGATTGTGTCCTTACTGATTATAAAAATAATTATATATATTAATTTTTAATATTAACTATTTTGTCACAAAAAGTAAAAGTGACAATTACATTTTCCTCCCCAATGTTTTTGTATTAAAAAAGTGGTTTATTTTTGTTCTTATTGTATCTTGTGAACATAGATTCAAACTTAATACAAGACACTCATCTCATCAAAAACATGTAATACGATATAGATAAAATTTAAATCAAGAACGTAGCTAAAACAAAAGGACAAACATAAAATCACCTATACTAAAAGTTACAACTTGATAAACATCCTATCGCTTAATACATGATATTCTATGAAAAACAAACTTACATTTTCAGGGGTCTAACATTAAGTCCTATCTTGTCATCATCAAAACTTCTAACAAAGAAATTCCTAACACCCTGTTATTTCCACGAGAATTTGTAGACCTCTTTTCTTCAACAACATTAACTGTAGAGAAAACCTAATTTTTGGTATTGTAGTTTAGGCCAATTTTAAAAAAAAAAAAACTCTCGTGTTTCATACTTAAAATTCCAATATGGCTACCATCAGTCAAATGACGATGAAGATTATCGAGTTACAAAAGAGAACATCATGTTTTAATTAATCTATCTCAAAATAAAGTTAAGTATCAAAAACTATTAGATAAAGAAGTTCCATGGGGTGCCTTATTTTTCCTTACTTATATTTCTAATTAAGTACATAGATTACTATACGATTTGTTAGTGCTAAACTTAATCAATTTTCATGTATATTCCCATGTATGGAGCAAATTAAAAATTTAATAACCACTTTACAGTATGATCTACTAATACATAATTTTTATTTCAGCGAAAATAGAATTGAAAAAACTTCTATAAGACAATGATTTTCTATTTCATTATTTGATTTTTGTATTTAGATATCTCATTTTGTATTGGAGTTGATGTACGTTGCATGTCCATCAATTGACGAAAAGAACTTTTCAAATAATTTTTGGGTTAAAAAAGTGAGAGAATGTTATGTTTTGAGTAGTCTCTCTCCAATTTTAAGTTGAGTGATATTGAAAATACTATAAGATAGAAAGTTCCATGGGATAGCTCGTTCTGCTTTGCTTATTACGCACGTGCAACAAGCGTGCACATAAATATGCATTTGTACAATTGCATTCCACATAAAATATGTACAAATTTTGAAAATATTTCCTAAATACATAAATTACTATACACTTCATTGCAATAACTAAGTAAAATTTCAAAATAATAAGAAATTAACAATTGGACGGTAAGTTTACAATATTATATACTAGTATATTGACAACAAAAGGAAAAAAGTAGGAAAGAAAAGTGTATATATGGGAAAGAATTTAATTGTGATGTTACTTTTCGTAAGTTTTCCATTCGTAAACAGTTGTCTACAAATTTATTCTCTCATTTATTTCAATATACAAGTTAAAATAAAAGATAGGCAACATAATTACTTTCAGTTCTTGTATTTAATTGTTCTTAGATGAATAATTGTTACTTAGTCACAAAAATTATGATAAACATGTTTTGTATTTTGTGTGAACGTAATAGTGTTCCCAAAATTAAGACAGTTCAATTCCACCATCATTGTTCATGCGCCTGCCGTATGATATCCATCACGATTGGAAGCTCTTCCATGATTGCCACCCCTACTAACCTCCCCAGCCATTGCATGACATCCTTCGTGAACCCTTATATAGATTGAAATATTCCCCTGTTATTTCTACGAGAATTTGTAGACCTCTTTCTCAACAACATTAACTTTAGAGAAAACCTAATTTTTGGTATTGTAGTTTAGGCCAATTAAAAAAAACTCTCATGTTTCATGGGCTTTTTATATATAACCCCCCCGAGATATTTACCTTTAGCAAATAACCCCCCGAGGTATGAAATCTTGGCAAGCAACCACTTTTGTTAAGTTGATCGTTAGTCAACGGTTAACTTTATGGGCAAACTTGTAATTTATATATTAAAATAAGGAACAAAAAAAAATTCACTTTATACAACAATAATTTTTCTCAATTTCAAATGTTTATTTATTTATCTAAATATTTAGATATATATATTATATTATTCTATCTAATAATTTGAAGGTAAAATTAAATAAATTTAGATAAATAATTTGATGGTAATATAATATTTGAAATTGAAGGTAATTAGATAGAATAATATAACATATAATATTATAAATTTGAAGGTAATTTAGATAGATAATATTAGTACAATATTTGAAGGTTTGAAGGTAAAATTAAATAAATTTAGATAAATAATTTGAAGGTAATATAATATTTGAAATTGAAGGTAATTAGATAAAATTAATATAATATATAATGTAATATATAATATAATATTTGAAGGTTAGAATAATATAATATTATAATATATAAATTTGAAGGTAATTTAGATAGAATAATATAATATATATTTAAATTTTTAGATAAATAAATAAATAAATTATTGTTGTATAAAGTAAATTAAATTTTATTTATTTATTTTTGTTGTTCTTTTTTTTATATGTAAAATTACAATTTTGCCAATTAACTTAACTGTTGACTAACGGTCAACTTAACAGAAAGGGTTACTTGCCAAAATTTCATACCTCGGGGGGTAATTTGCTAAAGCTAAATACCTCGGGGGTTTATATATAAAAAGCCCCATGTTTCATACTCAAACTTTCAATGTGTCATACTTCCTGGGAGAACACTATTAGATAATTTTTTTCTATTTCATTATATCACTTTGTATTTAGATATTTCTATTTTTATTAGAGCTGGTGTACACTACATGTCCATCAATTAACATAAAAGAACTTTTCAAACAATTTTTGAGTTAAAAAGGTGAGAGAATGTCATGTTTTGAGTAATCTCTCTCCAAATTTAAGTTGAGTGATGTCGAAAATACTATAAGATAAAAAGTTCCTTGGATGACTCATTCTTATTTGCTTATTACGCACGTGCAATAAGCGTGCACATAAATATGCATTTGTACAATTGTATTCCACATAAAATAACGACCAAATTTTGAAATATTTCCTAAATACATAGATTACTATACGCTTCACCGCACTAAACTCCGTACATTTCCAAATACATAAGAATCTAACAATTGGACGGTACCTTAAAAGTATTATCTACTAGTATATTGACAACAAAAGAAAGAAAGTAGGAAAGAAAAGTGTATCTATGGGAAAGAATTTAATTATGATGTCACATTTCGTAAGTTTTCCATTCATAAACAGTTGTCTACGAAATTAATTCGCTCATTTATTTCAATATGCAATTTAAATAAAAAGATGGGCAACACAATGACTTTCAGTTCTTTAATTTAAATTTTCTTAGACGAATAATTGTTACTAAGTCATAGAAAAGATAATATTTGCATAAGCAACATATTTTGTATTTTGAGTGAACGTAATAGTGTTCCCAAAATTAAGATAGTGCAATTCCACCAACTTTGTTCACGGTTGGAAGCTTTGCCATGATTGCCACCCCTACTACGCTCCCCAGTCATTGTATAATATTCTTCGTTTCTGAATCATGAACCATTCCAGATTGAAATATTCCCCTATTATTTTCACGAGAATTTGTAGACTTCGTTTCTTCAACAACATTAACTTTAGAGAAAACCTAATTTTTGGTATTGTAGTTTAGGCCAATTTTTAAAAAAAAATAAAACTCACTTGTTTCATACTTAAACTTCCAATGTGTCTCAATTTAAATGCTGCCATCAGCCAAATGTCGATGAAGATAATCGAGTTACAAAAGAGAACATCATGTTTTAATTAATCTATCTCAAAATTAAGTAATATCAAAAGCTATTAAATAAAGAAGTTCCATGGGGTGCCTTATTTTCCGTACTTATAAGCATGGACAACAATCGTGCACTTAAATATACCCTTGTAAAGCATTCAACACATATCCATGCCAAATGTGAAAACTATTTCTTAATTACTATACAATATGTTGTGCTAAACTCAATCAATTTCCAGGTATATTCCCAAGTATGGAGCAAATTAAAAGTTTAGTAACCACTTTACAATATCATCTACTAATACATTTTTTTCACTTCAGTGAAAGTAGAATTGAAAAAAAAATTGTAAGACAATTTTTTTCTATTTCATTATTTGATTTTTCGTATTTAGATATATATCTAATTTTTTATTAGAGTTGATGAACCCTACATGTCCATCAGTTAACAAAAAGAAATTTTCAAATACTTTTTGAGTTAAAAGAGTAAGAGAATGTCGAGTAATCTATCTCCAAATTTAAGTTGAGTAATGTTGAAAATACTATAAGATAAAAAGTTCTATGGGATGGCTCATTCTACTTTGCTTATTACGCACGTGCAACAAGCGTGCACATAAATATGCATTTGTACAATTGCATTCCACAATTTAAAATATGCACGCCAAATTTGGCAAATATTTTCTAAATACATAAATAACTATACACTTCACTGCACGAACTCAGTAAATTTCAAAATAATAAGAAACTAACGATTGGACGGTAACATTACAATATTATCTACTAATATATTGACAAAAAAAAATAGAAAGTAGGAAAGAAAAGTGTATATATTTGAAAGAATCTAATTGTGATGTTACTTTTCGTAAGTTTTCTATTCGTAATCAGTTGTCTACAAATTTAATTCGCTCAGTTATTTTAATATACAATTTAAATAAAAAGATGGGCAACATAATTACTTTCATTTCTTTAATTAAATTGTTCTTAGACGATTAATTGTTACTAAGTCACATAAAATATAATATTTCCATAAGCAACATGTTATGTATTTTGTATGAATGTAATGGTGTTCCCAAAAATAAGATAGTTCAATTCCACCAACATTGTTCATACGGCCAATTGTATGATATCCATCACGATTGGAAGCTCGGCCATGATTGCCACCGCTACTAACCTCCCAGCCATTCCGTGACATCCTTCGTTTTTTAATACTGAATCCTTTTAGATTGAAATCTTATTTCCACGAGAATTTGTAGACCTTTTCTCAACAACATTAACTTTAGAGAAAACCTAATTTTTGGTATTGTAGTTTAGCCCAATTAAGAAAAACTATCATGTTTCATACTCAAACTTTCAATGTGTCTCAATTTAAATGCTACCATCAGTCAAATGATGACGAAGATTATCGAGTTATAGAGTTAGAGAATATCATGTTTTAATTAATCTACCTAAAAATTAAGTTAAGTAATATAAAAAACTATTAGATAAAGAAGTTTCATGGGGTGCCTTATTTTTCCGTCCTTATAAGGCATATGCAACACTTGTGCACTTAAATATACCCTTGTAAAGCATTCAACATCACATACGCATGCCAAATATAAAAACTATTTCTTAATTAAGTACATAGATTACTATACAATTTCACCACTAGAAAACAGAGCAAATGCGACGGGCGTTTCGCCCGTCGCCATTTTTTTAAGTTTTGCGACGGTCTGGCGACGGTATGGCGTCGGTGAAATTCCAACCCGTTTTCTTAAATGGGTTAAAACTAATGCGACAGGATGGCGACGGGATGGCGACGGTATATAATAAAATATTTTTAAACAATTATTAATTTAATATAAATATATTTTAAAAATATGGCGTCGGGTTTGCGACGGGATTTGGCGACGGGATGGCGACGGTATATAATAAAATATTTTTAAACAATTATTAATTTAATATAAATATATTTTAAAACTATGGCGTCGGGTTTGCGACGGGTTCAAGAAATAATTATTATTATTTGGCGACGGGATGGCGACGGTATATAATAAAATATTTTTAAACAATTATTAATTTAATATAAATATATTTTAAAAATATGGCGTCGGGTTTGCGACGGGTTCAAGAAATAATTATTATTCGTTGGCGACGGGATGGCGACGGTATATAATAAAATATTTTTAAATAATTATTAATTTAATATAAATATATTTTAAAAATATGGCGTCGGGTTTGCGACGGGTTCAAGAAATAATTATTATTATTTGGCGACGGGATGGCGACGGTATATAATAAAATATTTTAAACAATTATTAATTTAATATAAATATTTTTTAAAAATATGGCGTCGGGTTTGCGACGGGTTCAAGAAATAATTATTATTCGTTGGCGACGGGATGGCGACGGGATGGCGACGGTATATAATAAAATATATACAAATATATACAATTATTAATCTCCCTCTCCTTAAAACCCCTAAGTTCGAAAATTTCAATCCCCTTCTTCCGAAATCCGAAGTTCACTTTCTCCAATCGCTAATCCTTATTGCGACTCGCTGCTGATCTTTTTTTTTTAGATAAAGAACCCCCAAATCCCTAACCCCTCTTCTTGCTTGAAATCGCCACCATCTTTCCACCTGTTACCGGAATCGGGACGCCACCAACCACTGCCCACCACCATTACTGGCGATTAGCTTCAAGAGGTATGAAAAGTGCATTTCTTCTCTTTAGGATCACTATCTTTGGAGACAAGATCCTTTAATCTTAAGAGATATTTCTGACGATCAACTGGGTCAGGTACTTTTGAGGCCTCATTTACTGCTGCTGAAAGGTGCTGTTTTTGTGGCAAAACGTCGGTGGCCGGTTTTTGCCAAGGAAAGTTTATTATCTCGGTCAGCATCCCTCCGGTGTCGTATACTTGTGGTGGCTGCCCGGATATATCGTGTTGCTGCCCTTCGGGTAGGTGCTCCAAACTTTGCACTCTTAACATCCAATCTCCTTGTTGTTTTGCAGTCATAGATCTCTCATATGCATTTGTAAAGCTGTGGGACATTAATTTCCTGAAAAACCACAAGATTTATCAACATATTTGCTATAAGCACAGCATGAGTAATAATCTGAAACAAAAAAAGAAAGATAAAAAGAGGTAAGTCAGAAAATTCAAAGATCAAATCATGAAAAGTGATTTTGCAACATGGGATTTTTTTTAAAAAATTTTTACTCTTTCATTTACCTGATCAGTTTTTGTTTTTCGTTTATTCAAATTTGTCGATAAGTCGAGGGTATGGATATGAATGAATCCAATCCCAGAAACATCATTTTCTCTGATAGAGAAATTAACTCATCTCTCCATATATATACTGAAAATATGTTGATCTTTGTGCTTGAGTGTGTTTCAAATCTGCTTTGAAGGAATCTTTATGGACAGTTTTCAATCAGACAATAAAAAGAGCCAGGAAGAAGGGATAATGAAAGGAGACTGTGAATTTAACCCCCTTTCTCAATAAGATCGAACAACAATTCTTATTCTGTTTTTTTTATTGGTGATTACATTAATGGAAAGGGGGTTAAATTCATTGCATGTATTGTCAGATTCTGAGTTTGAATCAGAGTCAAATATTTGTCCAATGAAATTAGGTTCATCATCCGAATACTCTTCATCGGATATTTCTTGAACTTCACCAGAAATGAGGAACTTGGTGATCTTATCGGGAAGTTCTTTATTATCATGAATTGTGTGTGTAATTTGGGTGTTAATTGAATGATAAATGCAGTAAATCTGAAATTGAATATATGCTTCAGCACTTCATTTTTTTTGGTTTAGGTAATCTGAAATTGAAAATCTGTTTGATCAACGTGATTGATGTTATATGTTCATTGCATTAGGCATTGAGAAATTATGTCACAGATATAGAACATGAGGAACTTGAAATTTGGAATCCTTATATTATGTCACACAGATATAGATAACTTTGTGCAAATTCTCCAGCGTTTTTGTTAATATTTACGCATATGGGTATTGTTGTTTGAGGTTTTTGGTAACGGATAATATAAGTTAATAATAGGAAATCCTAGTTGAACATTTATGAGTATACCTGTTATTACTACGGAATAAATGAAGAACCCTTCACCAGAAAAAATAATAATAGGAGAAGAAGAAGCCTACCGTGTCATGACTGAAGCTGCACGTTGAATGAATATCATGATATCCATCTTCTAACCCAAACTTACAGTATTGTGGCAAGTGAAGCTCCTTCTTTATTATCTTTGTTTTGATGTCTGAATACTTGGTAGGATATTACGGCAAGCTTAGATAGCCTGTATCCATTTTTCACATGCATGTAAGCCTTGGTCAAAGAAATAACTGGTAATAATTGATCTCTTGGTGTCGGATTCTAATTTTCACAAAGAAGCTCAAACTTTCTCATTTATTCCCGATCCAACAATAAATTGTAGAGTTCTTTATCTACTTATTTATTTCTGTGTACTAAATGGAGTAGATTAGTATTGTTTGAATTTATTGTTCATGAGGTGATGATGAGTCTTAATTAATCTAGAATGTAGCTTACTTTGTTTTCGTCGTTTTCTAATATGTTGTTGTTTTCGTCGTTTTCTAATATGTGACTTTTTGGACTTAAGATAATAGTAGAAAAACAGAACATGAACATTTATCCCACACTGAGAACAAAAGACAGCAAAAGCAGAGAAGTGTATAAATGGAGAAACCGAATACTTGATTAAGCATAATCAATACTTTACGCTTACCTATTTTTAATGTTGTAAATTTTATTGTTGAACCAATTCGTCATGCATTTAAAAGTCTTAAGTTACTCCCAACTGATTCAAAGTCAAATTTTACAGGTTTTTTATGGCTCCTCGTGGTGGGAAGAGTGTAAGGTCGAAGAAGTGTGCAGTTGCAGGCCGGCCGCCGAAGAGGCCAAAGGGTTGTCATCCGGGCATAAGTATAGAGCCGGTCACTGGGCCCGCTCCGAAGTATCGTCAGCGGACCGTAGTCGATCTTGCTCCGACTCCATCTACATCAGCCACTGACAAGTCATCACCGGTGCCCACAGATCAGTCGACAGCTTCCCTTCCCCGAGGATCGACACCTACACAGTCGACGGCTTCCCTTCCCCGAGGATCGACACCTACACAGTCGACGGCTTCCCGATCATCGCCGTCCACTGGATGTAGTCAGCAGTCCTCAGATGTCCGTCACCGCATTTTTAGAAATGATAATTTATTTTTAATTATGTTGCTATTGTTATCTTTATTACACATTAGGTTTTACACGCAAACATAAGTATGTTTCATTTTTACATTCTTAAAGAAACAATTATTTTATAAATGAAAAGATACATTCAATAATAGCAAGTCAAACAAAAGAGAAATTATTATTTATGTTATGATTTCACGAAGAAAAATATTATGATTTAAATTTATGGACACAATGGATAATTAATTTAATAATAAACATGCTACAAATAGTTAAAAATATAGGAAAAGTTATTGAAAAGGCTAATAAAAAAAGAAGACTATGTAGATATCTAATTTTTGTTATGATAACGAGATGAAGAGAAATTTAATAAGATGCGCAGATCACGTACAACGTACGCACGTATCATTTACTAGTAACATATAAATGTATTTGTGAAAAAAACCACTGAACTTTGTCTATGTAAATAGAGGTATTAAAACAATTTTAAATGTATTCAATTGTTACAACTAAATAAATGGATTAAAGTTTTAGGGTTAGGCACTCTGTAATACAATCTAATTTTATATTAGCACGTAATACACTCATTTTATCTTTTGACTTCTCAATAAATCCAATTAAATGTGTTGCTCATTTTTCATTTCGATTGTAAACAACAATAATTGAGCGGTTTAATTTTGTAGACAATTTTTTATGAATCGAAAAAAACTTACAAAAAAGTATGGTGCGATATTCTTCTTTAAGGTGCGATCACATCAATAGATTATGGCTATCTATATTTTCATCTTTCTAAAAAGGGAGATCATGATAATATATTAAGATTATCTATATAATTTCTTCTACTATGATAAATTACCTTTTGATTTTTTCCGTTACATGAAACTATTTCATTTATCAATATAAATATATATATATATATATATATATATATATATTTATATATTTGAAACATACAATATAATCAATCTAATTGAGAATTTAAAAGTTCAAGTAAGAACTGGAAAAATAAATTATTTAATCTTTTAAATCTTGAATCGCAGTTGGAACTTAATGCTCGGATGTCGCAGTAAATTTGATTAAATATTGAATTGTTTGTCGTGCAATATTGGAGGTAGAGTTGCAGTGCCAAAAGTTCCCAGGGTGCATGACAAAGTCAATAGCTATATGTTCTTTTTTAAGTAGTCAAATATGATCATTCTTTACATTAACTTGTTTTTTATCTAGTATAATGTTGATTTGTGACAGTTTTACAATTTCAGATTTATAACGAAAAGTTCGGTATCTTTTCTGGTCATGGCATGGTACTATATAATGATACAATGTGGTTCCTTTTAACAATTGCTTCAATTTAAAAAGAAAAATGGATATTGTCTTGTAATTTGACTAAGGATTTCAACAATACTGGCAAAGATGAAATTTATAGTAATAAAGATGAAATTAGTAATAAAACATTTTCCAAATAAACATATCAAGTAATACGAGTGAAAAATTGTTCACCATCAACCAAAACTAAAAATTCAAAGAGATGTAAATTCACTTGTTTTGAGTGAAATCAAGGCATGCACGACAGTTGCAATCTTCAAAACAACAGATATCGCAACCCAAGCAAATACAATTAGTGCAACCCTCGCATTTCAATGACTTTGGACAACCTCTACAAACCTTGCGAGAATCTCGCTCCTCACTCTCGTTGCAAGTTAATCTGAAAAAATAAAGTGAGTTGAAAAATCAAAAAAGAGTAAATAAATATTATACATTTTATTTGGATATTCTTCTCTATCTACGTTACATGTCTTTATATTGCGGTATGTGAATCCAATTAAAAGTGGAATTGGATTTTCTACTCCAAACCGTATTTCAATCTCTTATTCCACAAATTTAGTTGTGATTTACACATATTACACATCTCATAATAAATGTATTTGTGAATTACACGTGTCACACGTCCACATTTGTGAAATAGGAGATTGGAACACAGTTTGGAACATAAAATCTTATCCCATTAAAAGTAACGACCATCACTAACTCATAATAATATATAGGATAATAGATCTTGCAAACTAGAATGGTATTTAGTGTGTTTGGTTCTTATATTTGTTTGCACTCTACAATTGCACAACAAAATAAAAATGAATTCTCATAAAACTTGGCATTTATACTTACGAGAGGTTTGGCATGTCCGAACATTTCCAGTTTTGATCAAGAAGAGCATCATGATAGATCCTACAATCCTCTTCACTTCTTCTACTAAATCTACGCTCCTTGTTGCATCGAGAGCAACGAACAAATTCATCTCGATGAGTTACTTCACGCAGTGGCCGATGAAAAGTATCCATGTGATACTTTAACAAACAAGTTTTGTATAAAGCAACCTTTTGCCCATCATTTTTGAAGACCCATATTTGGCTCTTCCAATGGGTATGTGCATTTGATCTCCCGGCATGCCTTGCGAACTCAACTGGAGATATACTCACTGAAAATTATCAATAATTCACAAAAGCAATTAGTTTTATTTATTATAGTGTAAATATATTTGTGCATAAAAGGTTGAAATTGCTATTTTTTAATGTAGAAAAGTCAAAAATATGAATTATAATTTGCCACGGTGTAAGTAATTTGTCTGTGCTAATATACAATTAAACAAACTAAAAAGAGTTAGAATGGCTATCTTTTATTTTCAAAACATTTTATGCTTTTATTATTTTCTCAGTTTAATTTCTCCATGTAGATTAAGTATAAAGTAGGAAAAATCGCAAATTTAGTCCCACAGGATATCATGAATATCGCAAATTTAGTCTCATGCTTTACAAAATTTTGAAATGGATCTCAATAATTTGATTAGGTTGCAACATTAATCCTTTTTTTAATCAATATTAGTCTTTATTTTTATTATTTAAAATTGCATTTTGCCCCTTAAACTATTAAAAAAATGTATCAAATATCCGCTTTAACAAATATTAGTGTCACTTACCCTAGAAAAATGAGAAGAAAATAAAAAATGGTTGAGGAAGATGATGATTGGGCCATGTTATGAACGTCTCGGCTAAACCCATATGTTCTCTTATTTAGTTTTTAATCATTTTTCAGAGGGGTAAGAGACAAATAATCTTTGTTTAGTAGGTTGTTTAATATGGGGTAAAACGCAATTTATAATAATAAAATTAAACCGTGGGACTAACCTTATTATTAATACGGACTAGTATTGCAACCTATGTGGAATTTTGGGACGTTTTTTAAAATCTCATAAAGTGTGGGACTAAAACTAGAATCGTGATATTTTGTGGGTTTAATATTAAGATTTTCAGTAAAAATGTAAACATGTAATCTTTATTTATAACATATCCATGTATTTATTAAAAAAAGAACTTTTTTTAATGTCCATAGAGGTATTAAAACAATTTTACTGTGTATTCTATTGTTACAACTAAATAAATGGATTAAAGTTTTAGGGTTAGAGAGAACCTTTGGGACAATTTTCAAGGCAATCACAATCTATCTCAATTCTTCCATCAGCATAAACTCTAAGTTTTCCTGGCGTGTCGCCATATTTCGAAACTGTGCAACCACAACTTAACTCTGTCAAATCATGTCCACTCTTTAGTACTCCATAGAAACTTGATAATTCCTCATTGGTGAACATGTTTTTTTCGTTACAACGGCTTCTTACCTTCACAAAAATGATATATATAGGAAAGTAAGTGAGAAAGACAAAAACTATTATGACTCAGGTTTCACATGAATGGCATATAGTATTTTCAAACGCACCCACAAAGCTACACAAATGCACAAACATGTTTGTAGTCATGCTATATCATTATATAGAAATGGAACAAAGAAAGACACAGAGAAATATAAAATTTACCCAATGGGACAATTAACTTCAATTTAACAAGTGCATGAATGATATTATTTTAATTGTTTGAATCAAATCTAGAACAAGAAAATATCATGTTTAAGGAATATAATTACTCTGGTTGTGCATATTGTGCGCTATTCATGTTATATAATGTAATGATGACTAATCAGTTACCAGTAAACTTGAATAGATCAAGTAAATCAATTTTTCATCTGAAATTCAATGAAATGTAAGCAAAAGCATGTATATTCTATTGTTCTTTTCTTGATGTAATAATATAGGATAGATTTCAATTATCAAAAAATTCCATATTTCTTTCATATGTTTACTTTGATGAACCTATAGTGCATATTACATTGATACTATTGTCTGGACTCTAGTATGTATATTGTAAAAAAAATCAATAAATGCCGTCAAAGTTGATGGGCGCCTTGAATTAGTGCAATTTGTTTCTAAGAAAGGCATGTCAATGACAATGATATACATAAAAATGTCTTATAAATTTAATAGAATATGGACAAATTATGTTTATTGATTTTACAATTGTCATCGTAATATAAAGCAAGTGAAGCAAACATACTTTACAAAGAAAAAAGTCTCAAGTTTAGTGATAGTAACTTTTTAAAATTTTACATTGCTTCAGAGTTGGGACACTATTACATTCACACATAATACAAGAAATTTATTAATCCGATCTTTTGTTTTAAATGACTTTGTAATAGCTACTCCCCCAAACAATTAAGTTAGAAATATTCAAATTAGTTGTGTTGCCCATATTTCATTCCAACGGTATGTAGCAATAAATGAGCGATTTAATTTGTAGATAATTTTATATAAATGACAAAAAGCTTACTGAAAAAGTGAGATCACACCAATAGATTATGATAATCTATATTTCCTTCTTTTGTAAAATTTGAGATCACAATCTATAGATTATGATTTCTATATATCCCTTCTATTAGGATATATCATAGCTATGGTTTTGGTCTGTATTTAAAATGGTCTTATTAATCAATACAAATATACAGATATGGAATTTATAATATAAGGAATAAAATTCAAACATTTAAAATTCAAGTGTGAAAATATATACAGCTTGTTAACTTTTTTGTTTTTTCAAACTCTTGACATTTTCCATATACCGTGCATTATATAATGCAACTTACATATAAAAATTTACAGAAACAAAAGTTGTGAACTAAAAGGAAGGAATTAAAAAAAGGTTATCTAAAATTAAACATCAATCCAATAATTTTATTAAATTTATATATTATATTTTGAATTCTTAAGAAGTGTATCTCAAAACGATTTTCTATATCAAATGTTTCACGTTTGTGTTTTAGATATAGATGTGAAATTTAATCTTACACTTGAAACATACGTAAACTCAAGTAAAATGATATAAACAAAAGCCCAAAAAAATCATTCACATAAAAAATATTGTATAATTATATTATTATATGGCTATTGTTCTTCTACTGTAAGTGGACATAGTTTTTCTTCTTTGCTATGTTCAGTTTGACAAACTTAGTGTTTTATTACATTAGTATTATTTATATGGACTGTATTATGCACATTGTAAAAACTATCAATACACTGGGTCATTTGTCGATATGCACTGAATAGTTTTGAATTTATTTAAAACTAAAACATATCTTTGACAATGTTATACTCAAGCAAAATATTGTCAAAGAGCAAGTGAAGCAAACAAGCTTACCTTGGATTCCTCGGAGCAACTCGTAGTTTGTCAAAATTTAGTGATATTTACTTCATTTTAAATCTCTTTTTATATTGTCTCAATGTTGGGGATATTATTACGTTCACACGTCATATAATAAATTTTAATTTCTCCAATTTTTCTGTAGCAAGATTTTGTAATAAATTCTAGTACAAGAACAACTGATTTCAATGAATCAAAATCATTATTTTGCACATTTTATTTTCAACGGCATATAGCAATAAATTAGCGATATAATTTTCTATATAAATGGCAAATATCTTACTAAAAAGAAGGTCAACACTTACATTTTAAAACGAATCACGGTGATAGATTGTGACAATAATGTTCTTTCTTTTCTTTTAAAATGAAATCATGATATAAAATTATAAGTATCTGTACATTCCGTTCTTTTAACACATTTTTAATGATTTGTCCAGTATATATTGGTCTCAGTTAATTAATAAAAATATTGTTTGGAACTTATGATATAAGGAATGTGATTCTTGTTTTTCAAATTTTCAAGTGTAAGTTTGCAAAGCAAAATTGTCTATTTGTTTTGGTCAAACTTCTAATATTTATCATCGCGCAATAGATTATGCAACTTATTTCTGAAAATTTACACAAAAATTTGCAAATAAATAAGAATGAAAACATAAAATAAAATCTAAAACTAAATCACTAGTCCAATAACTGAATTTAAATTATCAATATATACTTAATACTTAAAAACTAGTCTTTTAATGAACATAAATTCTTCTACATCAAGTTTTAATGTTTGTTTCCGTCAACAAACAAATGTCTTAGAAATGTTTTATATCACTCAACCTTTATGACAATATTACTATTTACCAAGTCAAAATATAAAAAAAAAAAAAAAAAAAAGAAAAGAAAAAAAGAGCACATTACATGGTTAAACACAAATTATTTTGAATGCAATTTATTCAAATTTGGAATGGTCAAGTCATCTATTTTTGTAGATATAAATTGTACATTTTAAAAATAATTTTTCAATTCATTACATAATTTAAAATCAGATTGTAGTATATAAAATCAAGAATTACAGTTAACTACAATATAAGCAGTCGATTTGATAGTTTAGGATTTACGAGGTTATAATACATTTCATCTTGCATATGAGCTTTTAGAGAAATAAATTCATGTAACTTACTAAAAAATATAAATATATAGATTTCATTTTGGATCTCAAACAACCCCTAATTAAATATAAATTCCGAGGTAACTGGTTTAAGATTTGTAAGAGTGGAATATAAGTTTATAACCTTAAAAAAATTAAATAAATTGTGTAATTAGAAGTCACCAAATCAACATTTTAAATCTTGCTCTCATTAATTTCCACATATGGAGTTCTAATCAAAATTATAACAATATCCATATTCATAATTATCATCAAAAATAATGGAGTAAAATGTGACAACATCAATGACAGTTTTGGAACTGAAAATGTGATATACGAAGACATTATTAGTCCATAAAGAAAAACTCAAAAATTTTAAATACCAATTCATCATTTTGTAATCATCGAACTTAATTTTATCAATTGTTTGAATGACTGTTATTTTATTTATTGGAACCAAATCTAGAACAAAAAATTATATCAATTATTTGGAATAATTCTCAATGCATGCAATCACAATGAATCTCAATTTTCCCACCAACATAAACTCTGAGGCTCCGATTGGATGGCATATCCATCTTCGAAAATTTATTTTTCATGATAAAAGTGAGAAGAAAGTAGTTTTAGAGATTGTGAAATGTATGTTTGGATAAGTTTTTTAAGAGAAAAATTAGTAATGATATGTTTTTTGTTGTGATAAATTTATTGGAATTGATATTTGAATATAATTTATAGTAAATATTTTTAGTCAAGTTCATCGGTTTAGACTTCAAAAAATAGCCACAATTAATCATATTTTAAACATTGCGTTATTTTATATTGGAATATATGATTAATTTAATTGTTTGGGTTGAAAGATAGTCGAAAAAAACCTTTTAAATCAATAAAGTGAGCTGTCAAATCAAAAATAGTCAGGATTATATTTCTCTTTTTTTCAACAATTTCTTCGAAATTATCTAAACTTTTTAGGGATTTTTTTGAAGAATTTTTTTAAAACATACAAAAAAATTGATATTTTTTTTGTAATTTTTACTCTGTAATATTTTTTCTTGAGTTCGGATACTCCAACCAAATGAAGCCCTGTGTTTTCCCAGGTGTGTCACCGTATTAGTTTTCCAGGCGTGTCACCATATTTGGAAATTGTGCAATCACAATCTAACTTTGTAAAATCTTGTCCGCTCGTTAGTACTCCATAAAAACTTAATAAAAACTTGACGGTTCCTCACCAATAAACATGTTTTCTTCTTCGCAACAACCTCCTAATTTTATAAAAAAATATAGGAAATTAAGTGAAAAGCAAAACAATAAATAGCTATTTGTCTAGCCAATACGATTCAGATTGTACATGAATTACGTATAATATTATCAATCATACCAAAACTTGATTCATTTTGTGCACATAAAAATGTATAGATAATGGGATATTGAATATCATATGATATATTTTAATAGGAACAAGATTGTGAAATGTAAATGCCAAATACAGATAAATCTATGAAGATAAAAGAGATTTAAAGGTCACATTATTTTATTTTATTTTATTTGTGTCGCTCTAGCCTCTATGTGCATGGTGTGTGCACTATCAATTTTTATAAGTACAAAGTATACCAATGTCTATTATTCTCAATGGCCCATAAAAATTTCTATATATAAATTCTATCATATACATGTTAAAAAATACTAATCATAAAAGTATAAAGTTTTTTTCTGGGTAACTAAAAACTCTTGTGCATATAAAGTGCAATGTACGGTTTTTGACAAGAAATTAAAGTAACAAATGCACTAGAAATTATAAAAAGAGTGTTCATTACATAAAATAAAAAGGAACCGATTTGTAATCCTTTTTGAAAAAAAATATATATATTCCTTCATCTACAAATGTTTTTGAACAACTTGTGTATAACTGGACTTTAAGATGACGTTAGATGTTACCTTGAAAAATAAAAAAGTAAACCTTCAAGGATAAATTCATAAGTATGCCAATCAATAGTAAATCGAAATAAGATTAAGAGTTAATAGTACCGTCTATTGTTAATTCAAGCTACATAACGTGTTTGTTTAAGTACCATAATTTAGTCAAATTTCTTTCGTGGTTGATTGAAATATATTGATAGAAAAAGTGTGAAATGTTTCACATTAATTATGCTTGAAATAGTTTTGGAAACCTTCCAACAATATGACTTAATTGTGTCAAGTATTTCGATAACTATTACTTCATTTATTTGAATCAGACCTCAAACACCATTATATCATGAATAAAAACAATTAAATTAATTTAGACCTTGTAGTCTATACTCCACACAAGTATACAACAGATTCCCAATAATTACAAATACCCTTAAGTTAAACAAATTAATCAATTTTCTATCTGAAACAATTAAATGTAATATATGAACAAAAGCATGAATATAATCATTCACATGTAGAAAAGCATATGACCACATATGTATAAAGCTATTGTTCTTCTTCTAAAGTAACATTATATGTTGGATTTGTGGTTATCCTAAATACATTCTTCTTTCATATGTTCTGTTTTGATGAACTCATAGTGTTTATTACATTAATAGTTGTTATATGGATTGTATTATGCACATTGTGAACATAATCAGCGGCACCAATGTAATTTCGTGTGTTGAATAATTTCTAAGTGGTTTAAAATTAATATGCAGAGATTATAATATTTATTGATTTGGCATCATAGTATGAATGAAGTGAAACAAATTAACTTAATGAGGCTCTTCAGAACAACTTCGAATTCTACGTTGTCAAGGAGTGGCAGTAATTTCATTTTAAAGGTCTATCTAGTCTTTAAATTGTCCAATGATAAAGACACTAATATGTTCAATCTTTCATACATGATACAAAAACAATTTACATTCTGCTTTTCTTTTTCAAATTATTTTGTAATAAATACTCGTCCAAGAACATTTAAATTCATTAAAAATCCAATTAATTAATTACTTATTTTTTCATTTCAACGACATGTAACCATAAATAGTTTATATAATTTTGCAGATGATTTTATAGAAATGGCTAATATCTTTCTAAAAAGGTGGTGCTGTTTATTTTCTTAAAGTGAGATCATGCCAATAAATTGTTATTACCTATATATTTAAAAAGTGAGATCGAGATAGATTATGATTATCATATTCCTTCTTAGGATATCTTTTTGTCCGATACATAAAAGATGTGTCATTTTAAATAATACGAATAATTACGTGTAGAACTTACTACATAAGGAACCTAATTCAAATTTTCCAAAAATTCAGATGGAAACTTGCGAAGTAAAATTATTAAAAGATTTTTTTTCTTTTGATTTAGGTCAAACTTATAATATTATTTTTCAGTCATTGTAAACTAGATAATTCAACTTATTTCATAAAAATTTACAGAAATATTGTGAACTAAAATGAAAGAATAATAAAGAAATTGACATCTACACCTAAATCATCACTCCAATAATTTTATTGACTTTTTATACATTATGTTTGAGAAATTTAAAGATAAATTCCCCAAGATAATGCTTAAGAAAAAGAGGTATTCCACGTTAAGTGTTTATGTTTGTGTTTAGCTGCAAATAACATGTTACAGCAGTGTGTTTCTATTACTCAACATTATGAAAATGTTACAAATTAATAATGCAAATATACTCAATTTTTTATAAATTAAATCAGATTTTAGTAAGTATATCAAAACCAGAATGATGTTTGATTGAAATCTAAGTCGTTTTGACTAGATAATCCAAAACCTCTTTCTTTTCTATTTGATTCTTTCTTTAAAAAGGAGGGCTCTCCAACTTGCTTGTATGCTTAGTAGCTCATGCACACAAAGATGATGAACGGGATGATACATTTCATATGTCACAAAATTGTCTTAATTTATTTCTTTTCCAATTTTTTGGGGTGGTTAAAGTTCTTTGTCAATTAATTTCCACTATTTTCTTCTCTTTGTTAAATAATGATTTTAATTTAGATAACAATATTTTCTTAAATCATAATAACAATAATAATCTTCCTATCAATATTAATCTTGAAATAAATACCAAGTAAACTTTAGATACAGTAATCAAATGAATTCTAGTTCCATCCAAATAAAACAAGAAAGTTATAAGGAGAAATAGTGGAGCTATAAACTAAACTCACAACTGAAAATTTGCTAAACTTTTTAAACTATTATGTAGTTTATTTTTTGTATTTTATTAGTTTTATCTTTTTCGACAATTGCTTGCATCTTTATATCCTTTATCCATTGTATCCATATAATTTTAAACTGTATTAGACACAGTTTGGTATATGTTTTAAGCCAATTTATCTAACATAATACCAAAATCAAAAGAAAACATGTTTCTTTATTTCTAAATAAATGATGAAGAGTTTATATGTTCCTAAATTTAAAAAAAAACAATGGTAAATTCAACTACACATGCACTTTAATGTAATCATGGTTCATCCTATTCTACTCTCAATTGCATCACTTTACTTGTTGTACCTAGAAAAATTCTCATTATTATTCTTATCAAGATGTTCATCAATCGCATCACTAAACTCCATCGTACTCCTAGAAATACTAAATTAATATATTTAAACTTTGATAGTGAAGTTAATGTTAGAACTGAAATTAGGTATTTATTTCCAAAATTCCTAAAACATTCTAAATTCTTCAATATTTTTTGTAATAAACTATATAAAGAATGTTATGTCTTTCTTTTCTAAATATTTTTTTTAAATACAATAAATTATAATAATAAAAAAGTATTTTAATTTGAAGATAATATTAATTTATTGTAAATTTGAATTTAAAAAATTAACCTATATCAATATTTTAACAAATTCTTAATAAAATATTCTAAATCAACATGAATCCTAGATATGTTGAGAAGTAAATCTGCCTATGTTTTTAATTATATATAAAGATAATACAAGAATTAGTGATTTTACATTAATATAGTTTGACCAATAACTTATATAATTAAAGAAATATATAGTAGTATTTAAAATATTGTACACCTTAATTTCAAATATATCATAAATAAATAACGTTTTCCTTAAATTCTATAAATCGATTCATTCATTCAAGTATAAGCATTTTTGTTTGTAATTTAATCATTTTAAGAGCAATTCCAATAGAATTCTGAAAATAATTGATTTATTCTTAAGATTATGTTAGACTAAAGCAATGCAATTAAGAGTAGAAGATTCTTCCGTTTGGTTCAGAGTATATAGACTAAAATAATATCTACCTAAAATTTAAATATGTAGTATTTAGAATTTTCGCACGAATTTTAGTAGTATGCATTATTCCAATAGTATTAAATTTCAAACTCAAAAACATAAATAAAAAAAGTAACAGCTTAAGTTGCTGGTTTTTGTTGATCCTTGCATCAACTAATATGAATTATTGAACAATAACAAAGTTGCATATGCTATCATGGCGCACCAGAATTATTTTGTGTTGATGACTGCAGTCTTATGGAAGCTCTTGTGACAGCCGCAACCGGCGCATATCTCAGAATCTAACCCAACCATGAACTCTTTGCAACCATCCTTAAATTCTTTACCCCTTGAATCATGATGAATCTTGTGACATTCTGAGTACACCACTTGCGTCACGTATTGCCGGGTTTCCCAGTGAAAATTACGGTGGCAGCCGCAGCAATCGCAAATAACATCTGATTCGATTGCAACGAACTTCTGGCAACCGTCACGGCCTCCCTTCAGTTTTTCATGGTTTCTACGGCACTCTCCATAAACGGGTGTTCTGTCACTCATTTTTTCTCTTGTGTTTTTCGAGAGAGGTCAGGAACTGAGGTATTCATATAAATTGACGGCGTGCGTAGCATGTTTAGTTCATGCACACCACGTTTGTCTCATTCAAGTCAATGGATTGCAGGTTGTAAACTTGTTTTTATTTTTTATCTAATGAATAAATATCAATTTGAATTTGTTATATATGAATTGGATTATGTTACAATCTTATAATTGTTCATGAACTTAAGGTTTTTGAATTTGTTACATCTCTTTATGTATATATATTAGGCAAATTTACGTTTATTATTAGGTACTTTAATTTGTGAATAAACTTGTATACATGTCTACAATTCTAAAATGGGTATCTATGCGTCAAATAATATGGTATATTTATGTCTTATTAATAAAAACTATTTTTGTAAATAAGTTAATATGAGACTATAAAGTTTCATATACAAGAATACCAAAAATGAGTTAAAACAATACAAGACCCTTTCTAGAATTCATGTGGAATATGCATCACACTCGCTAAACTACGACATAATCTATATAATGTACATTGAAAAATCTTTGTTGTCATTCATGAAAAAGATATTTATTCTAGAAAAAAAAATGATGTGAACTCATATATTAATCATTTTCACAAATATATTATATATTAAAAAATACACAAAATTATTTAGGAAGTATATACAATTAATGAATAAGATAAATTACAGTGCTAAGATTAATTAATAATTAATAGAATTAATTAACTTGACTAATTATTTCTCTCTTTCTAGCATAAAATTCCTAAAAAGTTATTCTAATCTTCATAAAGAATAAAAAATGTAAATAAGATACTCCAGTAACTTTTACATGGCATCATCTTTAAAAAAACTTTCCTAACAAAAATGTAAAGAGTATATGATCATTAACTGAAATAATCATTTTTGATTAGTCAATTCTTTTATTTTTATCAAATCCCACTGCTGGAGATTAATGGAGTCAATTAATTATCTGAACATCTTGTGTCATTGCATCTTATTTTCATCTTTCATGTCAATATTACCATTTAAGAAAAGTACTAAATCAAAGACATTTAATCCTATATATTTAAAATTTTATGAATATGACGTTATGTGGTCTATAACTTTAAATAAATAATTAATGGCTAGGTAATATTTTCACAATTAAGAGAAACACCTCCATAAAATTTATGTTAGTGGAGCTTTAGTATTTTTTTTTTTTTTTGTCCTAAAAATAACCAAAAAAAAAAAGAATATACATGAAGTTGGAGAAATAAAATACTTAAATTTAATGTAACAAATATTATGGGATAATGGAAACATAAAACTATAAAAATTCTATATAGAACATAGGAATTATTATAATAATGACTTATCAATATAAGGGAAAATGATTAACAATCCATCATACAAATTTTATAAGCAACAATAGATATTAAAACTTCTTTCATTTGAAGTTATTTTGGTAAAAGTTTCTGAGTAGAAACGTAAGTATGATTATGAAGTTTCTCAGTGGTTAAGCAGAAATGTTATGGTCAACTAATTAATGTAAAGTAAATACTTCATTTTACTTTGGAAGTCAAATGTATGGATTTATTGAGGTTGTTAATATTAGAAAACGAGACACCCACAATATTCTGTCTCTTCCTTTTAAGTAAAAAGGGTATTTAAGTGTTTTAATAAGGATGAAGAGAAAAAAATTGGAAATTAAATTTGAGATATTTAGTGAATAAATACATAAATTTTTCTATCAAATGGATAAATATGAGTGGGAAGTTGAAAAGTTAGTATCATATTTAAAGGTTTTAACGAGTTTTAAAATATTGGACATTCAAATTGCTACTTAATGAATAAAATAGTAATAGTTAATTATTGTTTAATTCAAATGAGTTACATTCATATTGTCTTCCAGACCAATAGAATGTTTTTCCACATCAAAAGATCAATATATTTTTTCTTTAATTTAGATACTTTTATAATACCTCTGATGAGTTGCAATCTACAATCATTAAGCAATGTAAACGATTGATGAGAATTAAATTAAATTTTATATATGTGTAGAAACTAATTTTTTTCCTAAAAATAAACTAAAATCAATGACATAAGCTAAAGAAAATGTCTATGTTTGTAAACTATACATAATTTTCATTTAAAATGTGACTGGTATTTGATGTAGTTTTAAAATAACTATTGAATAAATAGATCTTGAAAAAGAGAGTAATTTTCTTCTTAAAGGTTATAAATTAAATAAGCCTGATAATATTTGATATAACTAAATAAATTTTTACATAAATGTTGTGTTATTTCATAATTATATTTTACTTTATATAAAAATTATGTTCATGTGCGAATGCACGTGAAAATTACAAATTTTATTTATCAATTTAAGTATTTCGAATGTTGTTATATAAAAGCAAGATGATTTGAGGTCTTTAGTAATTTTTTGGAACACGAGAGTTTCATATAGACTTTTGGAGTAGCCAAAATCATATTCATAATTCCATATTTAATAGTACATACATATATATATATATATATATCATTCAATATGAAAATGATTTTGGCATGCATGAATACAAATGCATAATTTATAACCATCATGTGGACTTTTGGAGTAGCCAAAATCATTTAACAACCTTGAATTGTCTTTAATTAGCATGTTCATTAATTATCATGAAAATTAATAAGGAGTTATTGTATTGATTACATAAATTAAGATTTAACCAATGGAATTGAAGACATAATTGGATATGGACAAAAGTATCTTTTCACAATGGGAAGAAATATTTAAATTATCCATACTTTTATATTAGTATAGATATAGATTAGACATATCTAGACAGATAAGTAAGGAAAAATTAGGCACCCCATGCAATTTCTTTATGTAATTGACTTTTGATATCACTTAACTTAAATTTGGAAATAGATTAATTGAAACATGATGATCCCTTACTTTTTAACTGAAAAAGTTCTTTTCGTTAATAGATGGACATGTAACATATAACATCAACTCAAATAAAATTGAAATATCTCAATATTTGTCGAAAAATCAAAATAGATAATAATTGTCTGATAATGTTCCACTGATAACTATGGTTGACAAAGGAATTTGCCATTCGAGAAATAATAAATACGACATGTGTGCATTTAATGGGACGAATTCTCACTATTATGTTATATTCAACAATATAGGATTGATTTGCATGAATTGGTCCACTCTTTATCATATGTGCACTAGATATGTATTACAACCATCTACGTAGTTGCTCCTATTTGTTAAGTCAGTAGTTATTTGCTCTTTTGTTAAGTACTCAAATATGGTCATTCTCGACAGTGATTTGTTTTTATCTAGTATGGTAATGATTTTTTACAGTCTAATTATTATATAAAATATGGTCAAATATGGAAGTTATAGAATGAAAATCGAGATTTTCCTAAATTTGCCTAAATTACAGTTCCAAAAATGAGATTTTCCCTAGAAATGTTATTGAAGAAAAGAGCCCACAAATTCTCGTGGAAATAATAGGAGTAAATATCAATTTGTAAGAGGTTCAAGATTTGGAGTAATTTTATCAACAAGGGTGGCAATTGTTGCAGAGCCTCGAACCATGATGGATATCATATGGCTGACCGCATGAACCATGCTGGTGAAATTACACAATTTCAGTCCTGGAATACTATTATATTCACACATAATTGATAATACATTCTAATTTTATCTTTTTCTAGACTTCGTAATAATTACTCACCCATGGACAATTAAATTCAATAAATCCAGTTAAATGTGTTACTCATTTTCGTTTAAATTATGTATAGCAATAATTGAGCGGTTTAATTTTGTAGACATTTTTTATGAGTGGAGAAGAATTTACAAAAAAAAAGAAAGTATTTTAAAGTGAGATCACATCAATAGATTATGACTATCTATATTTTCGTGCTTTTTTTTTTAAAGTGAGATCACATTTCCTCAACTATGATATATTACCTTTTTGATTATTTCTGTTTTATAAAACTGTTTCGTTTATCCATATAAATTTATATATATTTGGAACTTACAATATAATCAATCTAATTCAGAATTTTACAAGTTCAAGTGAGAACTCCAAAAGTAAATTCTTTAACCTTTTTAAATATTGAATCACAGTTGGAACTTAATGCTGAAATGTCCGAGTTTACGGAATTCGATTAAGAGGGTGTTTGGCTAAGCTTATAAGCTCTTTTAAATATCTTATAAGATGTTTGAGAGCTTATAAGCTCTTGAAAAGTGTTTGGATAATTTTTTATAATAAGAGCATATAAGACCTAAAAATAAGATGTTTGGATCTTATAAGCTAATAAAAAATAAGTTAGCCAAACCCACTTTATTTCAAAATCTTAAAGGACGTTGTTTATATTTTTAAAAGACACAAATAACTCTAGTTAATTTTCTCCTTTCCAATAATATTTTTCTTCGAAAATATTTATTTTTATTATTGCACAAATTCTCTCGTATAACATTTGAAAACATCTTATAATTAAGTTCAATACACTTATTTTATCCAAACTCTTAAGAGTTTATTTTTTAAATAAGACCAAACATCTTATAAGCTCTTAAAACATCTTATAAGACGTAACAACTTATAAGATATTTAAATAAGCTTAGCCAAATATCCTCTAAATATTGAATCGTTTGTCGTGCAATATTAGAGGTAGAGTTGCAGTCCCTAAAGTTCTGAGGCTACATTCTCAGATAGGATCATTCTCTATATTAACTTGTTTTTATCTAGTATATGTACGTTCTTCTGTTAAGTAGTCAAATAGGATCATTCTCTATATTAACTTGTTTTTATCTAGTATAATGTTGATTTGTAACCGTTTTACAAGTTCAGATTTAAAACGGGAAAATAAAAAAAACTTGTGAAATATTTTATTGTCTAAAAATCCCTTATGAAATAAATATAGCCTAAAAAACCAATGTGAAATATTTTAGTTGCACAAAACCTCCTCTATTAATTTGATGAGGTATACACGCCGCCCCATATGCGATTTTCAGTTTATTGACTATTAAGTTACTAAGTCATTTACTTTTATGCACCTTAATGTCTTCTACTTATTGGCTTAATTTTAACTCATTTTTACACAATAAAAATAGGTAAATGCTTCTTCTATTTCTTTTTCTTTTAAGAAAAATATTATGAACAAAAAATCCTTATTTTTAATGAATTTTTAGGGTAGAATTGCCCTACATTTCAAGTAAATCGGTGGAAATCTTGTTATTTTATTCAAATAAGTTATCAAACCCTAATCATACAAACAAGAAGAGATTAAATCAAATTTCTCACAAAATCATAAAATATTAATTAAGAAGGATTTTAGAAAATTGTAAATATAACAAAGATTTTACTAGTTTGAATAAAAACGAAAATATTTTGTTTTTTTCGATATTTTCAAGCGACAAACCTAATTTTGCAATTAAAAAAAAAACATGAACGCTCTTTATGTTATTTGAATTAAATACATTTTGAAATGTTATTTTCTCCCAAAATTTGAAAGAATATTCAAAACCCTAAACTCTCTTATGGCTTCTTTCTATTAGACACACACATGGAAGCCAAATAAATAAAATATAATATTTTACTTGATTAAGTATAAAGGGTATAACTGGTATATTAAAAATAATATTGGTGTTAAAGTAAATAGAAAGAAATGAAAACTACGCATTTGTAGAATTCCAAGGAGTTTTCAGGCTATATTTTTTTCATAGTGGTTTTCAGCCAATAAAATAATTTCATAGGTTTTTTTTTTTTTTTACCCGATTTAAAATGAAAAGTTTGGGGTATGTTTCCATTTGATAATTGCTTCAATTTAAAAAGAAAAATGGATATTGTCTTGTAATTTAATGAAGGATTTCAACAATACTGTCAAATATGAAATTTATAGTAATAAAAGATGAAGTTAGTAATAAAACATTTTCCAAATAAACATATCAAGTAATACGGAGTGACAAAATTGTTCACCATCAAACAACACTAAAAATTCAAAGAGAATAAATTCACTTGTTTTGAGTGAAATCAAGGCATGCACGACAGTTGCAATCTTCAAAACAACAGATATCACAACCCAAGCAAATACAATTAGTGCAACCCTCGCATTTCAATGACTTTGGACAACCTCTACAAACCTTGCGAGAATCTCGCTCCTCACTCTCGTTGCAAGTTAATCTGAAAAAAAAATGTGAATTGAAAAATCAAAAAGAGTAAATGAATATTATACATTTTATTTGGATATTCTTCTCTATCGACGTTACATGTCTTTATATTGTGGTATGTGAATCCAATTAAAAGTGGGATTGGAATTTCTACTCCAAACCGTGTCCCAATCTCTTACTTCAGAAATGTAGTCGTGATTTACACATATTACACATCTCATAATAAATGTATTTATAAATTACACGTGTCACAGATCCACATTTGTAAAATAGGAGATTGGAACACAGTTTGGAACAGAAAATCTTATCCCATTAAAAGCAACGACCATCACTAACTCATAATAATGTATAGGATAATAGATCTTGCAAACTAGAATGGTATTGTGTTTGGTTCTTATATTTGTTTGCACTCTATAGTTGCATACAAAATAAAAATGCATTCTCATAAAATTTGACATTTATACTTACGATAAGTTTGGCATGTCCGAACATTTCCAGTTTTGATCAAGAAGAGCATCACGGTAGATCCTACAATCCTTTTCACTTCTCCTACTAAATCTACGCTCATTGTTGCGTCGAGAACAACGCACAAATTCATCTCGATGTGTTACCTCATGCATTGGTCGATGAAACTTATCCATATGATACTTTAACAAACAAGTTTTTGATAAAGCAACCTTTTGGCCATCATTTTTGAAGACCCATATTTGGCTCTTCCAATGGGTATGTGCATTTGATCTCCCGGCATGCTTTGTGACGTCAACTGGAGATATACTCACTGAAAATATCAATAATTCACAATAACAATTAGTTTTATTTATTACATTGTAAATATATTTGTGCATAAAAGGTTGAAGTTTCTATTTTTAATGTAAAAAAGTCAAAAATATAAAAAACAATTACCATGGTTTGTGTAACTTGTCTATGCCAATATGGCTTTTCAATTAAACAATCTATAAAAGAGTTAGAATAATTTTCTTTTGTTTTCAAAATATTTTATGCTTTTATTATCCTCTTAGTTTAATTTTCCCTTGTAAATTAAGGATGTATATATATGTAATTAATCTTTATGTATAACATATCAATGTGTTTATAAAAAAAACCAACAAACTTTGTTTATGTCCATAGAGGTATTAAAACAATTTTAATATAAATTCTATTGTTACAACTAAATAAACGGATTAAAATTTTAGTGTTTGAGTGAACCTTTGGGATAATTTTCAATGCAGTCACAATCTATCTTGATTTTTCCATCAGCATAAACTCTAAGTTTTCCTGACATGTCGCCATATTTGGAAACTGTGCAACCACAACTTAACTCTCTCAAATCATGTCTACTATTTAGTACTTCATAGAAACTTGATAATTCCTCATTAATGAACATGTTTTTTTCTTTACAACGGCTTCCTACCTTCACAGAATGATATAGGAAAGTAAGTGACAAAGACAAAAACTAACTATATGTCTAGCTAATACGACAAAGATTTCACGTAAATGTCATACAATATTTTCAAACGCACCCAAAAAGCTACACAAATGCACACATATGTGTCTAATCATGCTATCATTATGTAGAAATGGAACAAAGAATGATATTGAGAAATATAAAATTTTATCCTTTCGGACAATCTAACTTAAGTTTTGATGAACATATAATACATATTACATTGATACTATCGTCTGGATTATATTATGCATATTGTAAAAACCGTCAATACAATGCCGTCAAAGTTTATGAGCGCCTTTAATTAGTGCAATTTGCTTCAAAGAAAGGCATGTGAATGACAAATGTTATACATGAAAATGTCTGATAAATTGAATAGAATATGGACAAATTATGTTTATTAATTTTCCAATTGTCATCGTAATATAGAGCAAGTGAAGCAAACATACTTACCTCGAAAAAATTCTCAAAGTTTAGTGATAGTAATTTTTTAAAACTTTTACATTGCTTCAGAGTTGGGACACTAGTACACTCACACATAATACAAGAAATTTTAATAATCAGATCCTTTGTTTTCAATGACTTTGTAATAGCTACTCCGCCAAACAATTAAGTTAGAAATATTCAAATTAGTTATGTTGCCCATATTTCATTTAAACGGTATGTAGCAATAAATGAGCGATTTAATTTATGGCAGTTTAATACAAATGACAAAAATCTTACTAAAGAGTAGATGAGTGCAAGTTATTTAAAGTGAGATCACACCAATAGATTATGATAATCTATATTTCCTTCTTTTGTAAAATGTGAGATCGTGACAATAGATTGTGATTTCTATATATCCCTTCTATTATGATATATCGTACTTATGCTTTTGGTCGGTATTCAAAACGGTCTTATTAATCAATACAAATATACAGATATGGAATTTATAATATAAGGAATAAAATTCAAACTTTTAAAAATCAAGTGTGAAAATTTGCGAAGCAAAGATTGTTAACTTTTTGTTTTTTCAAACTCTTGACATTTTGCATATATCGTGCATTAAATAATACAATTTCTATATAAAAATTTACATAAAGAAGTTGTGAACTCAAAGGAAGGAATTAAATAAAAAAGTTATCTAAAAACTAAACCATCAATCCAATAATTTTATTAAATTTATATATTATATTTTGAAATCTTAAGAAGTGTCTCTCAAAATGATGTTCTATATCAAATGTTTCATGTTTGTGTATTAAACTGAAAATAAGATGTCCTAACAATGTATTGTATCACTCAAGATTAGCGAAATGTCATCAAGATATACAAAAGATAAAAATACATGTTAAGTCGTGTTTTGTGCATATTTTACATGTCTATATTCGGGTTGTTTGTTACGTTTACTCCTCTTATTTTGTGATTTTAGGTTGACAATTGGATTTTAGAAGATTAAAAGGAGAAAGAACCAAATGAAACGAAAAAGAGGAAAAATGGCGAAGAAAAGAGTTGACACGAAAAAGGCAGCAGAAGACTTTGAAGAATTAAGTGTGCCCACGCTTAAATCCCAGAACGCTTCTGCCGAGAAACGCGTTTTCAAATGCGTTTTCTGAAGATTTCTGAAGATTTTCTGTTAAGATTCGGATTTTTGCTATAGAAGCCAACTGATTTTCGGATATATGAGATTTTATTCCCTTTTATTTGTTAGGATTTTATTTCCTTATTTCTAGATATTGCAAGATTTGATTTCTGTTAAGTTTGTTAGGATCTTAATTAGTTTCCTTTTCAGTTAGGATTCTGTTAGGTTAAATAGATGGAATTATTATTCCATCAGACATCACGTTTTTATCTTTCACTTTATTTTCAATTCAAGTTTCGTTTTTCCCTTTATCAAAGTTTTCGAATTTAATATTTTGTAGAAGTTTTTGATTATGTGTTGCTAAACACATAATTCTAGTCGAGGATTCATCAAGGTTTGATTCTTAATATTTGTGAGATCGAATTGTACTTTAATTTCTTCGTTCATCAGGTATTTACTTTTTCTCCGAGCTTTGTTGACAATATATTTTAATTGATTATTTAGTCTGGCCAATTATTTAATCGTTGGAATTATATTTAGCTATTTAGGGCTAATTTCGTGACTGGCTAACCCTAATTTTGTAGCAGTTAGCGACGTTAATTATTTAATCATTTTCGATTAGTCGTTATGGGAATTAGTAATCTGGTCTAAATAAACCGAGCTTATGTGTTTGTTGGCTAGAATTGGTATTTTTCTAATACGTGAATGCTATCGATAGGCTAAATTCTAAGAGCTTGTTTAGGGTTGTCTACTTGGTAAGAGAAGTAATCAAAGAGCTTGTTTTGGCTATCGACGACTTAAGGAAAAACTAGGTTACTAGAGCTTGTTAGTAACTATAGCCAATTTATCTAATAACGTTGAATTATTATTGCATCAGTGATCAAATCGTAGAATCAATACCGAGATAATCCGAAGACTAGAACTTCTCAATATATTGAATTCGAACCTACTTTAATCTTGCGTTTTTAATTTACGTCTTTTTATTTTATTTTAGTTAATCAAGTCCAAAACCCCCCTTTTTATTTGATATTAGTAACTTAGGAATTATTTCTACACCATTCCCTGTGGATCGACCCTACTTGTCACTATTTACAAATCTTTTCGAGTAGGTAATTTATTTTTGTTGAATTCGACACCCACCAATACATTACATGGCTAAGACGCAGTTTATTATGATTTCAATTTTATTCACATGATCAACTCATCAATTCATAGAAACAAGTTGTGTGCCTACAACAATTTGAGATCATTGTCAATTTGGTTTAAGAATTTCGATCATATTTTAGTATATCAATCTCTACTGATAAGTATAATAAAAGTCTCAATCATTCGATTATCCAAAATTTATGATAATATAAAATATTTGATATTGAATATGGCTTGAAACAAAAATCAAAATCCAAGACAAATAAATTCAATTAATTTACTAAATTATATATGGATGTGAAATTTAATCTTACACTTGAAACATATATAAATTCAAGTAAAATGATATATAAACAAAAGCCAAAAAAATAATTCACATAAAGAATATTGTATAATTATATATATATGGCTTCTTCTAAAGTAAGTGGACATTGTTTTTCTTCTTTTATGTTCAGTTTGCCAAACTATTAGTGTTTATTACATTAGCATTATTTTATATGGACCGTATCATGAACATTGTAAAAACTATCAATACACTGGGTCATTTGTCGATATGAGAGATGTGTTTTAATGACACATTTTCCATAAGGAAAATGTGATTTACAAACACACTTTCCATTCTATAAATGATGATTGTTTTCGATTTTGCTTTTTGCAGTAAATATATAAACTAACGCATGTGTCAAAATTGTTTAACATAAAACGTAACTTGACATACTAAGAGATCACATGTTCAGACTAAAATCAAGGAACGCACTACAGTTGCAATTTTTGAAATAACAAAAATGAAAACATAAACAAATAAAATCAAGGAACGCACTACAGTTGCAATTTTTGAAATAACAAAAATGAAAACATTTCGAAGACCCATATTTAATTTGGCTCACAGAAAGATATCAATAATTACAATAGCAATTAGTTTTATATATTACAGTGTAAATATATTTGTGCATAAAAGGTTGAAGTGGTTATTTTTAATGTAGAATAGTGTCCAAGTAACTTGTTTATGCTAATATGGTTTTTAAATTAAACAACCTAAAAGTAGAGTAGAATGGTTATCATAGTTTGTGCTTTTATTATCCTCAGTTTAACTTCCCCATGTAGATTAAGTAAAATTGTACACATATGTAATATTTATTTATAACATATAAATGTATTTATGAAAGAAAAAAAAAACCAACGAACTTTGTCTTGTAAATAGAGGTATTAAAACAATTTTAATGTGTATTCAATTGTTACAACTAAATAAATGGACTAAAGTTTTAGGGTTAGACACTCTGTAATACAATCTAATTTTATATTAGCACGTAATACACTTAAATTTTATCTTTTTCATGACTTTGGAATAATTACTCACCATGTAATTGAATTCAATAAATCCAATTAAATGTGTTGCTCATTTTTAGGGTAAATTGTTTTTTTCGTCCCACAAGTGACGCCATTATCAATTTTGATACCGCGCTTGTTGGTTTTCTCACTCTCAGTCCCATATGTCGTCAAATCTCTCACTTTTGGCCCGTTGACCAACTTCCATCAAGAAATAGACGGAACCACGCACGTGAGACGTGCGTGGCTCGTTAATTGACCCAATTAAGCGGGATTTTTACCCCCTTTTTTATTTTGACCAAATTTCCCCCCAATTAAGCGGTCAAAGGACCAAATTTGATAAACATTTCCCCAAATCGTAAAAACCCACAAACCCTAACTCATTTCAGCAAAAAATCGAAACAAGAGAATGATCAGGATTTGGCCAAGATTGAAGGTGCATTACGGTTTTCAGCAAAGAAATTGAAGGTTCAAGTACGAATTTGTGAAATGTCACGAGGAGACAACCACCCCACAAATTATTGTAAGTTTTCTTAGGGTTTATTGTGATTTTGTACGAATTTTTGTGGGTGGTCCATAATTGTGATCCAAGTCCCATGTGGGTGTTCCAAAATTGTTTTTTGGGTGGTCCGAAATTGTTTATTTTTTGTGCAATATACCCAATATAAAGCTGTTGATGTTTTTTTTGAAAAAATGACCAATTTACTTTTCTATTGTTGTTGTTGTTTGTTTTATTGTATGTAGGACTAGTGGGCGTTTTTTATTCATTGTTGTTGTTGCTTCTAGGGTCAAGAAGACCCCACACATATTAATATAGTAGTTTGTTTTATTGGTGTTGGTGGTCCTGTTTATTGCTTTTTGTATTTGTTTATTGCTTTATTGAAATTTGGTTTGTGTATTGTTTTGCAGCTGGAGATGCTCCTGCCATTATAGTTGTAATTCACCATGGGGGCCAGTTTAATCTATGGGAAGCAAAATACGATGGTGGAAAAGTTAGTAAGTTTTACTCTGTGGGATTAAAGTCTATAGGTTTTGATTATTTGGATAGATTGTGTCAGACTTTAGGGTACAAAGGAGAAAAGAGGTACTTCACTTTAGAAAAAGATGGGTTTGTCTTAATTAGAGAGTCTCATCATGTACTTGAATTGTGTCTTTTACATGAGATAGATAATGAGGTGGATATCTATTTAGAGTGTAATACAGTTGGGACTTCTAGTGGTTATGTTGAGGAACCAGAATGGGGGATAGGGTCAGATAGTGAGTATGAATCATTTGAAGACAGTGACTATGAAATTGACATTGAAGAAGATAATGAAGTTGAAGAAGAACAAGATAATGTAGATGATGTTAATGCTATTGAGAATGAGGAGGATGTGGAGGATATAGAGTCAAACTCTAGTGATTTTGATAGTGGGAAGGATTCTGATGAGGATAGAGTTCAAAGGTACCCTGTTTTCAGTAGACAAGACATTTTTAATCCTGCTTTTAAATTGGGCATGTACTTTAGTTGCAAATCTGAATTTAGACAAGCTGTTCACTCTCATGCAATTGTAACTAGGAGAAACTTGAAAATAACCAAAAATGATAAAAGAAGAATATATGCTAAGTGTGTGCAGAGAGGTTGTGAGTGGAGAGTACATGCCTTAGCTCAAGGAGATCAATCTAGTTTTCAGATTAGGGAATACCATCCAAAGCACAAATGTGTCAGTTCATTCCATGTAAAAAACTGTAAGTCATCTTGGCTGGGGAGAAAGTATGAGAGTGCATTCAAAAATGATCCAAATAGGGATATATAGGGATTTAGGTTGGATGTTAGTCAACACATGAAGGTCCATGTCTCTAAAAATCAGGCTTACAGAGCCAAGTGGAAAGCTTTAATGAAAATTGAGGGTAACTCAACTGAACAATACTCCAAACTGTGGGATTATGCTGAAGAACTAAGAAATTCTAATCCTAATTCCACAGTCATTCTGAAAGTAGCAGAAGAAGCTGATGAGAGTGGGAACCATAGGTTTTGGAAATTTTATGTTTGCTTTCATGGACTAAAACAAGGGTTTCTTTCTGGGTGTAGACCAATAATAGGGGTAGATGGGTGCCATTTAAAAGGGCCTCATGGTGGGATATTACTGGCTGCAATAGGAATTGATCCTAATAATAATTCATATCCTATTTGTTATGCAGTAGTAGGTTCAGAAACCAGAGAATCATGGGAATGGTTCTAACCTTGTTGAAGCATGATCTTAACATTGAAAATGAACATGAGTGGACTTTTATGTCTGACAAGCAAAAAGGATTAATTCCTGCTTTTGAATCTGTTTTCCCCCAGTCACATAATAGATTTTGTGTTAGACATTTGTATGGAAATATGAAAGTTGCAGGATTTCAGGGAATTGCTTACAAAAAGACTTTGTGTAAGGCTGCTAGAGTAGGTACACCAGAGGAATTTCAAAGTAAGATGCAAGAAATGGCTAAGTTAGACATCAAAGCAGTTGAATGGCTAAGTGATAAGCCACCTTGTAACTGGAGCAAGGCATTCTTTAATGAATTCCCTAAGTGTGACCTTTTACTAAACAATCTATGTAAATCATTCAATTCTAGCATTCTTGTAGCAAGGCAGAAACAAATATATACTATGTTAGAGTGGATTAGGGAATTCTTAATGAAAAAGACTTCAAAAAAATAGAGATGACTGTAGGAGATGGAGAGGAAGAATTTGCCCTAAAATTAGGGCACTTTTACTGAAAAATGGAGAAAAGGTTGGTGATTGCATCCCTGTGAAGTCCACTGATGTTCATTATGAAATTACAGGATATGATGGATCTAAGTGTAAAGTAGACTTAGAGAAACATACATGTTCATGTAGGAAGTGGCAACTATCAGGAATCCCTTGCAAGCATGCCATTAGTGCAATTAATTGTCAGCATTTAGATGTTGAAGATTTTGTGGACTCTTGTTATACTATAGAGACATATGCCAGGGTATATGAAACTTGTATATACCCTATCAATGGTCCTGAAAAATGGAGACAAACAGGGATGGTACCTCCAGTACCACCAACTAATGCAAGAGGTGCTGGCAGACCACCCAGGGCAAGAAGATTGGAGATTGGTGAAACTGCAAACAAAACAAAAAAAATAAGAATCAGAAAGAGAAAAAATGCTGCAACCAAACTGAAGAGGAATCAGTATACTGTGAAATGCAGATTTTGTGGAGAATCTGGACATAACAAAATGGGGTGCAATAAGAAGAAGGAATATGAATTGGGGTTGAGAGAACAGAATGTGACAGTTGATAATGTGGAGGGTAATGTGGAGGGTAATGTGGAGGAGAATGAAGAAGCAAACTGGGAACAAATATGCATGGAAGTAAGTAATTTGGAGGCAACATGCTGCTTTGATTCCCAACCTAGTGTGCAAATGAACACCATAGCTACTGAAGAACCAAATAAACTAACTGTGAGTTTAAATTTCTATTACATTCTATGTACTAAATTACTTTATCAAAACAGTAATGACTAGTTTGATTTTGCAGGCAAGAAAAAGAACAAGAAATGTTGAAGATGTCAATAAAAAAAGGAAGAAATCAGTACAAGTAACTGATCCAGCAGCTGCTGCTGCTGCTCCAACTCCAGCTGCTCCAATTTCAGCAGTAGCAGCTACAAAGGCAAAACAGAAAGAAATAAGGGCAAAGAGGAAAGTGAATTTTGATGCTGCAGTACATGTAAGTGCTATTTTTGATAGTTAAAATATTTTAACTGTTGCAGTACATGTAAGTGCTATTATGTGTTTTTCCTAGGTGATTGGTAGTGTCCCAACTAATCCAGCAGCTGCTGCTGCTGCTCCAACTGATCCAGCAGCTGCTGCTCCAACAACAGCTGCTTCAACTCCAGCAGCAACTGCTACAAAAGGAAAAAAGAAAGAAAAGGGTAAAGGGAATGTAGCTCCAATGTCAACCACAAAGGGTAAAGGGAATGTAGTTCCAATGTCAACCACAAAGGGGAAAGGGAAAGAAATAAGACCTAGGCCATTTGTCTTTGGTAATGTTCCAACCCCATATTTTGGACCAAGGCCATCTTCATCAGCTGGTACACCAAAACCAACTCCATCAGCTGCTGCACCAATTATAAGGCCATCAGCTGCTGCTACACCAATGACAAGGCCATCAGTTGCTGCTGCACCAAGACCAAGCCCCTCAGCTGCTGCTACACCCAGGCCAAGCCCATCAGCTGCTGCTGCACCAAGGCCATCTTCATCAGCTGCTGCATCAAGGCCATCCCTCTATAAGGTGATTGAAAAGGATTTCAAAAAATTTATAACAATGAAGAGCCTAAATGCTGCAGTGGAGGCTAAGAAGAAATTGAAGTTTGACAAGATTCAAGGAAATGAAAAGAATGCTTAGGAACCTAACTACTTTATGCATTTTGAACTAGTTTTTGATGTATTTTGATGTATTTCAACTAACTTGTTGATGTATTTTGAAGTTGAACTTGTTATCTTGGAATTGTTTTGGACATATGGAATTGTATTAAATGTGTTGAACTTGTTACATCTTGGAATTGTTTTTGACATATGGAATTGTTGTTGAACTTGTATTTTGAACTTGTTGCATATTGGAATTGGTGTTGCAAAATCAGTACATGTATTTTGAACTTGTTGCATATGGAATTGGTGTGAAGTGTGAACTAAATTCAGCTTAAACTTGGCAAAGTTGAACTTGTTGCATATTGGAATTGGTGTGAACTAAATTCAGCTTAAACTTGGCAAAGTTAGCTGTGCAAATTTAGTGACAGCATGCTTGATTGAGCTGTGCAAATTTAGTGACAACTTGGCAAATTCAACTTGGCAAATTCAGCTGTGCAAATTAAACATGAACAAATGCAGATACTTGGCCAATTCAACTTCACATTACTCAGATAAATAGTAACAAAGCATATTACAATCACAATCCTTCATCAATACCATGAACCATCTAAATTACATACAAAGACATAGTACACCTAAAATGATAAACATAAGAACTATCAAAATTACCAATAAACACCTAAAATTGCTTATTCGATGTTGCAACTGGTCCTCCTTGTGTTGCATTACCTTCACCTTCTCACTCAAAAATTCCACCATAAGCATCAATTCGGGTATCTGAGACTCAAGCTTATCACATCGATTACGAAGATCGGGTATCACCATTTTTGATCTGTAGCACATTGGTGGGTCTTCCCAAAATCGAAATTGACAACTACCTGTTTCGCAGCCATGATACCTCCTGCCCAGATCGGAATCAGTCCATGAAGTCTTCAAAATAGTAGGCCTTTTACATAAACAAACAATCTGACCATTTGGGAGAAATGAATTCTTTGAAAGTTTCATATTTGAAGCTTGAAAAAGCCGACTGCTTCAAAGTGGGGAAGAGATGGGGAAGAAATGGGGAAAAATTGATAATAAAAGGGGGAAAATTTAGGGTAAAACATAAAAGGGGGAAAATTTTGGTAAAAATCCCGCTTAATTGGGTCAATTAACGAGCCACGCACGTCTCACGTGCGTGGTTCCGTCTATTTCTTGACGGAAGTTGGTCAACGGGCCAAAAGTGAGAGATTTGATGACATATGGGACTGAGAGTGAGAAAACCAACAAGCGCGGTACCAAAATTGATAATGGCGTTACTTGTGGGACGAAAAAAGCAATTTACCCCTCATTTTTAATTTCAATTGTAAACAGAAATAATTGAGCAGTTTAATTTTGTAGACATTTTTTTATGAATCGAGAAAACTTACAAAAAAGTATGGTACGATATTCTTTTTTAAGGTGAGATCACATTAATATATTATGGCTATCTATATTTTCATCCTTCTAAAAAGTGAGATCACGATAATATATTAAGATTATCTATATAATTTCTTCTACTATGATAAATTACCTTTTGATTTTTTCCGTTACATGAAACTATTTCATTTATCAATATAAATATATATATATATATATATATGTTTATATATTTGGAACATACAATATAATCAATCTAATTGAGAATTTAAAAGTTCAAGTAAGAACTCGAAAAGTAAATTATTTAATCTTTTAAATCTTGAATCGCAGTTGGAACTTAATGCTCGGATGTCGCAGTAAATTTGATTAAATATTGAATTGTTTGTCGTGCAATATTGGAGGTAGAGTTGCAGTGCCTAAAGTTCTCAGGGTGCATGACAAAGTCAATAGCTATATGTTCTTTTTTAAGTAGTCAAATATGATCATTCTTTACATTAACTTGTTTTTTATCTAGAATAATGTCGATATGTGACAGTTTTACAATTTCACATTTATAACGAAAAGTTCGGTATGCTTCTGGTCATGGCATGGTACTATATAATGATACAATGTGTTTCCTTTTAACAATTCAATTTAAAAAGAAAATGGATATTGTCTTGTAATTTGACTAAGGATTTCAACAATACTGGCAAAGATGAAATTTATAGTAATAAAAGATGAATTAGTAATAAAACATGTTCCAAATAAACATATCAAGTAATACGAGTGAAAAATTGTTCACCATCAAACAAAACTAAAAATTCAAAGAGATGAAAATTCACTTGTTTTGAGTGAAATCAAGGCATGCACGACAGTTGCAATCTTCAAAACAACAGATATCGCAACCCAAGCAAATACAATTAGTGCAACCCTCGCATTTCAATGACTTTGGACAACCTCTACAAACCTTGCGAGAATCTCGCTCCTCACTCTCATTGCAACTTAATCTGAAACAACAAAGTGAGTTGAAAAATCAAAAAGAGTAAATAAATATTATACATTTTATTTGGATATTCTTCTCTATCTACGTTGCATGTCTTTATATTGTGGTATGTGAATTCAATTAAAAGTGGGTTTGGATTTCCTACTTCAAACAGTGTTCCAATCTCTTATTCCACAAATGTAGTCGCGATTTACATATTACATATCCCATAATAAATGTATTTGTAAATTACACGTGTCACACATCCACATTTGTGAAATAGGAGATTGGAACACAGTTTGGAGAGAAAATCTTATCCCAATTAAGAGTAACGACCATCACTAACTCATTATAATGTATAGAATAATAGATCTTGCAAAGTACAATGGTATTTAGTGTGTTTGGTTCTTATATTTGTTTGCACTCTATAGTTGCATAACAAAATAAAAATGTATTTTCGCAAAACATGACATTTATACTTACGGGAAGTTTGGCAAGTCCGAACATTTCCAGTTTTGATCAAGAAGAGCATCATGATAGATCCTACAATCCTCTTCACTTCTCCTACTAAATCTACGCTCCTTGTTGCATCGAGAGCAACGGACAAATTCATCTCGATGAGTTACTTCACGCAGTGGCCGATGAAAAGTATCCATGTGATACTTTAACAAACAAGTTTTGTATAAAGCAACCTTTTGCCCATCATTTTTAAAGACCCATATTTGGCTCTTCCAATGGGTATGTGCATTTGATCTCCCTGCATGCCTTGCGAACTCAACTGCAGATATACTCACTGAAAATATCAATAATTCACAATAGCAATTAGTTTTATTTATTATAGTGTAAATATATTTGTGCATAAAAGGTTGAAATTGCTATTTTTTAATGTAGAAAAGTCAAAAATATGAATTATAATTTACCATGGTGTAACTAACTTGTCTGTGCTAATATACAATTAAACAAACTAAAAAGAGTTAGAATGGTTATCTTTTATTTTCAAAACATTTTATGCTTTTATTATTCTCTCAGTTTAATTTCTCCATGTAGATTAAGAATAAAGTAGGGAAAATCGCAAATTTAGTCCCACATGATATCATGAATATCGCAAATTTAGTCTCATGCTTTACAAAATTTTGAAATGAGTCTCAATAATTTGATTAGGTTGCAACATTAATCTTTTTTAATCAATATTAGTCCTATATTTTATTTTTATTATTTAAAATTGCATTTTACCCCTTAAACTATAAAAAAATATATCAATTATCCGCTTTAACAAATATTAGTGTCACTTACCCTAGAAAAATGAGAAGAAAATAAAAAATTGTTGAGGAAGATGATGATTGGGCCACGTTATGAACGTCTCAGCTAAACCTATATGTTCTCTTTTTTAGTTTTTTAATCATTTTTCATAGGGGTAAGAGACAAATAATCTTTGTTTAGTAGATCGTTTAACATGGGGTAAAACGCAATTTATAATAATAAAATTAAACCATGGGACTAACATTATTATTAATACGGACTAGTATTGCAACCTATGTGGAATATTGGGACGTTTTTTAAAATCTCCTAAAGTGTGGGACTAAAACTAGAATCGTGATATTTTGTGGGATTAATATTAAGATTTTCAGTAAAAATGTAAACATGTAATCTTTATTTATAACATATCCATGTATTTATTAAAAAAAGAACTTTTTTTAATGTCCATAGAGGTATTAAAACAATTTTACTGTGTATTCTATTGTTACAACTAAATAAATGGATTAAAGTTTTAGGGTTAGAGAGAACCTTTGGGACAATTTTCAAGGCAATCACAATCTATCTCGATTCTTCCATCAGCATAAACTCTAAGTTTTCCTGGCGTGTCGCCATATTTCGAAACTGTGCAACCACAACTTAACTCTGTCAAATCATGTCCACTCTTTAGTACTCCATAGAAACTTGATAATTCCTCATTGGTGAACATGTTTTTTTCGTTACAACGGCTTCCTACCTTCACAATATAGGAAAGTAAATGAGAAAGACAAAAACTATTATGACTCAGATTTCACATGAATGGCATACAATATTTTCAAATGCACCCACAAAGCTACACAAATGCACAAACATGTTTGTAGTCATGCTATCATTACATAGAAATGGAACAAAGAAAGACACCGAGAAATATAAAATTTTATCCAATGGAACAATCTAACTTAAATTTAACAAGTGCATGAATGATATTATTTTAATTGGTTGAATCAAATCTAGAACAAGAAAATATCATGTTTAAGGAATATAATCAATCTGGTTGTGCATATTGTGCTATTCATGTTGCATAATGTAATGATGACTAATCAGTTACCAATAAACTTGAATAGATCAAGTAAACCCATATGAAATTCAATGAAATGTGAGCAAAAGCATGTATATATGTATGCCTATTGTTCTTTTCCTAAAGTAATAATATAGGGTAGATTTCAATTATCTAAAAATTCCATATTTCTTTCATATGTTTTACTTTGATGAACCTATAGTTCATATTACATTGATACTATTGTCTGGACTCTATTATGTATATTGTAAAAAAATTCAATAAATGCCGTCAAAGTTGATGGGCGCCTTGAATTAGTGCAATTTGTTTCTAAGAAAGGCATGTCAATGACAATGATATACATAAAAATGTTTTATAAATTGAATAGAATATGGACAAATTATGTTTATTGATTTTACAATTTCCATCGTAATATAAAGCAAGTGAAGCAAACATACTTTACAAAGAAAAATGTCTCAAAGTTTAGTGATAGTAACTTTTTAAAATTTTACATTGTTTGAGAGTTGGGACACTATTACATTCACACATAATACAAGAAATTTTAATAATCCGATCTTTTGTTTTAAATGACTTTGTAATAGCTACTCCCCCAAGCAATTAAGTTAGAAATATTCAAATTAGTTGTGTTGCCCATACTTCATTTCAACGGTATGTAGCAACAAATGAGCGATTTAATTTGTAGACACTTTCATAAAAATGACAAAAAGCTTACTAAAAAAGTGAGATCTCACCAATAGATTCTGATAATCTATATTTCCTTCTTTTGTAAAATGTGAGATCACAATTAATAAATTGTGATTTCTATATATCCCTTCTATTAGGATACATCGTACCTATGGTTTTGGTCTGTATTTAAAATGGTCTTATTAATCAATACAAATATACAGATATGAAATTTATAATATAAGGAATAAAATTCAAACATTTAAAATTCAAGTGTGAAAATATATACAACTTGTTAACTTTTTGTTTTTTCAAACTCTTGACATTTTCCACTTACCGTGCATTATATAATGCAACTTATATATAAAAATTTACAAAAACAAAAGTTGTGAACTAAAAGGAAGGAATTAAAAAAAAAAGTTATCTAAAATTAAACATCAATCCAATAATTTTAGTAAATTTATATATTATATTTTGAATTCTTAAGAAGTGTCTCTCAAAACGATTTTCTATATCAAATGTTTCACGTTTGTGTTTTAGATATAGATGTGAAATTTAATCTTACACTTAAAACATACGTAAACTCAAGTAAAATGATATAAACAAAAGCCCAAAAAAATCATTCACATAAAAAATATTGTATAATTATATTATTATATGGCTATTGTTCTTCTAATGTAAGTGGACATAGTTTTTCTTCTTTGCTATGTTCAGTTTGACAAACTTATAGTGTTTTATTACATTAGTATTATTTATATGGACTGTATTATGCACATTGTAAAAACTATCAATACACTGGGTCATTTGTCGATATGCACTGAATAATTTTGAATTTATTTAAAACTAAAACATATCTTTGACAATGTTATACTCAAGCAAAATATTGTCAAAGAGCAAGTGAAGCAAACAAGCTTACCTTGGATTCCTCGGAGCAACTCGTAGTTTGTCAAAATTTAGTGATATTTACTTCATTTTAAAACTCTTTTTATATTGTCTCAATGTTGGGGATATTATTACGTTCACACGTTCGTATAATAAATTTTAACTTCTCCAATTTTTTTTTCTGTAGCAAGATTTTGTAATAAATTCTAGTACAAGAACAACTAAATTCAATGAATCAAAATCATTATTTTGCAGATTTTATTTTCAACGGCATATAGCAATAAATTAGCGATATAATTTTCTATATAAATGGCAAATATCTTACTAAAAAGAAGGTCAACGCTTACATTTTAAAACGAATCACGGTGATAGATTGTGACAATAGTGTTCTTTCTTTTCTTTTAAAATGAAATCATGATATAAAATTATAAGTATCTGTACATTCCGTTCTTTTAACATATTTTTAATGATTTGTCCAGTATATATTCGTCTCATTTAATTAATAAAAATATTGTTTGGAACTTACGATATAAGGAATGTGATTCTTGTTTTTCAAATTTTCAACTGTAAGTTTGCAAAGCAAAATTGTCTATTTGTTTTGGTCAAACTTCTAATATTTATCATCGCATGTGCAATAGATAATGCAACTTATTTCTGAAAATTTACACAAAAGTTTGCAAATAAATAAGAATGAAAACATAAAACAAAATCTAAAACTAAATCACTAGTCCAATAACTGAATTATATACTTAATATTTAAAAACTAGTCTCAAAATATTTTTAATGAACATAAATTCTTCTACATCAAATTTTAATGTTTGTTTGCTGACTACAAAAAATTGTCTTAGAAATGTTTTATATCACTCAACATTTATGACGATATTACTATTTACCAAGTCAAAATATTAAAAAAAGAAAGAAAGAGAGCATATTACATGGTTAAACACAAATTATTTTGAATGCAATGTTATCTAAATTTCAAATGGTCAAGTCATATATTTTTGTAGATATAAATTGTGCATTTTAAAAATAATTTTCAATTCATCACATAATTTAAAATCAGATTGTAGTATATAAAATCAAGAATTACACTTAACTACAATATAAGCAGTCGATTCGATAGTCCAAGATTTACGAGGCTATAATACATTTCATCTTGCATATGAGCTTTTAGAGAAATAAATTCATGTAACTTACTAAAAAATATAAATACAAAGATTTCATTTTAGATCTCAAACAAGCCCTAATTAAATATAAACTCCGAGGTAACTGGTTTAAGATTTGTAAGGGTGGAGTATAAGTTTATAACATTAAAATTATTAAATAAATTGTGTAATTAGAAATCACCAAACCAACATTTTAAATCTTGCTCTCATTAATTTCAAGATATGGAGTTCTAATCAAAATTATAACAATATCCATATTTATAATTATCATCTAAAATAATGGGGTAAAATGTAACAACTCAATGACAGTTTGGAACTGAAAATGTGATATACAAGACATTAGTCCATAAAGAAAAACTCAAAAATATTAAATACCAATTCATCATTTTGTAATCATCGAACTTAATTTTATCAGTTGTTTGAATGATTGTTATTTTATTTGTTGGAACCAAATCTAGAACAAAAAAAATTATCAATTATTTGGAATAATTTTCAATGCAATCACAATGAATCTCAATTTTCCCACTAATATAAACTCTGAGGCTCCGATTGGATGGCATATCTATCTCAAAAAATTTATTTTTCATGATAAAAGTGAGAAGAAAATATTTTTAGAGATTGTGAAATGTATGTTTGGATAAGTTTTTTTAGAAAAAAATTAGTAATGATTCTGTTTGATGTGATATGTTTTTTGTTGTGATAAATTTGTTGGAATTGATATTTGAATATAATTTATAGTAAATATTTTTAGTCAAATTCATCGGTTTAGACGTCAAAAAATAGCCATAATTGATCTTATTTTAAACATTGCATTATTTTATATTAGAATATGTGATTAATTTGATTTTTGAGTTGAAAGATAGTGGAAAAAAATATTTTAAATCAATAAAGTGAACTGTCAAATCAAGAATAGTCGGAATCATATTTCTCTTTTTTTTAATAATTTCTTCGAAATTATCTAAACTTTTTAGGGATTTTTTGAAGAATTTTTTTAAAACATAACAAAAAAATTTGATATTTTTTTGAAATTTTTACTTTGAAATATTTTTTTTTTGAGTTCGGATACTCCAACCAAATTAAGCCCTGAGTTTTCCAAGCGTGTCACCATATTTGGAAACTGTGCAATCACAATCTAACTTTGTAAAATCTTTTCCAATCGTTAGTACTCCATGAAAACTTGACGGTTCCTCATCAGTAAACATGTTTTCTTCTTCGCAACAACCTCCTAATTTTTTAAAAAAAAAATAATATAGGAAATTAAGTGAAAAGCAAAACAATAAATAGCTATTTGTCTAGCTATAATACAATTCAGATTGTACATGAATTACGTATAATATTATCAATCATACCAAAACCTGATTTTGTGCACATAAAAATGTATAGATAATAGGAACAAGATTCTGAAATGCAAATGCCAAATACAGATAAATCTATGACGATAAAAGAGATTTAAAGGTTACATAATTTTATTTTATTTTCTTGTTTTTGTCCTATGTGCATGGTGTGTGCACTATCAATTTTTAAGTACAAAGAATACCAATGTCTATTATTCTCAATGGCCCATAAAAATTTCTATGTATAAACTCTATCATATACATGTTAAAAAATAATAATCATAAAGTATAAAGTTTCTTTGTGGGTAACTAAAAACTCTTGTGCATATAAAGTGCAATGTACGGTTTTTGACAAGAAATTAAAGTAGCAAATGCACTAGAAATTATTAAATGAGTGTTCATTACATAAAATAAAAAGAAACCGATTTGTAATCCTTTGTGAAAAAAAATATGTATTCCTTTATCTACAAATGTTTTTCAACTTCTTATCTTGTTTATAACTGGACTTTAAGATGAAGTTAGATGTTACCTTGAAATATAAAAAGTAAACCTTCACGGGTAAATTCATAAGTATGCCAATCAATAGTAAATCGAAATAAGATTAAGAGTTAATAGTACCTTCTATTGTTAGTTCAAGTTACATAACGTGTTTGTTTAAGTACCATATTTAATTTACTCAAATTTCTTTCGTAGTTGTTTGAAATATATTGCTAGAAAAAGCGCAAAATGTCTCACATGATGCTTGCAATAGTTTTGGAAACCTTTCAACATATGACTTAATTGTGTCAAGGTTTTTTTTTCAACTATTACTTTACTTATTTGAATCAGACCTCAAACAAGATTACATCATGAATAAAAGGAATTAAATTAATTTAGACCTTGGTTTATACCAAGTACACAACAGATTACCCAACAGCTACAAATACCCTTAAATTAAACAATTAACCAATTTTTCATCTAAAACAATTAAATATAATATATGTACAAAACGCACGAATATAATCATTCACATATAGAAAAAAATATAACTACATATGTATAAAGCTGTTGTTCTTCTTCTAAAATAACATTATATGTTAGATCTTGGTTATCCTAAATACCTTCTTCTTTCATATGTTCTGTTTTGATGAATTTATAGTGTTTATTACATTAATAGCTACTCTATGACTGTGTCATGCACATTGTGAAAATAATCAATTCAACGCTGCCAAAGTTAGTGTATGCGTTGAATACTTTCTAAGTGGTTTAAAATTAAAACATATCAATGACAATGTTTTACATGCAAAATTGAATAAATTGAATAAATATGTAGAGATTATATTTATTGATATGGCATCATAGCATGGAGGAAGTGAAACAAAATAACGTGCCACGGCTCTTCACAACAACTTCGAATTCTACTTTGTCAAGGTTAGGTGACAGTAATTTCATTTTAAATGTCTTTTTTAGTCATAGAAACACTAATACATTCATATTTCATATATGATAAAAAAAATCGTATTATTTTTTTTCTAATTATTTTGTAATAAATACTCTTCCAAAAAAATTTAAATTCATTAAATCTAATAAATTAACTTACTTTTTTTCCAATTTCAACGACATGTAACTATAAATGGTTGATATAATTTTCTAGATGATTTTTATACAAATGGCCAATATCTTACCAAAAAACTGATGCTTTTTATTTTCTTAAAAAATGAGATCATGTTAGATTGTTATTACCTATATGTTTAAAAAGTGAGATCATGGAGTTCGATTATGATTATCTATGTTCCTTCTTAGGATATCTTTTGCCTATGATTTTGTCCGATACATAAAAGAAGTGTCCTTTAAATAAATGAATAATTGCGTCTAGAACTTATGTTATAAGGAATCTACTTCAAATTTTTCCAAAAAAAAATTCAAGCTTGCGAAGTAAAATTGTTTTAAGAATTTTCTTTTTATTTAGGTCAAACTTATAATATTATTTTTCTGTGATTGTGAACTAGATAATACAACTTATTTCATAAAAATTTACAGAAAGATTGTGAACAAAAATGAAAGAATAATAAAGAAATTGACATCTACACCTAAATCATCACTCCAATAATTTTATTGACATTTTATAAATATAGTTTGAGAAACTTAAAGAAAAATTCTCCAAGATCATGTTTTAGAAAAAGAGTTATTCCACGTTAAATGTTTGTGTTTATCTGCAAATAACATGTTGTGGCAGTGTTTATATTACTCAATGTTATGAAAATGTTACCAAATTAAACTGCAAATATACTTACTGTTTATAAATAATATCAGATTTTAGTAAGTATATCAAACCTGATGATGTTTGATTAAAATCTAAGTCGTCTTGACTAGATAATCCAAAACCTACAATACTGTTAACACATTTGATATTGCATATGAATTAAACAAAACTAGAATCCAAAACAAATAGATTCAAGTAACCTACAAAATAATATAAATAAAAAATTTAGTTTTAGTTTGAAACAAATACAAATTCAATTAAAATAATATATAAATAATAAATATAAAGTTTATTACCATTTAACGGAATTGGGCTACAATCTGACCCATTAATAAAAGCCCAATTATTTGAAAGCCTAATTAACAGCCCAGATAATAATGGAAATTTAATTCAGATAATCAATCGTCTGCTTCCGAAGCACAATTGAGAAAATGCTTTCGCTCCCATTCTCAGTGACCACCTCTGCTTATCCTACGCACACTTTCGCGCTAACCTGTCCCGCCACCGCTCGTGCCGGAAGCGCATTCTTCCTCCGGTCAAGGTTTCGAGCCTCTGCGGTTTCGGTTTATCGCGAGGAACAACCTTTTGTCCCAGAGGTACAATGAATTACTTCACCATGTCATGCTAGCATACGCCTCATCGAATTCGATTGCCGAAGATTAGATTTTTTCTATCTTTTTATGGAATGGTGATTGCGCAGGTTGAGAAAGCGGTGGATTCCTTGTATTCGGAGTTCCGAGCAGTTGATAATTTGGTCGCGCGCAACAGTGCGCGCGTGCTTAAAGCTTTTCAGAATGCTCGTGTTGGATCTCATGTAAGCTTTCATTATCGCAGAAGTTTGAGTTTCTTTAACTTTTTGGTGCTAATAGTGTTACTCTTTTGGTTATTTCCAAGTTTTATTATGTTGATTGTGGAGAGACATTCATGTTGACGCTTGACTTGTCAAAATAATTTGGTTTTTGGATTGATATCTTTGCATTCACTTATTTGCTTGCGTTGGAGCTAGAATGAATTTAATTTCTGCTTATAAAGTTTAGATATTCAGTTGCGAAGATGAATTGACCAGTTTCAACGGTTATTTAACACAGAAGTGGGAATAATTATTTAATAGTTCTTGGGTGATGATTAAAGGACTTCTGAATCATGAACCACCAGTGCATAAACTGCATCCCCAATAAAATAACCTTTTTGTAATAGTTACTAAGCTTAAAGTACTTAACCATATTCTTAGAAGTTAAAGAATTAATAGATTGCCCTGATGGCTGACATGATTATCTGCAAACATAATTCAACCACCTCATTGCTTTGAGATCAATTACATGCACTCTTTAGCTTGGACATTGCTCTTTGTAAGTATCCATGTTATGTATCTGCATCAGCACTTTGGTGGCAGCACAGGATATGGTCATGAGGAAGCTGGTGGGAGGGAAGCCCTAGATCAAGTCTTTGCAGAAATTGTTGGTGCTGAATCTGCTATTGTCCGAGCACAGGTTTGAAGTATCCTATTGTTGTATGGCTGTTTGACAGGGTTAATGTCCTGTCTCGACTTACTCCCTTCCATTGCCAGTTCTTTTCAGGTACTCATGCAATCACCTGTGCCTTGTTTGCTTTCCTACGGCCAGGGGATGAGGTAAGCTTATGTTTTCTTTTTTCCGTTCTAGTTCCTGAATGACGATTTATTTTTCTCTTAAAATTTTCTGTTTGAGCTCTATCCATAACATGCTTTCGCTGATTCTTTGACAGCTTCTGGCAGTTGCTGGAGCTCCTTATGATACATTGGAGGAAGTTATTGGAATCAGGGACTCCAACGGTTTAGGTTCCTTGAAAGATTTTGGAATAGATTACAGAGAAGTCCCAGTATGTTAATACTTTCATACTCTTTTCAGTTATGGATATGTTGAGATTTCTGTTTTCTTACGAGAATTGTTCTTAATTATGTTTCAGCTTGCCAAGGATGGCGGGCTTGACTGGGCTGCGCTAAAGATTGCACTGAAACCTCAGACAAAATGTGCACTCATTCAGAGGTCATGTGGTTATTCATGGAGACGCAGCTTGAGTGTAGCTGAGATAGGAAAGGCGATAAAGATAATAAAGGTAACTTCTGAAAAATCAGAGTTTTCGATATAATCGGATCGGTGTATGGAATTAGTAACTTTTGTTACTATGACAAGATGAACTGGATGATAAAAAAAAGCTTATCGTACTCTTTTGGGCATCAAACTATTTAACATTCTCTTTTGCTGATTTTTCTATCCATTCTTTCACGCAATAATTAATCGTCCTTGTGTCTTACCAATTATCATGCATGTGGATTACAGTCGCAGAATCCAAATTGTTTGGTCATGGTGGATAACTGCTATGGTGAATTTACAGAGAGCATTGAACCTCCGATGGTGGTATATAACATTGATGTTTCTTTTGTGCTTCCTCCTACATCATTGCAATTTGAGTAGGAAACTTTAGTTTGATAATGTTGATCGCTGACAGGGAGCAGATCTGATTGCTGGAAGCTTTATTAAAAATCCTGGGGGAACTATTGCACCATGCGGTGGGTATGTAGCCGGAAAGGAAAAATGGGTAGCAGCGGCAGCTGCTCGTCTGTCTGCACCAGGTCTTGGAACTGATTGTGGTTCAACCCCAGGTGATATTATGCGGATATTTTTTCAGGGTCTGTTCCTTGCTCCACAAATGGTTGGAGAAGCAATTAAGGTGAACCATCAGTGTCCTTTTTACATCTTTATTTCTACACTATCCTGTCATGACATTTTAAACGTATAAGCAGGGAAGTTTTCTGATTGCTGAAGTCATGGCAGGCCAAGGATATAAGGTCCAACCAGCTTGCCGGGTTCCTCGCCATGATGTAGTGCAGGTTTATTGAATAAATTTATATCTCAAATGTTATTAATTAGTTAATATGTTACTAAACGATGACATCTACTATTAATTGCCTTTTGAATGGTTGACCATCAGCCAAGGGCTTAAAGCTTCTTATTAATCTCAGCATTATGGAATTTAAAATCACCTTGCTCGTATAGTTGGCAAGTAAGTGTATCGCTGATTAGGTTGCCTAGTGAAAAAAGAAAAATTGTCTCAACCTGCCCTTTTTGTGACCTCCATATTCCCTGCACTGCAATTGGTGACAATTCATTTTAAATCTTATTTACTTTGTTTATAGTTTTCAGCAAGAAACTAAACGAATATGTAAGGGTCTGTTTGGATTGTTTTTGTTTTTGAAGTTTCGCAGAATAGTTTTGTAGAACAGTTTTATCAAAACAATTTTGCAGTATGAATAATGTTGAAATTCTGTTTGGTTGACTATTCTGAAAAAAAAAAAAAAAATTGGAAACACTTTGCAAGGGGGAGTGTTTTGATGCGAGGAGGAGTGAAATGCGGAGAGAGAAAAAATATTTTTTTCAATGAGGATTTTAGTGATTTGTTGTCTTAATTTGGAGTGTAAAATTGTTCTGTAAAACTTAAAAACAGGTAAAACCTGTTTTGCAAAATAGCAGATTTTGGAGTTTTGTTTTTCAAAAACAGAAAGTGAGAACAAGCCCAACCAAACGCCTTTTTCATATTTTTGTTTTTCAAAAATAAAAACACACTTGAAAAACAGTCATCCAAACAGACCCTAATTATCTGTGATGTACATTTCATGCAACTCTCGGTCTCATGTTACTTTTTGCCTCTCCCAACATGAGGTTTGATTCTGTATTACAAAACTAAAATGATTCATTTGAAGAAACCAAATTATTATGTACACTTTAGTTGTAAAATATCTTATGGAAACCAGTCAATTAAAAAAATGAAGATAATCTACTGAAGAAATCATTATAATTTAAAAAGGCTGCATAAGTTTTGTGCAGAAAAGACTTCTCTTTTACTTATTATCGGAATGAAAATTAATTCATGGCACATTTGAGTAACATGCTGTGGTCCTAATGGACTGCCTTCCCCTAAGAGTACCTGACTCCACTATTGCATGCTATTGCATACCAAGTTTGCTGCTTTCTATGTATTACCTCAGATTGTTTCATTCGTTGTTCAAAATTGACCTATATGCTGGTATAATATTGGTTTTTTCTGCTTTCAGGCAGTACAACTTGGGAGCCGTGAACGCCTGCTTGCCTTCTGTGAAGCTGTACAGAGAAGTTCCCCAGTTAGCTCTTTTACAAAGCCCATAGCTGGTGCAACCCCTGGCTATGCATCTGAGGTATGGTTAAGCTGATTTTATGTTTATAAGTGGTGCACTGCCACAGAAAATGGAATTATAATAGGTGCAAGTGGGAAAATGTGCCGTAAAAGTAGAGTTATGAGTTTCACCTCAATCCTGGTCTATGCAAATATTTTAACGGGTTTCATAGCTTATTATCTAGAGCATTAATGATGTACTCACTTGTTTACCTCTGATCCTCTCTGCCGCTGTAATTCAATACAATTTGTGGTATAGACATGAAATGGTTGCAAGCCCATGTTCTTTTTGGTCATTGTCATATACTAATATAAATACTTTGTCGCCCCATGCATCAGTTCCTCTTGTTTTCTGAGCTCATATTTGGATGCATGTGAACTCGGTACCTTTCTTAAATTTGGTTTGGTTTATTTTGTTTTAACAAATTTTCAATTGATTCTATTGAAATATTTAGATTATATTATGTGTTTTAAATCTGCCTTCTCATAAGAAATTCTAACCTCAAGTATCTGAGGAAATCTTGATTCAGTTGAAAATTGCTCATGGGATAGGTAATATTTGCTGATGGAACTTTTATTGATGGAAGTACAAGTGAACTTTCATGTGATGGACCACTAAGAGAGCCATTCGCTGTTTTTTGTCAGGTACGTTTTTCCTGCATTTATTACGAATAACCTTTTTCTTGTCGAAAAATGTAAAAGTAGGTAAACATCAGTGAGTCCTGAAATTCTATGCACCGAGTCGATCATTATTACTGGCTACTTAGTTCGATTGCTTTATGAATTTCATGAACAGGGTGGCAGCCATTGGACTCAATGGGGACTAGTGCTAGGGGAAGTTCTCAAAGTTTTATAGCAAATATAGTTTTCTTGTGATGGTGCATTTATCGAACCTAAGATCAAAAATATTCACTCGATTCATCACACTATCAATCTGGTCGCTGAATCTTGACAGAGCTCAAGGGAATTCATCCTATGGAATGCTTACAAGGTGGATTCAGTCTGGACTTGGATTCTTCATTACGTCTCACTACAAACCACCTCGGTGAGAGTTTAATCACTATTGGCTGCTAAAATGCTTGAATATTCAATATTTTGATTTCACAGTTCAACAAATGAACTTGAAATGTTTGTAATCAAAGAATAACTATTCGCACCAGCTCTGATTGCCATACAAGTATGTCTGAACTAATCTATGTTAGAAATCAGCAGTCTTCTAATTGTTAGCTTTTGTGGTGCAGTGACCAGCTTTGAGCTGAATTGATGATGCCATTGTTTGTGGAAGCCAGAGATGAAGCATGCAAACAATTTGAGCCAAAACCATAAAAATGTGGTGTTATTGCATATTTAGACATGAACTGTTGGTGTCAATGAATTATAGTACCACAAATAGAGACTTTCATCTTAGTTTCCTACGTCCTTTTCGATCTTCATTTATTTAACTTATAGTACGTATTCATGTGAAAATGCAACATGGTGGAAATGGGGCCTTAATGTTAGTAATATATTCTTTCCTTTTTTGGGGTGGGTGGTATTTTTCTCTACTATTAGCTGGCTCCGGTACATTTATGTCGGTACACAAATCACATTTTTTGTGCAAATTGAAAAAAAAAAATTATTAATTTAATTACCAAAATCCTTTTCAGACTATGTGAGTCACCCCAAAGTCTCAATCATATTGTAAATACAAATCAGTTCATTAAACTCATTTAAATTTGGTTTAGTACAGAATTATAAGAAATTAATATGCTGCAAATTCATAAAGAAGTTGGCAAGGGAAAATGAAGAGTATTTTTACTGGTGAAGTTGAGTTTATAATCTCGTTCTCTATCACACACCTCATTAATTAATAATCACATGATAAGTGATAAGTGTTATATATATATATATATATATATTTAAGATTTATATCAATTACCTGATAAATATAATACGTATAAATATTTTTACCGTTTTTGATACATTAAAATGAATTCGGAAGTTTCCTTCAACTTGGTCGTAGTCTGTGTTTGCAAGCGATTGGCCATGCATCATGTGTTAGCGTTTTTTCCTAGCTGTCGCTCGGCAGCTATCATTCATCTTCAGAAAAACCTATCCAAACAATTAACAGTGACATATTCACCACACATTTGTTAACAAAAAACATGATAACCATGTGATGTAGACTTTTGTAGCAGAAAATCAACTTATTTTATATATATTGATTATATATGGTAAAAATTCATTTATTTTTTAATTATGTCCGAGATTTTTTTTAATTTGTTTTATGAAGAGGCGGTTGTATTATTTTGGATGGGCTAGAACTATGCGTCCTATCTAGACGTATGCAGTGTGAATATTATTCTCAACTCACACTAATTTAATTTTATTTGGTGAATTAGTCGACTAGACTTAGACCTCATTCTACAACATTGATTCTAAAGTAGTATGATAGTAAAATCACCTCCATCTTATGATGAGTCGGTACAATCTATAAAATAATCAAAGTTAACTATAAATTTTCACATTTTTATTAGTATTTCATTTTCTACATGTTATATCAAAGAAAAATACATTTCTTGCTTATGTTAACCAATTCTAGTCACGGAAAATCCTATGATTTATTAGAAACATTTCCACTGCATTATTCCGGTGAAAATCACTCAATTTCATTTGATTCAATAGTGTTCCATATCATAATTATTGAATTATTTCTATTATCGACACGTCAAAAAACAAATTAATCTTTTTTCATTTTCGTACTATATAAACCATCACCTATATGAATTACCCTAAATTAAAACAGTGGATAGGAGTAACCTCTCTTCTAGTATAAAAATATGGCAGACTAACAAAAACAAATAAAAAATAAAGAAAATCAAATGGCTAAATGGATCATAGATGGTAGTAGGTGGATATATGGAGATCCGAGACCATCTACCAGTCACGTAGTCAACCAATTTTTTTTAATTTGAATATTTTTCTGAACCAATCGTACCACGTTCCTAATCTTTGGGTATATTATATTTTACCTTCTTTTTATTTTTGTATTTTTCCTCTTTTATTTATAAATAAATAAAATATATATACGCTGGTTTTTGGCTCTTCACCTAATACTTTTATTATATAATATACTCATTACTCTACATGCCGTTTGTCAGTGAGTCAATAATTTCATACTAATCTCAACACTTCTATTATTTACACGGAAATTTTAATTGATTTTAGTGGAGTTGATTCTTAAGTTATTTTGGTAAATAACTGATATTAATTGATTCGTATTTATACTCTCCACACTGTATTAGAACCAAACTCTTTATGCGGTAAATTTTTTTTATTTCAAATCTTATTTCATTTTATATTTCATATATTTAAATATTTAACATATGTTACAGATCTTAAATATACATTAACAAATACATGTGAAGTACACGTCTAATTATCTCTAATAAAAAATTTAATAAAATTTAGAATAAAAAATCTTAATTAATAAATTTATCTATATTAACCCAATGAAAAATATCGGGTTTATTGGATCCGGTCCCACCTGTATTTACACCCTCCCCCACTCCATTATGAATCAATGCAACGTATTGAATTATAAATTTGTGTATAACAATCGAGGCAAGACTCAAGAGACTAACATCGGTATTATCATTAAGGGGCATATTTTTCTTGTCCTTGATTATTTCTTCCCATCTCCAAACCAATCAAGGTTTTTATTTCTACTGTAAGGGTTCCTTCTTCCTATTGTTACTTAAATCAGAGTACGTTATCTGTTTGATCTTTCTTTGCGTTTTAATGACATGTTGATATACATTAATACACACAGTTTTATTGAATTTAGCTTTTAGCAACTATATGATTCTGTTGCTGTTTCTGGGTTTTGGCAGATGTGACCTTAATTACGTAATCTCAGATTAAGAACTCCAGTTGATTGTGGGTTGTTTTCAATTCTGCCATTAATGAATTGAAAACATAATTTTGTTCATCGCTTCTAGATGTGATGGGAATGGAACTTTTCTATAGTAATAGAATCTTTCAGTCATGGGTGTTTAGTAATTTTGTGAAGAAAGAATGAATATCAAAATCCAGTGTGTGTGTGTGGGTGGGGGGGGGGGGCTATCCTTGAGTAACTAAGTAATCATGAAATTGCATTTTTCAAGTCCCAAAAAACCAGATGCAAATACACAAAGCACAAATAGAGAAAAAGGAAGTTATACAGTTCGAGGCAAATGAGAGTCGGAAAAAAGAAAAATTACATTTTCATTTTACTTTGTCCATGAAATGTGTGAACTATCATCGGTTAGTTCTTTTTTTTTTTTTTTCGGAATTATTTAAGTTAGTTTAACCTCTGTTACATTACTTGGGATTACTTTGAGTATGAAACTTCGGGGTCCACATAATTCTAGAGAAGTAATATCATCGGATGTATTTGTCCTTCTGTGGAGCATTGTCGAGAACGAAAGATTCCTCGGATGATATAACTTCTCTAGAGCAAGATCGCGAAGGATATAAAGTCACATTGGCCTTCAGATCTTGGTTTCCCGAATCCATATTTCAAAGAAAAACCAAAAATTAGACCAGGATTTAGTTGTATGGTTTTGATTAAGCGCAAAAGTGGTGAATAGAGATGAGAGTGGGTAAAAACATTCAGATGAAAAAATGCATAATGATAGGATCGATAGCGAATTTACCTGCTCGCGAATTTACCTTCTCCAAAAAGAAGTGAAGGTCTCTCCTCCATGCATTTCTTCTCTGGGATTCAACTCACTTCATGAAAAAATTCAAAAAAGTATAATAAGATCTAAAAATGTATCTTTTTGAAAATTAATTCAAAAAATAGCACAAAGGCCCTTCTCCAAAGTGGTGTTAGAAGGCTCATTGCCAAAGAGCCGTTCTGAACGGCCCTTTGCAATAGGTCTTTGTGCTATTTTTTGAATTAATTTCCAAACAGATTAATTTTTCGATTTTATTATGTTTTTTTAATTTTTTCTTCACTTCATTGCTTACGGTCCCGTATATCCTCTCTTGCCAAATCTTCTCCAATAGGACACAAGTCTGCTGGATGAGGCACTTTTCTAACTAGTAGAAAGCCAATGAATCTTGATAGTGTTATTTTTTAAGAGTATAGGTCATTTTAGAGGAGAAGAGAAGAGAGAATGAATAATTTTTACTACACAGCATTATATGACTGAATTTTCTCAAAGTTGATCATCTTACGATGTTTCGATGATATGTTATGTAGAACTCATGAGAGTCAGTCGGGGAAACGTGTGGCAAACTATATAAGAATCCATATTAATAAGGGTTTCAGTTCAAAGAAGTAAATGAAAAATACCATTGTTTTAGTTGCTAATGGTTGGAAAATAGTGGCAAATAGACATGATTCGAATGGATCCCGCAGATCTATAGGCTATTCATATGTTCGAAGTAGAATTCGTCTTGCTTTAGGATAACATTCTCTTTACCTCAGATTGTTCATATGGAACCATTGAGATGCAAAAGACACCTGAATGATGAATATATTGATGGGATCTTTTCATTTCAGTTTTCTGGTTTGATACTTCAAGGGAAATATCAGTTTCTAGAATTTGTACAACATTTTCTTTATGGGTTCCATTGATCTTTATATACATATACATAAATATATATATATATATATATTATGCTTGCAGATCCTAATAGTAACATTTTCATTACACAGACAGAGAGACCACCATCATGGATCGTGCTCTCTATAACCTGATGGGCTCCACTATAGCCGTCATGCTGTCTCTGCACTTCTCTATACAGCTTGTAACTCAGCATTACCTATCCTGGAAAAAGCCGAAGGAACAAAAGGCTATAGTTATTATAGTCCTTATGTGTCCCTTATATGCTATTGACTCCTACGTTGGTTTGCTTGACGTACAAGGAAGTGAAACATTTTTCACTTTCTTGGATTCTATAAAAGAATGTTACGAGGCTCTAGTAAGTTTTTTTTTTTTTTTTTTTGCACAATTGTTATTATTAAGTTTTGTCTTTGGGATTAAGATCATTAAGGTAAATTAAATTATTTGTTTGCAATTGTAGGTGATGGCTAAGTTTCTGAGTTTGATGTATACTTACTTGAACATATCCATCAGCAAAAATATTGTGCCTGATGAAATTAAAGGAAGAGAAATTCATCACTCTTTTCCAATGACTCTTTTCCAGGTATAGCCCTCTTCATTCTTTTGTTCCGTTTATTTATATTGCAAAATATCGATCGATAATAATTTCTAATTTTTCCCTTAAAACATGATTTTGTTTCTTAATTTATGCCTTGCATTAAATGCAGCCTCACACCGTCCGCTTGGATCACAAAAATTTGAAACTTCTAAAGGACTGGACATATCAATTTGTTGTGATTCGTCCTGTTTGCTCGGTTTTGATGATAGCATTTCAACTTCTTGATATTTATCCGAGCTGGCTTAGCTGGACATTCACCATAATATTGAACGTTTCAGTTTCATTGGCGTTGTATTCTCTTGTGATCTTCTACCATGTTTTTGCCAAGGAGTTAGCACCACATAAACCACTAGCCAAGTTTTTGTGTGTCAAAGGCATTGTCTTCTTCTGTTTCTGGCAGGTATATTTCCCATATCATTTCACTCGAAACAAGTTTATCACCACATTATTTCTCTTAAATTCGGAATTGTCGACTGTGGTTGGAAAAATTTGAATTTCAATCATATATAATGTATAATATCCATTTTTATTTAAAGGGATATAGGGATATTTACTAAAGTTTTGACTTTTTGGAAAAATTACATTACAATTACCATATTGTAAATGTTTTCCAGGGAATTGTGCTTGATATATTGGTAGCAATGGGGATAATAAAATCAAACCATTTCTGGCTGGATGTTGAGCATCTCCAAGGAGCTCTTCAGAATGTGTTAGTGATTATTGAGATGGTTTTCTTCTCTATCTTGATGCAATACGCATACACTGCTGAGCCTTACCGCACTGGAACCACATCGGTTTCAGAAAAGAATGACAAGAAGAAAGAGTGATACCATAGGTAATAATAAGCATGCTTTTCGGCTTTTGTATTTGTATGTCAAAATAATACCCAATGGCATCTGTTATGGCCTGCCTGTTGTACTTGAGGTTAGTGGCTCGACTCGATTAAATTACACGAGTTCTGGTTTATAAGACGTCATTTGTAGCATTTATTCGTGGTAATAAGAGATACAGAGAGTGGGATACATAAATTTCATCATTATGCATTTCGAGCTCTTTGAGTCTCAAGAGATTTTGTGGGCAATCACAACTATTCAAGTGGATTTTTACAAGAATAATCATAGATATCGATTTTCTCCTAAACCCTTCCATTTTAATCTCAACTTATTGCTTCTGGACAACTTGTCCAATAACAATTGTTACACTTAAATCTTAAAAAACAAAACATAGTATTGGTTACAGTTGACGCGGGTATAGTATTTTGCTTCCGCTTCTGTCACAAAATTAGAATTGAATTTTGCGAGATGAGTTGCATCTGAGAAATTAATACACAGCCCCAAGAGGTCTTCGCTTTACACAAGGCACTCGATATGCAAAGCAGAGAAATGATAAGAATGGAATTAATCGATCAAAGACAAGCTGCTGCGAGGATGAGGGGACTATAATTTATTTCTTTATTAAAGATGATAATAAGAATGGAGTTAATCCATCAAATTAATTCAGTGTCAATGTCATATATGCCTTGCCTTAGATCTAGTAAACACCCTGCTTCAGAGACTCAGAATGAAAATTCAACCATATTATGAAGCAAAAAAGAAGTTGTCATACACATATAGATATGTAAATACTTTTCACATTTATGCCCCAATTACATACTATTGGGATATTGGAAGCTGGTCTGATGCTTACTAGTGAAGTGCAGAAAGTTTTCGATCCTAGCCAACTCCAGCCTTTCACAACAGGCACAAAATATACACACAAATTGGTCGTTTTGAAGACACAGATGCAGTAGCTTTGTGATGTCTTGCAATAATTCAAGAGTTTTATATTTACCGACCGCATGGCATGGTCCAATACCTGTGGCAAAACCATGTAAGAAAAATCATATTTGTAACAAGAAATAACGCAAGCAATCCTTTCTGTTGCATCAACAGTCCAGAAGCAATAGATATTAGGTCATAATAAACCAAAAAGAGAAGCATTTGATGTCAAACTCGTTAACAATAATAGGTGAGTGGAATTTAAGCCTAACTTATGAAATATACCCCTGATCCCTACACATAGAGAACAAGCTCATAACTAAAGTTATGATACATAATTGCAAGAGACATAGTCTTTGGAGTTACACAGTTTCTGATATTAAGTTTATTAAGAAACTGAAAGTAAAATAGCATATTATGATCGCCACTGATTAATCAGTTTTTACACGAAGCTCATATACTTCAAATTAGTCAATAAAAAATGTCTTTGGTGTTTCGAGAAAGAAGAATTAAAACGTAAGGACTGAGTTTGTCAGTCTGGAAGTTGAGAACAGTTTTACAACATTAGTCTGTTATGGTAAATCCGAAGCCCGATATAGTTGGTGAAAAATAAAAATAATGTTGTTGGCTATATGATAGGAAAAAGTGTAAGGTTTTTGATGCATCCTACAGACACAGAGAATGTATTAAAAACATTTTAAAAGGCAATAATGCGTAAATAAGAACAGCATGATGTAATCCAGAGAAAGTGATAACAAAAGAAAAAATTACATAAATTCACCAAGCTAACATAATCGATTTACCAGTTTCAGATATGAAGCCCAGAGAAGAGCAACTCCAATTCCTCATCCTGTGACGTAGTCCTCTGTTCGGCCAGAAAAAGACAAACAGTTATTATAGATAAATCAGTGTCAGAATCTTGCACACTCCAGGCCCCAGGAAGTAAGAAATGCACAGCATAGAGAAGCCTATCAAAATAACGTGTGCGATATTCATCTTCCCTAAAACACATAGAGAAAATAGTAGTAAAACATGACCATATCCAATGCTGTTAGAATCTGCTGAAAGAAACTGTAATGAATGTTTCTGTAAACATCAGAGGATTTGGCTAATGCTTTCAATAAGTATTACAAGGCATACTAAATTTGCCATTTATTAATAAATCAATAGTTCTCAGTATAATTCGCATACTTAAACAGATAATCAGCTCTAGCTGTTTCCGATGACAGTTCAAATGAAAGCATAAGTTCAGGGCAGAGAATCATTCATTATGTGGCGATAAAGCACTATAGGATCTAACGAGCATCATGGTCGCAAAGGAAAAGGCCCAGTGAGCATCAAAACATGTATGTAGTCCAATAAATAAAAGGTGTAACATTGTTACTGATACAACTAGACAACTAACAATTTTATCAGTTTCTGTTAAAATCAAAATTTTGATCATATTGGCCCTCAAGTAACATGCTTACTCTGGAACAACGCTAACCGTACTAGATACCCAGCTTCATTTGCAAATTAGACATAATTTGGGTTACCATTAATTCAGGATGGTCATGTCAACTGTCATATTCACTTCTTTCGTCATCAAAAAACTACTATTAATTGATTTACACAAATAAATTCCTATGCTAGCCTATAAACTATTTCTCCGAAATATAGCATTCCTATAGATGCTAAGACTGTAGCGCCTTTGCTTTTGAACTATTGATAAAAGACTCATAGGATTACAATGCTTCTAAACCAAAAAGTTCACGAAAGTCGTCTACTTCTGAATAAATTAGTGCAATCATTGAAGTGGAACTCTAACTATCCAGAAGCCCAGTATACAAGTTCTTCTTTTTCATATCTGTTGTTTCTCTAGTAGAGATTACAACTGGGGGGAGAGATAGCTAAGGCAGCAAGCTTGATTTGCTTTATAGCTTCGCTTTTTTTATATTCTAATCATGCCATGACTCATTAGCACTTGCCTTTCTACTTACACAATCAAGTTAAACATTCTTAAGAGTAAGGTCATAAAGTTGAATTGATCAAACTGATGTTCAAGCTCATTTGAACTAAAATCGAGCTTCAGAATTTGTATTTCACCTCGTTTTGAAACATAAATCTTTTTATGTCTCAATTGAAGAATCCAAACCCTAAATCTTCATTTTTTAATCAATCGGTAATCTCAAACAGACAGACACAATTGATCTCAGGAACATTAAACCAAACTAAACAAACCTGAACGGAGAGAAGCTGCTGAATTTTGTTCAAGACACGCAAACGGTGGGAGGCGTAACTGCTGTGCGGCGGCAACAGGTTCATCCTCTTCATTTCTTCATGAACAGCCGCCTGCCTCTCTTCACTCCCCATCTGTTTCCACTTGTTGCCCTGTGTTTTAGGCTCTGGATCCATCGCCACTATCAATTCTGCTTCTGGAATTTTCTTCTATTTTCTATGTAAACAATAAATGGGGGGGAATAATATATGAATATGGAATTTAGTAAGACTAAATTAATAAGATTCAGTTACACAAATCTTTTTATAATTCATGTTATCCCCAAGATGTATATATAATTGAAATTAAAAAAATATTATATAATCAAAATATTCCAATAAAAATTTGCTCTCTTATGTATCGAATATCATAAAACTTTTGACACTTGTATTTAACTGATGAAAAAATAGGATTGTGATTAATGTTGATTAGATAAAGGTGTTAATTCAAGGACACCTTTTCTTTCGGACTCTCTGGATTTTGACAAGATATTACTCGGCCCATTTTCTTAGGCCCATCCATATGAAAATTTATAAGATTAATATTGTAGCTTGTTTTAGGGCAAAATACAAATAACCCCAACTTGAAATATTTTATAGGCTGAAAACTCCCTGTGAAAAAAATATAGTCTAAAAACCCCCTGTGAAATTTTCAAATTGTATGAAACCCCCTGTGAATAAAAATATAACCTAAAAACCCCTTGTAAACATTGAAAAAAGTTTACCACTACGAAATATAACTACATTAAAAATTAATTGTTGGATAAAATTTAATTAATATCATAAAAATTGATTATTAGTACTATTAATTAATTTGTAAATTTGAAAATTTTACAGTGGGTTTTTTGGCTATATTTTTTTCACAGGGAGATTCGTGCAATTTGAAAATTTCACAGGGGGTTTTTAGGCTATATTTTTTTTCACAGTGGGTTTTCAGCCAATAAAATATTTCACGTGAGTTATTTGTATTTTGCCCGCTTGTTTTAGGATAACTCATATTTTGAATTTAATCATTCGTTCTAAATTTGAACTTTTTATGGGGTATTTATAGACTATTTTTTTTCATTATTTCTGACCATTGTTTTACTACCATTCGTCCTAATATGATGGTCCATGTCATTAGAGTTGCCCAATCAATTTAGATGGAGCCTAACCCGTTAACCCTACGAGGCTACGACCCACTATAGGTTTACCTGTTTACTAGTTATATCGAGGTGGCCTGTTTATGAGTCTAATAATTACTTTGTATAATAGCATTCATATACACATCGTTTTTAATTCACCTCGTAATAAAATATGTCTCTATTAAGTATAACAATTAATCATTATGCACCAATAAATCCAACTATTTATGTAAAAGAAATCAAACTATTTATGTTAGATATGCAGTTATTTTCAACACATGCTAGCAAGATGGAGGAGTTTTTGGAATGACCTATCTTTACCCTTAAAAATACTAATAGAATATTTAAACTAACTTTATTTCGTTTACTAAAACAACTATTATATTACTATTGATAGCCAAAGAAGCAATTAAGAAAACATCAAATATTATAAACATAAGACAAAGTCTCATTGACACCGACCAAATCCAAAAGTCATACCAATCCAATTTGGAATGGTCAATTTATGTAAATGTATTACGAAATTAATTGTGACAAATTTACTTAACAAATAAGCATTATATGTCTTATATACAAGTATCTTGGTAAGATTGTCATGTTCAAATTAGACAAATAAATGTCCTCGTAAATGTTGGTGAAAGAAATATTTTAAGATGGTAATTTTTATTTCATTGTGAACTTTACTTAACAAAACCATAATAACAATAATAGTAATAATAATAATAATATTATTATTTTCAATAAATTATTATAAGAAGTCGACCAGAGCATTGATGTGCCTAAACCGCAAGCGCACGGTTTCGGTGCAGTACAAAAGATATCGTTCCCACGAGGACCGAATAATCAAGCACTAGCCTATCACTTATCAGTAATCTAAGCCTAATCAAAAGCACGAGATAAATTATAAAGAAAACTAAACAGAACGCAAGAAAATTGATTCGAGTTATATATGATTGGAAATTCCGGAATTAGGGTTCACCACGATAAATATTATCGACTTAATTATATTACCGATGAAGTTACGATCGCTACTTATGAAGGACACTATCCTATTATACTCGCTACCTTCTGTCGAAGCATAACAATATACCCAAGCTAATTAATCAACTACTTTCGTGATGATTAGACTAAACTCAGACTCATTAATCTCTATGATAGTGTATCGATTCCTCAAAAGACCTAAAACTACTTTCGTGATTTAGGATCCTAGGTTTGAATTCTAGGGTTCTGATATAGATGTCACCTTTCAGAATTTTCACCTAATATCTATGATCATGCAAATATGTGGCCAGCAAATTCACAAGCATTAATAAACAAGAATGCAAATCATAAGCATACGCGATGTAAAATCAACGATTCTATAATCTATATCGATAACATATTATCGGGCTATTCCCGATTCCAAAATAATATGAATTACTCCATAGATGCGAAGAAACAATCAACAATCAATAAAGTAAACATGATGGAACGACAAGAATTAAAAGAGATTAAAGAAAATAATTTCGATTAAACCCGTTGTCGAATAATTCGTTTACAATAATCTTGAATCTCGTCTCTCGATCTCCGATCTTTACCACTCAATTCAAGAAAATAAAAGTCGAACCCTAAAACAATGTTGGGAAGGGTTATTTATACCTAATCTAAACATAAACTCCGAATGTGGGCCGAAAGTATTTGGGCTTCGAGTAAAGCGGCGTACGTACTCCATTTAACACGGCGTACGTACTCCATTTAACACGGCGTACGTACTCCATACAAATCGGCGTACGTACTCCATTTGGCCTAATTCTCTGCCTTCGTTGTTTGTACGCGATTTAACACGGCGTACGTACGCCATGTATTTGGTCCGAATTTGGCTTTGGTGTCTTCTACAAAGTTGTAGATCTATGTCTTAGCTTCAAAACCCAACTGATTTGGATCCAATCCAAGTTGTAGAACTCGAGTTATGATCGTTTTACCAGGACTGCGCCATTTGGTTCGAAACAGAGCGTATTTGTAACTTTCGGGCCTTTAAACGTTTGAACCGGATCTTGTCATATTCACAAAACTTTTAGGTAATTGTCTTAGCTTTCTAACCATATAAGGCTCATCAACATTGGAGGTTGGTAGCTCAAGATATGATTGTATTTCCGAACAATGTCCATGTATCTCTTTTCATACGTTTTTTCGCCATTTTCTCAAAGTTAATGATTTTACCCTACAATCATATAACAAACCTATAAACGTATATGGGGTATAAATCATGATATAAAATGATATAAAAACGACTAATCTTAGGCTAGAAAACACGTATAATTGAGGTTTATCAACCCCCCCAAACTTGCTTTTGTTCGTCCTCGAACAAACGGTACAACAAAGAAAACAAAAACAAAAACATAAACTAAAGATAAACTCATTTTCGTAGAGTACACGATTGCACTTAGCATGTGCAACAAGCCTTTAAACCTTTTAGTTACCCCAAAAGGACGAGTTATAGTCTCGTGAGGGTTTGCAGTTTGATATACCCACAAAATCTATGAAATTCAAGCTAAATCCATATAATACAATTTATAAAAATCAACAAAAGACTAATGGCATAACATCATTAACAATTAATCTCAAAAGCTTGTACATATCTCTCAATTTTACCACATATTAACACTAAGAGTCGAATTAACTTCCAAAGCGGTGCATTCAATCATAGGCATTATAGTCGAGTGGCATCCTTACCAAATTTTGGATATAATCCCCACTTTTATTAACTTTCAAATTCAAAAGGTACTAAGTTTTATAGGCAAAAATACACACTACAAAACTAAAGCTTTTCAGATTTTTTTTTTTTTTTTTTTTTTGACTTTCTACACAGCACGTGTGGATTTCAATTTTAACTCATTAGACCATGTGCAATGTTTGTTCCCTTAGGCTTTCTATGACACCCATGTAACGAGTTTTGGGTCAACGACTCCGAATCTAGATAGCTTTAGGGCGTTAAGTGTTGAAACACTCCTTTTGGACTTAATCACTCGAGTGTCAAAGGCCACGAAACAAACTAGGTCTTTATGTGAGTTAGATTCACCATGTCATTATAATCCAATACAAAAGTGACTAGTAACTCTATACCTTATGAAAATTTTTGTTAAAATCCTTGGGAATTACTCCTTAAGTGTCTCAAGATGTAGCATCCACTCAACTCCTCTCCCATAGATTGTGTGTAAATATCTAAAGAAGCAAATCCTAATCTTAGGTCGACATGAGCAAAAATCGAGATATGCTTGTTCCATTAGTCCAGATTATACATTGAAGTCATGCCATCTATCTTAAGTTAATTCTAGCAAATTGTACAAATGACAAGCTAAAACTCATAAAAGAAAAAAAAATTGCATGCCATATGAATAGCTCAAACGCCCCCAAACTTAAGCGAAACAAACTCATATGATATATAAATATGCTAAATCGAATTCCACCCCCAAATTTAAACTATACATTGTCCTCAATGTTATCACACATAAGTAGTGGGAAAGGAAAACTTAACCTAACGGGATGTTGAAAAACATGCCCGAATACCAAAAGAGAATTTGCGTTCCAAGTAAAGGTGTTGCATCGTCTTTATCATCCAATGTAAGCTACTCATGTACCTTGTATGACAAAACAAAAACAAAGCATGCAAAGATTTTTTTTTTTTTGTTAAAGAAAAAAAAAACATAAAGAAAAAGAACAAAAACAAAAACAGAAAAAAGAAAACACTTGGGTTGCCTCCCAAGAAGCGCTTGTTTATAGTCATTAGCTTGACTTTACCATGTTAACTCAGCTTTGTAGATCCCAAATTGGACCCGACGACTTAGCAACTCTCCAATCGACTTTAGAATCTTGATTTCTAATTAAAGAAACCTCATGTGCTTGTCGAATAGAAGACTTAAATATCCCTTTTTTGAGTTTTCGTCGAGGAATCTTTTTATCGTGCGAAACTTTAATACCTTCCTTGTTGATCCTTGCACTCTCATGCGCATCAAACTTTAACTTATCTGGTTCACGACGTCGAAACTTTCTTTCCTCTTTAGCTATGTTTGGTGTCAACGACGGATTTCCCTTAAACAGTTGAGCAATATCAGTGATAATTGTATCTTCCTCCTCGATTAAGCCATCACTCACCAGTCGTGCCTCTAACGGATCTTTATAGTGGTTCTTAGCAAGCTTGTCCTTGGTTATAGCTTCGTCAATCCTGTAACAAGAGTTCTCGATAGAGCTGTTAGCAACAGATTTATATAGTTTAAATTCAACTCTCTCATTCCCAATATTCAAGGAAAGCATTCCATTCTTAACATCAATAATAGCCCCTGCTGTAGCTAGGAATGGCCTACCAAGAAAAATGGGAATTTGAGAGTCTTCATCCATATCGAGAACGACGAAGTCTGTAGGAATAAAGAATTTTCCTACTCTAATCGGTACATCTTCTAGCATACCTACCGGATACTTCACGGATCTATCAGCTAATTGCAGAGTAATCGTGGTAGGTTTTAACTGACCCAATTCTAACTTACGTGAAACAGAAAGTGGCATAAGACTAACGCTAGCACCAAGGTCACACAATGCATGATCAAAACTAACGTTACCTATTACGCATGGAATCGAAAAACTACCGGGGTCTTTAAGCTTAGGAGTTAATTTATTTTGAATTAATACGCTACACTCCTCAGTTAAAGCCACGGTTTCATAGTCCTCTAGTTTCCGTTTGTTAGAAATAATTTCCTTCAAAAACTTAGCAAACTTAGCATAAGAAGGCATTTGTGCAAGTGCATCAGTGAATGGAATATTAATGTAAAGTTTTTTCAAAACTTCTAAAAATTTTCCAAACTGTTTATCTAATTTCGCCTTAGCTAATCTTTGAGAAAAGGGTACGGGTGGCTCATATGGTGGTGGAGGTACATAGGCTGGTTCTTTTTTAGTTTCATTCTTTTCGGTTGGTTCACTTTCGATCATCCCATTAGGCATTTTTGAATCTTCATAATTGGTTCCACTCCTTAAAGTAATTGCATTACAATGTTCCTTTGGATTTGTCTCAGGTTGTCCGGGAAAAGAACCGGAAGTCCTACTTGAGTTACTAGCTTGTTGTGCAATTTGAGTTTCTAGCATCTTATTGTGAGTTGCTAAAGAGTCGACCTTAGTTGCTAGTTGCTTAATTGCATCATTCACTATCTCGTTTTGTTTAGTCTGGGCAACTACAAAACTCTCAAGAAGGGATTCTAAGTTCGATTTCTGTGGTGGAACAGGATTGTAAGGCTTCTGTTGGAATCCAGGTGGCGGCCTAAAGTTAGGATGTGGAGCTGCGTTTTGGCTTGGGTTGTACGAAAAATTAGGGTGATTCCTCCAACCAGGATTAAAAGTATTTGAAAACGGGTCGTTCTTTTGGTTGAAGTTATTCACAAAGTTGGCTTGTTCCATAGAGGGATCTTTAGGTACACTAGCTAGTTGACACTCTAATGCAACATGACCAACCATACCACATATTTCGCACATAGGGGGTGGGGTAGTGACAGAGTTGACATGCATGTTCATGGAATCCAATTTCTTAGACATGGCTTCTACTTGTGCAGATAGTAGAGTAATAGCGTCAAGATCGTACTTACCTGGTGTCTTCTGTGGCGTTGATCTTTCGCTTGACCATTGGTAGTGATTAAGTGCCATGTCTTCAATCAAATCGTATGCTTCGTCAACACTCTTATTCATCAGAGCCCCTCCAGCTGCTGCATCGACTGACATCCTCGTGTTGTAAATAAGCCCATTGTAGAACGTATGGACTATAAGCCACTTCTCCAGCCCATGGTGTGGGCACAGTCGGAGAAGATCCTTGAATCGTTCCCAAGCCACATATAATGATTCACCCTCTCGTTGAGCATAAGTCGTGATTTGGTTTCGCAGATGTGCAGTCTTGCTCGGGGGAAAATATCTCGCTAGGAAACATTGCATGAGCTGATCCCATGTTCTGATGGAACCCGATGGTAGCGAGTGTAGCCAAGCTCTCGCCTTGTCTCTCAGTGAGAATGGGAATAACCTCAGCCTGATAGCATCCTGGGAAACCCCGTTCATCTTCAAAGTGTCACAGTACTCTAAGAACATTGACAAGTGGAGATTCGGCTCTTCAGTAGGTGCACTCCCAAACTGATTCTGCTGAACCATTTGCAGAAGGGATGGCTTGAGCTCAAAGTTATTCGCATCTATAGTAGGTCTGTTGATGCTCGAGTGAAGGGTCTGCGCATTGGGCGCTGCAAAATCCTTCAGACATCTCGCATTTGCGTTTGGATTCACATTTGCAGCCGGGTTTGCATTCGCGTTAACGTTTGCATTAACATTCGCATTCACATTCTCTTCAGCCATTGTAACTTGTTTCAGTTGAGCTTGTTTCAGTTTTTGTAGCTTTCTCCTAGCACGAAAGGTTTTCTCGATTTCTGGATCAGGCTCGAAATCGATATTACTTCGCATACAAGAGAAATAAAAAACCTGAAATAAAATAGAGAAATAAAAATTAAAAACGAAAATTAAAAATTAGAAAAAATAAAAAAAAGGCTTAGTCTCACTAAAATCTGATAAAAACTAATATTGACTATTCAAGTCCCCGGCAACGGCGCCAAAAAACTTGATGTGCCTAAACCGCAAGCGCACGGCTTCGGTGCAGTACAAAAGATATCGTTCCCACGAGGACCGAATAATCAAGCACTAGCCTATCACTTATCAGTAATCTAAGCCTAATCAAAAGCACGAGATAAATTATAAAGAAAACTAAACAGAACGCAAGAAAATTGATTCGAGTTATATATGATTGGAAATTCCGGAATTAGGGTTCACCACGATAAATATTATCGACTTAATTATATTACCGATGAAGTTACGATCGCTACTTATGAAGGACACTATCCTATTATACTCGCTACCTTCTGTCGAAGCATAACAATATACCCAAGCTAATTAATCAACTACTTTCGTGATGATTAGACTAAACTCAGACTCATTAATCTCTATGATAGTGTATCGATTCCTCAAAAGACCTAAAACTACTTTCGTGATTTAGGATCCTAGGTTTGAATTCTAGGGTTCTGATATAGATGTCACCTTTCAGAATTTTCACCTAATATCTATGATCATGCAAATATGTGGCCAGCAAATTCACAAGCATTAATAAACAAGAATGCAAATCATAAGCATACGCGATGTAAAATCAACGATTCTATAATCTATATCGATAACATATTATCGGGCTATTCCCGGTTCCAAAATAATATGAATTACTCCATAGATGCGAAGAAACAATCAACAATCAATAAAGTAAACATGATGGAACGACAAGAATTAAAAGAGATTAAAGAAAATAATTTCGATTAAACCCGTTGTCGAATAATCCGTTTACAATAATCTTGAATCTCGTCTCTCGATCTCCGATCTTTACCACTCAATTCAAGAAAATAAAAGTCGAACCCTAAAACAATGTTGGGAAGGGTTATTTATACCTAATCTAAACATAAACTCCGAATGTGGGCCGAAAGTATTTGGGCTTCGAGTAAAGCGGCGTACGTACTCCATTTAACACGGCGTACGTACTCCATTTAACACGGCGTACGTACTCCATTTAACACGGCGTACGTACTCCATACAAATCGGCGTACGTACTCCATTTGGCCTAATTCTCTGCCTTCGTTGTTTGTACGCGATTTAACACGGCGTACGTACGCCATGTATTTGGTCCGAATTTGGCTTTGGTGTCTTCTACAAAGTTGTAGATCTATGTCTTAGCTTCAAAACCCAACTGATTTGGATCCAATCCAAGTTGTAGAACTCGAGTTATGATCGTTTTACTAGGACTGCGCCATTTGGTTCGAAACAGAGCGTATTTGTAACTTTCGGGCCTTTAAACGTTTGAACCGGATCTTGTCATATTCACAAAACTTTTAGGTAATTGTCTTAGCTTTCTAACCATATAAGGCTCATCAACATTGGAGGTTGGTAGCTCAAGATATGATTGTATTTCCGAACAATGTCCATGTATCTCTTTTCATACGTTTTTTCGCCATTTTCTCAAAGTTAATGATTTTACCCTACAATCATATAACAAACCTATAAACGTATATGGGGTATAAATCATGATATAAAATGATATAAAAACGACTAATCTTAGGCTAGAAAACACGTATAATTGAGGTTTATCAAGCATCAAAATAAAGCAGCAAGATGTGGATTACCACGTGGACAACTTTAATTATGCCCAACTCCATTTCTTATTTTTATTTTTATATTTATTTTTTGGCCCACTTATTACTTTATCCTCACCACTTAACCCCTATCAATTAGCAAAAATATAATGAGATTTTATTAGAATGTTACCTACTGATTGTCACTAAAGAGTCTCAATAATTGCAACAAATATTGTTAAATCTTATCAATATCCACTTATTAATTACCAAACTCCACCTATCAATTATCATGCTAATCCTCTGGACTCCCATGGACAATAAACTTCTTCCACCCAATCATTAATATATTATTAATAATAAAATATGGAGTGGAATATTATTGGAAAAATAATCAACAAACTATATATTATATGGTAACAACAATAATTGATGGTAGACTGTGAAAATAAATTGATAATGCTTTTATGTTGGTAGCATGAGTTGATGCTCCAACCAGAAAGTATACTACTTTATCAATGTAGAAATGACCACAATTTAATAGTATCTTTACTTCATAGTATTTTTGTATCTTTACTTCATAGTATTTTTGTCTTTATTTCATTATATATATATATATATATATATATCAATTTAATAAATAATTGATAATTTTGCAAATGGCTTAACAATTGACACCCGATATTTCATTTCGAAGCTTAAATTATAATGATTAGACAATTAATTTATCGAATTGTGATAAAGATTGAAGTATTGAACAATATAATTATTAGTCAATAAGGCATAGATAATAGATGCCACCAAAGCCAACTCATTCGTCTTGGCCACTAAATAATGACAGAGCCGGAATAATTTTAAAGGATAAAATTTATTATTTATATGTATATATTGATTAGTTTCTAATAAAAGATCTCTGATAATGATAATATTTAATTTTGTAAAAAAAATACTAAAACGAAGAAAAAAATTAATTATTATGAAAAATGGAATAAGAGATAGAAAGTAATGAACTAGACAGCAAAATATACAAAGTCAAATCAAAATCAGACTCTGGTTAACAATAATTTCTCTTCTTCTTCTTCAGGCGCCTGGACATCTCTAATCGGACGGTCCTCGCAGGGAGAAAGAGGGAAGAACCAGAGATCTCAGCCGTTGAATTCCTGTCGGATAATCAGTATTCACCACCATGAATGGGAAGGCTAACGTTTCCAAAGAGCTCAATGCTAAGCACCGAAAGGTTTTTATCTATCTCTCGGCTTTCCTGTTTCATTTTTTCGATCTTACAGTTTTTTGATGTTGTTAGTTATTTCAAATCTTGATTGGATTTTTGGGTTGTTATTGTTGTTGGTTAGTTAATTCATTAGTTGGTGCGCTGAGGTTTTGGCCATTTGTAGCTGTGATTAGTGATTATTTTGTGAAATTTGTGATTTAGGTAGTATTTTTGTGTGTGTGTGATAGGGTTTTTGAGATAGTATTAGGTTGGAATGATGATTCACGCTTTTGTTTGTAAGAGGAATCATGGTTTTCGCTTGTGGCGCAGATAACTTGATTATCTTAATTGGAAAGGCAAGCTTTTGAACTTGATTTAGGTTCGTAGAAGTGTGCTGGTGATTTTACTCATCATTCACCGCTTATTATACTTAGAATTATATTAGTTATGGATTTGAAATAGCTATCTTAAACCAGTCTTAGGTTTATATCTGGTGACTTAGTACATTCGCCTAGTCACTACACGACCTACTCGCCAGTTGTGAGGATCGAGAATATTTCAACATGCTCATAGTTTTAGATTATAGTTGTACGGGAAATTAAGTAACACCTATCTGCACTACTTTAGTATGACCAACGTAATAAATTAATATGATATGTATATCCCGTTGCTTAGAATTATAGAAACTAAAGTCATACGTGTCATGTTGAGAAGGAATTACAGGTGAGTGGCGTAGAAGCTGTGTAATTCCCACAGATAATTCGACAGATATCAGCCTTGTTATGTTTGCTCAGTGTACAAATAAGAACGAGGAAAAACTTAAGGTATATATGAACTTAGAAAAATCCAGGTATAGATATTGAAACAGAAGAATTAGGAATTTAGAAACAATTTGCATTTGCTTTGTTTTAAACATTTCAAGAATTTTATTGAACACACATACTGTTCCAAACTTGCTATTTCTTATACTGCCCATGAATAGGTGCTTATTATCCCCCACCACGGATTCAGTTACTTTTGGTCTTCAATTTGTGTTCGATTTTGGAGTTCTATTTTGGATTTTTCACTTATTTAATTCATCACTATTTTTCAGATCTTGGAAGGGCTTCTTAAATTGCCAGAGAATAGAGAATGTGCTGACTGCAAATGCAAGTACGTATTTGTAATGTTTTTGTATTCTCTTGCATTAACTTTGTTATTTATTTCATGGATGTAGTTCTCATTAACATCCCCCTTTCCCTCTCTCTCTCTCTGTGTGTCCCTTTTTATTTAAAATGCAGGGCTCCTCGATGGGCTAGTGTTAACTTAGGCATATTTATATGCATGCAATGCTCTGGGATCCACAGAAGTCTTGGAGTACACATCTCAAAGGTGACATCATGTCTCCATTTTGGCTGATACATGCATAAATAGAAATGTTGCTGATCAAATAGGTGCATAGATTTGTAAAAGACTTTGGTTGATTCCCTTGAATGAATTTATTACCAGTTTTACAACACTAAGAAATTGAGTACAACAACTTGATACTAAATGTCTCATATTCATGTGGTAACTATGCTGATATTGTGGGTTGAAAGTCCCATTCTTTCCAACATTGCCTGTAGCAAATCCAAACAAAACTTCTAGAAGTTAATATTGATTTTGTTTTAAAAAATAAAAATATTTTATGTACATATGATTATTTTATTTTCATTTTGGCAATTTACAACTGTATTCCTTGAGCTGAAATCGTGATTCTTTTGTTTTCTCAAATATCATATCTTATTTCACTTAAAAAACAAATTTTCATCTTGTTTGGTGCATATGATTCTCGTGAGCACTTTAAGAATATAGATGTTTGAAGGTTGTAACTAAAGGTCATATAGATACATTTTGTCATACTACGTGTTGTGTAATATCGAAGTATATGACATATTTTCATATGGTGGTGTGCCTGACCTGGGAAAATATTTGGTTCTTAATCTTAAAGACATGCTTTGTGTAATTAGATGAAATGATAGATCATTTATAATAAATAGCAGCTGTGAACTTCTAGCTTGATTTTTCAGCTTCTTAAATTTGGGACCTTCCGGATTAGATTAGCTTTGTTTCTACCTCACATGGTTCCTTCTCTAACACTGGCACAACCAATTGACTTACAGACAACTATTACTATACTTTTCTGGTTGATGTTTCTGCATCTCTTTCCCTTTTAACAGTAGTCCTGGAGAATTAATTTCCATCTTGAAAATTTATATCAATGTTTCTTCATCTTCTATTTCCCATAGAAGTGGAGTTGATTGTTTATTGTGATTCCATGATATTTTTCATTGTTTTGCAGGTTAGATCTGCTACACTTGACACATGGCTTCCCGAACAGGTTCAATTTATTCAATGTAAGAATTTAGTGACTCTGGATCTTTTTCATTGATATTCATTTGATATTTAATGAAAGCTTTTGTAGATTAACCTTTTCATTTGTAAACATAGCCATGGGGAATGAGAAGGCAAACACTTACTGGGAAGCAGAGCTTCCCCCTAATTACGATAGAGTTGGAATTGAAAATTTCATTCGTGCAAAGTATGTTATCAAGTACTTCCTTCGTCTACCAAGATGTCACTTGCCTGATTCTGCAAATTGATTTGTTTGTTTATCTTGTCTGTATTCAATTAAGGTATGACGAGAAGAGATGGATACCCAGGAAAGGGAATTCGAATTCACCTGTGAGGAGAACAGAAGAACGAGCTTATGTCCAGAGGGAAAGACCAAATGATAGAATTGGCCATGGACAAGTCAGGAATTCGGGGAAGTCTTTTGATGAGTTGAAGAGTGTTGCAGCACATAGTACAAAGGAACATATTCCTGCTGCCAGAACTAGTGTTACTGTGCCCCCTAAAGGACCAGAAATAGTATGTTAAATTCCGCATTTATTTTTTTATAGTGTCTTTATATAGTTGGTCAACTCGCTTTGCATCCATGTGATGCTGGTAACAAATAACTAGTCCAAGCAACCATTTACGATTAAGCGCGAATTCTTTGAATTTGATTATTTTAGACATGGAGCTACAGCTTGTCCCATGGACTTATACACATAAGATGAAATGTGGAAAACTTTTAGAATAAGCTTTTCAACTGATGCTCTTCTTCAGTCATGGAATTTAAGTGATAATAATCTGTTTTCTACGTCTTCTTGTCAAAGTTGGTCTAATTTATGATTTCATATAGAGTTTTTGTTAAGTTTTATGCCTTCTGAGTTGTTGAAAGTTCAAATGTGCCATTGTCTTTCCTAAAAAGGCCGCTCCAGCTTTGGTGACTGAACAAGTCGCTCAGAAACCAGAGGTAGCAGCACCCACTGAATCTTCGAAGCAGGTTGCAGATTTAGTGTCTCCCCCTAAAGTTGATTATGCCACTGATCTTTTCAATATGCTCTCTATGGATGGTTCTGTTGAAAATGCCTCAGCAGTACCCGCGGCTGATGATAATTCATGGGCAGGATTTCAGTGTATGTCTATATTGCCATTGCTCGTTTTTCTACATGGGTTGGACAATTGGTTCTTTTTTTCTTTTCAGTTTTGTACTTTAGCCATTAAGAGTTCACAGTTCTTTTAGTTTGATAAGTTGGTGCATATGCATTTTCATTTTGACAGTAATTTTTTGATGACTTGCAGCTGCTGATGCATTATCATCAACAACAGAAAAGACTGAACCAGCTAAAGTTGATCATAATAGGAGCCAAACCGCTTCAGGAATTGAAGATCTTTTCAAGGATTCTCCACCGGTTGCAGTTAGTTCCATGTTAGGGAAACCTCAAAAAGATGTAAAAAATGATATTATGTCTCTTTTTGAAAAGGTATGTCTTTTCTCCCATATTAGCATCTTTCCACCTTTTTGGTGATTTTGCAAAATGATAATAAATTAAACTATTCTACCTTAAAGAGAATACTTTACAATTTTTACCAGTATTAACATGCCCACATGTTGTATTTACAAAGTTAGGATGGTTTAGTTTTTTCACATAAATTTAATTAAACTTTTGAACTTCTTAGTCTTGGTTGGCACTATTTCCCTTTTTATCTTCCAAAACTAATTCTGAAAAGTTATCTTTATTCATATCGCAGTCAAATATGGTTTCACCATTTTCTGTTCACCAACAACAACTTGCTATGCTAGCTCAACAACAGTCTATTCTGATGGCTGCTGCTGCAGCCAATGGTTCTGGAATAATGCCTAAAGCTCCTGTTAATACACAACTAGGGCTGAATGGCACCAACTTACCCAGCCAAAGTTGGCCAAATGTAGGGTATCAATTCCCTGGAATGATGATGCCAGCAGCCGGAAATATGCAGGTAAAACAAAGTGCGATGTGATTATATGTCATTGATAGTATGAAATTTAGATTTTAGATATACATATACTAAAATTTTGCTTTATCTGCTCTCGAGACAGATGGGGAACTTGGGAGGAACTCAGCCTGTTGGCAACTCTTTTGCTCTTCCAATGTCTAGGTATGTTCATGTGATTGCCATGTATAGTATATTACTATTTTCATTTTGCTGGGGAACTAAGTGGTCATGGATTAGATGGATTAGCATTGCATGATTGTATTAATGGTTGTTCTGCTGCCACTCCATAATGACTTGTTTATCAATATAAGAAATAAGCTCTCTGTCTCCCAGTTCTCATTTGATTAACAGTAACTGAAACTTGGTGCTTCTTTCTGATGGATATTTAACTATTCTACATTTTGAAATCATTATTGATCTTTTAATGTTTGTAAGGGAGCAAACGGAGACATTGGCTATATCATTTCATTTTTCAGTAGGGCTACCAATCATTGGTGTATTCTCTACAGAGTTATACCTTATGACGTGAAATACAAGGATAAGCAGCACTACCCAACTCGGGGAAAAAACTATGTTTAATTTACAATATAATTAACTAATGCCCCTCATTCAATGTGATGTAGATTAGATTGCTCCTGGCCCTACTTAATTGTTCGATCAATTTATAGCATCCTAATTAAGAAAAAATAGAAGAAAGACTATCCATTGCAAACGCCTCTCTGGTGCTGTTCAGAAATTTCAATTTGCTCTGATATTTGAAATAATATTAGATAATAATTGAAATTATCATTTCTGAGTTACTAATCTCCATATCACAGGTGTTAGTCTCCAGGTCATAGAGGAATTCTGATTTTGACTTTTAAGTTCTGTATAGTATCAGTAAAAGCAGATAGTAATAACTAAAGTATCGTTTCTTAATTTATTGGAATTCATTTACAACCATAACCACTTGGTAATGTTGATATGAGTTTTTCGATAATTAAAGGTCTTCTTTATTTAAATCTCATATTTAACATTTGATCTTTTATTTGTATCTCATTTGCATTTGATCAGATAATCACTATGAGAAATCAATTCGTTTTTATTGTTTCATGTCTCGTTTCACTATCAGAAATCAATATTAGAAGCAATTTCTTATTTTTTATTAACTATTCATGTCTCGTGTTATTCCTAATAATTTGACCAAGATTGCTGCTAACCTTTTGTAACTGCATTGCAGCACATACGCCACGAGACCTAATGCGCCTACCAATGGTAGTATGCCATCTGGAGCCGGCAAACAGACTGCATCGTCATTTTCATCTGTGCAATCAGGAAAAGAATACGATTTCTCCTCTTTGACACAAGGGTTTTTCTCAAAATAGTGAAATTTAAGATGTCTCTTTTGATTCTCATTTGATGACACAAATCACAGAACAATAGTCTTGGGAGTTGTTTTTCCCTGTATTTGGGGGTTGTATACTATTTATAGGGGAGCAATTTGAGCATTTCATTTGTACTTGTATCTGAGTAATAAAATTGTAGTAGCTTGAAATATTCTTTCTGTGAAAAAACCGTTTTGTGCGAATTGGAGTTCTTGTGACAGCTCTTTCTACTTGTTTCTTGCTTTCTGGAAGTTGGAGCTATTGAGTTTGTTGTATGTATGTATGTATGTATGTATGTATGTATGTATGTATGTATATGATTATTTGTGTTGGAAAGCAGAATGGGGGAAGTTGTGGATGCCTCTTGTAGTCCAAATGTTAGAAAACTCAACTTTTTTTTTATTGCATTTCGTATTTCAATATATCTAATAAACGGCAATGTATAATTGTTAAATTTTTCTCAGATATGTGTTATTTTTTTACTAAACACATTGTAGGAGAAGATGCAGTAAGAGTGATAAAAGAAGTATAAATCGCTATAAGCTACTTTTGGTCAAAATTAGGCAAAGAAATTTGTGATAGAGTTGGTGGTGAAGTGAAGATGGAAACAAGATGGCATATGGTTTCCTAAGATGTAGACCAATAGTTTTGTGAGTATGATTATTGGCTGGACGGTGCCATACTTTGACATTACACCTCGTATCGTGTGGTAGGTTAGTATATATATATATATATGCGTGATCATTCTGTGCTCTTCTAATGATTAACACTAGTATGTTTGGACTTTTCTATATTCAGTCCCTTCAGTTGAGAGCTGAGAATATTCTCGAAACAATAAAAAAAAAGGCTATATTTGGATCTATGTCGATTGGTTTTTTTAGATAAAATGTATTTATGTGTATATTTAATGAAATTGTGTTTTATTTTATTGATAAATGATTTTTGGGTGCTTTTTTAATGAAATAGTATTTGATTAGGTTTAGTGGGGGAAATAAAAAATAATGTAACAGGTAAATTGTGCAAAATTTTATTTGTTAATAATCATTAAATGATTGAAAGTTATAATATAATATTAAAATGGTAAAAATAGTTATATAAATGCATTATGTAATAGTAATCGATATATATAAGTATATTTTATAATTGTTGTGTACCAAAATAAATTATTGGATATATATATATATATATCAATATATATTAATTATATATTAGTCTATGGTTTATCTGTATGTGTACATATATATATATATATATATAGTTTAAAAATATTCCTTATGTAGAAATAAATTTTGTATCAATATACACATATATATTGTGAATATATATGTACTACTTATCAATTTCATCATATAATATATATCAAATGCATGTATATTTACAATAAAATTTATATATCCATATATTATTGGTTAAGCCACATGGCAACAATTTGATGGGTGGTTCTTGGTTACTTGGAGTTGATATTGTTGACATTAAAATGCTGGCCACCAATAATTTACTTTCTCAAGAAATTGTTACATACAGCAATAATTAAGCCCAGATTATATTCCGCAAAGGATTTAGCGTATGCTTTAAGCAAGTCTATATTTTAAGGACCTATATATTAATTATTAATGAATAAAATGTTATAAGCGACTCTAAGCATGTGATCTAGAAAATTCTATATATTTCCCTACATCTCATGTTTTTGAAATTTTCATTTGTAATCATACAAATATATTTAACATGTATGTTCTTTCTTTTGAGTAGGCATTGAATAAGTAGTTGGGTAGAGTCCAGAAAATGACAAATCGACGTATGTATATTTCTATTTATAGGTATATATATTATTTTTGTTTAAAGTTATTTTGTGTATATATATTTATGTGGATGTACTCATTTATAAAGTGTATACCACACTTATATTCACAATATGATCACTATTATTATATATTCATAAAACTACAGCTGTAACATAACTATGAGGCTGTATTTCTTGACAATTGACATGCAGTGAAAGCTACTGGAGTGAAAAATGATTTAACAAAAAAGTGAGAAAGAGATTAGGGAGAGAGAAGAGTTACAAAGAAATAAAAGATACTATTAAATGATAGTATCATGTTGCCACGTTAATTGGATTATAACATACTAACTTCAACAGATCCAATTTTATTATAGAATTGTCACGTAGAGGTAACAATGTCTACAAATTTGCAATCATTATGAATGTGAGAGAGACATTATATTTTAAGGGTAAAATAATTTTTGGCCAAATATGAGCTTATTTATCCCAAAATCGCAAAAACCAAACACTTGTCAAACCTTCGAGGAAAAATGTATTTACAATAAAACCAAACATAATGAAAAGTGAGCACATTCATATGCGAGTGATACTGGATTACTCAGGATATATTCCAAAAAATATACATGTAAGATATATTTAATTACGTGTATGTGTGAAGTATAAATCATGTTAAACCTCAAAGCCACAAAAAGTGACCCGTTACAAGCCGCATTGTGACTTTACTCACCGTCAAACGAACTTCAACCTTATATATTTCTGCAAGTTGATAGGATAATTGGTTAACCATTTTGTTTGCAAAGAAAAATCAACCATTTGCCTTCCAAAAATATAAGATAATATAAAATATTAATCGTAGTAGCTAAAGGACTTGTACATTAGAAACAAGTTTACTCTTTTCTGTTTTTATGATTGCTTAACCATTTATGCCTATGTGGTTTAAGACTTTTATCTCATTAATTATGCCACTCATTATCACGTGCTCCACTCACGTGGTCTAGGATACTGATGTGCCTAAACCGCAAGCGCACGGCTTCGGTGCAGTACAAAAGATATCGTTCCCACGAAGACCGAATAATCAAGCACTAGCCTATCAATTATCAGTAATCTAAGCCTAACAAAAACACGAGATAGATTGTAAAGAAAACTAAACAGAAAGCAAGAAAATTGATTTAAGTTATATATGATTGGAAATTCCGGACTCAGGGTTCACCACGATAAACATTATCGATTCAATTATATTACCAACGAAACTACTATCGCTACTTATGAAGGACACTATCCAATTGTACTTACTATCTTCTGTCGAAGTATAACAAATTACCCAAGATAATTAATCAACTACTTTCGTGATGATTAGACTAAACTCAGATTCATTAATCTCTATGATAGTGTATCGATTCCTCAAAAGACCTAAAACTACTTTCGTGATTTAGGATCCTAGGTTTGAATTCTAGGATTCCGATATAGATGTCACCTTTCAGAATTTTCACCTAATATCTATGAACATGCAAATAAGTGGCCAGCAAATTCACAAGCATTAATAATCAAGAATTCGAATCATAAGCATGCGCGAAGTAATATCAACGGTTCTATAATCTATATCGATAACACATTATCGGGCTAGTCCCGGTTCCAGAATAATATGAATTACTCCATAGATACGAAAGCACGATAAACAATTAATAATGTAAACATGATAAAACGACAAGAATTAAAAGAGATTAAAGAAAATAATTTCGATAAAACCCGTTGTCGAATAAAATTGTCTACAAAAATCTTGAATCTCGTCTCTCGATCTCCAATCTTACAACTCAATTCAAGAAAATAAAGTTCCCACCTAAAACAATGTTGGGAAAGGGTATTTATACCTAATCTAGAACATAAAATCCGAACTTGGGTCGAAATCCGAACTTGGGCCGAAATCCGCTTAAACCGGCGTACGTACGCCGTGTAAATCGGCGTACGTACGCCGTGTAAATTGGCGTACGTACGCGAGATGACCCAAATCTCTGCCTTCGTTGTCTGAACGCCATTTAACACGGCGCCTGTACGCCATGTTTGCAGTCCGAATTTGGCTTTAGGGTCTTCTGCAAAGTTGTAGATCTATGTCTTGGCTTTGAAACCCAACCGATTTGGACTTAATCCAAGTTGTATAACTCGAGTTATGCTCGTTTTACCAAGACTGCGCCACTTGGTTCTGAACAAAGCGTATTTATAACTTTTGAGCTTTCAAACGTTTGAACCGGATCTTGTCCTCTTCATAAGACTTTTAGATAATTGTCTTAGCTTTCTAATCATATAAGGCTCATTAATATTGGAGGTTTGTAGCCCAAGATACGATTGTATTTCCAAGCATCGCCAATTTACCTCCTTTCGTATGTTTTTCGCCCTTATCTCGAAATCAATGTTTTTTCCTACGAACATGTAACAAACCTATTAAACGCATATGGGGTATAAATCATGATATAAAATGATATATAAACGACTAATCTTAGGCTAAAAAACACGTATAATTGAGGTTTATCAACCCCCCCAAACTTACTTTTGTTCGTCCTCGAACAAACGGTAAAGCAAAGAAAACAAAAACAAAAACATAAACTAAAGATAAACTCATTTTCGTAGAGTACACGATTGCACTTAGCATGTGCAACAAGCCTTTAAACCTTTTTGTTCCCCAAAAAGGACGAGTTATAGTCTCGTGAGGGTTTGCAGAAGATGTACCCACAAAATCTATGAAATTTGAGCTATGTCCAAATAATACAACTTATAAAAATTAACAAAAGACTAATGGCATAACATCATTAACAATTAAGCTCAAAAATATGTACATATCTCTCAATTTTGCCACATATTAACACTAAGAGTCGAATTAACTTTCAAAGTGGTGCATGCAATCATAGGCATTATAGTCGAGTGGCATCCTTACCAAATTTTGGATATAATCCCCATTTTTATCAACTTTCAATTATTCAAAAGGCACTAAGTTTTATAGGCAGAAGTACACACTTCAAAATCAAAGCTTTTAAGAATTTTTTTTTTTTGACTTTCTACACATTTTTGTGTGGATTTCTGTTTAGCTCATTAGACCATGTGCAATGCTTGTTCCCTTAGGCTTTCTATGACACCCATGTAACGAGTTTTGGGTCAACGACTCCGAATCTAGATAGCTTTAGGGCGTTGAGTGTTGAGACACTCCTTTGGACTTAATCACTCGAGTGTCAAAGGCCACGAAACAAGCTAGGTCTTTATTTGAGTTAGCTTCACATTGTCATAATAATCCAACACATCAATATTTTCAAATTTTAAGCATTCATTATGAAGTGTGACTATGCAACTCTATACCTTATAAAAATTTTAGTTAATATCTTTAGGAATTACTCCTTACGTGTCTCAAGATGCAACATCCACTCAACTCCTCTCCCATAGATTGTGTGTAAATATCTAAAGAAACAAATCCTAATCTTAGGTCGACATGAACAAAAATCGAGATATGCTTGTTTCATTAGTTCAGATATATATTGAAGTCATGCCATCTATCTTAAGTTAATTCTAGCAAATTGTACAAATTTGACAAGCTAAAACTCATAACAGAAAAAAATAAAGCATGCCATATGAATAGCTCAAACGCCCCCAAACTTAAGCGAAACAAACTCATATGATATATAAATATGCTAAGTCGAATTCCACCTCCAAATTTAAACTATACATTGTCCTCAATGTTATCACACATAAGTAGTGGGAAAGAAAAACTTAACCAAATGGGATGTTGAAAAACATGCCCGAATACCGAAGGAGAATTTTAGTTCCAAGTGAAGGTGGTGTAACATCTTTATCCATCCAACGAGAGCTACTCATGTACCTTGTACGACAAAACAAAAACAAAGCATGCAAAGATTTTTTTTTTTTTTTTATCATGTGTTAAGGGAAAAAAAACATAAAGAAAAAAAACAAAAACAAAAACAAAAAAAAAGGAAAACACTTGGGTTGCCTCCCAAGAAGCGCTTGTTTAACGTCTTTAGCTCGACGCTACCATGTTAAATTAGTGTAAATCCCGAATTGGACCCGACGACTTGGCAATTCTCCAATCGACTTTAGGGTCTCGATTTTTAGGTAAAGAAAACTCAGGCACCGGTTGAATGTGAGACCCAAATCGCCATTTTTTGAATTTCTGGCGAGAGATCTTTTTATCATGTAATACTTTGATGCCTTCATCGTTAGTTCTTCCACTCTCATGCACATATGTCAATGGCGGATTCCCCTCAAATAGTCGAGCGATATCAGCGACAATTTCATCTTCCTCCTCGATCAAGCCATCACTCACCAGTCGTGCCTCTAACGGATCTTTATAGTGGTTCTTAGCAAGCTTGTCCTTGGTTATAGCTTTGTCAATCCTGTAACAAGAGTTCTCGATAGAGCTGTTAGCAACAGATTTATATAGACTAAATTCAACTCTCTCATCCCCAATATTCAAGGAAAGTCTTCCGTTTTTAACATCAATAATAGCCCCTGCTGTAGCTAGGAATGGCCTACCAAGAAAAATGGGAATTTGAGAGTCTTCATCCATATCGAGAACGACGAAGTCTGTAGGAATAAAGAATTTTCCTACTCTAATCGGTACATCTTCTAGCATACCTACCGGATACTTCACGGATCTATCAGCTAATTGCAGAGTAATCGTGGTAGGTTTTAACTGACCCAATTCTAACTTACGTGAAACAGAAAGCGGCATAAGACTAACGCTAGCACCAAGGTCACACAATGCATGATCAAAACTAACGTTACCTATTACGCATGGATTCGAAAAACTACCGGGGTCTTTAAGCTTAGGAGTTAATTTATTTTGAATTAATGCGCTACACTCCTCAGTTAAAGCCATGGTTTCATAGTCCTCTAGTTTCCGTTTGTTAGAAAGAATTTCTTTCAAAAACTTAGCATAAGAAGGCATTTGTGCAAGTGCATCAGTGAATGGAATATTAATGTAAAGTTTTTTCAAAACTTCTAAAAATTTTCCAAACTGTTTATCTAATTTCGCCTTAGCTAATCTTTGAGGGAAAGGCACGGGTGGTTCATATGGCGGTGGAGGTACATATATTGGTTCGTTTTCGCTTTCATCGGTTGTTTTGTCAATAGAGTTGTCGGGATGAGATGATTTTTTCTTTTCGACCTTCTCAGTTGACTCAATTTCACTAATCCTAGTAGACATTTTTGGACCCTCATAATTAGTTTCATTCCTTAAAGCAATGGCATTACAATGTTCCTTTGGATTTGTCTCAGGTTGTCCGGGAAAGGAACCAGAATTCCTACTTGAGTTACTAGCTTGTTGTGCAATTTGAGTTTCTAGCATCTTATTGTGAGTTGCTAAAGAGTCGACCTTAGTTGCTAGTTGCTTAATTGCATCATTCACTATCTCGTTTTGTTTGGTCTGGGCTACTACGAAACTCTCAAGAAGGGATTCTAAGTTCGATTTCTGTGGTGGAACAGGATTGTAAGGCTTCTGTTGGAATCCAGGCGGTGGCCTAAAGTTAGGATGTGGAGCTGCGTTTTGGCTTGGGTTATACGAAAAATTTGGGTGATTCCTCCAACCAGGATTAAAAGTGTTTGAAAATGGGTCGTTCTTTTGGTTGAAGTTATTCACAAAATTGGCTTGCTCTATAGAGGGATCGGTTGGTATACTAGCAAATTGACACTCTAAGGCAATATGACCAACTGTACCACATATTTCACACATAGGAGGAGGGGTAGTAACAGAGTTAACATGCATATTCATAGAATCAAGCTTCTTAGACATAGCCTCTACTTGTGCAGAAAGTAAAGTAATGGCATCAATATCGTACTTACCTGGCGTTTTCTCTGGAGTCGATCTTTCGCTTGACCACTGGTAGTGGTTCAATGCCATATCTTCGATTAAGTCGTATGCCTCGTCGATACCCTTATTCATCAGCGCTCCTCCAGCTGCTGCATCGACTGACATCCTCGTAGTGTAAATCAGTCCGTTATAGAACGTATGAACAATGAGCCATTTTTCCAGCCCGTGATGTGGGCACAGTCGTAAAAGGTCTTTGAATCGTTCCCAGGCTTCATAAAGTGATTCACCATCCCTCTGAGCAAAAGTAGTGATTTGATTCCTCAGTTGTGCAGTCTTGCTCGGGGGAAAATATCTCGCTAGAAAGCATTGCATGAGCTGATCCCATGTTCTAATCGAGCCAGTCGGTAAGGAATGTAGCCAAGCTCTCGCCTTATCTCTCAATGAGAACGGGAATAATCTCAGCCTGATGGCATCCTGGGAAACCCCGTTCATCTTTAGAGTGTCGCAGTACTCTAAAAACATGGATAAGTGGAGGTTTGGCTCTTCAGTAGGTGCACCCCCAAACTGATTCTGCTGAACCATTTGCAGAAGGGATGGCTTGAGCTCGAAGTTGTTGGCCTCTACAGTAGGCCTAGCAATACTGGAGTGAAGCGTTTGCGCATTAGGTGCTGCAAAATCCTTAAGACATCTCGCATTGTTCGCGTTCACATTTACAGCCGGATTTGCATTCGCGTTAGCGTTTGCATTAATATTTGCATTCACGTTCTCTTCAGCCATTGTAACTTGTTTAAGCTGAGTTTGTTTCAGTTTTTGTTGTCTTCTCCTAGCACGAAAGGTTTTCTCGATTTCTGGATCAGGTACGAAATCGAGCTTACTTCGCATACAAGAGAAGTCAAAATCCTGAAATTAAAACAAAAATTAAAATTAAAAACGAAAATATAAAATAAAAAAAATAAAAACGGCTTAGTCTCACTAAAATCTGATAAAAACTAATATTGACTATTCAAGTCCCCGGCAACGGCGCCAAAAACTTGATGTGCCTAAACCGCAAGCGCACGGCTTCGGTGCAGTACAAAAGATATCGTTCCCACGAAGACCGAATAATCAAGCACTAGCCTATCAATTATCAGTAATCTAAGCCTAACAAAAACACGAGATAGATTGTAAAGAAAACTAAACAGAAAGCAAGAAAATTGATTTAAGTTATATATGATTGGAAATTCCGGACTCAGGGTTCACCACGATAAACATTATCGACTCAATTATATTACCAATGAAACTACTATCGCTACTTATGAAGGACACTATCCAATTGTACTTACTATCTTCTGTCGAAGTATAACAAATTACCCAAGATAATTAATCAACTACTTTCGTGATGATTAGACTAAACTCAGATTCATTAATCTCTATGATAGTGTATCGATTCCTCAAAAGACCTAAAACTACTTTCGTGATTTAGGATCCTAGGTTTGAATTCTAGGGTTCCGATATAGATGTCACCTTTCAGAATTTTCACCTAATATCTATGAACATGCAAATAAGTGGCCAGCAAATTCACAAGCATTAATAATCAAGAATTCGAATCATAAGCATGCGCGAAGTAATATCAACGGTTCTATAATCTATATCGATAACACATTATCGGGCTAGTCCCGGTTCCAGAATAATATGAATTACTCCATAGATACGAAAGCACGATAAACAATTAATAATGTAAACATGATAAAACGACAAGAATTAAAAGAGATTAAAGAAAATAATTTCGATAAAACCCGTTGTCGAATAAAATTGTCTACAAAAATCTTGAATCTCGTCTCTCGATCTCCAATCTTACAACTCAATTCAAGAAAATAAAGTTCCCACCTAAAACAATGTTGGGAAAGGGTATTTATACCTAATCTAGAACATAAAATCCGAACTTGGGTCGAAATCCGAACTTGGGCCGAAATCCGCTTAAACCGGCGTACGTACGCAGTGTAAATCGGCGTACGTACGCCGTGTAAATCGGCGTACGTACGCCGTGTAAATTGGCGTACGTACGCGAGATGACCCAAATCTCTGCCTTCGTTGTCTGAACGCCATTTAACACGGCGCCTGTACGCCATGTTTGCAGTCCGAATTTGGCTTTAGGGTCTTCTGCAAAGTTGTAGATCTATGTCTTGGCTTTGAAACCCAACCGATTTGGACTTAATCCAAGTTGTATAACTCGAGTTATGCTCGTTTTACCAAGACTGCGCCACTTGGTTCCGAACAAAGCGTATTTATAACTTTTGAGCTTTCAAACGTTTGAACCGGATCTTGTCCTCTTCATAAGACTTTTAGATAATTGTCTTAGCTTTCTAATCATATAAGGCTCATTAATATTGGAGGTTTGTAGTCCAAGATACGATTGTATTTCCAAGCATCGCCAATTTACCTCCTTTCGTATGTTTTTCGCCCTTATCTCGAAATCAATGATTTTTTCCTACGAACATGTAACAAACCTATTAAACGCATATGGGGTATAAATCATGATATAAAATGATATATAAACGACTAATCTTAGGCTAAAAAACACGTATAATTGAGGTTTATCAGATACAACCTACGACATCTTCGATTTTTACATGTTTTAACATTGAATTGCACATTAATATAAATTTTGGCCTTTGACTTTTGGGGGGTTCTTAAGAAAGAAAAGCAAAGAGTATTATATCATGCATGATTAGGGACTTGTGGAGTCTATAAGCAAGACATATGAGCTCAATTAGTATGTGACATGAATATGATATTGATAAAACTTTAGCCCGAAATTAGCCGGTTATCAATAGTAATTTAGTAGTATCGTCGGATTTTGAAACATTTGCACAAATTGAAATTAAATAAAATGGTTATAAGACTGAGGTTTCTAACGTGACCGATGTCTTCTAGCTGTATCCAAATTTGTTTAAGGACACAACTTTTTAGGGAGTATTTTTTTCATATTTGAGTTTGATTTGAGGTCGAATGTCATATAAACACGAGATATCAACTCTAGGTAAAATAATATATTTTTTTTTCAGTGTTCTATTTTGCATATTCTATTTTGTAGGTTAACACAAATAGCCTGTTATCCTCGAGTTCAATATTAGATGAATCTTCAAGTTCTAACCCATCAATTTGTTGACATCATCAACCGACTTAATTAAATTGTATATTTTATTGATCTAAAATACTTAATGTCTTTATTGATTCTTAATCTGAAGACTCTTTTCTTTTCGTTAATTGTATTTCTTTTTATTTATATGATCAATTTTGAATACTTCCTAGGTATTAATCATTTAAAATTTTCCCATGACATTACTTCAAGACAAAACGAAATTCACATATTTACTAAAAAAAAATTCTTTAAATAAGCTGCTTCATACAAGTGAAGATATAAAAAAAAAATTAAACAAAAGAAAAACTTTACTATAGGAACCAATCAATTTGTAAAAATTAAAAATTTAAAGCATATTTTGGTAATTTTTAAATAAAATATATATTAACAAGTGTGAAGCTGTTTGTCACATGCTGATCCAATCTATAAGTATATGATCCTAGAACAGCGGCCGGATGTAACGGTCGAATGATAAAAGCGCTTAAACTTCAATTAATTTAATATTATTAATTAGTACTAATCTTAATCTATTAGTGGGGCTGCTTTAATTAAATGCGTTTTGATAATTATTAAACTCTGCTATGAACATGAAAAGGTATTTTGCATTAATTACTGTCAGCCAATATTATATTCAAAAGGTTGAGCATTCGACAAACACTTGGCCCAACATTTTACTAATTTTAGTAATTTAAAAATGTTAATTATGAAATATTGATTAAGTAATTTAATTCTCTATTTCTACATTATTATAGTATTTCTTTCTTCTTTAAAAATTGAATGAGTTTGGCCTTACGGGCAATTAATTCATAATTGGTATACTAGTATATTTTTAACTTGCGAGAAGTATTTTTATGTTTGCATATAGGATATACCTATTTTTATAAGTTTATATTATAAATATTAACAAGTTTATACCATATTATATATATATACTAGTGTGTAACCCGTGCTACGCACGACCTAAGTTCAATAAAAAAATACATTACAAAAGTTGAAGTGAATTTAAAGAGTTGATTGAGATATATTCTTTTATCACAAAATTGAGATATGGTCGTAAATGCCAAAATAATGAATTACAATATTATAATCTATACTGGGCATCCAAAATATTCATGTACACATGAAACTAACAAAAAGATATTATCATCATTTAATAAATTATATAGTAAAATCATAAATATTTTAAGATAATTTAAGCATCTAATATATCGTATTAAAACTCAAAACAAAGATTGTGAAGTTGTAGAGAACATAATCCTTTTTTTTTTTCAAAAATATCCTATCAAATATAGATGAATAAGGAATTAGTAACACAAATTAGGCGTTCATGATCAAATAAAAATAAAATAAGATATATTGACTATAACAAATTTATTCTGGCAATAAATATTATTCTTACTAATTTAAAAACTCAAAATTAGAAGAAAAATTTATCCAACGTAAGTTTGATAAGAAATTCGAGGAAATTCATAAATACTATAAAATTCAGTAACACGTGTGTTCTTAATATTAAAAGAAAAACACATTTTAAACCCAAAATCAAAATTTTTAAAAGTAGACAAATAATATTACCTATTCATTCTTCATAAATGTAACAATCTCATCCGCTTCAACTCCATGCTCCTGGACATCCCCTACAATTCCATGATCATGAACGTTATTTGAAGTTGGAATAGATGAATATGTGATTGAAAAGTGATTAATTTGGAGAGAAGAATATAAGAAGAATTCAATACTAATTCTCTTTGAAATAGATGATGGATTATTAACTAATGAAAACTTTTCATCGCATCTGCTACAACTCCCTGCTATGGATGTTATTTAGAACTCAAAGAAACGAACATGCAACCGAGTAATGATTATATGAGACATAAGTAATATATTTTTTAAAAAATTACAATACCTTGGAAATTGAAGAAATAATTGAGGTTATAAACACATTCAAAATATACACACAATATAACCTCAACAAAGAAATTGTTCATAAGGTTGAAGAGTTGTTGAAAGCAGGTTTTAATGAATGGATCGAAAGTTTTAAGAAAATGAGGAAACGGGGGTTAAATGCAGTTTCTGTGAGTGCCTACTTTTTTTTTTTTTTTTTCTTTTTTTCGTTTTACTTAATTTTAACTCTTAAATTTGAATTTAAGGAAATAACTACAAAAAACCAATCATTCAGTAAGATTATTTAAATTATCATAAATTAGAATTGAATTTTTAGATAATTGTGGATGGTCAAAATTAGTCAAACACACGTTGTAAACCGTATTATACACAGCCTTATTTATTACAAAAGTGATGTATTCTTTTATCATAAAATCGAAATGCGAATATATCTATATATATATATATATATATCATATGAATTTTTTTTTTGAAAGCGTTGAAGGCTGCAGAATAAAGGAAAAAATTCAAGAACCAATATATATATATAATGAGTAGTGAAAACAGTTCATTAGATTTGTCCATCTATATATATGAAAAAAAAAAAACAAATAACAAACCATTCATAAGGATTGAAATATCAATTCTATAATAGCAATGTCTCTTGTATTTTTAGTTTGATCAAAATAGAATTGTGTGGCAACTAAAATTTAGAAGATGGTGCAATCACCTATTGATTGAAGTGCTATTTATCTGCCCAGTATTCATCCCTTTTAAAATGTGGCGGGCCTTTGTTTCGATGGTAGATAAATGGAGGCCTTGCAGTGTCGTAATTCTGAAAACATAGAAAATCAGATATATAAGAAAATCAAAACTGCATTGAGATTATATTATATTAAAAATCCCTCAAATATGATTCTCATTATTACATGAAAAATTTGGTAAAATATAACTGATATATTACATAACATATCTTAAAAATTTGGTAAAATACAACTAATAAATTACATAACATATCTTACATGACACCGGGTGCTTCGATTTGCTAATAATTACCTGTCGGAAAGACAAAAGAAAGAAATCAAATGCTATGACGAAAAAGGAGAGATGAAAGAAACAATAATAGCATCATACTAATAGAAAAGTTCAAAACCCAAATCCGCCTCAATTATAGTTCATGCCTTCACCCCCTCTCTCAAAGTTTTTTTAGTTCTGATAGTTGGAAGTTTTAAATTACAAAACAATACAAAATACTACATGGGAAAGTCGAGTCCTCTACTAAATGGTGGTTATATTTTGAATTTGAAAGGTTTACGTGGATAAAGGAAGTTAAAAAGAGGGAGAGGAGTTGGTATTTTGCAACCAATCAGATTTTTCTTTATAATAAAATAATGCAAAATTTATGGTAAAAGATTAAAAATAACTTATTTTTATAATAAATTAATTCTAAATTATCTAAAAATTAGAATTTATGTTTTGGAATGTTTTGGAGGGTCAACAAAAATAACCGACAACCCTCCTATATATATATTAATAGATATATCTAAGTCGGCAGTTTTTTAATTTAAAGAATTGACGTGTTGTGTATTCGTGTTTGTGTATCATGATTTGTATTGTGGTATCTGATTTGCCCAAAAATATACAAGCTTGTAGAGATATTACAATCCAATTCTCGAGATTACTTGGAAGTTTAGAAGTGTTGATTAAAATCCAATTTTGGAACTATTATTAATTTAGTTTATTTTATTAGTTTCAACTTGCCCATCAAATTTGTTTCACTTTTTTTTTTTTCCTCTTTTTTGGGGATGTATTTTTTTTTTTTTTACATTGAAGCACAATTTATTTGAGATTATTTTTGTTTTTTACATATGAAATTCCTCCACACTAAATTGTGAAGGAAAATAGGTCGGTTGGGGCAAAACGGTGTTCAGATATAGATGGATCTTACGTAGGCATCTGACGTCAATCGGCCACGTGTCTCCAGCTAGATTTCTCCCTGCCAGCTAGCCAGCCAACGCTCCTCATCAATTTACCAATTTACCCTCCAATTTGTTATAAAATAACCTCTCCATCTTCCCCTGAACCTTTATAAAGCACCCATCACATTTTTTTATTTCACCATCTACACTCTTCACATTCTATCCCCTCCGCCGGAAAGTTTAATTTTCCGATCAATTAAGCTCATCGGAGAGATACATATTTTGTCTCTGCCATTAACTAATATCATCATGTTGTCATTCAAAGTTCTGTTGATTTCCACCAGCGTTTTATCAGCAGCAGTTATGCTGAAATTCTCTTTTCCGGCGATAACAGATTTTGCTGTTTCAGAGGTACCTACGATCTACGACGGCGTCGTTTCGTGGCTCAAGCCTCCGTATTTGTACCTCGTCATCAACTGCATCATTATCACCATCGTCGCATCCTCAAAGCTCCAGTCGAAGAAGGATGACGTGTCGCTATCGCCTTTTATGCAGCCGTTGGATACCTTGACTCCTGTACGGACACAACCATTGACGCCGGTGCCTGTTGTTAAAGGTGTTGAAACAGATTATCCGGTAGCAGAGTACCAGTACAACGGCGTCGTGTTGAGTGATTCGACCGGATTCGATGCGAAGGTAGAGAAAAGACTAGATTTTGACGCGTATGAGCAAGTTGATGCAACGAAGAATAGCAAAATTGAGACGATGCCGTTTGTTGTTAATTCTGCTGCTAGCGGTGTTGCTTTTGCAGCGGATGCGATGAGCAACAAGGAGAACGAGTACGTGATTGCTAAATCAACGTGGAGCATGCCGGAGAAGAAAGACTCGACGGAATATTCTCCTTCGAGCGTGAAGCCGCCGGTTTCTGCGAGGTTCGGTCACCGGAGAAATGTTAAAGCCAGTCCTGAAGGTACATATGCTTTTTAGTTTCTTATTTTTCACTTCACAGCTACCTCAATAATTTCGTGAATCTAAGATTTTCGCTGGAAAAAGTAGTGTTTGAAATTTATCATTGAGCTGGCGTTCAGCCGGTAACGGTAACTCACCGGAATGTGGTGGCTGCATTTCTGGCAAAATGTTACCGTTATAGGTGTAGCTGGCCCCACTATGGTGTTTGTAGCCCACGTATTGAGTGGTCCCCATAAATCGAGACAGTTTAGCAGACTTTAAGTATTAATTTAATTGGCCAAGTACATGCCTTTTGGTGGACCGTCACATAGGTGATTAACTTTATAGGATCAACACTATAAATCACGGGCTCAATCATATGATTTGGTGGGTCCTAATTTATCTCGATCTTTGAGATAATAATCAAATCTTTCGTGTTGTGGGTTACCTCTTCAATGAAATCATGTTAGAATTGTCTAATTTCTTATAAATTTATAGTGAAAATGATTTGAAATTAATAAACTCGACACATTATATAATTTATTTACCAACCAAAATGTGGAAAGCGTCTTTGGAAATGAGTGGGGGGGGGGTAAGAGGAAGATGACAAAATAGACACTTGCCATCACTCCACTAGAATTTGAAACGATGAGATAAACACTAGCCGCCGCCCCCATCTTTATTACCGTTATTATTCTTATTTCTCCCACTTTGTCCACACGTGTGCATTTGTTCTTTCGATGAAAGAAAAAACATTCATAACGATTTCATTTTCATCTTTATCTCTACTTATGTTTTTCTAGTAGAAGTGGTTAAATTCACCTAGGTGTATTCGTTAATCAGACCCACCAAAGAAGTTAAATTCATATCTCCATTATAGATGTTATTGTTGCGCTCCTTTGCATCAAAATTAAACATCACAAGTGTGAAACGGCAGTCATAATTTTATGCTCACTTCATATCAAATGTAACCTTTCAAAACAATAATCCAAGTTACATGTGTGTATATATATATATAAGAATTACTTCTTGTTACATGCATATAAGTTTATTCTCTTTTTCCTCCTAAGTGTGTAACTTGGGATTTAAACTGTTTTCTCTTGAGCTTGAGAACTCACAACTTACAAAAAAAAGGGCTCAACTTTTATACACCAAACAGCTATCTAACAACAATCATATTGGATCATAATCAGGTGGCAAAGCAGTGTTGCGAGTATCAAAACCCAAGAAGCAAGACACACTAGAAAGCACATGGAAAACCATAACCGAGGGACGCGCCATCCCACTAACGAGGCACCTGAGAAAATCAGATACTTGGGAGCGTGACAGCCACAGCCACAACCATCATGAGGATGAGACGACTCCAAAGAAGACAATGACGAAAGCTGAAACATTCAACGACCGCACAAACGCTAGGACCCCATCTCCAGGCACCGGCTCTGGGAAACTCAAGAGAGAGGCGTCACTGGGCCAAGATGAGTTGAACCGAAGAGTTGAGGCGTTTATTAAGAAGTTTAACGAGGATATGAGGCTGCAGAGGCAGGAATCTTTGAACCAGTACATGGAAATGATCAACCGTGGCGCACATTAGCAAATTCTCTTTCTGGTTCTATGAGAGATTGAACACAAATTTTGGTCGAGATGATGAAATTTGATAGGTTTATTTGGATGCACATAGAGAATCTCTCTCTTTCTCTGTCTGAATCTGTTTGGAGATTTGGCGTAAAACGTTTGGGAATGGGAAGTGTTTGTAGGATGATGATGTTTCGTTGTTTTTTCGAATATTTTATATCTTTATTCTGTTTTTATAAGGGAGGAGGGAGACAAGATAAGAAGTCATCCTCCATTGGAAGTTATTTTTTTCAAGAGTTCACATAAAATAATTGTCAATCTTAGTTTCTCAAGTTCATATTCGACTAGTAATGCAAAAATTCAGTGCAATCATTGTGAATTAGAATTGAAGTTACTAAAACAAGTGTGGTTTATAGAATTTAGCCAAGCAATACACACTGCTTCCAACTTCATACAATTCTGTATTCTAAAGAATAGAACTCTCAACTGAATGATGGAGCAATGTTATCCAAGGAGATACCAGAAAGAACAATCTGCTAATATACATTCCAGAAGAACTCAAACCAACAGCTTATATTTTGAGACCACAAGGCACAAAGTTCCTCCTGATTACATGGACATTGTTACTGGGAAAAGCCTATCCAACATGGTGTACACCCCGCCACCCAAGAGTAGAGCACCGCTGCAATTCAAACCAAATGTTCAGACAAAAGGCAAGACATCAAGAGTATGAATGTTCTTTAAAACTAAAATCGATTGGGTAAATCATTTCATGATCTTAAAAAACACCAAAATTGTGATCGGATTTGTGATAATTAGTACCTCATAGGATTGATCCATGCTGAGAACTTGCGGAACGAGAGAAGGCTCTGCAGATATCCATGCAATTGAGTTACAACTCTATTTCAGTATATATGGCTTATAATCTTTTACAATTCTAAATTAGGTCAAATTGTTTTCAGTCATTTCTTTTACTGTCATCCAAAATTTGTACATAATAACATAAGCAGGCTTATGGTCAATTGTGCGGGATCTATAGCGTGTCCACTAACGAGGGTGGGCCCTACAAGCCAAATAATTTATTTACATACTGAAAAGCACCAAACAAAAGGCGGTTTCAAACTTTCTACCTGCAATGCTCCAGCAAAGGAAGCGGCGAGAAGAAGAGGGGCAACGTATCCTGTTGTGTATGTCAACAGTAGGCTTCCCCCGATCAATGGATCCTGTTAAAACATTTTCTGTATTTCAATAATTTGCAAAATACAAGCACAAATTCTCGGATTAAGCGAATTACAATACAATTTTAAATTAAATGTTAGTAAGATTTTTCTCATCCTTTGTAGGTTTCTTTTCAAAGATATCTACCAAGTTAAATCAGTGAAATAAATCAATTTAACTTACAAGCTGAAGAGTATAAAAACAAAGTTTAACAGAACTTTTGCATTGGTGAAGGGGAATGGGTACGTATATTTGTTTGTGAAAATAATATTAAAAAACGCTTAAAAGAATATTAGAACTTAGAACAGTACCTTGGTTGAAGCGACACATCCTAGTAAGGTAGCAAGCACCGGAGTACTGCAAGGTGACGCAGCCAGTGCAAATGTAAGTCCAGCCAGATATGCTTGCACACCTGATAAATCACAAATAACTCGAAATTAAGAGAACGAAATAAGGCAGCTAAACACGTCTTATAAACGGCTAAATGTAAATTAAATAAAGCACTAATTACTTGAAGGTAAATTAGCAGCAGCTGCTCGAGGGTCAAAGTTGTTGAAAAACGAGGGAAGCTGCAACTCAATTACCTGCATCATCGATTAATAGGACAAAACTACGATTAAGTATAAGAATATCGAATAATTTCTCGTGAGAATTTGAAACTTAAGCAAACAAAGAGGACCATGGTTAAGAAATGAAAAGGATAAATACCAAAATAGCGTGATACTTATGTTTTGCATATAAGCATACTTTCTACGTAATTATAATAACAAAATATTTCTTTTTCAAATTAAGTAATAAATAACGAGCGATTAATCATCTAAACCATGATTAAAGAGTGGCATTGTAAATAATATGAATTACCTCCAACAGATTCAAACCCATCAAGGCAGCTAAAAAGGAAGCAGCTATAGGTAGCCCCTGCCCTATCTGACCATATGCCTTTCCAGCAAATGACGCTCCTACACCAAGAAGTGCTAATGTTGTCGCCAATCCCATTGCAAATGAAATTGAATTCCCAACAACCTGTTCAAATACAAACTCAAAAATACATGAGAAATTCATCTCAAAGATACCAGTAATAATCCACAATCCATGTAGAAAAGTTTCATATCAATGTACTGGTAATAAGATAATAACACTAGAAATTGATTGTTTCCATCTAAGATTGCAACTTCCTATAGACTCAGCCAATAAATACATTTATCTGTTCCCTTCCCCAAACATTTATTAACGGGATTTTGGCGAAAAGCACATAAATAGTTTAAGCTTATTTTCGGATATTTTCTGAGGTCAGACAATAAATATAGAAAACAGAGAGATTTTGTATTTACCTCCGTTTTGCTTTTTCCAGAGCCAGATGCCCCTAAAATATACCAGTAAATCCAAAATGAAAGACATAAGGAGAAGACCTTAGGGTGTGTTTGGATTAAGGGATTTGAAATTTATGGATTTTAAATTCATCGACAAATCCATTTAAGTCCGTTTGGATGAATTCATGTTACGATGAATTTCAAATCCTTTGTCATTCCCTTTGACTTATTTTCTCCATAACTACGGTGGATTTCAAATGACTCCATTTTAGGTGTCATTTCAAATCCTTCCTCCAAATTCTCCCCCAAATCCAAATCACTCAATCCAAACACACCCTTATTGTAATATGAGAAAAGCATCTCTAAGTCAAAGTTCATACCAATATAACCAAGTGTCAGTGGCAAAACACTCAACGTACAAGGTGAAAGGCTAGTTACAAGCCCCGCGCCAAAAATGACTGCTAAACTGCACATAGAATTATGAAAAAACGACATTAAATGAACAGCTTATAATAGAAGATGTGAACATAATTTCATGTTCAAAATACATAAATCATACAGACCTAGTAAAACTGAGAGCTGACAATTCATCCTGCACAGCCACATTAGCTTGTTGACTAGCCGAATATAAGATGCCTGCAAGCCAATCTCCATTGCTCCCTTCAGCAAGTGTATACAAAGTACCTGTTGTTTCCTGATGACACAAGGAAAATAGGTACATGAAATCGGATGCACGTAGTCGAGAACAATAGTGATGTTTAGACAGGAAGGTCCGCATATATCACATAAGTTGTAACTTGTTACCAATTGTTAGGATAAAACATCACCAATAACGTTATGAGCTTGAAAAGGAAATTTGCAAGCAAAAAGGACATGCATTTGAGCTTGAAAAAGCCGTTCTGCGTACAACACTGTTAGGATAATGATATGGATCTACCGAAAGAAGAAGCAGCTATCTTAAAGTGAACAACATGAGAATCTTGCACTAAGTATCTCTATTCATATATTTTGTTGATGTTGGTATTCTTATTACCATATCTAATAAACTGAAATTGTGAGATCTTCGAAAATAGTTGAGACTTCTTCATGAAATCAAGGAGAATCAAGATCAAGCAGAAAGAGGACTAGCTCTCGTTTAGTCATCAGCAAGCATATTATAAATCAAACCTTATATAGTCCAGGTGTAAATGATCAACAAAACACCATTTAATTGCTACAAATAGACAAGAGACAGTAAAAATTAGAACTGAGGTCCTGAAGCTGAAAACCAATAATTCTTACCTTGATAGTATCCAGGGTTAGAGCATTTGCCATTGGTGTTGCAACCAGAGCCGCAGCTGAACATTCGAAAATGGAAATTAATTGCCATAATAAAAACAATAATGAACATTTAGTGTAGCAAAAATTGCAAGCCACTTATTAGTCAATGTTACATATAAGGAAAAAAAAAATTGCCTTTTCAAAAAAATTACGAAAAAATAAAGCATACCTGCAACAGAATTTATAAAGGAACTAGCAAGATCAATTTTGCTAGTCTTGAGCGGACGCTGAAGACATATCGGATGCTCCTTTTCATGATTATTACCTTATAACAAAACATCCCAGGAATCAAAATCAGACAAAAAGGAATAATTAAGAAATCGAATTGTTGTGATGCACAAACTAACCATGGGCTTTAGTGGGTAAACGTTTAAAACCCGAAACTGGGATTTGAGAAAAGCTGCTAAAGTTGCTGCTGCTGCTGCTGCAACTGTTCAACAGAGCCAACTTCATCTGCTGCAATCTAATCTAATCAAAGAGTTACAGTACACCATTAGAGAGTATCAGAAGAGAGACAAAAAGGGCCAACTTGTATAGACTCCACATACCTGTCGTCTGTCGAAGCGTGGTTTAAACCTTCCCACAAATTAATTTAAGAACACATACAAATTACAAAAGGTATTTGTGTAGGAAATCGCCTTTGCTTCAACGTAATAAGATATTTTTCCTCCACTAATATGTTTTCTTTAAACTATATGTTGTTATGCTGTCAAGTCTCAAATATAAGGACAGTTTTAAAATTGATATTGCGTGCAGTATTGTGCTTTTATATCTAAAATAAAATGATCAATTTGTGGATATCATCGTTTGGATATCGTGTCGAATACATTTTAAGTCTTTGAGAATAAAAAGAATGTGAGATATGAAAATTTGAAAGATCCAACATGTCTTTTTTAAATTTGTATAATTTTTTTCAGACTAAAGTAGAAAATAAATCTTTTCATTATTTTGTGTAAGGTAAACTTTGAAATGAAAAAAAAAAAAAAAAGATATTCAAAGCCTAATCAATTTTACTTCTAAATATGTTAAATCCTCTCTAAATCCGTTTAAATCCCCAACCTTTATGATGATTTTGGAGAAAATGGTCTGGACAAATTCACGTTATTACACTGTACTGGTTAATTGTTTTGGTCAACTTTAATTTTTTTTCTTAAATAAATTATAAGTAAATACTAAATTGGAAATCGAACTATTAGCCCAGTTAGATTGGGCTTTATCTCATCTATTGGGGCCAACGCATGGCGGGCCGATTTGTTAATTTTATGCCCACGAGATGATATTTTTTTTTTTACATGTGTTCACTGATTGAGCATAATAAATTTACTTATTAATATATTATACATAATATGTAAAGATACGTTTGATTTGGCTCGAATCCTATTCAAACTTGAACTCTTTCATTCTAGGTTGAAGTAAAAATAAAATAATTAGAGCTCGAGTTGAGCAATTAAGTCAAACTCAGTTTGAGCACGCCTTTATTCCCATGGGATTCCCGAGTCGGTACATTTTGGAGCGAAATCATAATAATGGCTTTACTAGTTCAGAACGGCTAGACTATAACCTGGGCTCAATAGTCTTTTAGATCTCCTCTTCTCATATATAAATATAATAGAAAAAACTTAAAATATTGGATACACATAATATAACTAAATAATAAAAAATAATAATGTCACAAATATTTAATAAACAGGCATTCACGTGGGAAAATTTTATATTTGATTGAAACTTTAGGTCCAAATTAAGTCCACGCCACATATTTTCACATGGGTGTGTGTTTTGTTTTGTATAGGTCATCAAGAAAAACCACCCTATATAATGTGATCAAGGGGGGCGCTAATGAAAGCATTTAGAAAATGATTGATAGCCACATGGCTTCTCTTGTTATTACAAATTGCTTACACCTTTTCTTTTTTTGAACATGAGATGAGAGTAAGGAATAAAATAGTAAATTGCCCAAAAAAATTGAAGAACCAAAAGGATTTGATATCAATTGATTATCTTTTTTCATATTGATAATAGTGTTTCTTAGGCACACGTTGCATGTAATACGAGTTTATGATTTTTTTTATAGTAGATTGATAGCAATAAAGATAGATCCATTTTTTATTTTCAAATGATAATGAAATATATAATTTTTGTCCACCCCTTATTATATGTGAACCTATTATATTACTCAATGTAACTTAAAACAATCATATGGATGTGGAAAACAATCCATTTAGCTTTAGATTCACATGCTAAAGTCAATGTCAATCAAATGTAAAACCATAAAGAGGACTAGTGGGGTTTTTCAATTAATTGTACTCCTTTAATCACGTGCACATCTCATGACTAGCTTCTCTTTTTTTAAGACAAGAATAATGTGTACTTTAGATTTATTAATCGAAAAATGGGTAACAAACTAACTATCCAACAAGAGGACAGAACAAATTTAGGTGAAGTGGCGTTACTATCATTTAGGGAAGACAAGACATCATCATACGGTTGTTGTGAGCACTTGTGTCTTAATGTCAATCACGCACATAACTGAAAATAGTACCATACATTTCATTTTGGGATTTTGAACTCGTAATTAAGAAGAATTAAATTCCTCTATTTTGGAATTTGTTTTTGTGCCGTAAATCATATTTAGAGTATTAATCATTCGGTATTTGATGATATTGGAGTTAGCTAAAAAAATGACACCTAAATAGTTTAATGTTTGACGTAAATAAAAACGCAATCGAAAAAGTAAAATTTCAATCAAAGAGAGAAAAAAAAGACCGTCTCATTTGAATAGGTGATATAAAGAAGAAAAAAAAAGACAATTCATTAATACCTGATTCGTCAAAGGCTTTTAAAAAACTCGAACGTATCAAGATAGATAGTAGTGTTTAACAAATGTTTGTCGCTTATTTTTTAATTTTCTTAATATAGAAGAACCATGATGATATATCAAAATTTATACAAGAAGCAATAATTTGTCTAATCATTTTCATCATTATGAAAAATGCACAAATTAAAAACTTAAAATTGATTGTGGCTCAAAGTCACCACTACGCAACAAATGGAAGAAAAATGTTGAACTTCCAAGGAAATACCAACATGGATTAGGATCCAATGGGATTAGGTATGTGGCCATGTCTCATTTTGAATTTTGCTGGATAAATAAAATTAGTCATCCACATGTACATGTTTTTCTTGATTAGTTCTTTTTGAGAAAAGTAAATATAGATATTATCACGTATCATTCAATTATTTATTTGAATTGTTTCACGGTTTACCTACAATTACGATCTCAATTAGTTGGAAACTCTAATCTAAAAAGAAATTCATAGTAAAAAAATTAAAAAATTATCAATTGTTCTGTATGTCATAAATAAATCTCTCAAAATTTTATATAATTCTAAAAAAATTATTAGAAAAATAGAAAAAAATGGTTCTTATCATTTATGATTTGACAGTTCACTATCGATTTAAAAGGTTTTTTCAGCTATCTTTCAACTCCATAAATTAAATTGATCACATATGCTAATGCAAAATAACACAACATTTAAAATAAGATCAAATGTGTCTGTTTCTACGTCTTAATTAATGAGTTTGACTAAAAATATTTACTATAAATTATAATTAAATATCAATTTAAACAAATTTCTCACATAAAAAACATATTACGTCAATCATAATTATTTACATATTTTTTTTTTGTTATAAACCCATTTATATACATATCTCATACTGTATTTTTTATCTCTGAAAATATTTTTGCGTCAAGTTTATCATGAAAAAAAGCTTTAAAAAATGAATATATGATACAACGAGGACCTTACATTCCTTAGATTCCCTTTGTCCTTGTTGAGGAACTTACATTGTTATGACTTATGTTAGTACATGTTAGAAGCATCTTTAATGCACTATATTATATATATAATAAGTTTGGAGCATATCTATCCATTTACGTACAATGTAGACGTGACAGATGAACATAAAATTATTTGATTTTACATTTATACACTAAGATATATAATGTGTGCCAATACTATGTGGCAAAACTATCCAAAGTTGATGACGTCATGGCAATTTTTAAATAATAGAATACCATCTTATTGATCCAAAGTACAATTTGGCTTACAAGCATTTGAAAATTTCTAATTCAAAAAGAATTTCGATTATAATGGAGTTTACATTGAATTAATTTTTTTTTTATATTTGATAGTGTACATACATGATATATATAAATATATAACTATAATGGAGTTTACATTGAATTAAATTTTTTTATACGCTTATTGTTCTTATTTAAAACAGATCACGAAATAAAATATTAATTTACAACAATCGATCAAAATTACCCATTATAACATCCAAAACTATAAATTTTTCCAACTTTCATGCCAATAAAAGTATATCTATTCCGTCCCATAAGTAATAGATTATTTACTTTCCACATGATTAAACAAATTAAATCTATTTTTAATCATTTTCTTTCAAAATTATCCTCTCCCAATTTGATCTACACATATTAGTTCCTAATTATTTATAAAATTGTATTATGTTATAAGCATATTATGTTATGGCAAAATAATTTACTTAATCTTCTTAAATTAAACAAGATATATAAGTAATAGGTCCATTCTTCCATAAAATGAACAAATATAAAACCAAATTGGACCAAAAAAAAAAAGGAAGATGATTAAACATAGAAAGGTGTATAAAATGTCAATTAACAACACTTGTTTCCCTGTTTTATATTTGTGTCTCTTAAATTTGATTAACCCCATGTCACAATATATTCAACTAATTTCCATATTTAAATTTTAAAAACTAACACTAATACTAAATAATACAATTTCTTTTATCAGATCTCAACGGTTTTCAAAAATCTCTCTGCTTACTTTCTAATATTTTATATTTTTTCACCCTAAATAATAATAACCCCCTAAAACAAAAATCTCCCATAAAGCTACGCAAAATACAAAACAGCCTTTCATTAAATCATGTTGTTGCAGATGATTGATTGTATGTCTCTGCTATACGCCATTAATGTATGTCTTCGAGGTTTGTAAGCTTTATTTAAGCCACAAATCTTGAGGTTGGTTTGTTACTTTCTCGTACTTTGTTTTCACGTAACGTTTTATGCGAGAAGCTTTTGCGGTTGCCTGATAAGCGCAGAGTTGATTGTGGTTTTGTAATTGCTTGTGTTTCTTCGCGGCGATTGTTAATTTTTTTTTTTAATCTTATTTTCCTGAGTTTTCACCCGGTGATTGCATCCAGCTCATGATAATTTGATATCTATGAGACCGTGATTTGGTAATTTAAGAATTCTGATTAAGGTTAGGGTTTTAAGTTGTCATGTTTTGAACAATGTCACCTTAGACATTGTTCAAAATCTGGATAATAGAACGTATCTCGGCACGATTCGGATTGGAATTGAGGGGGTTTGTGGTTAAATTGTCCAAAAAACAAACAAAATGCTGTCAGTATCGCCAAATTCAATAGCTCGGAGTTCCCTGGAGGAAATGCTGGATTCACTCCGGCAAAGAGATGATAATGAGAAGTCCAAGGACGTACCTCCGGCTCTCCCGACACGGCCCAAGCCGACCTCTCGCTCCCGCCTTCCATCTGCCAAGCGCCCGTTGCCTACAAACTTTGAAACGAGGGAATCAGAGCCAGCCCAAAGCTCATCAAGTTGTAATGTGAAGAAGGAAGAAATGAAAGGAATGGCAGGGAATAGTTTTGGTGCTAAAAAGGTTAGAGAAATGAAACCAGGGGAATCACCTTATGATATGGCAGCATCAGATGAGACGGAATATGGGCTCAAATCGGAAGTGGAAGACAATGCCAAGCTCGCAAACTCTCCCCCAGGATCTCTCCCAAGGTTTAGGGAGTCCGACTGGGATGATAATGTTGGATATTTCATTAAAAAGGTAACGATGTTGTTCAGATTTGTTGTTGGATCAGTGATATCCATCGATAGTTGTTTTGATGATATTATATGTTTAACGATTTTCGTGGTTATGTATGTGTTAATTTTGTTTCTTATGATCTAAGGTTTGAATAGATTGAACAGAGTTACACCCCAAGATCATATAATTTGATTAGGCTTCTTTATTTGAACAAATTATTAAATATGTTAGAGATAAATAATATTTCAAAGATTTTCACAGTATAATTTATTAGCAGCCTGGGTACTGAAATTTTCTGTCAATAGCTTTCCTTCCCTTATCTTACACGTGACATTTTTTTTAAAGATGGAAAGTCATGAACTGTGGTTCTAATATATTGCCTATGAACATGGCTATCAATATATTTATATGCAACTCCTGCTTTCTCCTTCGTCTTGTGCCTTTGTATCTCGCATATTACATTTTGGTTTTATGCAATTCTTAAATCTGGACACTAAATCATTTGCTTGGATAAGTCAATGTTCTAGATGATTTACATGATACTATGCCAACATCAAACCTTATCCAGGGTGTACTCAAGGCATTCGAATCGATAGTTGGGACCAAATTTGGTTGTAGCAGTGGCGATGATATTGTCTTCGTATCTTGCTAAAAATATTTAATAATTTAGAAATTTCTATGTATATAGATCTGATTGCCAACAACTCCTTTTGAAAGAGTTTATGTTTTCAGAAACTTCATGTTTGGTGTCGTCTACACAATGGCCTTTGGGAATCAGGGCAAATACAGTCAACTTCAGGAGATAAAGCTTCTGTTCTGCTTTCTGATGGAAGTGTTAGTTCCTATGTTCCATATCTCTGAAATATTTCTGATCAGGCTAAGAACTTGAATTATTGGAGACTTATGTACTCACTATGATATATCTATAGGTTGTGATAGTTCCCACGCAGGAGCTCTTACCTGCCAATCCAGATATTCTCGAGGGGGTGGATGATCTCATACAACTTAGTTATTTGAATGAGCCTTCAGTGCTTCACAATCTCCAGTATAGATATTCTCAAGACATAACATATGTAAGTTGACATATCTCTTAATGTGTACCTTGAATGCTTTGTGTCGATGCCACTGAACAACTTTTCCCTGTTTACCTAGAGCAAGGCAGGCCCTGTCTTAATAGCAGTGAATCCTTTCAAAGATGTCCAGCTATATGGGAACGACTATGTTACAGCTTATAGACAGAAGCTTCTGGACAGCCCCCATGTTTATGCTATTGCTGACACAGCCTACAACGAAATGATGACAGGTGTTATTGGATACCTTAAATTTTAGGCATGCTTCTTATGGTTGACGTAGCACTTAGACCGAATTAAAGATTTCTCATTGCTAATGTTTTACTTTTGCAGATGAAATTAACCAATCCATTATCATAAGGTTTGTTGAAGTGCTTCTACATCTCTTTTTCAGTTTTTTTAATTAGCCCCCTTGCTGATGCCTTACTTTGTTTCATCACCGATGCTGCTTCATTTGATTTAATGCTTTGTTGTTGGTACAAATTTAGTGCTTCAACTATTGTTAAGTGTATCTGATATGCTCAGGAAAATAATCAATTGTGATGATTTGTAGTGGGGAGAGTGGCTCTGGGAAGACTGAAACAGCTAAAATCGCAATGCAATATTTAGCTGCACTTGGTGGAGGCGGTGGTGGAATAGAGTCTGAAGTCCTGCAAACAAGCTGTATACTTGAGGCCTTTGGTAATGCAAAAACAGCCAGGAATGACAACTCCAGCCGATTTGTGGGTTTCTGACCATTGCGCCTTAGTTTATAAAGCATCCTGCATCAATCTTTAGCTATTAACAATTTTCTTTCTGGCTTGATGATGTTTCACATTTGGTGCAGGGAAAGTTAATTGAAATCCACTTCAGTGCTACTGGAAAAATATGTGGTGCTAAAATACAGACCTGTAAGCCTGCTTGTACTTGTGAAGTTGAACTTTCGGAAATTATAATTTTTTTGACTTCTATTGGAAGCATAGCTAACTGACTTGTTTATATCATTTTGTGCATAATCACCAATCCCTGAATCAATGGTTTAGTCCTTCTTGAGAAGGTAAATCTGTCTATCTGAAATTATGTCCACTCTCTTCTCCAGTTTATATCACCTTTATGGGAAAATGGTTTGAAACAAACATCTCATATGTGCAGTCAAGAGTTGTCCAGTTGGCCCAAGGAGAGAGGTCATACCACATTTTCTACCAGCTTTGTGCTGGCGCTCCTTCTGGTCTCCGAGGTCTGTTTTCTGCTTTTGTTCTAATTTTTGTGGTGCTTTCTCGTATTTCTTTACCTTTTCTATTTCTTTAATTAATTCACTTTACTGGGAGACTCAAACAGGATTGAATGGGTGTTGTTCAGTTGAAATTTCTTAGATGACTTAATCATGTATGATAGTTTCTTTCTTTAATTTCTTTATTTTTTTCTGATATGAAGTATGCTTGAAACTTATTATATGGAGAAAATGTTTGTGATTACTGGTATGTATTTAGAACTAGTTGCTAAGGATTATTTATAATTTAAAGTTTCATTATCTCGACACAGTTAAGCAGCTATTCACTTACAAGAAGTAGGGATGGCAATGGTACCGGGTAGAGCGGTACCCGCTCCATTAAGGATGAGTATGAGTCCAATTTAATGTGGTCGAGTCTGAGTATCAAGATCCAAGACTCGTCTGGGTCCGGGGAGGATAATGAGTCCACCTGATACCCTTCCTGTACCCAGCCCCAACTCGCCCCGAAATTAATATATATTTTCAGTTTATATATACAGTTATTATTTAACTTGAGTATGAAGATGACTTTATGAAGATGACTCGCCCCCATCTCCAAGAAGTCTGATATAAACTTGAGTATGAAGATGACTTTATTTTGAAAAATTTGTACTTTTTTTGTATGAATTTACATTTAAGTACTAGATGCCTTGTACTATCGGACGTATTTTCAATTATTTGATGTGATTTTATTTGCTTTGAATGTGTTTGTGATAAAAAGACAAAAAAGATGGCTAGAAGTAGAAAGGCCAGAAATAGAAACCCACCGGGTCCAGGAATTAAAAATTCTTAGGGGGGCGCGTCTCTAGTTCTGCAATACCCTGCTCATACCTGCCCTATTACCATCCCTAAACAGAAGTGTGTGTGCGAATTCTTTTCAGCTCTTGGAACCTTTTTCTGCCCTTCGCAGTTTGATTGCAGAACCTTTTACATTAGTTTGTACTTTATGTCCACAGACATTTCAAAGGTTTTTCAAGCAAGAATTACGACTCAATACAATTTGGAACACACGTCCACAAGTTAGTTTTTTCATTTGCTTACCTTGTGCGCTTAATTTCCTTTCAGGTAGGTTGAGGTTAAAACATGCTTGTGACTACAAGTATCTCAATCAGAGTGATTGCTTAGAGATTCATGATGTTGATGACGCTAAGAATTTTCGTATTCTTATGGTAATGCAAAGCACTACTGTAAATTCGATATTTTTACCCAATGGGTGTAACACCACCTTTCTTTTAACTGATTCTCCCTTATGCTTCATCTAAAGAGGATTGGATATTGAATGAGGAAAAGATTGTGCTTCTATGCTAGAAAGTCCTTAACAAGAGATTTAATTTCATGATAATCTTGTATAGACTATCTATTCGTTTTGGTATAGTTTCATTTTCTCTTATGTTACTCACTAGTAATGGTTTTTTTCACTAGGGAGCCCTAAGTACTCTCAGAATTTGCAAAGATGATCAGGAAGAAGCGTTAGAGATGCTTGCTGCAGTATTGTGGCTGGGAAACATATCGTTTCTTGTAATTGACAATGAAAACCACATAGAGGTTGTTGCTGATGAAGGTACTATATGCTGTGCTTCATTTTTTTCCCTCTCTCTTTTGCCCTATCAGGACTTGTATTTGCTTTATGTTATTATCATCCTTGAAATAGATACCATCTATAGTTTGGTTCATGGTCATGAATACATGAAGTACTTCTCTAAAGAAGAAAAGGAAGAATAAAATTTATTGAGATATCTGATTTCTGCATACCAAATTTCCTCATGCATTTCATGAATTGTAGGATGGAAGAAACGGAGTATGAGAATCAGCACTTAATATTGTAATCACCAGTTGCTCATGGATGATTCCTTGCTTCTTCATTTCTTTCACTTTTCATTCTATGCTAGTCACTTAGTGCTCTTTTCCATAGTCTGGATACGTCCTTTCCTTGAGGTTTTGGATAGTTATAGTGGCACAGTGCTAAGTTCATATGCTGAATTCAATGCTGGACAAGCAACTGTGGAGTTGATTTGTTTAGAAGTTCCAATTTATGCCGAACATTTCTAAACTTACGATAATACTGCTTTATCTGTTATGTGCTTTGACTTAACTTTGTAGAATGATTTCCCCTTGTCCACAGCTGTTACCAATGCTGCTGGCTTGATAGGGTGCAGTACTCAGGACTTAATGCATGCTTTGTCTACTCATAGCATACAAGCTGGAAAGGATAAGGTCGCGAAAAGACTGACGCAACAACAGGTTCACATGTTTTCGAAGATACACTGTTTCTTTGGCATAAATACATAGAGAACAAAGTTTATTGCTAATCCTTTTTCACATGCATGCACACTTGCCAAAGCATAAATTTTGCATGTATTGACACAAGCCACTTGGTCCATGAGTATCTGAGTCAAATTTTTTATTGTCTCCTCCTAACTTAGGCCATCGATACGAGAGACTCATTAGCTAAGTTTATCTACGCGAGCTTGTTTGAATGGCTTGTTGAAAAGATCAATTTATCTCTTGCAATGGGCAAACAGCACACTGGAAGATCCATAAGCATTCTAGATATTTATGGGTTTGAATCATTTAAGGTATAATATGATTAAGTGCGACTGCAGTTTATTATATGATGCAATATTGTCTCATTACTCACTCTTCTTCTTTTTAAATGGCTCCAGAAAAATAGTTTTGAACAGTTCTGTATAAATTATGCTAACGAGAGGCTCCAGCAACATTTTAATCGACATCTCTTCAAACTTGAGCAAGAGGTAGCTGCAGCATCCTAATTCTCTGAATCTCGTAACTCCTAAAATTGTAGTTTGTATCTGATGAAGCAATTAACTTCATGCAGACTGTTGGTTATAGCAATTTGTTCTGCATGACATATTGGCTTTCTATGAACTTCCTCTTGTATATAGAACTTCTGTTTAATTTTTTTGGAATAACTTTACTGAAATCTGAATTCTATATATAGTGATGCTTCAAGAATTTTTATTGCAGGAGTATGAGTTAGATGGAATTGACTGGACAAAAATTGATTTTGAAGACAACCAAGACTGTTTGGATCTCTTCGAGAAGGTATTTCTATTCTTCAATGTAGCAGTATCCTTATCTAACAGTCTCAACTGTTAACAATGTTTTCCCTTTGATCTCTTTTGTCATTTATGGGGTCATTCAAGATTTGACATTGTCAATTTGAAATGTCTGTTTTTGCATGTAATGGGGCAACTAGTATATCCTGTCAAGACCAAGTTGTCTTATTATTAGAGACTGTTGCTGAACTTTTTGTTTACATCTGAATTGATTTTTACCTGTTATAATCTAATAACATATTTAACCATGCATGAAACTCAAATGATTTTAAGGTGTGTCTTAATTCTTTGTCATTTTGTGTATTAATAATTAACACTGGTGTGGTTGAACAGAAACCTCTTGGGCTAATATCGTTATTGGATGAAGAATCAAATTTCCCGAAAGCTACAGATTTAACTTTTGCTGCTAAGCTTAAGCAGCACCTGAATGCTAATAATTGCTTTAAAGGGAAACATGGTGGAGCATTCAGTGTTCACCATTATGCTGGAGAGGTTAGTTATACTTATGGATGCTTGTCGTGGAATTTTTATGAAATCCTGTATGAACATTGCCTATAGCTTCATCTGGATTTGGTTACCCTGCTATTGTTGACGAACAGTATGTGAAAATTATAAAGTAGTATTGTTATCCTTGACTTGTGTGTTCATGCTCATTCCTCCAATCACATGTTTAAACTTCTTTCTTTACTGATACTGGATGTTTTCTTTAGGTTGTTTATGACACTGGGGAATTCTTGGAAAAGAACAGAGATTCATTGCATTCTGAAATCATTCAGCTACTCTCTTCATCCACCAGCCGATTACCCCAGTTGTTTGCTTCTATGCTCAATTACCCAAAAAAACCAATAAATTCATTGTTCCAGTTGGCAATGTCTGCTTGCCAGAAGCAAAGTGTTGCCACAAAGTTCAAGGTCAGGATGATTCTTAGTTATGGTTGCGTGCTTGTTGATGACCCAATCATATTGATTGGGCATAAAAGTTATTGGACAAGAAATTTTAGGCATTCATGATTTATTTCGTGAAAAAGTTATATAGCTTCATTCATTGGTTGCAGGGCCAGCTGTTTAAATTAATGCAGCAGCTTGAAAGCACAAGGCCACATTTCATTCGTTGTATAAAACCAAATAGTAAGCAAATTCCTGGTGCATTTGAGAAAGATCTTGTATTGGAGCAGCTTAGATGCTGTGGGGTTCTAGAAGTTGTTAGGATCTCGAGATCTGGGTACCCCACTCGGATGACACATCAAGAATTCACAAGAAGGTGAAGTGCCACCATGTTGATGTCTGAGTTATTTCTTATGTTTGCTTTAGATTTTTTCATAATACGCTTGCATGATTTTCAGGTATGGCTTCCTACTTCCAGAAAATAATGCATGTGAAGATCCTTTAAGTACGTCAGTTGCCATTCTGCAGCAGTTTGATATCCTTCCTGAGATGTACCAAGTTGGTTATACAAAACTATACTTCAGAGCAGGACAGGTGAGTTTGTGTGTTTGTTTTAAGAATATATTCCTTTTAGTGCTTTTAATGGGTCTCCTTTTCAGTGGAGTGTGTTAATACTCGGAGAAAAGCTTTTGTAGATTGCCTATAGAGACTTAAAGATCTGAAGAGTAGATTGTCTGATTATCTATTTTGATTGACTACAGATTGGTGCTCTAGAAGATGTTAGAAAACAAGTTCTACAAGGTACTCTTGAGGTGCAAAAGTGCTTCCGTGGTCATCGTGCCCGTCGATATTTTCATGAACTTAAGAGAGGAGTAGTAACGTTGCAATCATGTAAGGCCAACACCTTAAACATCATTTCATAATTAGCAGCATAATTAGTTTCTTCTTTGAAGATGAAGTTGCAAAGAAATATTTCATTAGTTTCATCTCTGATATTTTCCTTAATTCTGTGCCGCAATCAGCTTATTTCTTTGTTTGGGGGTAAATTAGTGCACACTTCCTGAATCCCACAGATATATCGTTTGCACTGATCAGTCTTTCTACTATCCTATTCTTTGGATTGATAATGGAATTTTCGAATGACATGGCCAGATTTTGAATTAGTTCTTCGTACTGCTCCAAGTGCCAATTTATCATACTGCATATTAAACTTTTTCGTCTATGGTGATACTTATATATTCGACAGATGTTCGTGGTGAAATTGCAAGAAAGGAGTTTGATGTAATGCTCAGGTTGAAGAAGCAGGTTGCTTGCATGAAGATGTACGAGGAGCTGATGGCAGTTGTGCAAATTCAGTCCAGTAAGCTTCTCTCCTTTTAGCCGTAGCTGATTAATCCTAAGACGAATTTTGATAATTCAAAAAATTTCCCTGGTGCAGTTATTCGTGGATGGTTAGCACAACGGCATTTTAGTCACCTTTGTAATGCAAAAAAGTCAAATGTTAGCAAGCATAAACCAGGCAGGAGGATTTCTGAAGTCGAGGTATTACTTTCGAAAACCATGATTAGAATGTTTCATTGGGACATTTGGAGGCCTGCTCTAGGCCTTGTATTTGATTATCTCGTCTTTTGCGGTGTTCGATGTTGCTGTTATCTTGTTTCTCATGTTTACATCTATATTTCAAAATGTATCTTTATAATTGAAAGAAACTGAAAAATGAAAAGGTGGCTAGGAATGAAACTAAAATCTGCGTAATCCCTGTTTCCCCAAAACCACTGATGCTTGATTTGCATGTGTATATATAAATTTCGAAGTAAGTTCAGCTTTTGTTGGTCAAGCAGGACCTGCCACAAGAAATGTTACCTTCCATCATTGAAGAACTTCAAAAGAGAGTGTCGGTGGCAGAAGCAACACTTGAAAAGAAGGAAAAGGAAAATACAGCCCTGAGAGAGCAATTGCAGCAATCTCAGGCACGGTGGTCGGAATATGAAGCCAAGATGAAATCTGTGGAGGAGATGTGGCAAAAGCAGATGGCATCTTTACAAGTGAGTTTATAATATTGTTTTGGAAAGATTTGCTATTTGTAGCAGAAGTGTAGAATAGAAAGCAACCTACTTGAAGCTGCCCCAAAGTTCACAGGTCGAGGGATTTTGAGCTGATTAATAGACTGTTAATTTTACTTAGGAAATTAAATTTAGAGTAAATTATATAGACACCCCTGTATGAGACCTCAAATTATGAAAAAAAAACCCTAAGGTTTGGGAAATTACAATTACTTCTCTCATAAGTAAAAGCATATTACAATTTCACCTGTTGTCAATCAAAAATGAGTTACAGTTCATCCCCTCTTCTCTAGTTGTGAGGAAATGACAGGGGTGTTGTGGCACTTTTCTAAATCTGAAGAGCCTCGTGGCAATTACCCGATACGTGTGCATGTAATTGTCGTTAAATTTATTATCTTTTGGTACTAGAGCTGCTTGAGTAAATGTGAAAGCAAATTGTTGTAAAATTTGTGAGAGGCCAAAAGAATTTACTGAAAACAAACAACTTAATATTATTTCTCGTTATTGCAGATGAGTTTGGCTGCAGCCAAAAAGAGTCTTGCTGCTGACAACACTATAAGTCAATCTGGAAGGGCCCACGAGTCCCAATCACCTCGTTTTTATGATTCTGAAGATGCATCTCTGGGCCCACATACTCCTAGTTGTAGCACCCCCGTCAGATTTCTAAACAATGGGATAGAGGCCTCAGCAGGTGGGGACATAAATGGTAATTCAAATGCAGTCAGCCCTCTGGTGAAAGAATTTGAAGAGAGGAAACAAAATTTTGATGATGAAGCTCTAGCAATTGTGGAGGCCAAATCAGGACATTCTTTAAACCCTATAGAGGAATTAAGGAGATTGAAACACAGGTTTGAGGCATGGAAAAAGGATTACAAGGTGCGGTTAAGGGAAGCAAAGGCTAAAGCACAGAGGATGGGGCACGCTGAAACTGAGAAACATAGACGGAAATGGTGGGAAAAGAGAAGTAAAAGATTTTAGCATCAAATGTGATTTTATTTTTTTCTTTTGATTGTGTTTAAGTAAACAGGAAAATGACTATGGGAATGCTTCTTTTCAGGAATGTTCTTGCTGCCCGACAGAATCGATTGGGTCTGTGTTAGTTAGGTGTATGCTAGGAGAGTGTTAATGTCTGTATATAATAGTATAAGGGTCAATTATCCTGCCCCTAAGTTTATGGGTTCATAAGTGTTCTTACTTCTAAAAACAAGTTTATTAGCAAAAACTCGGGTTTGTCGAAGGACTTTCCTTGTTTAGCTAAGAGCCATTGCTTGTAGTTTGTGTTAGTGATGTAGTTTAAAATTAGGTGATTGTAATTAGTTTGAGGAATATGGAAGAGAAGTGAGCACATAGCCTCTCCTGTATGAAAAATTTATTTTATTTATGTGATGTTCTTTCCACAAGTTTTATTTTCCTTAGTATATTTCTCTCATTTATCTGTCATTAAGACTTACCAAACACAATGTGCATTCAAAGTTGCTGCAATGATCTTTGTAATAGCAGCAATGTACATTTTGTGAGTATTTTCCTTTGTTCACTGTTGAAATCCTTGTACCAAAAATAGAATGTACCTTTGGAGTTGCAACAAATTGTCTTTATGATTGTTTATAAAACAGAATCAGGTGAGACTAATATAAACTATATAACACAATCAATTCATTCATTTCCGAACATGTCAATATAATCTGCACAAATTTACGCACTCTTGATTCATCTCAACCTTGCCAAAGCCTATGATCCAGGGGCAAACTTGGTAGCATAAACCCATGCATTGTTAGCAACTGGGTTGTCAAGGTGATCCAACAGATTCTCCAATGGACCTTTTCCGGTTACAATAGCCTGAACGAAGAATCCAAACATGGAGAACATTGCCAGTCTTCCATTCTTGATTTCCTTCACCTTGAGCTCAGCAAAAGTCACTGGGTCATCAGCCAGGCCCAGAGGGTCAAAGTATTGGCCACCGGGGTAGAGATCGTTTCCCTCTCCGACTCCATCCAGGCCGTTGATTCTGAATCCTTCAACAAGTCCCATTAGCAAAACTTGGAATCCAAGAACTGCAAGAATGCTTTGAGCATGAACCAAGTTGGGGTTGCCCAAGTAGTCTAGACCGCCCTCTGAGAAGATTTGGGCTCCGGCCTTGAACCAGACGGGCTCCTTGAAGTCGACTTTGACCCATTTCTCGAGAACTTCTGGGGTGATACATCCAAGAGCTCCAAGCATGGCCCATCTTCCATGGATAACCTGGTAGAAATTGTAATATGCTTTAGTGGATAGGCGAAGTTGTGATAATTTTTCGAAACTTGGAGTATGTTTTTGTGTTAAGGTTTCAAGCATGAGGTGTTAACTAATTAAGATCATTGTATTACCTCAAGAGCCCTGTTTTTGGCAAAGGCTTCAGGGTCAGCAGAGAGACCAGCAGTGTCCCAGCCGTAGTCACCGGGGAATTCTCCGGTCAAGTACGACGGAGTCTGGGCTGAGAATGGTCCCAAGTACTTAACTCGGTCAGGTCCGTACCACAAGTCATTGCTCTGTTAACAATTCACAAACAAAAACAACACTGTAAAAACTCTGAAGAACAGATAAACAATCTTATTGAGTGCTATAAAAGAGAGAAGAAAAGAAAATAACCATGGTGTATTTGGCATTTCCCATGGAGACAACATCTCTAAGAGGGTTGGCATTCTTGGTTTGGCCCAAGAATGGGGTTGCTCTGACGACAGTGGTGGAGCTTGCAGTTGCCGCCATTGATGCCATTTCAATCTCTCAGAGTTTTCTTTGTTATAGTTGATGAAGATGATGACTAGAAAGCTTGAAGAATTTTGTGGGATGAGATGAAGTGAGAATTGAGAGATTTTATGTATAGAGTGTGGTGTGGATTGGATGTGTGGAAATTGTGGTTGGTGATTGTAGCAAGTGCAACACTAACCAATCAGAATTGCTTTAAAGATTTTTAAGTATCTACAACTCATATCCTTCTATCTACAATTTAATCTAGTCAACACATTGTTATTATTATGGTGACCAAAAGCAAAAAAAATAAAGAAAAGAAGAAAAACTATTTGTGAAGAGAAATAAAAAAAAAGGGAAAAATGAAATGCGGTGAACGTGGATCGAACACGTGACCTTCAGATCTTCAGTCTGACGCTCTCCCAACTGAGCTATCCCCGCTTTGTTCTAAAGCCTTCTGGTAAATATAAATGTCCAATAGCAGAGGGTATGTAACGGTCGACTATTTACAATGTTAGCAACTTAGCACAGTGCGCACCATCGAAAGATTAAATTCAATTTCAAAGGTTTTTGAGGTTTTTAACTATGGGAGATTCAAAATCATCCTCTCCAGATTGATTCTTGAGTTGTATTAGGTTTTTCAAAATAAAAAAATGATTTCGAGTAAGAAAACTTCAAAAAAACTTTGCAATGCCGCAAACGGATCAAATAACAAAAAAGAGGTTAAAAATCTCCCCAGGAAAATCATGAAAGCTGTCAATCACTGGGCTATTTTGGTAAGATTAGCGATGTCGCTTTTATTTTCTTTTGAGATATATATGTCTATTGGTGTTTTCCCCTGATATTTAGTTTTGTTTTGCTTTACTTGATTCGTTTTAGTGTTTTTGTTTCTTGAGCTATAATTTTCTAGGTATACTTTTACTCTGGATATAGTAACAATTTGCATATCATATGATTGTGTTTTTTTTTTGTTGTTGATGGATTATCTATCATGTTTAGTTTCTTGAATTTTTTCTTGATTTACTTTGTTCGTTAAACTTCTTTGTTTCTTCCTTTTCAAACGAAAGACTTGTTTGTATTTCCAAATTTAATTTATCATACTTTTTATGTGTGTGTTGTGTGTGGATTTGGTGGTACAATCATAACTGTATCTGCATTGTATTGATAGTCTCTTTTCTGTGTTGCTATTGGTTGGTCAATGCAGGATGAAATAGAAGCTCCCATGTGGGCAGACCTTATTCTAGAATGCGACTCCACTTACGAGGACAAGTTAGAATCTATGCTATTTGAATAATAAACTGATGAGCAATTTTGTTTCATCTTGTATTCTTTGCAGTTGCTCGAACTTATTTGTCTTTATATGTCGTATTGCAGGGATGATGAGTGGTTCCACATAATCCATCCGTAAGCTTCTCGTTTTCTTTCCCCTACAACACGATTTTGATTATTGATATAAACATTTAGGTTGTAGACCTCTGTTCTGATTAAATTGGGTTAATTTTTTTAGGTTCCATCAATCTTCTGCAGAAGAGTTGATGTCTGCATTTTCTGATTCTGCCATTGAAGTCCAGGGACCATCTTCTTCGAAGCTTCCGTCATCAGTCTCAAAACCAAGAGGCAATGATCATAAGAATAGGAAGCAGGAACCAGTAGTTTGTAGGTTTACCTTAAACAAGCACATTGATTCGAAAAGTTCGAGAACCAAATCTTTGTCAACAAATGTAAGATGTAAAGAGGCTACAAAAAGTAACACATCAGATGGAAAAGTGATTGATCATCTCAATTCTGAGTATGATTCAGTTGGTAAAAGCACCTTAACTGATGCTACTGCACCTATTTGTTCTGTTGAACAAACCTTTACCAAGTCTGTAGCTTGTGGAGGAGGAGAAAGCAATTTAAAAAGTACAATTTCTTCAGAAAGTAAAGTCATCGAGGTATCTAGTCAGCCATCTGTACCCACTAGTGACTTATTGTCAACTCTTAGAGTTAGTATACGAAAAAGTTTTGTTACAAGACAAGCATTGAGGGGAGAGATTAAAGGCATGAGACAGTCGGAAAGTCGGAAATCTTATTCAACTAAATCAAGTGTGGCGTCCTCTACGGTGACAGAAAATATTGAAAAAACACCAGAGAGCAGAAATATGATGTCAACATCTCAACTTCAAACTAACAAAGTAAAACGAGCATTTGTACAAAATCAACCAGCTGCCAGAGCTCGGCATGTGAGTTGTAATTCGAATTTGCAGAACAAGAGAGAAGCCACGAAAGCAATGGTGAGAACTTGGATTCAGTTGTTATAATCTTTAAGCCTGTTTGCTTTTATACAATGAACTTGATTCCTGCCATATAATGAGTGAAGTAAATCAAAATCTTTTGTTTAATGTGCTACCATTACTGAAATAGTTCTTGAATTGTTTTGGGGTATGTGAAGTGGATATTTTGGACTTTCATTTGTGTGTCATAAGAGACCAAGCTGACATAGTGTTTGAGACTTGTAACATCTGTGTGTGTTCAGGATCATAAAACATCTAAAAGTTCTACCAGAGCAAGGGGAATCAACAACTCCAGCAGAAATGTGGATAATGGTAAAGAAAATCATGCAGGCAAAACACTATTAGACAGAAAATCGAGTACAATCCTGAGGGAATCTGAAGATGCTGTGCAAGATCCAAAAGTTGTGAATGGGAAAACGCATCAGAAAAATGACAGAAGCAAATTGGTTGGCCAAAAGGTGCACCTTTTTGCTTTTAAGTTATAGAATATGTTTACAGTTAGGTGATTGTTACATAAACATCCATCAAGATCTTAATACTTGCATTCAGTGGGAGCACTAGAAATGTTCATTTCATTTTCCAAATCTTTGTAATCCCACCGATGAATTCCTCTAGACTTCTATTGTATTCCCTTATTCCTTTTAAATTTAACCTAATGCAAGTCATTCATGTGAAATATATAGCCAAGAGAATTTATTAAAAAGTTTGATGTTTAGTGTAACTTCAATGTTAATTAGAAAATTTGATGTTCTATAACTTTACTCACGTGTAACTTCAATGTTAACTTTTTACCTCATTCATGCTTGAATTTCTAAATACTTTGGATAGTGATCAACACCCGATTAATATCTTCCCAGTTCTTATTAAGAATTAAAGTCTTCAATGCCCTTATGTGTAAACTTGCGGCATGTTGACAGACATAATTGTTTTTGATACCTACTGTTTACCTATTCAGCTGATCCTTCTAACTGTGATTTTTTCTAATGTGTTCTCATATAAGGCAATTTGCCACAAATGTACTAATGAACAATGTCCCCCAATTGCAGGAAAATGGGACTGGTGGAAGTAAATTCAATAAATCCTCAAGAATGGTTAAGATGGTCTATTTTCGTTAGAAATCAGCACTGGGCATTATTTCAGTACAGCACTGTAAGGATTAAACAAAGGCTTATATGTAAGGGCATGTTTTCACAAAAAATGAGATGCTACGGGTTGTTTCTATCTCAAACCTTTTATATTCTCAAGGTTTTTGTGTTTTGTTTTTGAATTAACTCAGTGGCTGTGTGCAAGACTGATAGGTCATTTGTAATTAGTTTGAGTAATTGAGACTGACCAGGTGTACATACAGGTTTTATCATCCTAAATAGTGAAAAAAAAAATCAGACAACAGAAAGGTATTATGCATCTTGGTTGAATCAGGAATTCTCAGTTGGTTCATGCCATATATTGGTAAGTCACTTGCCCCTTTTTCCAAATTGAGTGGTGGATAAAAGTTATCATTACCACCTCACAAACTGCCATCCGTTTTAACATGATATTCTTGACGACATGCTCAACACTATCGATCCATCTAAGACCATTAGATCATGGGGGTCGAGGGTGAAAAACAACCAGCCCCAATGATCCAGTGGTCTCGAGTAGACTGATTGGTATTGCTTTCATTCCTGTAGCGTGTTATGACTATTAGTTCATTTGACTTGAGGGTTTAAAATTTCCCCACATTAAGTTTCGGAATTGGATTTGAAAACCCTTTTTCGAGCAAATTATTGCATTTGCTCCCCCATATTACAAGTAATTTGATTCTGATTTTGAACATGTGTTAGCCAAGTGGAGAAGTTCATAGATCAAAAACTGTTGAATTTTAGGTAATGCCAGTGAAAACATTAAAGTTCTAAGCTTTGCCTTAAAAAGAATATATCTTTATTTGCATGGCATTGGTGAAAAATTTTATGTGCTCTTTACCTGTGGTCCTATGATTGAAACTGGAAGTTATTGTACCTCCAGAAAAGATAGGTGAAAAGAGTCCTAACCGTAGGTAAATCTATTTTTACTTTTTACGATAAATTACACATAGACCACCCCTCAATTCATTGTGTAATTACTAAAACCTCCTGTCATATATTGAATATTACCAACAGCCCCTGATGTTAAGAAAATCTTACAATTAGGTTCCATGTGTTTATAATTCTTACAATTTTTACCTCTGCAAACCTTGCAAGTATTTGCAATATACCATTTTTAGCCTCCAATAAAATATTTGCGATAGATTTTTGCCAAAATTAGTGAAAATGAAAAAAATTGGGTTAACTCCAATTTATTCTAATGTGAAATTTCGAAATAGCCAAGAGCTCAGATAAAAAGGGAAGAGCAATTTAGCTCATTTTGAAATAAAAATGAAGCAACTTAACTCCTCACTTGCCCGCTAGCAATTTTTTTCCCAATATTTTACGTTATTTTGGCCTTTTTATAGTATAATTTGCCGACTATTTGATTAAATGTGATAGATATCATTGATAGTAAGTTCTTGTATTTTTTTTTTGGCCTTTATCTCGATAAATATCTAAGTATGGACATTTTGGTCTTCATCTTGATAAATATAAGTTAAATATGTTTAGAGAAGTAGCTTGCTTCATTTTTTATTTTCTCTATGCTTTTCATAGGGGCTATTTTGCAATTTCAAAATTATAGAAGGATGTAAATTATAATTACCTATAACATTGTTTTTATAAAAAATATTTTCTTGTTTACTTTTGATTATTAATATTCTTTATTTCGGAATATAATAGATATGATGTATGGTATTGGTAGTACAATACGTTGGTTCCGTACAAAAAATTGTTTACATTATGTTTTCCAGTACTAAACCATCATAATCATGTTATATTAATATAATAATAATACATTACTAATGCTAAAATGAAATAATTTTCTTGTGTTCCATTATAAAATCTGGAAAGTTGTAAACTTTATATTAATCTTATTCTGTAAACTTGTTTGAGACTTTTTACATTACATCCTTTTATTTCATTTTTGCAGTATAATTTCTTTCCTTTTCTTACCATGTTAAATTGACAATGGAGAGATTATTTTTCCATTTTTCTAATTCTTTTTTGTTTTATACGTTTTTATTGAGCCTGCGAAGAAATGAGTTTCATTCACAAACGGCTCTTCGTAATATCAATGTGTATGTATATATATATATATCAATCATATATATATAAATTATATAATATACGTACGCAAGTGATAATATTTGATTCTAGCTAATAATATATATAATTATAAGAAGAATAATTGACAGACTAAAGAACAAAAAAGACGAAACTGCATGGAACCTGTGTTGTTCGAACTTATTTGGGATGAGACCCTTTGTCTATTAATTTCCCATTTGACCATTTCTGCCCTACCTTCCAGTTTCTCTGTCCTTTTTTTCCAACCTTTTATTTATTTCCCAAAATTACCCTTCTTTTATATGATTTTTTTTTTAATTTTGGAAGAAATAATTAAAAATATATATTCCTCATTATATATGTTATCCAGATAAATCATAAAGGGATATATAGTTACTACCAATGGGTTCAATTTGTAGTCTGATCCCTTAAATTGTGATAAGGAATTTATGAATAATTATACATATATATATGTACAATAATTGTGTGATTGGTAGCATATTATTTCATGATAATTACACATGTTACATTCGTTAAAGGTCAATCTCACATGTTCAATTCATAATAATATCTTTTTAGTACGTAGGCAAATGACAAATAAGATAAGAATTATGTCCATCATTTGCATTATATTTTCTTTGAGATATAGAATTTATAACCATTCTATCATATTGGTGCATGTTAGCCTATTTTTGGACCTCACATTTTAGTAGAAAAAAAGAAAAAAATAATTAATAAATAAAGCTCGAAATTGTATTTTAAAACGGTGAATATCTTTCCCAACTATCTCCTACACTTATATCCATTATTCAAACATTACGTTTCTATACAATATTTAATTCATAATTGTAATGTTCGACAAATATTTTTTATAAAAATTATTTCCAATAAATATTTTTTTCAGTTGCGTGTGTATTTGTTTTTGGAATTGTGAGATTTTTTTTGCTCTAACTTTATACATAGTACAGCAACTATATTATCATTAAATTTTCTTTTAAATCCTTACATGCAGAGTAACTCCATGGTTCATGCAAGCCTACTTAGATTGTTCGGGATACATGGTAAAAGTGCCCCTCACCGAGGCCATAAGTTGATCGATGGAAAACCCTTTTGAAAAATCATATAAAATCCATATAGAACAAGAAAAAATATATGCACTCTCGCATAGAGTTAAAAACAGTCTTTAAGGGTGCGTTTGGATCGAGTGATTTGAAATCCATAGATTTCAAATTCATCGACAAATCCATTTAAGTTCGTTTGGATGATGATGGATTTCAAATCCCTCGCCATTCATTTTGAGTTCTTTTCTCCACAACTACGGATGATTTCAAATGACACCATTTTAGGTGTCATTTGAAATCCTTCATCCAAATCCACTTCTCAAATCCAAATCCATCGATCCAAACGCACCGTAAAAGACCTCGAGTCAATGTCCAATTTAGTTTCATTGGGTACGTTTATTTAAAATATGCGACTTATTCCTTAATCTTCCTTCATCTCTCTTTTACTCGACTGTGTATCTCTTTTAAAAGACTTAATTCTACTTATATCCATTGAAAGACTTGTTCCTATGACAAATAAAATCTTCTATATATTGTAAAAGCATTAGACACAATAGAAGTAATTATGAAATTTTTAATGAGCCCGTATCATTTCTTCAATATCTAATAATAGAATTTACAATAAAAAAAATCCAATATGAAACTTTAAACCAAATATATGTCCACAAACAATTATAATTTTCTTGGAATGTATTCATAATCACTCTATTTACACATATTATTAGTATTGCGGGTAAGTGCATAAATTGGTGAAACGTTTCGATTCGAAAAGGGACATATAACAGCAAGGGTATTATCGTAATTTTACTATGAATTCCATCCCCCCACCATATCTTTCTAGCTCTAGCTAGCTGCAATTATATGTCTTCATCTCTACATTCCAAAACCCACAAAACCCACAAACACTTGTCTCATCAACCTAGTATAATTTATTCCATCTCTCTTTATTATTTATTCCTCCAAAATCACAAACAAATAATCAATCAAAAACATGCCTACTCATGAACATGAACAACGCCTAAGCCACACTTATACCCACACAGATTCTTCTTCTGAATCAGAAGAATTAGACGAGGATGAAGATGACGAAGAAGATGAAACCCATAAAGAGTGCAATAAAACGATGTACGGCGGTTGTGGGCCGGGCCGCCGCCGTATGGGGTGGTTCTGGGGCAAAATTTTGGACCCTAGGGCACCGTGGGTTCAAGACTGGAACAGAATATTCCTTCTGGTTTGTGCTACGGGTTTATTTGTGGACCCTCTCTTCTTCTACACACTCTCCATAAGTGATAACTGCATGTGTCTCTTTGTTGACGGCTGGTTCGCCGTCACCGTTACTTCTCTCCGTTGCATGACCGACGCTTTGCACCTGTGGAACATGTGGTTGCAGTTCAAAATGAACCGCCGTTCCCACGGCGGCGCCGCCGTCGAGAGGGACGGCCGGGTGCATGACGTTAACTACACCACCGCTCGAGCTGTCTCCTTGAAATACTTGATGGCGAAGAAGGGTTTCTTCTTTGATCTGTTTGTCATTCTTCCATTGCCTCAGGTCTGGTTTTTATTCCCATATTCAACCTTGAAAAATTAATTTCACAAGATATATTTTTTGTATATGATTTTGTTTTAAATCATTAAATAGCAAATATGGAAACCATTAGTTATGACCAACAGTAAAATTAGGGACTCATGCAATAAATACGCAAATTTCCATTTACATTTTTAACGGTTGATATAAGACTAATTTCTCTAAGTTTGAAAGTAATGAAACTAAATTGCAACGAACCCCATCCATAAAATTAATTTTTCAATTCTCCGATTTTTTTGTTAAATTTTACGAATATATCAATAATTCAATGTAATGAAGTTGTAGATTTTTTTTTGTGGAAATGAAGCGATGTTATTTCATTGAGTCACCAGAAAAAAACTTAGTCATGGAATTCTGGTAAATTACAGTGAATGATGCCAAATTGTAAGGATTTAATTTTGGAATTATTATTATGTGGGCATATGAAGTTAAAAATCAATGGGACAAAAAGATCAATGTATATATATGTCATTTGAATTGTTTGTATGCATGCAGTGATATGACTGATGGCCTCACATTCAGTTACAAATTACAGGCGCATGTGATGTTATGTGTGTGCCCACAGTGCCTGTAGTTAATCTCATAAGGGTTGAAGAGCTAAAATCAATCAATTCTTCAAGAGTTTCCTTCTAAAATATTCTTTTCCACATTATGACAAAATTTGTATTTAAATAAATATTTTGTCTAATTTAGGAATACAGGTTAAGTTGAATACAAATACAACATCATTTTTTTATAATCCAAATAAAAAGTTATGGTTTAGCAATTTTTTTGGGCTAATCAATTATGGTAATTATTTTTCTATGTCAAATAATAAATAATTTAATCATTTTCAATTATGAAACAACACAAAAGTATTATTTTTAAATTCTAGATATAATATATTATAAGTAGTTATAATCTGCAAGAAGCTACAATTTTGGGGTGAATGAAGTGTTATGTCCTTCAAGTATTTAGATCTATAGTAATAGGAAAACAATTAAGATTTAGATCCACAAATCATAGAATAATTAACGAATACGACTTAATTATGATCTCGAGTCGAGTTTAGTAAACTTGGCTTAATAGTGATACGTAATATTGAATATTATGATGAATAATATTTATAATCTAAATTTTCTACTAGCCGAAATTGTTAAAAAAAAAAAAATCAAATGTCATAAGAAAATCAACATGCTAATGTACATGATTTTAAACTATATTCAAGTGAACATATGAATGTGAGATATTATCCTAAAACCATAAAACACAAGACAAATTTTGGTAAATAAGTAGAATATTATGTTTTATCGAGTTCAATATGACTGTATGTGATATGCAGATTGTGATATGGGTGGCAATTCCGAAGCTGTTGGAGAAAGGATCAACGACGGTGGTGATGACAGTGTTGCTAATAATGTTTGTGTTTCAATATCTGCCCAAAATCTATCACTCCGTTTGCCTTTTGCGACGGATGCAAAATCTCTCCGGCTACATTTTTGGCACTGTTTGGTGGGGTATTGCTCTTAATATGATTGCTTATTTCGTCGCATCCCATGTAAGTCATTATTAATAATCTTCTCTTCTAATTAATTATTAATTAATAATTATTCTACAAACAAATTAAGTATGTTTTCTTGCCTAATTATCAATTAAGATACGTTTAATTGAAGATATCAACACCTGTACGTACTTTCAAACAAATCATTGGAAAAGAACAAAAAGGCCACTGTTCTAATTGATAATTAATTCCTCACATCAGGAGTATATTATTCCTTACATTATTTTATATTACATGGACGACGAAATTAGTTATTTTAATCCATGTGATACTTGACAATTCAAAGTACAACGATTTCAATTATTTGCAATTTAATGAAAATAGTTGATGAGAAACAAGAGATACGATTCGGAAAGTGATATGTACCTGTGGCTGTCACGTGATTATTACTATTATTTGAATTTAATTTGGAGGTAAAGTGAAATATGTTGTGCATATGATGAAATTTCTCCTTAGGAATAAAATTGTAATGATACTTAGCACAAAGTTGCAATTTCAGCTGTATAAATTACGATAAGTGGTATATTGGTATTTGGTCATGATAATTTTTCTTTAAACTTGCAAAATTCTAAAATCAAAGAGATCACAAGCTCACAAAATGCAAATTTCCTACAAACTTTTCAATCTAATTCTGCAAAACCTGGATTATGTCCTTAAGCTGAAATTGTCATGATTTACATGATTAACTTTGTAAATGTTACAGACCAATTATGTGTTGGAGAAGAGAGTGATAAGAGGGAAAAAGTTTATAAGTTGCAAGATAAGCTTTTGCTAGAATATTTGTATATTGATAAGAGTTTTCCTTATTATCAAAATGATCATGGATTACACATATTTATAGGTGCATAAAAGAAGTTGAAAAAAAAAAAAAAACTAAACTTATTCAGTACATAATTTAATCTATGCATTTTTCATGCTTGATTTTGAATGTTGAATATCTATGTATTTTGATTTTTGAATGTTGAATATTTATGCATTTTTCCATGCTTGATCTTTGAATGTTGAATATTTTACTTTGAATATTGACTATCTAGAATTTTGAAGATCATCTTTGAATTTGCAAATTATTTACTTCAACACCCCTCCTTAATTTGCAATTCTTAGCACGTCCTTTATTTTTTCAAAGTTTTCGATAGTCACGGCCTTGGTAAGAAAATCAGCGGCTTGATCATTTTTTTCAATAAACTCCAAGCTAATTTCTCCTTTGCTCACCATATCCCTTATATAGTGATGTCGCAACTCGATGTGTTTAGATCTCGAGTGAAATACGAGATTTTTTGTCATAGCTATTGTTGACATATTGTCACAATAAACTATAGTTGGATGCTTTTGAACTTGTTGTAAATCCAAAAGAAGTCTCCTTAACCAAATGCTTCAGTAGTCGCTTCAGAGGCAGCGATGTATTCGGCTTCAGCGAAGATAGAGCGACAGATTTTTGCTTCTTCGAACTCCAACATATAACATTAGAACCAATACAAAATAAATATCCAGAAGTGCTTTTTCGATCATCTATGGCTCCAGCCCAATCACTATCGGTGAAACCGATTAGTTCACTTTCATTTTTCTTCACATATTTTATTCCCAATTGTTTGCTTCCTTGGAGATATCGTAAGATTCTTTTTGCTGCTGTGAAGTGAATTTTACTTGGTGCGCTCATAAATCTAGAAATTAAACTTACCGCATGAACAATATCCGGCCGTGTGTTTGTTAGATAAATCAGCGACCCAACAAGGCTCCGAAATATTTTGCTATCCACTTTCTCACTTCCATCATTTTGTAGTAATTTTTCATTCACGGACATAGGAGTAGAAACGTGTTTGCTTTTCTCCATGTGAAATTTCTTCAAGAGATCTTGAGTATATTTTTCTTGAGAAATAAAGATTTCTCCCTTGGATTGCTTCACTTGAATTCCAAGAAAGTATTTCATTAATTCCAAGTCCGTCATTTCAAATTCCTTCATCATTTTTTGCTCGAATTCTTCAACCATTTGCTTTTGAGTACCCATATAGATAAGATCATAGAGGCACACGATCAAGAAATCATCTCCGTCTTTCTTCACATGTAAAGATGGATCATTTGGACTTTGATGAAATTCATTTTTGCAAAAATATCCATCAATCTTTTGATTCCACGCTCGAGGGGCTTGCTTTAATCCATAAAGCGCTTTTCAAAGACGGTAGACTTTGTCTTCTTTTCCTTTTACTTCAAATCCTTGAGGTTGTTGCACATAAACTTCTTCTTCAAGTTCTCCATTGAGAAATGCTGATTTGACATCAAGTTGAAATACTTGAAGTTCTAATTGTGCCGCGAGTGCGAGAACGACTAGTCTCCATTCTAACTACCGGCGCAAATGTCTCATTAAAGTCAACTCCTGGTTGTTGCGAATATCCTTTTGCAACGAGTCTCGTCTTGTGTTTTTGAATTTTTCCATCTTCATGAAATTTCGTTTTGAAAATCCATTTAAGCCCAATTGTATCCTTGTGTTTTGGCATGTCCACCAATTCCCACGTTTTGTTTTTCTCTATCATTGTAATTTCTTCTTTCATCGCTTTTTGCCATACTTGTTCTTTTACAGCGACTTCAAAGCTTTTAGGTTCAACGGTAAAGAAAGCAATATCGCAATTTTCATAAATATCTCTTAAAGAACGAGTCTTTCTCACCGGAGAATCTGAATTTTGATTTTCTTCCATTTGGGGATTATGAATTGGACTTTGAGGTGGAGTTGCAAGATCACCTTCATCTTCCAGCGACGGCGTTTCAAAATATTCATTTGAAGTATTTGATTGAGTGGAATCTTCTTTCCAACTCCAAGACGCCATTTCATCAAATATCACATCTCTTGAGACCACTAGTTTGCACGTTATTGGATTGAAAAGACGATAGCCTTTAGACTCATCGCTATATCCAATAAAAATAAGTTTTTCAGCTTTTTGATCATACTTATCTCTATTTGGAGCAGATATATGAGAGTATGCTATGCATCCAAAAATGTTTATTTATGCATTTTTCCATGCTTGATCTTTGAATGTTGAATATTTTACTTTGAATATTGACTATCTAGAATTTTGAAGATCATCTTTGAATTTGCAAATTATTTACTTCAACATTATGCGATAATTATTATATCTGAATGATGAAACTCAAAGAAAACAATTTTTATAGGCTGTGGGAGCATGTTGGTACTTGTTAGGCATCCAAAGGGCAGCAAAATGCTTGAAGGAGCAATGCTTGCTCACAAAGGGCTGCCACAAAAATTTGATGGCCTGCCAAGAACCTATATTTTATGGAACTAAAGATTTAATTAGGGACAAAGCAAGATTTCTATGGGGAGAGAACAAATCAGCAAGGTCTACTTGCCTAGAAAATTACGATAATTTCGACTATGGAGTTTATAAATGGACTGTTCAGCTTGTCACAAATGATAATCGTTTGGAGAAAGTACTTTTTCCCATCTTCTGGGGCCTCATGACTCTCAGGTATATAATATATATATATATATATGTTATTTTTTCATGAATTTATAATCAAGAAGTAATTTTTAACTGGGAAAATGCAAATTCATGAATGTAACAGTACTTTTGGGAACTTGGAGAGCACAACAGATTGGTTAGAAGTTGTATTCATTATCATTGTTCTAACCACTGGACTTCTGCTAGTCACTATGTTAATTGGTAACATCAAGGTAATTCAATATATTTATTCTTATTGTTACAAATTATGCCTAAAAAAGATATTAAATGTTTATAATTTTTGACAAAATGTCTTTCTTATATAGGTGTTTTTGCATGCGACTACATCGAAAAAACAGGCGATGCAATTGAAGATGAGAAATATAGAATGGTGGATGAGAAAAAGACGATTGCCACAGACGTTTAGGCAAAGAGTAAGGAATTATGAGAGGCAGCGTTGGGCAGCAATGCGCGGAGTTGATGAATGTGAAATGACACGAAATCTGCCCGAAGGCCTAAGGAGGGATATCAAGTATCATCTATGTTTAGATTTGGTTAGACAGGTAAAAATTACATTAGAAAATTATATATATATATATATATTATGAAATATGTATGTATATATAGGTCAAATTTTATTGAGAGTTGCTGTAATGTATCTCAGGTTCCTTTATTCCAGCACATGGATAACCTGGTCCTGGAGAATATTTGTGACAGGGTCAAGTCGTTGATATTCACAAAGGGAGAAACGGTAAGTAATATTGTAGTCCTTTTGGTTCGATTACAGCTGAGTGTATTTCTCAAAATGAGTGATGAATTACGTGGCACGTGCAATTTGCACATCTTATGAAGCACACTTGAGATAGATAATGGTTCTTCTATAATAAAGTTCACAAATTTACTTAGCATAAAGGAATTAGAATTAGAGTTCTAATTGGTTGATTTTGCTCAAATTAGGGTTTTACTGGCTGAAATTAATCAAAACTGCAAAATTCATCACATGATTTTGCTCGAATTGGGTTTTATTAGGGTTTTAGTCATGCAAAGTTTTATCGAAAAATAGAAGTCATTAAAAAATGGCATGTGCCAGCATATGAGTTGTTACTTGTGAACATAGAATTTTAAAATTTTGAAGGTAAAAATAACACATGATTTGCACGTGAGATAAACAGATGTCATCCTATCCGGACTTAAAAGAAGTAAAACTTCAAATTTACTTAGCATAAAGTTACACTTCTAATTCTTTAGATTATGATGAGATATTTTTGGTATCACGTGATGATTTACCTCTAAGCTCGAAAATCCCTAAATTGGAAAGGACAAGCAAATTTTTAAACATTTTTTTAGTTCTTTTTGCAAAATTTGTCCTCAATCCACAAAAATTTAATATTCAATCATCCTAATATTGCCATCATCACAATTACCGGACTATTTTTTTACATGCGATCTTTTATTACAAAATAGTGTTACAAAACGAGGTTTACAATGTTGCTCGTTGATTTGCATAAAATCCCCATTTGTTCAAGTGTCTATAAATAGCTAAACACATAATTATACTAACATATATATATATATATATATATATATATACCTTTTTGTAATGAAAAGATAGCAAGAGAAGGCGATCCCGTCCAACGAATGCTATTCATAGTCCGCGGCCACCTCCAAAGCAGCCAAGTCCTGCGCGACGGCGTGAAGAGCTGCTGCATGTTAGGCCCCGGCAACTTCAGCGGCGATGAGCTCCTCTCATGGTGTCTCCGGCGACCCTTTGTAGAAAGACTTCCACCTTCTTCATCCACACTCATAACCCTCGAAACCACCGAAGCTTTTGGCCTCGAAGCTGATGACGTTAAGTACGTCACTCAGCACTTCCGTTATACGTTTGTGAACGAGAAAGTGAAACGAAGTGCTCGTTATTACTCCCCCGGTTGGAGAACTTGGGCTGCTGTTGCAATTCAGCTGGCCTGGAGAAGGTATAGGCATCGTTTAACGCTCACTTCGTTGTCATTTATTAGGCCGCGAAGGCCATTGTCGAGATGCTCTTCGCTTGGGGAGGATAGGCTCAGGCTCTATACAGCCCTCTTGACTTCGCCTAAACCTAATCAGGATGATTTTGATTTTTAGTGAAGAGAAATGAAGATTCTGGTTTGGGCATACGTTGTTGTGTGTATTATTTATATATGTTGCAGTTATTTGTATGTTGAGATGTTTGGTGTGTAGGGAATGAATTTTTGTGGGGTATTTATATGTCACAATTTGTATGATCATTTATTCATTACCACTTGCTTGTAGTCATAGCACTTGTTCAAACTACGTCTATTTTAATTCCCGACTTAAATTGCGGACCATCGATCACGAGTTCGTGTTAATTTTAATTTGTCAAAAAATTTCAGGTGTAACTAGCTTAGAAAAAATTGACATGAATCATGGGTGCATTTCAATAAGGGGAGAGGTGGACGCAGCCAAGGGGGCAGCAGCAACGGTGTTGGTATTGTTATTATATTGCTACAAAGTGATTTTTGAAACGGTGTAAAATTGGGAGATAGAAGAAAGAAGTGATTGTCAAAGGACCAACATGATCGTTCAGAATTGGTAGCTAAACAAAGCAAGGCTGCTACAAAGCTCCAAAACGAACTTAATCTTATTTATGAGCTGAATATTAACCATATATGCTTTAGAAACTATATAATTATAGTATTAATATTTTATTTCTTTTTGCTTCTAATTTTCTTACTGTGTTCCATGAAAGTTTCGAACTTTTTCAATAAATAACCCAAATTTCGATTTTAATTTGAAAAATATACCCTTTTGAATATTAATTCAAAAAATAGATTAAAGGCCCTTCGGTAAGGGCCTTTAGAATCGGCCATTGGCCAAAGGCCAAAGGGCCGATTCTGTCAAATCAACTTTGAATGAGTATAATAATGTATTTTAGGGAACTCTTAGTATTTTTTTCTTTCTAAAATTAATTATGAAAAAATCAGTAAACTAATATTTAATTGGTCAAAAGCTCCTAAATTCGATTAATTAAAATATTTCGTATTTTGAGTAACAAAGAAAGTTCTTATCTTGGAAAAGAATATTATAAATTACATAAGTTTTTTCTTTTAACTAGCTACTATTGAAAAATATTCATTTTACAAATGACATGTTCATATTCATAGAGTATGCATTGTATTTTATTTTAATAATGACATTTAATATGTTTAAAAGAAATATTGACTAAATATATAAAAATTAATTTAATGTGGAATCCATTTTTAGATGATGATAATTATGTTGCTTGAACAAATAAATTAAAAAGATTGTAATATTTGATAGAAGAACTGTCTAGGTTTTATATTATTCAAAAAATATTTCTAAATATTTTTAATTACTAGTAAAATACACGTGCGTTGCACGTGATTTATTTTGATTTATACTAGAGAATTAGAATTTTTCTAGTAAAAGTAATTTTGAATTATTTTTTATGTTAATGTTATCTATTATGTTATGAATAATTTTTTTATATTATAAGAACTTATTCATTCTAACTATTATTTATAGTTGGTTTTTTGTTTATTAATATGATTGTTATTTTTATTAATTTGATTTAAAATAATTTACAAAATTCGTGTTGTTAAATATAGTAATATACACTGTAATATCATTGTTGATGATTTTCCTTTAAAAGTTTGATAAGACATTTTCTTTATGTATTCATGTTTTATCATGTAGAATATTGGAAGGAAGTAATAAAAAACATTGAAATATATATTAAAAATTTAATGCATTCTACAAATTCGAAAGTAAAAGTCTTTAATGAGTTGAAACGTAAATTTAAAAATATGAAATACGATTAGAAGGTTTATTAATCATTTGAATGTTTGCTCTTGATGGTTCTTCCAAACTATTTTGAATTTAGCATGACATTTTTCTTTTTATATCGCTTAGTGAAAGCGCTCAACGTTTCTTCATCTTCAATATCGCTTGTTGTGATCTTCTCGTTGTGGTTTTCATCATTTTGTACATACTCTGATTTCTCTATCTGTTGAATTTCTTCTGATCTATTGATTTTTTCGACAAATACACTTGCATTCTTCTCTTGTCCATTCTTTGTTTTCTTTCTCTTTTTATCATTCTTTCTTTTTGGAAGTACTCTTTGAATTGCCTCCGCGACAACATATAATTTTTCTATTTTAATTTCGACTTTTCTATTTAGTGTAATTAGAAAGCAGAATTCATCACTTGTTTGTAGGCTAAGAGATCTAAAGTACTTTGAACTATTTTCTCCCTGAAAAGATAAATATATCATAATTAATTATTGTATATATAGTAAATTTATATAATCAAAATGTAATTACTTAAGAAATGTGTATAGATGAAACGTTAATACTGTACAGTTACCTCTTGGATTGATGATATGTAATCATTTACCGAACATCCAATGTATAATGTTGCTGCATCCTCAAACATTGTAATATATGCAATATCATCGTCTTGTACGACATGTATAAGCATTCGATACCTTGAAATTAGCAAAAATATTATTATTTTCTATCTCTAATCAATCACAAATAATTTGAAAATTGTGTAATAAGATGATTACCTTGGTGTGGTTTGAATATTTTCTTCATTACATTTTGTACATTTTGCAAATTCAGTTTCCTTTGAAATTGCAGTACCACATCTCTTGCATGATTCATACCACAATGATGATTTGTTTTCAACTTTAGTAACTCTTCCCTTGAAATAATAATATGTATCCTATGAAATAAATCGTTTAAGTTGTTAACTATTATTAGAAAAATGATTTGACTAAATATTATAGTTTTAATATACCTCAAAGAGTTGATCTCTGTTATGGATGATTTCCTTTAGGGTTACTTCCTTGGAGCTTTGTATTCTTCGCTTCATTTGCAGTTCAGGAATTTTGATCGGATCCCTATTTTTTATTAACCTGTAATAGTTTGAATGTTTAATCAAAATATTAATGAAAAGTAAAATATTTTATTGAATAGTTTGTTATGTATTCATTACCATTTCGACAAAGCATCAATCTCTTGAATATCTGGATTAATTTGTATTATTGACGCTGATGTTGTTTGCAGTTGAAGTTGACCTTGATACAAATGAAAGTAAATGAATGAGGTTAACCAATGTATAAACATTTGAGCAAACCAAATTAATATTGTAATTTTTTTGCCACAAGCTGTTTCGACTCCAATTCGTAAAGCTCTTAAATGTAATGTGAATTTCGTCTGATCTCTATTAAGATTGCTTATGTAAGTTGGTGTTTCAGTCGCCATTATAAAAATTCTCCTGCATAATATGCGATAATATCATTTAAATATTTTATAAAAAAAATACAAGTCAATAGTGAAAAGTGAAACAAAATGTGAAGAAATAAATACTTACTTTTAGTTTTGTCGTTGTATGAATTTTGATATCGCACAATGAATCTGTATGAATAAAGATAAAGTTAATTAGTTCTTGATGATAACAATATTTTAGAATATAGTTATAGTGTGTATTTTTTTTAATAGAAAAAAATAGAACTTACAAAGATTAGGTGCAAAAGATTTGTGGAATTCATATTTTGGAATGAGAGTTATTTATAGGCCACAAAATTTATTATGGTTCATGAACCATATTTATAATTCTTAAAAGATTATATAAATTTATAATTATTAACGTTAATTGAAATTTTATATTCTATGAATTTGTAATTCTAAAAAGTTGTTCAATGAATTTTAACATATGTACAAAGAATTTTATCATAAGATACTAAATATAAGTCCCACAATAATAATTATGACTAAAAGTACATCTGTAGAATTCATATATTATATGTTTCGATTTTTGCTTATGTTCAGTTACCGAAGTTGAAAGGCGTGTAAATTTATATATGCAGATATTTTTGTATTTAAACCAGTTTGTTATTTTCCATATATAAGTATCAAAAATGAATTTAGCTGTCTATAAGTGTATTGGCAATTATTTGTATACAACTTGTATGAAAAATGAAATATTTTGACATTAATTATTTGTATGTTAATTTTATCTTGTAATTATGGGCAAAATTTTGCAATGTTGAATTCAATGTATTTGAGTCCAAAACTAATTCAATAAATTAGTCTTTAATATTCGCAACATAAATAGATTGATGTAATTGCAGTATGATGAATAAAAAAACCTCAGATAAATGCTACACTTGGCAAATGCAATTCGTTTGTGACATTAATTTTTATTTGTGATTTAAAATATAACTAACTTAAGATTACATTCAGTCTAAGATCTACATTTTATTTGAAATGATTATTAGGATTACGACAGGCCATAATTATATATTGTTTAATAGTTATATATATTCTTTATTTTTATAGGCCATAATTTCTATATTAAGTTTAATATGCTATCAAATAGTTGATAGATGTTAGTTCCTATATATTTCAATTAGGTGTATTGAAAAAATTATCTGAATTTGAAGAGTTAGGATTTTCGATTGGCTATGATTTGATAAATTATTATTAAATAAAGTAAAATATTTATACAATATATCATTGGATAGATAATCGACTAATAATTAAGTCAAGAATATGATAGGAATTTACGATTGACTAACATTTCAATTAAAACTAATTTTTCTTAGGTACAAGTACTTAACATTTGAATTTGATTAATAGCATTTTTGTAAATTAGAGAAGTGCGTATGTTTTTATAAATATGAGTATGATTCAATCAAAGTATACATTGCACCATGGTAATTATTAACTTCAGCTTTTAAGTTCCTCAAAAGAATATACATTGAACAATGTTATTTATAATTTCATTTCATGAACATTCTTTTGATTGTAACATAATAACATTTTATTTAATTTGATGAATGCACTTATTTGAAACTTGAATTTATGTAAATAATTTTGTAATGTATGTACATTCTAAAGTTTTCTATAAATACAACTCTCATGCTTTGATAAATTTTCAAACTTAAGCTAAATTCTACTTAGAAAAGTAATAGAGATTTTCACTTTAGTACACAGATCATCAATGGCATTTCAGGTAGGAGACTTGGTAGAAATCTGCAGCAAAGAAAAGGATTTTGTTGGGTCATACTATGAAGCAACTGTGTTGAGAAAAATCCCGACAAGTAACCAATACATTGTTCAGTACAAAACCCTAATTAAAGATGATTTATCTGGGCCTCTGCGCAAGGCTGTTGTTGCAGATGAGATTCGGCCGAGGCCTCCACCCCATGATCAATCGAATGTTAAATTTTCATATGGTGATGTGGTTGATGCTGTCGATAATGATGGTTGGTGGGTTGGGAAAATTGGTGGGATTAACTTTGATGAAGATTAGTATTATGTTTACTTCCCTTTGTATAGGGCTTGGGTTAGGTATGACACAATTAAGGTCAGAGTCCATCACGAGTGGGAGAATGGAAGATGATACTCTGCCTCTAAATACTGAGATTGTTTTTCGTGTTATTTGGTTTTTTTAAGTGTATTTGTTTCAAATTGTTCTTGTGTTCCTACATTTCTAATATTCTTGTTATTGTAGTACTTATTTTGGTGAATTCTAATTAGAAATTTAGTTTTGATATAACTTGAATTCATACATTCGGATTGAATAATATAATATTTTGCATTGATTTGCTTTTTTAAAGAATATCCATTTTTTCAATGCATTTCATATAATTAAGTATTTAATGGTCATGTAAGAACACTGTTATCAACCATGGAAAAACCCCAAGTACACTTCGGAAACAAATAAACAAAAAGCTAAGTTAAAATTGCAGAGAAATAGTATAATATTAAGAAGCAAACACAAAGATATAATGACCGGAATATACAACTGGTAATACCTGTCGAAAATCTCCCCCGAAAATAATTACTTTTCCGCCGAAATCATTATTATTCCCAATAATATCCTTAAGTAACTCATTAACATTCTCAATAGCCCATCTTTTTGCCATTGGTGCTTCATCCCATATCAACAATTTTGCTTTACGTAACAATTGTGCAGCCCCACTTTGTTTCGTCATAGTACATTCACTTGATTCATTAACATCTATTGGTATTTTGAATCGTGAATGTGCTGTTCTTCCACCTGGCATTATTGCTGCAGCAACTCCTGATGATGCAGTTGCAAGTGCAATCATTTTTTTTAACCTTAGATGGGCTAACAATGCACGATATAAAAATGTTTTGCCTGTTCCTCCTAGGCCTTCAACAAAGAAAATTCCACCCTTTCCTTTTTGTACACAATTTATAATTTTGGAGAAAGCATCTCGTTGTTCTGCATTCAAATTGCGTTCTGCTTCATAATCTTCGGGCGGGATTTCTATTTTCAACTCATCTTCAATTTCTCTCAGAATATCTTGATGCATGTTATCTGTTTGATCATCAATTTTTGGAAGATCATACGGAGTTTATACATTTTCCCATACTGTCCAAGAAACTTTTCAAAGAATTCAAAGTTTTTGCAATTTGTACTTTTTCTGGTGTTCCATGTACTCTTCTAAATTCTTCAGAAAATGCCTCAAAAAATGCATCCCATAGTATTCTCACATCAGTACGGCCACAATAAACTAAAATAATTGCAAATAATCTTCGTAGTTCATTTGGCATTTGAAAAGTCACAGCTTCTTTTAAACATTCAACAATACTTTCATCAGACTCTAGGAGACCTTTTCTTTGGGCTGCTTCTTTGAAACTGGAACATCGGATTTCATTTACTGTTAGCAAATCTTTGAAAGATTTTGGTCCTCTAACATGGTTCAAGAGCATTCGAAGATAGTATCTTTCTCCTTCGACTGGATTTGCACCGTTAATTCGTCCAATGACATCTCCCTTCTTTCTCTCTTTCCAAATTTTAGCTTGTTTATCCCACACGTAATGCTCAGGAAATTCTTTATAAAGATATTTTCGGGCCTTTTCACTTTTAGAGCACAAGGAAAAGTACTCTGTGAGCATTGTCATAGAAACGTGATCCCATCTCAAAATATTTTCTAAATTTTGATTTGCCCAATAAGTAACATATTGTTGATTTGGGAGATGAAGCTGTAAATTAACAACTGATGGGTATATTTCATTCAAGTTAAATTCAAAGATTCTCCACATTGCTTCTTGAGCAGAGATCCAGCGAGCATCTTGAAACTGTTTAATTTCATCTACGATATTTTCATCTCCATTGTCGGTGATCTGGAAAGCTACTTTATCATGACCTTTATATATATATATTTGTACAAGTATTTCACAGCCTGCACCCCTGAACAAATCTCAACATTTATATGACAATTGTACCTTGATAAAAGGTAAGGACTATAAGGTACAACCCACTGATTATTGAGTTTAGTCTTACGAACGTTAATAGTTATTCCATTGTTTCTTCTTTTGTATATTGGATATCCATCTTTTCCCTGTAAAGTGCTTTCAGAATATTGTCTCGGATAGTGAAATTTGCAATTTCCATCAACCATACAAGAATTCTTTAAATTTTTCTCCCCACATGGTCCATGTATCATGTGCTTTATTACCAAATCATGAAGTACCGGATGTAAATCTTTATCTGGAAGTTTCGCACTGACAAATTGATCAAAATGATCTGGAGTTGTAATTTTATAATCGGATTTCAAAATTATCAGAATGTGAGCATGAGGCAATCCTCTTTTTTGAAATTCAACATGTACATGTGCTGCAACTTTCCCGAAAATTTCCTTCTTAAATAATTGATCTTTTAGATCTTGAAGCTTCGATCTGATAACTCTAGCGGTTAGATCTGGTCGATCTTGAGGTCGTTGACCATTATACAACTTCTCTTGTATTTCTTTCCACTCAGGATTACAAGTCATTGTAATGAAAAGATCCGGTTTTCCAAATCTTTGCACTAATGCCAGTGCATCTAGATATCGACGCCTCATATCTCTTGGTCCACCAATAAATGAAGTCGGGAGTACTAATCTTTTACCTACTTCATTTCCTCTTGACTCTCCTTTAAAAACACTATCCATTATCACTTGGTATAGTTCATATCTCAATGTTGATTGGTTATTACGGTAGTAATCCAACCGGGTCGTTTCCAATTTAATGTACATGTCTGTTGCATATTGCTGCAATAGCTTTCCAGCATACAGTAGTGTAAATTGCCTTGGATTTCTAATTTGCATTCTATAACAACTGTATTCTCTACATGACACTTTTTTAATATTTGGTTTGCCGACGACTGAAAAATAAATATAAACAAATTATGAAATAAAAAAATATCGAGAATGTTTAAATATTTTAAAATATTGGAAAACATTCAAAATTTTTGTACAAAGAATATATATTTTATTTATGTAAGTAAAATAAAAAAAAAAATCTTTTACCTTGTTGTTCTTGTGATATAACTGCATTTGCAGAACGTAGGTTTGATATTGTGGGGGTATCATTTGGAATTCCATAATTCACTGTTACGTTATAAATTATCAGAGTTCAAAAATAATTAGCTGAAAAATATAAATATTAAGTTTGGACCAATTTGGAACATGATTAAATGAACAAACTTTGGTCTCGTAATCTTATACTTGAGGAATTGCGGTTAGTGATTTTAACATATTTTCAGATATTAAGATTATTGAAAACATACCTTCTTCTTGCAAAATATTAGAAGTTGTATCATTCGAGTCAGGTGGACCTTGATCATTATTGACACTTGAATGATTCTCTACAAGAAATTTAATGGATATGAATATTAGAGAATGAAAAGACATACAAAAAAGACTGAACCTTTATATAAATGTGAATGTTTTTAGTTAACTTATTTTTCTTAATTTTTTGTTAAGATCAAAATAACCTATATTCATATTATAATATTAATAGTATAAAAGTATTATTCTAAAATAAAATTACATATTTTATTTTATAAATTTTATATTTCATGAACATATAATATTAATAGTTATCAAGTACCTTGTTCATGATCATGATTACTTGATTGCGCTGGACCAGTATCTTTACTTGAACGAAGGGAAACAAGCTTTTCAATATTTTGATGCCATCAATTTTCACCTTTGGGGAAAAGAATTGGATATTGCAGGGGTCATAACATCCATAATAGTGTTTTATTCTGTGCCTATTACCCGAGTGAGCATGAACTACAATATCCCATTCAAATGGCATAGTCGCATTATTTCCTTCAACCCATATAGCTGCAACTTGATCAGCTGATGGGGAATTATAGACTCATTGATCTAATCGTACATCTTTCGAAATATGAAGTTTCACATCGTTCATTGAAGTCTTTATGGGTTTTTTCACAGTAGTTTCACATAAATTTGCATCTTGCATTATCTTCATCCTATTCTCAACCTCGTTGTCAGTATCAATGAAATACAATTGGAAAAACCCTAGGCCTTCTTCTCTTGGTAGTAAACTTGGTAGATCGTGATAACACATTCCTTGTGCACGAAAAGTGTAAATTCCTCGTCTTGCAGATGCAAGTTCCTTATCTAACTTCACACCAAAGGATGTAAACGAAAATATCGAATTGAAAGCACGTATATAATTTCGAAATTGGATAGTATCTTTCTCTTGCGATGTAAATAGCTCATACAATTCATCAGATACTTGAATAGGTGCGAGCTTAATTGTACCACTACCGCAACAAAAACCCGGAGGTTCATATTCAAATTTTACAGCACAACAATGTTTGCAGTTCGAAACAATTTTTAATTCATGTAACTCCGATGTCAAAGGATCATGGTTTGTGAACCTATAATAAAAGTACAAATAAATATAGTTAAGTGTTGCGTATTTCATGTTGCTTAAATTAAACTTTAGATAGGTAACCTGGTGATTGTAATGGAATCATTTGAGCTTTAAGAAGCCAAGGGATTTTTGAATTTTGGTCATTTCGATTTTTCATGGACCCTTTTGAGGAGGATGTGCATCTACTTTGCTCATTTACGTCTCCAGTTGAAGAGTGTGAACGCATTCTTCGCTCTTTCCGTAGCTGATTCACATGTGCGCTATACTTTCTTTTATCCTCCTCACTCAAGTTTTGGTAGTGACTTCTCTTTGCCGCCATTATTGGCATATTTGTGTTTTTAGTTTTCTTGCGTTCCTTAACTTTATCAATATATTCTTGTCGTTGGCTACTGTTCAAGTTGGCATATTTTCTTTTCATCGAATCCAATCTTCTTTGTCTTGATACATCTATTGTAATACAAAATAATGTCACATGTTTTTGTAATCATGTAGCATCATATTATGAAAGATTAAGTAATATAATTTTTTATATATACCTCAGGAGGTATCCAATAAAGAAGATTGATTATGCATGATAATGTTTTTAAGAAATCTCTCATGAAAAATTAATAGGATCAAATTGTGAGTGTCATAAAGAATATCATACAAATTTGTTAAACAATATAATAATTAAACTAAATAAACTTATAATATCTTTCAAATTCAAATAAAATATAATGATACATGTCCTTGAATTCAACTTAGGAATATAACCAATTCTAATTGGGAATGAAAATTTGTTAAGTTAGATAACCTCATATGCCAAGTTTCGATTTCAGTTGTGAACGTCCTTGATCTGAAAAGCTACACAAATATATTCACTAATTGATAAGTTTATTCACTTAAACTATCTCCAATTAGAATAAATTCAAAATTGAACTTCACTGTCCCTGTGTTGATTGATAAGTTTTTTTAGAGATCATGTATTTAAAAATTATAAGTTATAAGTACATAATTCGTAATTTGAAAATATTGGATTCACACTCTAATAATCTACTGGTGGAAAGGATAAATATGAAATTTAAGATTTGTTTTTAGACGACGTCAATACATTCTTTTAATTTTCTAATAAAGTGGGGATCATAAGATTTATTATAAGAGATGGATTAGTGTGTATTATATGTTCAAGAAAATAGAATTAATTATTATACAAAATAATTTTAATAGTTAATGCAACTATCCTAAAAATAGTACAATAATATTATTTGCATGGAAAAAGCTTCTGAAAACCACATAACACTTCTTTCCATTACAAATCTCACATGTAGCATTTGAGGTAATATAAATGAATTAATTATCTAAATGAATTGCTTGGTTTTAATTTCGTGTATTTATCAATAAGATGTACTATTTTGTGTTATACTCAGCTTGTTATATGTTTGCATGCGAGGGTGGTTGTGTGTGAAAACAAAAAAACATTATGATTGAGAATTAATTTTATAATATATTTCTGCCACTGTCAAATTGAATAATTCCAACCTTGGGACATGACTCAATACACACATTTCTAATCAAAGTGATCATGGTCTGGCAGACATTTCTTCTGACACATACATTTATACAATATTACAATATATTAAAGTAAATTTACCAAATTGTAAGTATTCGAATTATGTCTTTTAGTAGATGAGGTTGTTGTACATGAAAGCTACAGCAACGGAAATCAATAATGTTAATGCATCACAAGTACAATATCATAATGTTAAAATACAAATTAACTATATTATTAGATAATATACAACACAATAAGAAGCTAAATAGTATAGATGCTTAAGCTCCACATCATTAATGACCAATGGAGAATTGCTTCTCGTAATTCAGGCAAGAGATATCAGAGTGTAAAAATAATTAAAGTTTTTTTTAGTCAATTCAACCTAACTAACCGACGTTAACTACTAATCTTCAATGACTGTAGATTTTTTTACCACTACATTTGGCATAATTTCTTAACAAATGGGCAAAAGCTTGTTAGACATAATGAAATTATTTAATTTACCATCCTTAATTAATCGTCATTATCACTTGACCTCTTGCTCTAACTACAATTGCAAAGTAAATGGTAACAGAGAGGATTGAGTTCAATGAATAATAATTCAGGAAGAAAAGAAAATGAAGATTAGACAGCATTTACAATATATCATAGAGGCAAAGAAATCATAAGGCATACATATAACATATTACAATGACATAATGAAATCATAAGGCATACATATACCAAGCTTAGATTCTTTGGCTCAAGCAATTAGAAAGGATGAAACGGATCCCCGAGGCCGAAAATCTCGTAAGGGGTGGAAGTATTCCCTTAATGTCACTTGCTTCAGAGTTAATTATTAATTCATGAACATACTAAGTTAAAAGTATGCATACAATGAACAATATGAAATATTAATTATAAGTTAAAGTTCATGCACATTAATTTAAAACTAAAAATACAATGTTATATTAAAAGTATACATACGTTGAACAATACGTAATATTAATTATAAGTTAAAGTTCATGGACACTAATTTAAAACTAAAAATACAAGGTTATTTTGGTCTTTGTAAAAAGTATATATACAATGAACAATATATAATATTAATTATAGGCTAAAGTTCATGCACACTAATTTAAAACTAAAAATACAATGTTATAGTTAAAAGTATGTTTATTGTTAAATCAAAATTATTTAGAATAAAAAATACTTACAATAATAGTATGATATGATGGGAGAGATTGCTAAAGTTTCCAACAGATACCCAATGATGAGTTTTAATTATGATTTGTAAATCCGATTACGATAATTTATAGAGGCTAATATGTCTGCTAATTCAAATTCAAATAATCAGTTGATAACCCTATCCTAAATAGAATAAATTTGAAGATATGTGTCTTAATTTTAATAGGAATGCAATTGTTGACCTAAATCTTTGCTAAATTTTCTTAATTCACGGCATAATGGAATTTAATGATTAAGTATATATTGTTTTTAATATGTCTTTTTCTTTTGTTCTATTAAATATCTTTTGCTAAATTGTCTACATTCACGCCACAATGGAATTTAATGAGTGTAATCTTTTTTTTTCCTCATTCGTTCCATTAATTTTATATAGTATCTTTATGCAATTATATTCATATATGTTTTAATTGTAGTGTCCTAATATAATTACACTTCTTATGCAATTTTATACTTTTACCATTAAAAATTGAATTATATAATATGTATATGTATATATATAGATTAAAAAAGATAGTTGTAAATAAAAAAATGAAGCCAACATTGAGTAAATGACTTTTAGATTACTCATTTACTCTAATCTTTGTAAGTATTGGTAATCCATTAACTTTTGATATTTACTATTATCATCAAATTTGTTGATTTTGTACATTTCTATAAAAATTTATTTCATACTAAAAGAACTAATATTAGCATATTGTTAAAAATTATCTTTCTTGAAGAACTCGTTATTTAATATATTTCATGGTGACCACCTAGAATTCCAAATTTACCAAATTCATCTTAACAAATTTTTGTATTTATAATCATAAAAATCATCTTTAATTCACCCCTAACATTATAATATGAATAACTTAGTTGCCTAACAAATATATATATATATAGATATATTGAAGGCTAGCTTTATTACAAATTTCATTAATAAAAAAAATTGATCATTATAAAATGTATAAGCATAATTGAGAATTATAAATTATATAACTATCTGATCGTCAATAATAAATATTATTAAACGCTAATGCATGGATGTGTGTATAATATATATAATTAATGAATAATTAGAATGGCAATTGTGGATGGCAATAATCTTTCACTTTACTTTATTGCTATTCCAACTCTTAAACCTAAAATCCAGGACTTCAAACTTCAAAGTGAAGCTCCATACTCCATTTTACTTCCTAATTACAAATTTAAAACTAAAAGGAAATGATAATTTCTTTCTAAATTAGTCCAAAATTTCAACTTTTACGTGGCAACACTTATTTCTTCTCTGCCAACGATGATGTTCCTGTTGAAACTGTCATGAATAGGTTGAAAATGGCAACCCGGAAAGTGTTAGTGCAGTATGATTTCATCGCAGGAAGTGTGCCGGCAAAGCCCGCCTTTGGTTTGGCATTTTGACAACCTTCAATCTCTAACTTTCTTGCATCAAATACAACTAATGCTGAATGAGTTATTTCTAGACGGTCAACACCAGTAAAGGTGGTTTGACAAGGCATATAACAAAAAACGAAGGAATGTGAGTTCGTTTGGTGAAAAAGGTGTGCGCAACGTGATGGCCAATGGATATACCATATATATGAAGAGAAGAGTAGTGCGAGTGAATTGTATGTGACTCACTAAACCATTCATATTCACCAAATACATTTTGTTTTAATAATAAACTCCACTTAATATATGTATTAATTTGAAGTTCATGCATATACATTTCATAATAATAACAATTATTTTCTTTTTATTAGAGGATAATAATATAAATGTGCACACTAATTTATTTAAAACTAAAAATACAAGATCTAAAAATATAAAAAGTATACATACAATGAACAATATGTAATATTAATTATAGGCTAAAGTTCATGCACACTAATTTAAAAATAAAACATTGAACAACATGTAATATTAATATGTCATATTAATTATAAGTTAAAGTTCATGCACACTAACTTATTTAAAACTAAAAATACAAGGTTATTTTGGTATTTACAAAAAATGTTAAACTAAAAATACAAGGTTATTTTGGTTTTTACAAAAATATTAAGAAATGTAAATCATCTATATGGATTCACACTTTTATAATAGTTATAGATATAGATTTCAATGTATAAAAACCAATTTTACGTGCGAAGCACGTGCATTCTACTACTAGTAAATCATATGTGACTTGAATGGTTCCATATTTATAAAAATTTATTTGTTTAATATTAAATTCCGCTTAATATATACATTGAATAATCTTGCTAAATATTAATTCCATGTTCATCATTTATGAGGATTCACTTGAAAATATTAACAAATTAATTTTCTCTTTATTAGAATGTAAGATAATTTATGATTATATGGTTATTTTGGTCATATATAGCAATAAGGCTAAGAAATTTATTAGAATGTAAGATAATTTATGATTACATGGTTATTTTGGTCATATATAGCAATATTGCTAAGAAATGTATATCATTCTTACTTGTAAATCATACAAAGCATTCATACTTTTCGAATTGATATTGATATAGATTTTGAATTTAGTTTTTCACTGACTAGATCTATGTGCTCTTGAAGCATAAAGGAACAATCTTGTACAAATATTGGATTATGTCAATGTATATGTATTTTTTCCGGCAAATTAAGAGCTCTTATTCTAGTCCAAGAAACAAATGTCAAATGTAACTTATCTGACTTTAGAAGACTATCTTTTGTCCAAAAACCAAGAAGAAAGAATAATCAAAAAGTGCTCTTATGGCTCGAACTCAGATTTTGCGCCCATTGAAATTCTAATATAACTATATAGAAGACTCTTTGTTAGAAGTTTGATAAGTATTTCGTTCTGGTATGAAACCTTTAATGCATGTACAAATATTGGACATATAATAAGTGGCATAAAGTATAGGGAAAAAAAGGAATTAGACTCAATGACACGTGCTCTGCACGTGCGTTAATTTCACATATTAAAAAAAAGGAATTATTACTTATTTGCCTGACCGAGTGACATTAAATTTTAGGGATCATCGAAATAATGTAACTATAATAGATTATTTATTTGAAACTTTTTGAAGAAAAAAGATTGTGTAGTACATAAACTAAATGGTTGTACAATTGGATAAACAATGAGTTACGTTATCACTCATTAGATATAGTTCTAATTTATCATTAAGAAATTTAGCAAAAACAAATGTATTTACACAAGTTGCACAATTTTTGCACGTGCATTATTCACATAGAAAACTTAAACATAACTTAGTTATTTGACAAAATGACATTATATGAATAGTTGATGTTTTACACTTTTCTCAAAGTTCATTCTAATAATTTTTCTTATTTACTTATTTATATATACCACTTGTGGTCTTAAATGCCTTGCTCAGTCATTAACTATTCAACATCATAATGTAAATTGTAGATGACTCAAATACATTATGTGTATAATTAATCGTATGACATTAGACATTAGAAATTTATTTTTAATATTTTTTACTGAACTAAGATACTAAATCAGATTTTTTTTTTTTTAAATTTGAAATATCATTTAAATTTTAGCAATCTGTTTACATGACTAATTCATATGAAAATATTTTTAAATATAAAAATGTTATTGAAGAGAAATTCAATTCGAACTCATAAGTTACTAAATTGAAAATCCTAGTAGGCAAATAAAATTTAAATGCAGAGATACAAGACATTTATCGATAGATTTGGTTTTGTGCCTTAACACTAAAGAAACATTGTGATAGGAGGTCACATGTTTAATGTAATCAATATATGTTTGGCAATTACAATGTTCAAATCGACATACATTGATTGTAATTAATTTGCAACCCTCGCATTTTTTTTAACTCTTGGGCAACCTTAACATACTTTTCCACTTTCTCGCTATGTAACGTCATTGCAGGTTAATCTCAAAGTTGAAAGCTAACATAATTAATGATAACTTATAATTTCTTCTTATTTCACATGTTTGATAAAGTAACTTCCATGGTAACTAATAATATATTTGCAATTTATCATATTTAACGACCATCAAACAATATATAATTTAGTGTATGCAACTCGTAGTATTCCTAACTTCATAATGTACAAGCTAGAATATGTTTGAAAACTGAAAACATTTTGATTGTATAAAATTGATGTTTTTACTTATATGTGGTTTGACGTGTTTTGGGTATTCTTATTAATTTGTTTAAAACATTACACCTCGATATTAAAATATGAATAAAGTGATACATGCGTTCTAAATATTGAGAGAAATATACGCATACGTGAAAGTACTTTAATACAAAATAATTGAATGCATTGATCATTGTGTTCGATATTTTAAGACAAATATATAAATAAGTCAAAGCACTATTACTGATGGTAAGTTTATATAACTAGCAAAAATGTGATAATAACATGGTTGTGATGTAATACAAATCTTCTTGTAAAGTACATGCATCTCATCTTTCAAATGAAAAATATGATGACAGATTATGATGATTTAAATGTTATCTTTTACCTAAAGATATTTTATTATTCTATTAATAAGAATAACATTACATTTATGAAATTATACTCTATGAAGAGTTTCAAGAGAATATACAATTTTTAAAGTTCATTTACCTGCTCAATAAAATAATTAAACACAAGTAACACGTGCTTTGCACGTCCTTTAGTTTCACATATAAAATAAATTTAATTTAAGTTAATTAACTTGAAGATATGACATTGTGTCATTACTGATTACTGAATAAGATGAAATCATAAAATGCTAACTTTGAAGTCTGGTGGTAAAAAGAATTTGTTTTGCATATTGCTCAATCATTAAATTTCTAATGTGGTAATACAATGAATGAGAATTGCTCAGTAACATGATGTGTATTTTAACACATCATAAGTTAGAATTTCATTTTTAAAATTTTTTGATTGAACTAATGTATTTAAATCAAAAAGGTTTTAGTATGAACTAAGTTTATTTTTAAATTATAATAATCTTTTAATGTGACTTTCGATTGTTGGAACTTATTATTTCGTTTTGAGCATACTACATCATATAAAAAGAATTCTTAATATAAATATGTTAATGAGGAAAAATTAAGTTCAAAAACAAAAGTTTACCAAATAAAAAGTGCTAGTAGATAAACAAAATAGAAGTGTAGAAACACAATATCTATATATATATATATCTTTGTGATACTATTGTGTCTTATAAGGAGATTACATGTTTTGAATGTAATCAACACATGTTTGGCAATGACAATCTTCAAAACGACACATATCACAACCTAAGCACACACATTGATTGCAACCCTCACATTTTTGAATTCTTGGACAATCTTTACATACTTTTCGACTTTCTCGCTCTTCAGCATCATTGCAGGTTAATCTGAAAGTTCACAAAGAACATAATCAATGATAATTTATAATTTTCTTCTTATTTTCACATATATTTTTAGATTTCATGACAACAAATAGTAGATTTACAATTCTATTATATTGAAGATCGTTAAATAGTCATGTATAATAAGGTGTATGTGGCATAATTTGATTATTGTATGTAAGTAATACCTTGTTCCTAACTTCATAAAATAGAATGTCGAATTTTGTTTGAGGACTTGAAACATGATTAAAACAAACATGCATACTCTTCATATATAGTAAAAATGTTTTAATTTGTTTATCCTTACGTGTAATTTGGCATTGTCTGAACCTATCCAATTATTGTCAATGAGAGCATCGTGATAGATCCTGCAAGCCTCTTTACTTCGAAGAGCAAATCGGCGCTCTTTGTTACATCGAGAACAACGAACAAATTCATCTCGATGAGTTATTTCACGTAAAGGTCGTTGAAAAGCATGTGTGTAGTATTTCGACAAACAAGTCCTCCACATTGTCCGTCGTATCTAAACACCCAAATTTGACTCATCCAATTCTTACGTGAATTCGTTCTCCCAGCATGTTTGGCAAATTCAGCAGGGGACAAATTTACTAAGAGATCGAAACTGAATAGTCATTTTGTAACATGTATGACATATGCCCCCAAGGAACTAGGGACATTACAAATAACAACATAAAAACTTTATAAACTGGTGGTAGTTGATCAACTAGTGTCTATTAATTACAAGCTTTTAATGGTTCGTTACATAAGAAGTTTATTAAAAGGATTTTGGAAAAATAAATAGACTATATTATTAACCTATTTATCATTGGTTTTAGTGCAAAACAGGTGCAGTTCTGGAGTTGCAGAATAAGAAGTATTATTCATAGATAAAATTTAGTAAAATAAAAATACCATTAAATTTAAATCTAATTGTAGCTAATACAAACCATATAACAATTTTTAAATCTATCTATTTAAACCAAATATTTGTTGATCTATTGAGAGACTTGAAATATTCTTAAATATATATACATCATTACAATAGCACAATGTATGGCTCACCAAATTATTTGTGCATATTATATACATAGAGTGTGCATGCATAGCTAATATGTTGTAGAATCATATGTATTTTTTTCAGCTATTAAATATGAATTTTATTGGAATATATTTTTAACTAAACAAAATAGGAGGTGCCTATGAATAATTAAAGGTATAATTTTACGTCAAAATAAACCATGTAAGTAATATATGGCTCACCTGATAATTGTGGAAGAATATTTGATTTTGTCAACAACTATTGCATAATTATAAGTGAGAAACTGATAATCCTTTCGCATAAGCTATTGTTAAATCTAATATTTCATTTGGTAGATAACTACTATATAAATTGAGTACTTGAAAAAGAATCAAACATGTTGCATTAGATTGAATATTCAAAAAAGTTAACTGAATGAAATGCTCTATGCATACTAAATCTTAAAAGAAATATATAAATAAATGAACATACTTGTAAACAAGATAAATGTATAAATTTATTTATGGATACTTAATTTTAACAGGAATATATAAATAAATAAATAAATTAACTAATAGAACTTATGATAATTATATTATAAAATTAGGTAAGAAAACACAATAATAACATGTCTATTATGCAATTTGTTTATCTTAAGAAAGACATTATTGCTATCACTAATTGTTTTTTCTTCAAAAGAACGTACTAGCTATCTTCACCAAAATTTTCTTAGAAAATAATATAAATTTGAGCTATAAACATTTACAGAACACAAGATAGACGAAAAATTAATGTTTTTCTCATATTATATTCAAGGGCATGAATAAATAAATATACTTGGCAAATGCATCTTAATCCAAAATGCTTACTTCTCACCTTTCCAAGAAAAAATATGATAATAGATTATGATGTTTTGAATGGAAGCAACTTTTATTTAATATGATTTCTTATTCTATTAATAGGAATAGTTTGCCATTCATAACTATGAATACTTTTAACTTTTAATAGAATTGAGTGGGAATGGAATGATATAAGGAATGGAATTAAGATGGGAAAGGAATGATATTAATTTCATAAATACTATGATTGGTATACTCAGAGAATGAGAAAAGAATTGAATTATTATTTATTTATTTGTTCCAATCAAACAATTAGTGATAAAAAATAAATTTGAGAAATGTGATCTTTTTTTATATATTTTATATGTTTTTTATATTCGTATATTTGTGTTATTTATTAAACTTGAATACAAATTTGTATCCAATCTAGTTCTTTTAAATTTAAATGATGTGAGATTTTAAAACTTTCATTTAAAGAAAAATAACAAGTGACACGACGAAAAAAGTGGAGAAAGCAATGAAAGATGAAAAATGTATTATTGTCTATACAATAATCCACGTTTTCTATTACTTTTTTATCGATAAACTAGTTTAAGAATGATGTATTATTTATTAAACGCACTTATTTTAAATTTTGTCAATGCAATTTTGTATGTTTTCCCTATTCTTGTTACATTTGAAATTAGATTTATTATCATTAAAGTAATTCTTATTGATGAAAATATTTTCGACTGCGTACGAAAAATAATATGCATTTTTTTGTTCTTTCAATGCATTTAAATATTTTTTTAATTTATTAATATTTATATTATTTTAAAAATAATTTAAGATAATTAATCATAAGTAGAATATATATATATATATATATTGCATTCGTTAATTTTTCAAGACTTTTTTACTAGTGTGAAAAAAAAAATTTATCACAAGAAACAAAAAAGTTAAGTCACAATAGATAAGGAATAGCTAATACCAAGGGGGATGGAAGGTATCACTATTCCCATACTTATGGGAATATGAATTCCAACAGGAATGACCATTCCCGACATAAAAACATACCAATCATAGGAATGGGAATGAATTCAGGAATGTTGATTCCATTCCTACCTCATTTCAGTATACCAATCATGCCCTAAGAGAATGCACAAATTTTGAAGTTGATAGCAAATGAATTATATATATATATATATATATATTCACTTGTTTTTCTTAGATGTGTTGCATTTCGTATTATTATTCAATGCATGATGAAAAAAATACTACAATGTATTTACAAAATAATATTAAATACATATATGTATATATATTAGTAAAATCCGCGCGCGTTGCACGTGGTCTACAATGTTTTTTCGATTTTTTGCATAATCATGTTTTGCTTAATATATCATTCATTTGCTTATATAATATAATAAAACAAAATTTGTAACTTATAGATTTTATTATGCTGATGAAATATTTAACTTGATGGTATTTCATAAGCACTAACAATACTAAACTGCATACCATTCTTAATATATTTCTAGTTTATTTAATAATAAATATATTTATTTTGCTCCTATGTTATGTTTGTTTCAATGCAAAAATTTAGGACATTTAACTTAGACATTTGAGAGACTGCTAGCTAGATGGTACGTAGTAGACATTATGAGTATTTTAATTTGTTACAAAGAACAAATTTTATAAGGTTTGTAAGCATCTAAAATTACATCAAAAGGTAAATTTTTCTTTCAAAATTTGCTATAGTAATTGTTAAAGACATACGAACTTTTGTTATTGGCATTTCAACTTTCAATTTATTATATCGAAAGGACAAAGAACCCTTCAGTGTTCAAAGAAAACTTTTGGGAATAAGTTATTGTATTCGTACTAAATCTATATAGTATAAACACGTTAAAATCAATGCATCCTACAAAATCTAGAAGTATGAACAACGACACAATGAAGAATGTTATTGGAACTTACATTGTACCCATACAAATATGAAAAGGTTTAATTATACAATATTCAGATAAATTACTTGAAATAATATATATTTTCTTCTTGATATACGTGGATGAAATATAACTTATATAAGAGCTTGTAATTACTATAAGTTTCGACAAAATCTTAGAGATCATGAAACACCACATCAGTCCAGTCATAATACAATTGGTAAGATTTTAAGCATTAGTCAGATTTTATCTAAAAACTTGGAATACGATTTTTTTACCAATTATCGAATATATCCATGAAAATGTCGGAATATTAAAAATTTGTTTTTTTAGTGTATAACCGCATAACTCTTACTATGTGATTTATCATATCAAAGACAATTATGATGAAAGAATGACATTGTGAGATATATTTATGTCCGCCTAAGCCACCTATTCTATTATATGACGGACATAACAAATTTAAAATTGTTCTATATAAATTAAATTGGTCAATATCTTTACCTATTAAGAAAACATAGACAAAAGTGAATTATTCTGTCAAAGTCTTCTTACGTTGTATTAAGTTTAAGGTTAAGGAAGAAAATCCGTTTTTACGTGCTAATGCATGTGCATATTACCAATTTAGAGTAAACATGTTAAAAATCTATTCATCCTACAAAATCTAGAAGTATAAATAACCGGAGCAGATCTTCTATCCCACAATGTGTACCACATTGGTGTCACATCATTGTGGGATTGACAAGTGTATATTTATTTGAATTATTATTTATATTTTATTTTTAGATTTACACTTGTCAATCCCACAATGATGTGACACTATTGTGGAATAGAAGATTCGGTCCGATAAATAACGGCATAATGAAGAATCTTATTGGAATTTATAAGTGTAACAATATTAGTAAGAAATTATTTAATTATACGGTATTCAGATAAATTAATAGAAATAATATATGTTCTTTTCTTAATATATTGGATGAAATGTAAGTGTTTGTAATTCTAAAAGTTTCGATAAAATCTTAGAGATCATCAAACACCATATTAATTAGTCCGGTCATAATACAATCGGTAAGATTTCAAACACTAGCAAATTATCTAAGAAACTTGGGATACAATTTTTGTTACTAGTTATCGAATTAAGAAAACATAAGAAAGTAAATTACCTTCAAAGTTTTATGCTACATTAAAATTTAAGGTTAAGGGAGAAAAGCTTATTTAAGTCCAAATAATCAGCTACGGTGAATCAAGATTATGGGTAATTCCGCGTCAAGTAAATACCTTATTATTTACGTAAAAATATATTTATGCAAGATCTTAATTTGATGCTAATTCAAATTTTATGACCTTAATGCTTTAAGTTTACAGAATGTATCATAATATAATAAAATTTAGTTTGTAGCGCGACAACCTTTTTTCTCTTGCTAACTGTCATCAATAAGATTAATTTTACTAATCACAAGGATAATTCTTTCTTTTTGGATATTAATATATTATAATTATATATAATAATGTTTTAGTTTTACAACAAAGTGTAGTACATTTGAAAAAAAGAAAAAGGTCGACATGTAAAGTTTGAGGGTGACTGGGTGATGGTTCAATTTTTTGCCCGCTTTTTAATACCTTTTTCTAAAAATAAAACAAAAGAAAAATATATATAAGGGTCAGCCCTTACTATTGTCCGATTCCGTCACCTTAATAAAGGGTCCAAAATCGGCCTGGCCGTTTTTCCTTAAGAGGTCAGGTCGATTTGGCCGCTTAATATAGATGGCCCATTAACACTCGTTAAAGTCATCTTCATAAACATCATAAAAAGATTAAACACATTAAAAAAATGCCAAAAATATATACAAATCCAAATGGGCAACAAGAGTACTAATAATAACTTGAAGAAAAAAAACCCGAATTAGTTCTACAAATTAGAATTAAGTATATATGACAAGGTAGAAATGAAGACTATATATTCTTCACAGCTGGAAAAACATCATCTCCATCAGTATCTTGGCCTGTTGATCCTTTGAAGAGCAAAATAGAAAGACTTCCAATGCAAAAATGGATAAAACAACCGGAACAATGCGTAACAAACGATCCAAAATCTGTCCCAACTATACACTGCCAACCCCCTCCATAAACTCTATCAAATTCCTGCACTTCAAGTTCAATTCACAAACTGAGTATATATATACAAAACAAATATTGATGTTTTTAGAGCTATATTTTAAAAAAATAAATTATTGTTAATATTTTGTATAGTTTTGTTTACCTTCTTAAGAAATCGAGCTATTTCAGTGGCATCTGTGACATCAAAGAAATCAAGTGCTTTAGCTGCCAAATCAAGTGCATCTTGCTGCATGTCTTGCAGCATATCTGTCTCCCCAATAACTGCTTTCCCTTCTAGCATTTTTTTTTTCAATAATTTAAAATAAATATTAAAGAAGAAATTCAGAATATTTTTATACTCCTCAATCTTTGGGGACTATATATGGAGGAGAAGTAATAAAGGGTTAGAAAATATAAAGTGAACCATATGATTGGAATTCTATTTATGTGGTGCCAAAAGTTTTTCCATATTTATGATATGCTCTGGCATTATTTCGAATGGCTATTTCAATTTGAACCAATTATTACTGAATGGATGATCATATGGTCTATTTGGCTCGATGGGGATTGGATGCCACGTTAGTTGCATACGTATCTTGAGTAAGGTTGGAAACATTGTACATGTTAAAAAACCATGTATGATTCTTCTTCATCCACGACACTCACATTTTGGTGTTTTATGGTTGATAATATCCTTTTGGGAGTTAATTTTTCTAAATAAATGTTGTATTTTAATTTTTATGTTACGTTCCGCGTTTTTTAAAAAGCATGAGTGGGGCCGGCTTCGAGCGCGTCCCGAGGTGGGGCAGTGAATAAAATGTTCGGGGCAATGTTGAGAGCGAAAGTCTTGGACGTAGGTCCCATGCGTCTTTTTTGCGCCCCCGAAGCGTGGGGCGTATATGCCAATGATGTATCAGCAAAAAAAAATTAAGCAAAAAATTGAAGTATGAACTATTTTAAAGTTAAATTAACCATATTTCTACCTCAATTTAGAGTCTGTTTAATATTTTATTAAAAGTTTTATTCAATTAATTCAAACAATTAAAAGTCATTTCAAATTCATATCAAATTTTTAAAAACGCTTTTCAGATTTTCAACAAACAATTGGGAAAAACTCTTTTTTTTTTCATGCATGACAAGTTAAAATTTAGAAGTCTTCAATTTTAGAAATTTTCATCCAATAACAAACTTTGTATTTTTTTTTTCTCTTTAATATTCTTTCAGAAATTTTGGAGTTTCAAGTGTATTTTTTATTTCTTTCTAATTTATTTATGTCATGCTTAAGAGAACTTTTAACTTGCATAATTAAATATACTAATTTTGAAAGTCTATTTATCGAAATTTATTAACTTCATTTTCTTTTGAAATTTTGTTTCCAAAATTAGATCAAATTTATATATTATTTATATATTTTATTAATATTAAAATAGAAAATTCGCGGAACATATAAACTCCACTCTATGCCTTTTTAAACATTGGTTACTTTTGAAGTATCAGATGAAAAATAAATAAATTAAATTAAAAAGTCTCAGTATTGAACTTGTAACAAGGGTTACGTATTGAACTGTGGATACTAGTATATTACAAAATCTAATGTACTAAACTTGTAACAAGGTTACCTATTCAATCATAGATGCTAGTATATTATTTAGTAATGGAAGTGAAATAAATTAAAATATTTCAAATGATGTTTTATCTCAAATTTCATTTGATTTACAACTACCTTGAATTTTATAAATATAGTGTATGTTTATATTAAACAAAAATATAATTAAAACATAATTTAGAAATTGTGATATAAGATTGATTAAAAAAATGGAAAAAAGTAAAAAAAAAAAATAGATGCTTTATTTTTATTTATTTTTTGATACAAATTAAGATGCTTTATGAGAACAATAAAAAAAGCCATAATTTGATGCGTGTTCAAAAAAATATTAATGAAAAACAATATAATTAATTAACTTCTAACCTCCAAATACTTGATAAATTTTAACACGTATCAAACATCTAATACATAGAATAGGAGATAGAATAGAGATTTGGAATAGAAAATCTTATTCCAAACACCTGATAATATAATTATTAATTGTTGCTGCATAAAAACAATATTTACAAGAAAGGAGGGGCATTCTTATAACATACTTTTACCTCACAACCAATGACCTATACTACATTATTCTTCTCTAAGCTCTCTGAGAATTTTTCCCATCATCTCAGAGGAACAAAACACATATTCGCATGGATATGGCTCTAAAATTCCATAAGAGAGGAATATATATGTGTCACCGCCATTCGCAAGCACCAAAAACCGACATGCAATTCATACCGAATCGACAGCCTCAACCTGCTGCCGAGCAAGATATTTCTCCCTTCGTTCTTTCTGAAGATTAAGATATAAAAGCACAAATATAAAACAATCACATAAAAGCCGAAAAGTTTTCAATATCTTATTGGAAAATAGAATTTTGGGCAATACATAAATGGTTAATGTTCATACTTACCCATTCATCTATAACAAGACCTTCACCAACTACAGGTGGAGCTGTGTCTGCTGCTGAAGGCTTCTTGCGAGTTTCCAAGGCAGCATCGGCTTCAGCCAGTTGACGTTTCAGCTTTTCAAGTGCCTTGATCACAATGAATATTGTCATGAGATGGAAATATGGATAATGATTAACATGCAAGACAAATTGATAGTGTAAGTAAGTCTTACAGGATTAGGGCGCTCTGGATCCAAGAAAACAACCCGCAATACACGTTCAACAGTGACGTGATCTATTTGTTCATCAAACTACAGAATAATCCAAAGAATAACCCATAAGATAGGTAGGAGTCAACAGTCCTAACACGCGTATAATGACCTTATTGACTATTAAAGGGGAATAGTCCAGTTCCATTCGGAATTTGAAACTGTATCAAATCCATGTATATAATTTTTTTTTTTTGCTCATTTGAAAGGGCAAGTCTATGAAATGATCAAAACAATCTTCTAAAAGAACAAAGGAGTAAGAGAACACTAATCACTACAACATAGGTTAGTCAAGTTTTCATCCTTTAAAAGACTCATTTAGCACCCTTGCTGAATAAGATATGAACAATTTGAGCCAAACACATAATCCTTACTAGGCTATTAATATATTATATCCTCTTTTCCCTTTACAAATATTCTTCAATGGTGATCATGAGATGAACATGTTGCTTAATCCCTAAATTGGAGAGCAAATAAAATGAATAGAAAGTTATGCACAAACCCCCTTAACATATTGTGTAATTACCAAAATTCCCTCTAAGATACTGGAATATTTAACCAACACCCCGCCCCCCTCAAGAGTCTACTTGTAAGGTTTACCACTTCAGTAAAATTATCAGAATTTTTTAACACATAGGGGTGTAATTGTAAGATATCGTCAACATGAGGGTGTGTGTTGGTAACTCGCAATAAGTGAGAGAAGTTTTGGTAATTATACAATATGTTAGGGGGTCTATGTGTAATGTTCCCAAAAATGAACTAGCTCGTTTAAAATTTAATGTAAGATAGATAAAGCATGTTATGTTATGTTATGCCATTTAGACCATATAGAAATGTATGGCATCATTGTCGTAGTAGAGCCCAAAACACTTGCAGGATAGAATGATAGGAAAAAGCAAGATAATGGGGGCACCTTTAGACCACTAGGCATTAACATTATCCAAATTTTAGATATGAGGAATGCCAATTAAAAACTATGTGGTGTGAACATTGCACCCATATACAGAAGAAAGTATCAACAAGCATTGTAGCAAGGGAATGAAAGTGATGTAATGACTTCACTTTCCATCTATGGAAGCTTTACAAGTCATGTGGGATTGCATTTAAAATATAACTACTAAAATGGCGAAGCAACTGCCAACTGCTATAATTATCAGCCTTCATAAAATATAAATTATTAATTCATGCTAACTTTATAGTTTATAACTTTATATCATCAAGGAGAGCAGTGGATACAAAGGAAAAAGGTCCAAAGTACACCATGTATTAGTCGAAAGAGAGTAAAATTCGACAGACGAGCTAATCCCTAAAAGCAAACTATATAATTATCCAATTTTGTCATTTGTAACGCCTGTAAACATGGTGTCCCACAAGTGGGCCTATAGATAAGAAACAGTTTTACGACATAATTCAATAATTATGAGTGACATTATGCTATCAACCACTCTATTAATTATCTTATTACCCACCAAATGGTAGATGAGCAATAATTTATGAAAAAACACCAAAACTCACCAACTCAGGCACAAAATCTGTTCCTTCTTTCACTTTAAGACTCATAATCTTGAACTTAACCCTGCTCTTCTGATTTGTAGGCTTTTCATTGTTTTCTGGATGCTCCACAAACTTGAACACTGTCACATTCAAAATATAACTGGTGAAACACAATTTCTATTTTTTCAATAAACTAAGTATTTAAAAGTTTTTTGATCCTAATGCTTATTTACAATGAGATTGAAAATAATTTTCAAAAATGTAAAAGTGATATAAACTAATTACCAGTAGCTATAATTCCTTCTCCGGGGGCAAGGATACCCCCAGGCGGTCGCATATAACAACTCTTTGGTGCAGTGGTCTGAAACTAAAGACAGAAAACAAAAAGTCAAGCCACTTAGCAGCACAATTTGTCCAGTCCACTTATAATTGTGAAGGTATCTGCCCCATTCAAGTTTCACATACAGTAGCTATCGGTTCCCTTTCTCTTTTGACTACTACTACATAATTAACAATTTGGTATATATCTCTGTGGATAATGAAATATAACATAATCAAGCAATGATATCAACATTCAACAGAAATCCATTGTACAGATATTTCATTCGACAATTGTATAGAACCTAACGCGGGTTACATGCCAGTAATGATTTCACGGTTCACTTCAAAAGTTGAAGTGAAAATATACACAGGCAAGAGATAATTCACACAAAATTGCTTCACAAAATAGAAAAGACTTCAAAAATAAAACCAAAATGTAAAGACTTAATAGAAATAAATCATCAAAACCAGAAAGAAAACGAATACCTTGAATGCCACATGAGACTTGCTGGAATTCTTGATCCTAACAGCACTCCTTACCTGCTTCCCTGGTTCATCTTTAATATCACAAAGATGAAACGCGAAATTCAATTAGTCAATCAGCACACAACCAAACTTCAGATTAATTTACTCTACAGATTTTCTAAATCCCCAACCAACTCGAGCTAGACTAATTAAAAATATCTCCATAACGAAACAACTACTGAAAAGGAAACAAGAAAAAATATCACGAACTTAAACTTCAAAATAGAACCGAACATAGTTCACAATAAACTCACAAGGAAAGTAGAGGTTGCTGGACGGATCAAGGCGGAGCCTCCGCCGCGCAGGCAGAAGCGATCTAGCGACGGAGGACCGAGAGTTCGGAGCACCGCCGGCTCTACCGTGACTGTTGCTCTGCGATTGATTGTTGAGATTCTGAGCAGAAGAAGAAGAAGACGACGCCGTCGCCGACTGCCAGAGCGGACAGAGCCGCCACTTGTGGTGGTGGTGGCGGTGACTATCAACCACTGCCATGTTCGCCGGAGAAAGCTTTAATTGTGGATTGAGATATCTATCAAGTGATTGACATACAGCGTCTGAACATTTATATTTAGTTTGTGGAAAGTCAGAGGAGATGCTTATTTATTTATTTATATTTACTAGAAAATATCACGTGCGTCGCACGTGGTTGACGCACGTGGTTAACACGTGATTTTTTTTAATAATGAACTAAATTAAAATAAATTATTATTATCCTATCTAATGATTTTATAATTATTTAATTTATTGGTAAATAACTCCAATTCTTATTAATTTGTTATATTTCTTCATGCATTAAAAAGTTTTCTAAATACATTGTTTATAGAATTTTGAGTAATGTAGCTACTTAATACTTAAATTTCTTTTACTAAGGCTCCGTTTGTTTGACAGGGAATGGAATCTAAAATGGGAATAAGATTTCTGGTAATTTGATTACTAGAAATCTGATTACATTAATAGTGTTTGGTTTCTACAAAAAAATTGGGTAAGGATATATAGATTTTTTCCTTTTTTATGTTTGGTTCAAACACATGTAATAAAGAATGGAATTTAAAATTAAAGTCTTTGACATAAATACCCTTATTTTAAACCATATTTGTATAATCTAATTATAAATTTTCAACCATAGTAGAATATTTGATATTAAATATATACATAAGTGTATATACACATATATATTTAATTTGGTTAAATAATAAAAAATAAATAAGATATCAATTTGGTTCAATTGCATTATCCTCTTTTAGAAAAATGATAATTAAATTGAACATGCTTCTTTTTATATTGTTTGACTTTTAAAAATTTTGATACATATATGAATTTTTCATATACCAATGCATTGATAATTATTTTAAGTCGGAAACATAATATTGTTAATAGATAAAATATTTTAATCATATGTGACCAACAACCATTTCAAAAGTACTATCACAAAAATAACATAACAATTTTTCAATTTTATTTAATAAATAAATATCAAATAAAATAAAATCCGATATATTTTAACAATAAAAATATTCAAATAAATTAAAAATACAAAACTATTTCTTAATAAATAATAACTTAAATGAAATGCATAATAAATAACTATTTTTGTTGATTTTATATTTATTATATTTGATATAGGGGTAGTAAAGTCACTAAAGTATTTTATTTATGATTACCTTGAATATGGGAATCACATTACCTCAATAAATAAGGTATTGTGATTCCCTTATTTGAGGGGATAATTCTCACATTTTGGGAATTAGATAGCATTCCATTGTATTGAATAAAAAATACCAAACAAGGTTATTTGATTTTTGGGAATCATATTCCCCATTTTGATTCCATTCCCTTGACAAACAAACGGAGCCTAAATGATTTTCTATTATTTTTGAATAACTTATTTTGTTTATTTGACTGTAAAATAAACTTTTGACAAATTAGTATTTTATTTTAACATCCACGTTTCTGCATAAGATATTAATCTAGGTATCTTCTTAAAATATATTACTGTCGTCATTCTTTTTCCTTATAGAAATCTAATTTTTTTTAATAATATTTAATATACAATATCATTTTTTAATATAAACATCGACACCATCATCATCATCTAAGACAATCATCATTCTCGATGACACTCTCTTACACAATCTCTCTGCATTATCACCACTCTTGTTGCCCCCTCAATTTTCATTTCAAAAATGGTACCCCAGGCCTCCCTACACTATTGTTACTAATGCCGCATCTCTCTCACACAAACTCCAAATCTAAAGCCATTATATATTACACAACTGACATCCTGATTCTAATCCTAACCTATGTTGTTTACCCTCCCGACCAAGCTAGTGCCGCCAACTAAAACCTTAGCCCCTTTAAACTACAAATCCAAACACCGACTTACTCTTCCCTATCTTGACTATGTACCACGAACAAAACCTATTAAGTCCTTTCTTCCTCATCGTCTCACCAATCCAACTCTTGTTGTCACGCCACTTCTCCAAATCCCATCTTTGCCCCATCTCTCCTCTCTCCCTCTTTTCACGAAAAATCCTAACTTGCATACTATATATTTTTCACACCTTCCCGTTCCATCTTTCACACCAGAAACTCCCCCGTCTTCCGCGGATGACTCAATTCCATGTTTCTCATCTCACATCCTTAAATCTACGGGTAATCTTTCCATTATTTGGGGTATACTGCACGGCTATGCATGAGTAGTCAATTTTACTTTCACCAATCGGTGGTCTTATACTCACTATCGCTCGTGATGTTTATGTAACGATTTCTTATCTTGGTGTACTAAAAAGCAACATGTCACTTCTCTCATTCTAGCGTTGAATCTAGTGTCGCTAAATTGCATATAATTTTCCATTTCAAATGCTAGTGAAATCATTGTTAAACGAACTTGACCATGACAAACCTAGAGTTCACATAATTGAGTTCACATAGTTGTTATTATATTACGTATGTGTTGCAAGAATTTTTAGTTGAATATAGATACTTGTAAATATGAGTTCAAAAAAAATTAAATGTTTTCATTATGTTAGTCCTAGAAGATTTATTCTACTATTTATACAAAGTCCTATTAATACAATAAAAGTCCTACTATTAAATAATTTTCTACTATATCTATATATAATATAATATATAATATGTTCACAATAATATTTTGTTCAATAATATAATTAAACTTTAGATAGCTAAATATTTTTTATAGGCATGGTATTGTGAAGATTTAGGAATATAGTTTATTTATTTATTAAATTTTATCTTACTATAAATATGTCTCTTTTATTGAAAAGATCGTTTTTGCTACATAAATGATTTTCTATTACCATTAGAATTCTTTTATATGATAAATTAAGTTATTATAATAATGATACAAATATGCCCCTTTTCTTGTAGAGATTGTTTTTTGTTACATAAATGATTTCTTATTACTATTAGAATTCTTTTATATAGTAAGTTCAGTTATTATAATAATGGTGTGTATGAAAGTCTTTTCACATAAGAAGAAATCATTTTGTTATTCATGTATTATATAGGAGAGAGATTAACTATAATAATAATTATATTATTATTATATAATTTAAGTTTTGTTTATTAGTATATTTATAATTTTATATATGTTACTTAGTTTTTTTTTTTTGTTTATTCAATTTTTTAGTATGAATTGGACTTACGCAAAGAATGAAATTAATATTTTTGTCAACTTTGATCTTTTAAATATCCTTTAAATTTGAGCTAATATCTTTTTCAAATTGAATGACCCTTAGAATGACGCGTCTGCATATGAAATTTATTCAAATTGAATAAGAGTTCATTTTACGAATAGTCTAGGAATATCATATAGGAATATTATTATTATATATAATACTATTATTATATTTAGGTTTTGTTGACATTAGTTGTATTATTTCTCTTTTTTTAAAATATAAAAGGGTAAACAGTCTATTTTCTAAAGATAGTGATAATATGCTTTTATAGATGTATAAATTTATTAAAATTAATTAATTATGAATAATTTTTATCTTAACTATAGGTGGTTAAAAATTAACTGTATGTAAAAAAAGAGGTATATGTCATCACTTTATATATAATAAATGTCTTATACACTAAATTAGTATATAATTTCTTTATTTAAGTAACCACATAATGGTAATTAGTCTATCTTCATCATATAATGGTAGACCATTGCATTTGTCATATTTTTTAATTTATTTTGTCATCGAACTAAATATAGATTATAATTGCCATCTTCAAATTTCTAAAAAATTAGATGACATGGTCTTCTACTTTTTAAAATTAAAAAAAGTAAAAAGAAAACTGTATTTTATATTTTTTGTTAAAAAATATACAATGCTTCGTGAAGTTGAGAAATAAAGACAAATTTAGTACAACACTTACCCACTTCCTCTTTCTCTCATTCTAAATTACAATAAAGATGGCATCAAAAATGTTAGCAACATTTATTGCCAATTTTTTTTAAAGAATTTGAAGATGGCTTCAGGATGCCATCTTCTACCTTTTATTGCCATCTGACCATATTATTTTCATTAATTAATTTGAGATTGTTTTATTTTCTTTGTATTATTTTGCTAAAAATCCCCCACAAGCATCTTATTTAATTTATAAAATTCATGTTATCTAGTGAAAAGCCCAAGCATGATTAAATTTAATAGTATCTAATGACTAATGAATTTCTATTTTTTTTATATTATAATAAATAAATAGTGTCCCATTGTTAATATATCTCTTCTTTTTATCATTAATATGTAATTAAATAGTTTCTAGTATTAGTAGGACTTTAGATTTAAGTATGGGTGTAGAAGTCTTTTCACATGTAGTGTTCTATTGTTAGTATGTCTCTTCTTTTTATCATTAATATATAATTAAATAGCTTCTAGCATTAATAGGACTTTAAATTTAAGTAAGGGTGTAGAAGTCTTTTCACATGTAGTGTTTTATTATTAGTATGTCTCTTCTTTTTATCATTAATATTGTAATTAAATAGTTTCTAGTATTCAAGGACTTTGGATTTAAGTAAGGGTATATAAGTCTTTTCACATAGGACGAAACAAATTTGTTATTCACACATTTATATAGGAGTTAGATATTCAAAAGGGTGTTTAAATAAAATATGTATTGACTTGGACTTCATGTCCGTTCACACATTTACTTGTCCATTTCTGGTAATTTTATGTATGGATAAATGCAAAAAATCCCCTATTGAAATAATTTATTGGCTGAAAACCTCATGTGAAAAAAAAAATAGGCTAAAAACCCCCTGTGAAATTTTTTCATTGCAAAAAACCCCCTCGGTTAGTTAGGTCAGCTACCCCCTGTGAAATAAATGCAAAAAAACCCCCTGTAAAATAATTTATTGGCTGAAAACCCCATGTGAAATAAATATAAGCTAAAAACCCCCTGTAAAAAATTTTCGTTGCAAAAAACCCCCTCGGTCGTTGCGAAATATTTATTTTATTTTTAGTAAATATGCCTCATAATAGTAAAAACAATAATGTTAATGATCTATAATATTTAAATTTAAATATTATGAGGCATATTTACTAAAAATAAAAGAAATATTTTATGAAAAACTATTTTTAATATCGTTTTTTTGTGTAAATATGAGTTTATTTTATTTTTAGTAAATATGCCTCATAATAGTAAAAACAATAATGTTAATGATCTAAAATTTAAATATTATGAGGCATATTTACTAAAAATAAAAGAAACATTTTATGAAAAACTATTTTTAATATCGTTTTTTTGTGTAAATATGAGTAAAAGTGTATCCCAAATGAATATACAAGTACTTATATGTTAATGATCTAAAATTTAAATATTATGAGGCATATTTACTAAAAATAAAAGAAACATTTTATGAAAAACTATCTTTAATATTGTTTTTGGGGGTTTTTTGCAACGAAAAAATTTCACAGGGGGTTTTTAGCTTATATTTATTTCACAGGGGGTTTTCAGCCAATAAATTATTTCACAGGGGGTTTTTTTGCATTTATTTCACAGGGGGTAGCTGACCTAACTAACCGAGGGGGTTTTTTGCAATGAAAAAATTTCACAGGGGGTTTTTGGCCTATTTTTTTTTCACAGGGGGTTTTCAGCCAATAAATTATTTCACATGGGTTTTTTTTGCATTTATCCCTTTTATGTAGAACCTATTCCAATATTTAAGTGTGTTTACCAAACTAATAATTGTACAAGTTTAAATTATAATTTGAGTTTTAAAATTTGAATTTAAGTTTATTTGATTGTCAACCAAGTCGGGTTTAAAGAGTTTTAATCAAGTCAAATTTAAATTGTTTATTTTTTATAGATATTCTTATAATTTTTTTACTAATGAATTCGACTTTCATAACTTATCAAATACAAAAATCATTTAAGTTTGATTTGACATACACACAAATTGAACTCAAAAGAATTTCTACTTATCGAATCTCAGTAGAAATTAATAAAGACAAGAGAAGATATATTTTATTATGTGTCAAAAATAAACACTAACCATTCAACTAAATGTGGTGAATAGAGCATAAGCATTCAATATAGATGATAAATAAGTTCAAGGGTATAAATCTCATAGCAAATAAATACTAAAGAGGAATTCTAACCAACCTAGTTTATCTATTATACTAATACTTACTTTTTAATGTTATGGATTTTTATGAGAGATTATATATTTCATGGGACCTATGCTTTTATTAATTGAATATTAAAATGAGGTTTACGCGGATACTAATCTGTGGGGCAGGCATAAACATTGTTGTAAACTTGTAATTATTATTAATTAATTATTTAATTGCAGGATTAAGTAGACCTAGGTGAATGAATTGAAAAGGGAGACTTTATGAAAAATTACATTTTTTTTTAACTTAGCTTAAATTTAATTTTGATGAGTTTCTTTCATTCAGTTTTATATTTTTCAAAATGTCTTATACTTAGTTTTACCGTTCAAGATTTAACGATCATTTCAACTATACAAGTCAACCCTTTATTTTGACTTTTCGGGGGAGATTTTATGCATAAGAGACGCATGATACTTGGTGGAAAATATCGTAAATTGAATATAAATCGTGTATGAGTGTATTCACATAAAACTTCTTTCAAAAAAATATCGGTCATAGTGTTGATTAACGAAGTTAACCGTCAAATTTTACAATATGATACTAAATATGAAACATCTTAAAATCTATAAAATTAAAGATAAGAAACTAAAAATGAATAAAACTAAGAATTGAATTCAAATAAAATAAAATTTTCAAACGTACAATTTTTATGTAAATTGTAATAATGGTGAGTAGGACCAGTTAGATGTGCTGTCGGCTAGGGTCGTTGGTGTGGGTTAGTTGGAAGGTAGGAATTAATTAGGAAATTAAATAACATTCGCAGGTGAAATTTTAATAAAAATAGGGTTAGTAAAATAATAATGCTGCTATTTATTTTCCACCAATTAATGTTTTCTTTCTTGTAATTAATTTTCATCGCGTTGGGAAATGATGAGCTTTAATTGGTGAGGTTGAAAATTTTAAATACTAATAGGTGGAGCTTTTGTTAGTGCAGAAATAGAAATGGATTATTTTGCATCCACTTTATAAAACTTATAGTTGAAACTCACCTACTTTTCTGTAAAAAAAATTAGTTAAAAATCTTGATTCTTTTTAGGAATTTGAATGGTTTCATTTTGGGAAGTTATTTGAAATTTGAGTTTGGTTGAAATTTAGTCATTCATAATATAAGTATATTAGTTGTAACGTTGTGCCAAGTTATGGGATATCGATTATAGAGAAAAATGATTGATAATATATATACATAGCTTATTATTTTAGTTTGCAAGATTAAAATTTGATTCAATTCCGATGATATTGTTGAATTCTTTTTATGTAATTATAAATCACTAAAAGGCAAAAGCAATACTAAATTATATTCATTTAGATTAAGAACAGTTGTAAGTGATTGATATAATTAATAAAAGTTATTTATCGGAATTTAAATAAAGGAAAATTACTATAATTTCTTAAAATAAAATTTTATAACATGAAATACCTAGATAATGATCATTTATGATAGAAATTATTATAGAAAAGTCAGTTATTTATTGGAATTTAAATGAAAGAAAATTACTAAAATTTCTTAAAATAAAATTTTATATCCAGAATATGTTGGTTTTCGTGTGTGTATATATATATATATATATATATAATAATAATGTTATTTTATAGAAAACCTATTTTGTAGCCCATTTGTTTTGACTAGTCAACCCATTGACTAATTCAGCCCATATTTTCTCCCACTATCTAGTAACCACCCACGTTTATAGCACACGTTGAAATCTCTCTATGATGGCTAGAGCAGAATAAATAAACGTGACTTTTCTGATTAATGGTTCACTAAGCCTACTCTCATATATACAACACCATCTAAAAATTGAGAAGGAGGGTTTGGAAACTGAATCAGACCATAAGGAATTGAGGTAGATAAAGGGATACTGATTTGATCAATTCACGATTTCAATAGCAATGGCTGGAGGTAATCAATTCGTTCTATTTATCGCTTCCGCTTTTCGTATGTATGTGTGAGCATGATTTAAATCGAATTGTTTTATTATATGCTTACATTTGGTATCAGAGCGAGTAATCGCCTCTGCCTTGCTTACGAAGTTCATTATCGTTTTGAATTTTGTTGATTTGAAATTGAAAAGCGAATTTATCCTTTTGATTTGATATCAGTTACGAGATGCGTGCATATATATATATATATATATATATATATATATATGATAATGCACTGTATGTGTATTTATGATTTTCAGAAATATGACAAAGATGATTTGTGAAAATTGAATATATATGCATATATATGGTAATGAATGCATGGACACATATATATATATATATATATATATATATATATATATGCAGATATGATTTTGGTTCTTAAGGTGAGCTATGCATTACTTTATGCATATTAAATTAAATAATGATTTAATTTTATCTTGAATAGAGTTTTGTGTTAATTGGATTGGAGATGTGGTTGAGTGCCCACAATTTGTTTGTTTGATTGGGCATGTGCATTTGTATGCTTCTGATTCGTCATGTTATGGAGGGTTGAAAAAGGCTGTTTTGATTATATATGTTTAAGTTATCTCAATATGTTTAGCTCAACTGTTAGCAAAACTGATTATGATAAATATGCTCCGAGTTGGTTAGAGCAAAAACATGATTTACATCTCTTCAAAACATGATTTGTGGTTGCTGGAGATTTAATTTAATCGAGCTGGGCCTAGAAGTTAAGCCCAAACATGTTGGTGGAATTGCGTTCATATATAGTGATCCATTCTATAAGGTATATATATAGGAAAGACATGATAATTAAAATTTTCCTTTGGCCTACCACATAACAGCAGCCTTTTTGTATTATTTCATATTCTGCGTATATATATGTGGAGCAATAATTTTATTTCTTGCATTGACTAATAATTGTTGCTGAAATTAATTCTCAAATGGGGCACTGCTACTGGTTTAGGAGAAATTATAATTACAGTAGTATTTGATTTGGCTGAAGTATTATATGTATAATATGTAACTTTATATACATAAAGTTGGGTATATAAAATAAAGTGAAATGTCAAGTGATTAAATTTTATTAGTTAGGGATTAGCCACAACATCTCTAATTATTTGAAATTTGATATCGAAATCGCATGTGGATACTAGACATTAATTGTAATTAATCATGTGTGATATAATGAGATATGCCCACAGGAATTTTTATTGTATTTGCGTGATTAATTGGGGTGAAGTGTTAGATTATGTTTCTTTATCTACCCACAGGAGTTAAGAAATAATGGTTTAACAGTTTCACTATAAGGTTGTATTGAATCTGATTGAGTAAACTTTAGCCCACAGGCAAGTTTTATGTCACTAGATTCATATGAGCATGGTTTACATTGGTAGATTGTGAAATTTAAAATCTCAATTTTGTTAATGAGCATGTACTTTTAATTTGCAGTAATTTTACCTGGAAATATTTCTGATGTCAAATGTGACATTCCTGAATTAAGTGGTGATAACTACAAGGTGTGGAAAGAGAGGGTGTTACTGCATTTAGGATGGATGGATATTGACTATGCCATTCGAAAAGACGAACCACCTAGCATAACGGAGACTAGTACTCCTGATGCAGTTGATCTTTATGAAAAGTGGGAGCGATCTAATCGTCTCTCAGTTATGTTCATAAAGACCAAAATTTGTGCTAGTATTCGGGGTTCTGTCGAACAGCATGATAAGGTCAAAGATCTCCTTGAAGCCATCGATCAGCAGTTTGCATCCTCTGATAAGGCTCTCGCCAGCACCTTGATTATGAAGTTCTCATCCATGAGGCACACTGAGGTTAAAGGAGTGCGTGATTATATCATGCGCATGAGGGATATAGCGGCACAACTAAAAGCTTTAGAAGTTACCATGTCGGAATCGTTCCTAGTCCATTTCATTTTGTGCACTCTACCTCAACAATATGCCCCCTTTAATATCTCTTACAACACACATAAGGACAAATGGTCAATTAACGAGCTTATGACCATGTGTGTTCAAGAGGAGGGTAGATTGTCGATGGAAGAGGGCGAAAAGGTGAACCTTGCTACAACTTCTTTTTCAAAGAAGAAAAGGGATCACAATAAGGAAAAGAAAAAAGGAAAGATTCGTGTGAACCAAGTCCTAAAGAAGGAGTCAAAGTGTTACTTCTGTAAAAAGATGGGACACATGAAGAAAGACTGCATTAAGTTCAAGACTTGGCTTGAGAAGAAAGGTAATTTTTTAGCATTCGTTTGTTATGAATCTAATATGGTTAATGTTAATCATAATACATGGTGGATTGATACTGGAACTACAATCCATGTTTCGAATACCTTGCAGGGTATGACAAACCTAAGGAAACCAGTGGACAGTGAAAGATCTATCTATTCGGGCAACAAGATAGCTTCACATGTGGAAGCCATTGGGACATGCAGTTTAGTTTTAAGTAGTGGTTTTACTTTACGTTTGGAGAAAACGTTTTATGTTCCGAACTTTGCAAGAAATTTGATTTCAGTATCTAGACTTTTACCATTTGGTTTTTTCTTTAATTTTTCAGACTCTGGTTTTAGTATTATTAAAAATTCTGAAGTTATTGGATATGGTACATTGTCTGATAATTTATTTCATCTTAATTTGCAAAATGATACCACTCATAATTCTATGCATGTTAATGTTGGTTTAAAAAGATGTATTATGAATGAGGATTCCTCTATGTTGTGGCACCGGAGATTGGGACACATCTCCATTGAGAGAGTTAAGAGATTGGTAAAGGAAGGGGTACTTGGTACTCTAGACTTTACCGATTTCGATACTTGTGTTAGTTGCATTAAAGGAAAGCAAACTAACAAACACAAAATTGGTGCTAAGAGGAGTTCTGACTTATTAGAAATCATACATACGGACATTTGTTGTCCGGACATGAATGCTGAAGATCCGAAATACTTTATCACTGTCATAGATGATTATTCACGATATATGTATCTCTACTTACTTCATTCCAAAGACGAAGCTTTAGATGCCTTTAAATTGTTTAAGGCTGAAGTAGAGAATCAATGTGGTAAGCACATTAAAATCGTAAGATCAGATCGAGGTGGAGAGTACTATGGTAGATACACTGAGAACGGACAAGCACATGGTCCATTTGCTAAATTTCTTCAAGAGCATGGGATTGTTCCCCAATACACTATGCCTGGTTCTCCAGACCAGAATGGTGTAGCTGAAAGAAGAAATCGGACATTAATTGACATGGTGCGTAGCATGAGAAGTAGTGTTAAACTTCCATCATTTTTGTGGGTTGATGCTCTTAAGACGGCAGCGTATATATTAAACCGGGTTCCTTCCAAGGCCGTCTCTAAGACGCCTTTTGAGTTATTCAAAGGTTGGAAACCGAGTTTGAGACATATACGCGTTTGGGGATGCCCGTCTGAGGTGAGAATTTACAACCCACAAGAGAAGAAGCTTGACCCAAGGACTATTAGTGGGTATTTCATTGGATATGCCGAAAGGTCTAAAGGTTATAGGTTCTATTTTCCGTCGCATAGCACTAGGATTGTGGAATCGAGAAATGCTAAATTTCTTGAGAATGATTTGATTAGTGGGAGTGATCAATTTCAGGATACTACTCCTGAAAAAGACCACTATGAGGTTCCACCCCCTGATTCAAGTGATAGGTTGATTGTCGTTCACGCTCCTCAAGTTCAATCGAGCGTTAGACAACCAAACACAGAAATTCCACAAACTATTGATCAAATTCCGATAGATCATGTTGTAAACGAGGAGACAGTTCATCATGAGAATGAACAAGTCCCATTAAGGAGATCTATTCGAGAAAGGCGATCAGCTATTCCTGATGATTATGAAGTGTTTCTGCAAGAATCGGATTGCAATGTTGGAGTCGATGATGACCCTTTGTCGTTTTCACAAGCCGTAAGTTCTACAGATTCTAACTTATGGATGAATGCTATGAAAGATGAGATGAATTCTATGGCGTCTAATCGAGTCTGGAATCTTGTCGAGTTGCCTAATGGTGTAAAAACCATTGGATGCAAGTGGGTTTTTAAGACAAAAAGAGACTCACTTGGCAACATCGAGAGACATAAGGCTAGACTTGTTGCTAAAGGGTTCACTCAAAGGGAAGGAATCGACTACACGGAGACATTTTCTCCTGTATCAAGAAAAGATTCCCTTCGCGTAATTATGGCATTAATAGCTCATTTTGATTTCGAGTTACATCAAATGGATGTGAAAACGGCATTCCTCAATAGTGACTTAGAGGAAGAGGTTTATATGAAACAACCTGAAGGATTCTCCTCTAAGGATGGTGAACATTTGGTTTGTAAGTTGAACAAATCCATATATGGGTTAAAACAAGCCTCCCGCCAGTGGTATAAGAAGTTCCATGAAATAATTACTTCATTTGGTTTCGAAGAAAATATCATGGATCAATGTATATATCTTAAGGTCAGTGGGAGTAAAGTTTGTTTTCTTGTGTTGTATGTGGATGATATTTTGCTTGCAACCAATGATAAAGGGTTTCTACGTGAAGTGAAACAATTCCTTTCAAGTAACTTTGATATGAAAGATATGGGAGAGGCATCTTATGTCATTGGCATTAAGATCCATAGAGATAGATCTAGAGGCATTTTGGGATTGTCTCAAGAGGCCTATATCAACAAAGTACTTGAAAGATTTAGAATGAAAGATTGTTCACCAAGTGTAGCACCAATTGTGAAGGGTGATCGGTTCAGTTTGGACCAATGCCCCAGGAATGACATTGAAAGGGAACAAATGAAAAATATTCCATATGCTTCAGCTGTTGGTAGCATTATGTATGCTTAGGTCTGTACCAGACCCGATATTGCATATGCAGTTGGAGTATTAAGGAGATATCAGAGTAATCCAGGGATCGATCACTGGAAGGCTGCAAAGAAAGTATTGAGGTATCTTAAGGGTACTAAGGATTACATGCTTATGTACAGACGAACTGACAATCTAGAAGTGGTAGGCTATTCAGACTCCGATTACGGTGGCTGCAATGATTCACTTAAATCCACATCAGGATATGTGTTCATGCTAGCTGATGGTGCCGTATCATGGAGGAGTGCAAAGCAAACCTTAACAGCCAGTTCTACTATGGTAGCGGAGTTCATCTCTTGTTTTGAGGCTACCTCACATGGTGTTTGGTTGAAAAGTTTCATATCTGGGCTTAGAGTTGTTGACTCTATTAATCGGCCAATAAGAATGTATTGTGACAATTCAGCTGCTGTCTTCATGGCTAAGAATAACAGAAGTGGAAGTCGAAATAAACACATCGACATAAAGTTTCTAGTCGTGAAGGAACGTGTTCAAGAAAGAAAAGTGATCATCGAACACATTAGCACTGATTTAATGATCGCTGATCCCTTGACTAAAGGCATGCAAATTAAGAATTTCAAGGATCATGTGGCGAGAATGGGACTTGCACCCATTATGTAGTACATTCATTATGTTTTGCTGAAACTTTATTAATTTGGATATTTTCTCGTTTTGGGTTTATGCGCATATTTATGTAATTAAGTTGAGAAATATCATTTTGTTTGAACCTAGAGTAAACATGAGGTTTACTCATTAAGTTAAGTGTGTGTGGTGTGTTGAGAATTTGATATATCGTAATACATGGAAGATTAATTCTCGCTTTAAGAGATTTCGTCGCTATGATTCGTATATCGTATCTCTTCACAAATGGGCCAAGTGGGAGAATGTTGGTTTTCGTATATATATATATTAATATATATATATATAATAATGTTATTTTATAGAAAACCTATTTGTGGCCCATTTGTTTTGACTAGTCAACCCATTGACTAATTCAGCCCATATTTTCTCCCACTATCTAGTAACCACCCACGTTTATAGCACACGTTGAAATCTCTCTATGATGGCTAGAGCAGAATAAATAAACGTGACTTTTCTGATTAATGGTTCACTAAGCATACTCTCATATATACAACACCATCTGAAAGGGTTTGGAAACTGAATCAGAGCATAAGGAATTGAGGTAGATAAAGGGATACTGATTTGATCAATTCACGATTTCAATAGCAATGGCTGGAGGTAATCAATTCGTTCTATTTATCGCTTCCGCTTTTCGTATGTATGTGTGAGCATGATTTAAATCGAATTGTTTTATTATATGCTTACAGAATACACCATAATAATTCTTTTCCGTCGAAATGCTTTACGTTTTTGCACATTTAGAGAATTTTATCAGGTGCAAAATGCATCCGCATAAATACTTGTTATATGCCAAAAATAATGATCAATTAGAGAGCAAATATACTAAAACTTGTAGACTATAAATCTAGCGGGCCAGAATTAGCAGGCTTGTTCCGGGCCAAAACTGTCACAATTAGGACTTGGTTGGCTGACATATATTAATGGGCCGGGCTGATAAGGTCCACCAACTTTCATGGGCTGGTCTAGTCCCGTCCATGAAAACCCACGGATCGTGGGCCAATAGTTGTGTCATTCTATTTGACATTTTTAACTGCAGTGTTGAGATTTTAAGTACGCAAAATAATCGATGTCATCAAACGTGAATGAATAAAATAATACAGTACACGCATGGGTCTAAGTGAGAATTTTTTGAACTTGTTCAAATTTGATATTAAATCTAGGATAATAATTGTAAAAAAGATTGGAAAATAAAGAAAAAATTTAGGATTATTAATTTATTCTTACTATTTGCTAATCAACTTTATATACTTTCTTAAGAGGACAAAATGATTTAGTCTAATTTAAACACAATACAACTAATTAAGAATTGAGTAACTTGGCCATGTTGCAGTAGGGTGACCATACCTTAAGCATACGGCATATTACAGTTACTTCTAAACTCAAGTAGCTTCGTATGACGAAGTGGAAATAAATAAAATTTTTGATAATAGTTAAAATTAATAGTTTTATCTTTTTAAAAAATTAGAAACCTATTCTAAGTAACTATCATATTAAAATCAAATTTAAATTTCGTGTGATAAGATTGGTAATTTGAAAATGTTAAATTAAAAAAAATGATTAAAAAAATTAATTGATCAATTTTTCAAGGGTAATCTAGTTCAAAAAAATATTACAGTTGAAGTTTTGAATTTTTTGGAATGAAAAATTTATCTATATAGTATGAATTTTGAAATTAAAATATATTTGTATAAATTTTTTGGATAGAAAAATTTATTTGAGGAAAACAAAAAAGAATGGGACCCGCACAGTTGGCGGACCAATTCAGCCGCGATCAAGAAGACTTGGCGAGCTTACATTCCTTCTTTCCTTCCCATGTAGAATTAATTGTTTTGTATCTCTGCACTTTCTCTATCCCTTCTCATTCATCACGCGTTTTCTCCTTCTGCTGATCCCGAAATTATATATATATGTATTTATGTAGACGTCGATCGATACGAACTTGCCATTTCTGAATTTTGATTCTGGGTGAAGACCTTTTTTGCTTAAATTTTCATAGCAATTTACTTCGATTCTGAATCTGCATTGAACTGTTCTTTTGTAAAGTATCGTTTCGGATTTTCAATTTTTTTTCTTCGATTGTAATCATTAATCGGGTGTGATTTATTTGTTTTTTTGGTTTCGTTTTCACCTGATGATCTCATCATGCATTTGACCGGAATTCACTAATAATATCCGTTGTTTCGTGTACAGAATAATGACTTCATCACCAAGAATTGTGGCTAGAGAGCTGAGGCAATCGTTACATACTATTTTCGCTAGACAGTGAGCACTTCTTTCTTGACTTTATCGATGTGAATAAAATGATCTGTTCTGTTCTGCTTTGTTGATTATCATAATATTAAGGAGCAATGTTTTGTTGTATGATATCTGGGTTTTGAACTTTGGAATTAGGCGCATTTCGTGCTATGGATTGTGATCCCCTGGTTTTTCAAGTTTACATCTTGTATAAGAATACACATTCCCGTAATCCAGCAGATAACAACGATATGGTTAATACATATAGGGTCAATACAATTATCTTATATTCTGTGAATTTATATGTTGCCGATAACAACTCGTATATAGGAATGATATAGCAGCTACCATGATAAATTGGCCCGATAGGATTATTGAAAGTAACATTCAATATTACTGGATATCTCGAAATACGAAGCTTCCAATTTCTTTTGGGAAACATAATTTGAGATATTTAGTTGATTTATTAGAAAATGTACAATAATGTTTGTTAGTATAACTACTAGTGAAATCCCTTTTCATTTTTGTCTAATTTCTATGTAACGGTGCGTGTCAGTATAAACCAGCAAGCTTGTCTCTATTTCAAATCATTATTTGAAAATGATGTTTATGCTTGATTGTGTTAATTTTTAATCAACAGAATTTCTTCTGTGGGCTAATTTGTAGTAATCTATTTATATTACTTGCATTATCTACAGTTTACAATTTCTCCAGATTTCCTAGCATCTTATATTGCCCTATAATACACAGATATGCCGTGAAAGATGTGGAATAACTCCTATCACTTTTACTACTGATACCACAACTTTGAACCATGCTTATAGCTAGAAGAAAGAATGAGTTAGTTTTAATTGTACAGTATCCTCCAATTTTACTTTTGGATTTTTGTTAGTGTTTGCTATATTGTTTCATGAACTTGTTGTTTCCCTTCTATAATTGATCAAAAATATAAGACGAGATCTCGTGCAATTTGAATATTTTTGGGTTATTTGAGTTTCAATCTGTAGTTGTAGCAATCATTCTTTTTTCTATATATTCATGTTATTCAACCATGATTATAATGCCTTCAACTTATTGCACATGAAAGCAAACAGTATGATCTAAAACTTAATGTTCTTTCATGGTCTTCTATTTAGATCTTTCAGTCATGACACAGCTGGTGATTCAGAGGCAGCTGGAATCTTGTACGAGTACTACATTCCTGATTACATACTTCTACCTGGCTCAGAAATGGAAGAAGGATGCCAGGTTCCTACATGTCCTGTGATTGTTTTCATCAATTCAAAAAGTGGTGGCCAATTGGGTGGTGAACTTTTACTGACATACCGTAGTCTTCTTAACAGAAATCAGGTTCATGTTTTTATTTTTTAATGCATGCTAATTAATGGAAGAACCTGGCTTACTGACTTGAGCTCAGGATTCTGCCTTTTCAGGTGTTTGATCTCGGAGAAAAGAAACCTGATAAGGTCCTCCACGAGCTTTATTGCAATTTAGAGAGGCATAAGCAAAATGGAGATAACTTGTCAGCTGAAATTCAAAGGAGATTACGGATCATTGTAAGTTGATTAACTGACTCATGATCCAGAACAAGCTGCTTTTCTAAAAAAATTGTGACCAGAAGTGCTAGTAACTCAATGTTTGTACAGAAGAATTTTTAAGTGTAATTAGTACATAATTTGTTTTTGTAGGTTGCTGGTGGGGATGGAACAGCAGGGTGGCTCCTCGGAGTAATTTCTGATCTTAAACTTGCACGACCACCGCCTATTGCCACCGTGCCATTAGGAACAGGGAACAATCTCCCATTTTCATTTGGTTGGGTAAGATGGTTTTTGTAATGGAGTCTAGTTATAGCCAATGATAAGATACTCTTGATCTTTTGTAAGTTGACCCACAACAGTGATATGTTGCCTGTTGCTTTGGCTATACCTCAAGATACCAATTACCTTGTGGAATTGTAGCATGCCATTTTGAATTTGAAGTTTTTTCCTTAATGTTTTTGTTGCAACATTATTTCAAAGTTAGTCAGGGATCACTTATCAGTTTCTTGACCCTCACTTGCTTATAAGTTCTCTTATATTTTCAAGTCATTTCCATGACTCCTCCCTTATATTTTTCGACTTTGCCAGCAACTACTGTAACTGTCTTTGTCTCATTTTTCAACCCCACTCATTCTCTTGCATAGTCAAGTCCACACTTCTTATCTTAGAATTTCTGAGCTGTGTAATATATCCTAGAGTATTGTAGGAATCATGATATAGTATTTATTTTGTTTCTATTTTAAATGTTTAGGGAAAGAAAAATCCTGGAACAAATTATCAATCTGTTAAAGCATTCTTGGACCAAGTAAAGGATGCAAAAGAGATGAAAGTCGACAGGTAGAAAGATCTTGAAACACCAATATATATCTTTAAGTCAGCTTATATATTATTATCCTTGTTACAGTAAGGCATCTAGTGATACGACCAGGTAGAAAATAATTTTTTATGTTTGTTGTCTCATTACATTCTGCATTATAACTTACTGTTTTGAGTTGAATTATAGCATTGTACGGAGAGCAATATGCTTCTGGGAGTATCCATTCTATTTACACCCATCTTTTTTGGCCTTTCCAATCTGGCAGAAAAATTCAGAAAAATTGAATTTCTTACCGGATGTGTTGTTTCCATTTGTTCAAAGAGTTGACAATGCAGAGTTTTTAATTACGTTTTTTTATCCTATGCCTAGCAAACTTCTGGGGCTTCATGTCTATCAACAATTGCATGATTTTTTCTTAGGAAGTGATGATTTCAATGCTGATGATATCCAAGAGTTATTCTTATGCCTTTGTTATAAAATTTGCTGTTTGATTGAAATAAAAGATTTCTTTAGGCCTCTCTTCGCCAATCGCCATAGTTATAACTATCTTTAACTCTGCCTAGATTATATTAATTTGTTGAAGAGACATGTTCTCCTCTAAGAATTATGTTTCTCTATTTACTTTCAGCTGGCATATTCTCATGCGAATGAAGGCTCCCAGAGAAGGTTCATGTGATCCTATAGCACCTCTTGAGCTGCCCCACTCATTGCATGCCTTTCACCGCGTCTCCTCAACAGATCAACTTAATGAGGTACAAGATTTGTCCACTGTTATTATTCTTCTAATACTTCTCCTGGCTGTCTTTCGTCTCTCTCATTCTCTCTTTAATGTACCCTAGGATCATGACATTCCTGTATGTATCTCCTAAAAAATTGTGAAATTGATACTGTTGAATCAGGAAAATTTAAATGCACATCTTATTATTGAAATTGTGCGCTATGAGTTTCATAGAGCTGCAGCTTTATAATGATTCTGACCGGGAATTTTTAATGGTCAAAATCCTCTAAGTTTTTGTGTAAATTCCTTTCAGGTTCAATTTTCCGTCATTTTTAGTGTAAAGGAATTACAACAGAGTACTATGGGCTGTAATAGCAGAGATTATGCTTATCTGCATACATTAAATATTATTTCCATTTGTCTAACCACGTAAGGAAGCAAAATCAAATTTAAAATTTTATTATAAACGAAAATAAAGTAGACAAGAACTGGAGATTATTTATTGGATCCTTTATTTTATTTTATTCTATTCTTGGATAATGCTGGTTGAGGCACTAACTGAAGAGAACTAATTATATTGTTCTTGTTTCAGGTTGGACATCATACATTTCGTGGTGGATTTTGGAATTATTTTAGCATCGGTAAGCTCATATTCTCTCCCCCCTCCCGAATTTAACGTTTCTAAATATATTAGAAAACGATAATAATATCTAATAACCATCTAACATTTTCAGCTTCTACCATTTAATATGTGCATATTTACTTCTACTGCAACCAAGTTGTCCTTTTTTTTTTTGTAGTTTAGAGAGAAATTATCCTTAAGAAGTTGCTTAGTAGTTTTTCGCATTAACTGAAGTTATAGTTCGAGTCAGAGCAATTGATTTAAAATTTATATATTGAATGATTTCTCAATCCATTCTGCAATCTTGCTATAGCTACTTTTTATTTCGTGTTTTCCTACCACAGGAGCGTAGAGCTGTTTGATACTTTGATGTATAATGACTTTTCTTGTAAAGATTGGAAATTCAGTCGAATCAGCTCATCAAAAATGACTGATGAAAGTAATTTGCATCACTAAATTGAACTTACACCAAATTTGAAGAGTTCTACATGTATTGGGTTAGACTGCTGTACATTAATTAATAATAACAATATTTGAGTATTATAATTGATATTAGAAAATGAAATAAGTGATGGATAAGGTGGAAAAACGAAAAAGTCATGAGTTTACAGGCTATTTGTGATTAGTAAGGAGTGAATCCAATTTCTTTGTAATCTTATTACATAACTTGATTTCCAGCATGAAATCGAAAATTCAAAGTAGTGCTTAGATGGTGAGATGAGAAATTCTGTAGAACCTACTGATACAATCTTATTTGGACAGACAGGAAGAGATCATGAACATATGGTAATGGACCTAATGATGCATAATTGTAGTATGTGTTCTACAGAAATTATGTTATCTATAGAATTTACAGGATCTACTATTCCATGCACGGATTTATCTGAAGATGATCTTATTTGCTTGGAGTGTTGAGATAAAATATTTTTGTACTCATTTTCTTGGAGTGTTGAGATACAATAATTCTGTGTATCTTGATTGGTTTAATGTGTCCTATGTCTTTCATAAAGTAAACTTCTCTTTACTCTTCCACGCGCAAAGTTAACGGTGCCAGGCATCCAATAACTTGGAGTGTTGCCTCTTTCAAGCAGTGATATTACAAGAATTTTGGTTACACATCTGAAGCATTTGTTGAAACCTTAAGCCAGGTTTATGCATTCTGTTTCCGTATTAACCCAGTAGATGTTCTGAGAGTATGCCATGATCTTAGATGTTAAATTTTTAGTGGTTGGGAAATGGAATTGGACTGAAGGAACATCACTTCAGATCTAGGGATCAATTTAAGTATCCACTCATTTTTCTTTGTTTCTTCATTTTTTTTTTCTATGTAGGGATGGATGCCCAAGTTTCTTATGCATTTCACACAGAGAGAAAACTACACCCAGAAAAATTCACAAATCAATTAGTTAATCAGGTGTGTAAAAATTAGTTACTGCCTGATCAAAACTTAAAATGCAAATTTGAATTATGCGTGTTCTTGATATGGTACAGTAATGATTGTCTTACAATTTGAAACCCATGATTGTAACTCACGTAATCTATAAAGAGCATATCTGATCGCTTTAGTCTCTTATTTTGTGCCACCGATAGTTGTGTGCTTGTATATCAGTTATTTGCAACATTTTCTTGTTTGTTTGCTGTCATCTCATTTTCTTCATCTGTGTCCAGGGTACTTATGCAAAGCTTACCTGTACGCAAGGATGGTTTTTGCCACCTCTCATGCATCCATCTTCAAGGTGAAATCACCACCCTTTCCCTTTCTGATAGGGGTTTTCATTTGATTGCCTGGGCTGAGAGGTGTATGCTTCTTGATGTTTACCATGTCGTGTTTTTTTCTTGTCAATTTGAACATTAAATGCTTTATATATTTTGGAGGCATTTTCTTGAATTTTAGTTTATTGCCTGTGTTCCCACAGTCAAAATCACATAAAAGTAGAAGCTAATGCATGACTTACTTCTTATAAGCTTTTATTGAAAGAAAACTATTTTTCCGCTTTAATTAGTATGGTTTAAAGTCTCTAAACCTGATAGGCAGCAAACCATCTTAGGTGAGATCGAACTGTTTGTCGAATGCTTACATTTAAGTAAACAACTATTGTGATCTCCATTCTGGTTAATTTATATAGTTTACTCCCCTTTTGCCATTGATTTCAAAGTATTTGAACTTTGCACCTTGTTCATTATGAGTTCATGTTATTATCTTGAATTTAACACGTATCTGATATTTATAGTAATATAGCTCAGCTGGCAAAAATTAAAATAATGAAAGAGTCAGGTGAATGGATAGATCTTCACATACCACCCAGGTACTATTCAGGTTCTTATCGTAATTTTCATTGTGTTCACTTGCGGTGGATCTTCTCACATATGCTTGCAATGTTTATGCAGCATCAGGTCCATTGTTTGCCTTAACTTGCCTAGTTTCTCAGGGGGTCTTAATCCTTGGGGAAGTCCCAACAGGAAGAAGCTTCATTATGTCAGTATTAATATTGTTAGCAAATTACATTCAAATAGAGTATTTAGAAATGAGAGGATATAATGACCATCATCATCCTTTATTCATAATAGTTGCTTTCTGGTTTTTGTTTCACACAGAGGGATTTAACACCACCATATGTTGATGATGGGCTAATTGAGGTCGTTGGCTTTCGCGATGCATGGCATGGGCTTCTCTTGTTTGCTCCAAAGGGGCACGGGACTCGCCTTGCACAGGTAAATCAACAAATTTCAACTCTTCTATACCTGAGTTTCTTTGTAGCAAACCAATCATCATATCTTCTTCAGTTGATTTTTCTTTCATATCATTGTCTAGAAATTTACCTACTCATTTGAATCTATTGTCTCCATTTTCTTTTAGAACATTATAATGCACATTAGATAAGATTACTTTCTGACCTCACTTCATTGTTTGCCTCTTTTCAGTTGTGTCTTGTGACATTTATTGTACATGTTGAAAACTATATTCTGAAAGGGTATTTTGATCCCTTTACCATCATACTTGTTGTGGTGAACTATATTGGGCCATTTTCATTGTAATCCACATTGAAAAAGAAAAAAATCTACTAAAGTTTTAACATCCACATACAATATTCTTCTCTCGTTTGATACTTGATCATTATTTGTATCCATAGGCAAACAGAATTCGTTTCAAGTTTCGAAAAGGTGCTGCTGACCATACATTCATGAGAATTGACGGGGAACCATGGAAACAGCCCCTTCCTATGGACGATGACTCTGTTGTGGTTGAACTATCGCATTTTGGCCAAGTCAGCATGCTCGCTAACACAAACAGCCAATACCCGTCAAGAAGTGTTCATACACCTTATTCACCATCCCCAACTGAGGATGATGACGAATGTGACAGTACAGAAGAGGAATTTGAAGAAAATTCGGAAGAACGGAGAAAGTTAGGTGCTGCTGATACGTTTCGACTTCCAGATGATTTTGATGTAGCACAACTCAGTTAAGAAGGTGGTAATTATAGTTGATTTTTTTTGACTGGTCTAGTATGGCCATGAACTACTAAATACCATAATTTTGGCATGGTTTTTTGCCTTTGTTCCTGATGATTGTAAGTTTTTCTTTTTCTTTTTGTATATGTGAACTACATTGCTCAATTCAAAGCAGTTAATGACAGCAACTAAGAAATTGAATGGTTATTGTTCTCCTAAGAATAAGATACATACTTATTTTTCATAGTTATGTTGAAATTCTGAATTTTAATATGTAATAATGTGTTTTGTATTAGTTAATCATATTAATCCGATGAGCTTTTCTTTCATGTCAATATAACCTCTCAAATTGACATTTTAACTATGGAAATCGAAATAAGCTCAAAGTTCGTAATAAATGTGAAAAGGGAAAGAAGTTTTAAACAAATAAACTATTTATAGTTCAAAATATTTGTATATATAATTTAATATATAAATGTATATATAAATGTATCGAGTCCATTGAGAAGATGGATTTATTTGTTATGTTCCACTTTTGACTTAATGAATAATAAATAATTAGCTATTACTTATATAGGATTTCTGAAAACAATATAAGAAATTCATGTTCTGTTCAATTGTCTATTTAAAGAGAGAGATAAATATCACGAAGAATCATCATTAAAGAAATCAATAGGTATCTAAATTAACTCGGTTTTATTGTCCCGATTCACCTTATATCACTTTCAAATTAGAGTGATTGAAATAAAACATGATCTTTTCATTTATGGTGTATATACGAGGTACAAATACGAATATGAAATACGATAAATTAAAATTATAGAATACGATATTTGTGGGTATAAATATATATAATATTTATAAATAAACTTAAGTGAGAATGTTCACTAGTAAAAATAAACAAAATTATAGTTAACAATTAATTGTTTACAATTTTAAAAATTATTTTGAAGATAAAAAATAAAATTCATCATTATGCTATTCAAACATCATTAACTGAAAGTCTGAAACCAACGATTACCGTCTTATTCAAAATTGTATGTAATAAAACATAGATCATAAGTTTCACGTGAACTAAAATATAAAAATATTAGAAACTTCTTTGCATTTTTGTTGGAATATTTTGTGGACTTGTATTATGTGCATATCATAACTATAAGCATTCGGGCACACAGACGTGTGTGCATTGCAGTTTAATTTGTATATCATATATTAAATAAGGTATGGGCCTTAATTAAGTGATCAAAGTTAAGTTTTATAGGCCCAGGTCATCTATTTTGGTATGGGGCTATATTTTATATATGTAGAGACCTTGAGGACTGAATTGCAATTAATGATGGGCTAATTTGCAAATAAGTCCTAATTCAGCTATAAATAGAGGTTATGGTCCCCAGTTGACGTACGAAGAAATTTTCTATCCTTTCTCTCTGGACTCCCATCATCTGAAGAAATGTTTCATCAGGGTACGATCAACTGGAAGACATAACCAAGGTCAATTCCATTGCTATGGATTCAGGTATGTTTTCAGTTTATCGTCTTATGCGTGATTATCATTGAGTTCGAAGATTCGGGGCCATAAAGCTAAAGTTTTTCCATCAAGTGGTATCAGAGCCCTGATTAAAGAACTCATGATTTTCCCATTAAGTCTTAATTCTTCATCGATTCCATGAAGTTTATGTTTTGAATTACAATTCATGGAATCAATATATGTACGGTGAAATTGTTGTAAGCTACCTGATTATGCTTTAGATGTGTATATGCTAATATTATGAATTGAGCTACTTGCTTGTTCATATTTTGGATGAATGAACATATACGAATTTCATCAAGCTACCTGCTTGTGTATGGATATGAAGGACTTGCATGTTTATTCTTTGGATGAATATGCTTTTGTTTTGGTAGCCTTTTGCATGTATACACACGTGTTTATGCATGGTAACTTATCATGATGGCTTAGTTTGCCACCTTTAATGGTTGATGAATCATAAATGGATAAAGAAAAACTTTTACTTCATGGTTAAGATATTGGAGGCAATTAAAGTCAAGCTTGGTCAAATATATCAAGCTTTGTTTTTCTTGTTGTGGGCTAATATATATTTAAGGCAAGCCCACCATTTGGAATTAAATTTAGTTGGGCTCCTCACTTTTTTTTTTTAAGGGAATAAAGCCCACATTTAAAGAAATTAAAGTAACTTGGGCTCTTATTTATGATTTATTATTAAAGCCCAATTTCATAATGGTTTGGAATTAGGATCCGAGTAGTGATGGTCAAGCCCGATCCAGACCATTGACTGGTTGACTGTTGACTTTGACCGGTTGACTTTGACTTTGACCGGTTGACTTTGACTTTGACCAAGTTGACTTTGACCGTTGACCAAAAAATTATTTTTTTTTTTTTGGGTATTATGCTTTGATTCATAATGATATAAGGTTGCTTATACTAAGAATGTCAAGTAATTTATGTCGATTAATTGAAGCAGCATGTTACCAAAGTAACCTCTCCTGTCTAGATTTTTCGATCATTTATTACGATGATGTTTGTGTGTATGATTTTCATGCGGATAAATGACCGGCCCAAAGGAAGGTTCATTGTCTGGCAGAGGATTAGACACACATGTGGTGGTAAACATGTGATGATTATAAGGTATCCATGTGAGTGTTGAGTCGGTCCAAAGAAAGGCTTAATACTTGACAGGATTTTATTGTCAATGTTTGATCGCTACACCAAGAGAGTCACTTGCAAGTTAATTCTCTGTCCAAAGACTAGGATTAGCGTTGCACCGATTTTCTTGTGATGGAAATTTCATTATGAATCTATTTGGTCTGCTTAAGGTTAATATATGTGAGCTATTCGGTTTTCTTTTGTTCTCTATTCAGTTAATTTTTCCGCTGCATCTGTTACTGCCAACATCAACTCAATCCCTGTGCTTAACGGCACAAACTTTAAAGACTGGAAAGAGAACGTCATGATAGTTCTCGGTTGCATGGATCTAGACCTTGCACTAAGGGAGCCACGTCCCACTGATCATCCGGATGAAAGTACCTCTGATCATAAGAAGGAAATCGAAAGGTGGGACTGCTCAAATCGCATGAGTCTTATGATCATGAAGCGTGCAGTTCCAGAAACATTCAGGGGCACAATGTTTGAGGAGACTAATGCTAAGGCGTTTCTGGCAGAGCTTGAAAAACGCTTTGTTAAGAACGAAAAATCGGAGACAAGTTCCATTCTGCGCAGTCTTGTTTCCATGAAGTACAGAAATAAAAGTAACATAAGGGAGTACATCCTGGAGATGTCTCATTTGGCATCAAAACTAAAGGCACTTAAGGTAGAGCTGTCTGATGACTTGCTCGTGCATTTGGTTTTGATCTCTCTTCTTGCACAATTCAGTCAATTTGTGGTCAGTTATAACTGCCAAAAGGAGAAGTGGACTCTTAATGAGCTCATTTTGCATTGTGTGCAAGAAGAAGAGAGGTTGAGACATGACAGGGTAGAAAGTGCTCATTTGGTTTCCTCCTCAGGCATTAATAAGAAAAGAAAGGGTAAAGAAATTGCGGTCTCAGACCCAAAGAAGAAACAGCTAAGGGGGTCCACTGGACCCGATAAGGTTGATTTATGTTTCTTCTGTAAGGACCCTTCTCATGTCAAAGGAGACTGTACCAAATATCACGCTTGGCGTATTAGGAAAGGTACATGTCTTGGTCTTGTCTGTTCTAAGATTAATTTGGTTTTAGTGCCCGAACACACTTGTTGGTTAGATTCTGGTGCTCCTACCCAGATAAGTGTGTCTAAGCAGGGTTGTCTGAATTGCCGAAAGCCAAGTGATGTTGAAAGATACATCTTTATGGGCGATGGCAAATTAACTACGGTTGAAGCAATAGGAACCTTTAGGTTATTATTAAGAACTGGTTTATTTTTGGATTTGAAAGAGATTTATTTTGTACCGTCTTTTAGACGGAATATGGTTTCTATTTCTGTATTGGACAAATTCGGTTTTTCTTGTTCATTCAGAAATAATAAGTTTAGTCTCTTTCAGAATTCATATTTGGTTGGAACTGGTTCTTTATCTGGCATGGATAACCTATATTTGTTGGATACTGTTGCTTCATTTAATGAAACTCTGCATGTGGATTCACGTGGCACTAAACGAAAATTAAGTAATGAGAATTCTTATTCGTTATGGCACAAGCGCTTGGGTCACATTTCTAAACAAAGAATTCAAAGGCTTGTGTCAGATGGAATTCTTGATGCACTTGACGATACGGATACAGAAATATGTGTTGAGTGCATTAAAGGCAAACAAACAGACAAGAGAAAATTGGGAGCCGAGAGAGCTAAGGATGTCTTAGAACTTATACATACGGACATTTGTGGACCATTTTCTACGTCATCGTGGAATGGTCAACAATATTATATAACGTTCATAGACGATTACTCTCGTTATGGTTACCTGTACTTGATACATGAGAAATCTCAAGCCTTGGACGTGTTCAAATCATTTAAGGCCGAAGTTGAAAACTAACTAGGCAAAACAGTTAAGGCGTCACGTCTGATCGTGGTGGTGAATACTACGGTAGACATGGCGGATAAGGTGAACAACGTCCAAGACCTTTTGCTAAATTTCTAGAGGAATCTAGGGAGAAGCACTTAAGACCGCAGTTTATTTACTATACAGAATACCAACAAAGGCTACTATTAAAACCCCTTATGAACTATGGACAGGTAAGAAACCTGCATTAAAGCATTTACACATTTGGGGTTGTCCAGCTGAGGCGAGGCCTTACAGGCCTAGCGAAAGGAAATTGGACTCAAGAACGATCAGTAGCTATTTTGTTGGATATTCTGAAAAATCACGGGGGTATAAATTTTATGATCCCACATTCAGAACCTTCTTTGAGACGGGAAATGCTCGGTTCTTTGAGGATATTGAGTTTGGGGGGGAAGATAAAGTTAGAGACTTTGTCTTTGAGGAGGATTTGGTAACTATTCCTCTTCCTACAGTTGTTATTAACCATGATCAAGATTTTATTCCTGACATGGTTCAACAACAACATTCGGGACAACAAGACAATGTTGAAAGTCTCCCCGAGGAACAAACTCAACAACCTCAAGAACCAATGCCTATAAGGAGAACCACTAGAGAGAGGAGAAGTGCGATTCCGGATGATTATGTCGTATTTCTCAATGAACATGAGGCAGACATTGGCTCGATGGAAGATGATCCAATCACTTTTCGTCAAGCCATTGATGGTTCTAACTCTCAAAAGTGGATTGATGCCATGAGTGAAGAAATTAAATCAATGATAGACAATGACGTTTGGGATCTTGTCCCTTTGCCAGAAGGCGTAAAACCGATTGGTTGTAAATGGGTTTTTTAAAACCAAAAGGGATTCACAAGGCAATGTGGAAAGATATAAGGCTCGTCTTGTCGCTAAGGAATTCACTCAGAAGGAGGGCATCGACTATAAAGAGACTTTCTCTCCGGTTTCCTCGAAAGACTCTTTTAAGACTATTATGGCATTAGTGGCACATTTTGATTTAGAGTTACATCAGATGGATGTCAAAACAGCTTTTCTCAATGGTGACATTGAGGAAACAATATATATATGGTGCAGCCAGAAAACTTTGTTTCTCCAGATTCAAAGGATATGGCATGCAAACTAAAGAAATCCATCTATGGACTCAAACAGGCTTCCCATCAATGGTATCATAAGTTCCATCAAATCGTTTTATCATTTGGTTTTGAGGTAAACGTTGTTGATGACTGTGTATACCATAAGTTTAGTGGGAGTAAGGCTATTTTTCTGGTTTTGTATGTGGATGACATCTTGCTTGCCACAAATGATATATGCCTGTTATGTGAAACCAAGAAATTTCTATCAACAAAATTTGAGATGAAAGATCTTGGTGAAGCATCTTTTGTATTAGGAATCCAGATACATCGAGATCGCTCTCGGGGTATTCTTGGATTGTCTCAGAAAGGCTATATCGATAAAGTACTTAAGAGATTTGGCATGCAAGACTGCAAACCAGGGAATACCCCAGTGACTAAAGGAGACAAATTTAGTCTCAATCAATGCCCCAAAAATAATCTGGAATCTAAAGAAATTAAAGATATCCCTTATGCGTCGGCTGTAGAGAGTTTGATGTATGCGCAAGTCTGTACTCGTCCAGACCTCGCATTCATTGTTGGGATGTTGGGCAGATACTTAAGTAATCCGGGTATGGACCATTGGAAAGCAGCCAAAAGGGTTTTGCGGTATTTACAGAGAACAAAAGAATATATGCTCACGTATAAGAAGTCGGACCATCTTGAGATCATTGGGTATTGTGATTCCGACTTTGCTGGATGCCAAGATAGCCGCAAATCTACTTCGGGCTACATTTACTTGCTTGCTGGTGGAGCAATTTCGTGGAGGAGTGCTAAGCAGACACTCATTGCGTCATCCACCATGGAAGCAGAATTTGTAGCAACTTATGAGGCATCAAATCATGCGGTGTGGCTGCGGAATTTTGTCACTGGGCTGCGTTTGATATATGGTATTGAAAGACCACTTAAGTTATATTGTGACAATAAGTCCGCAGTCATGTACTCGAACAACAATAGGAGCTCTTCTAAGTCTAAACATATAGACATTAAGTTCCTGGTTGTTAAAGAAAGGATTCAGAGTGGTCAATTATGTATTGAGCATATTGGGACAAACTCCATGATTGCGGATCCGCTTACTAAGGGTGTGACACCGAAGGTCTTTCACGAGCACACTGCTCGGATGGGTGTCGTACATCTAGACTATGTCTAGTTTCAGTGGGAGTCTGTATAAGGTATTTGCTCAATATTTTGGCTATGTCATGACATTTCAGGCCTTTGGGCATAAGGTTCTTCAGTTTTCACTCTGAATGTTAAAGTTTTGATCTCAATAAGGCTTAAGGTTGGACCAGTTGGAAATAGGCATGTCTGATCACATTACATGTAATTTCCATGCTACACATCCCATATTCTCAGGCCATGTCATTAGTTGTATGATACACGTGACCATTGTTGGGCTTAGCTACGGTATGAATTGTGGCGACAACCTCCTTGATCCTTGTGTTGATATGGCTATGGACGGGACTGGTTTAGATGACTGAATAAAGCAAGCTTGCTCGAGCTATAAAGTTATAATGTGTGATATACAATCATAAGGTGTTGTGTATATGCACATATATAGTCCAAGTGGGAGATTGTTGGAATATTTTGTGGACTTGTATTATGTGCATATCATAACTATAAGCATTCGGGCACACAGACGTGTGTGCATTGCAGTTTAATTTGTATATCATATATTAAATAAGGTATGGGCCTTAATTAAGTGATCAAAGTTAAGTTTTATAGGCCCAGGTCATCTATTTTGGTATGGGGCTATATTTTATATGTGTAGAGACTTTGAGGACTGAATTGCAATTAATGATGGGCTAATTTGCAAATAAGTCCTAATTCAGCTATAAATAGAGGTTATGGTCCCCAGTTGACGTACGAAGAAATTTTCTATCCTTTCTCTCTGGACTCCCATCATCTGAAGAAAGGTTTCATCAAGGTACGATCAACTGGAAGACATAACCAAGGTCAATTCCATTGCTATGGATTCAGGTATGTTTTCAGTTTATCGTCTTATGCGTGATTATCATTGAGTTCGAAGATTCGGGGCCATAAAGCTAAAGTTTTTCCATCAATGACTTAATTAGCATGCTAAATATCGAGTGTTGTTGACATGAGTTGTAATCATTCTCTAACACGCCCGTTTTAACTTCAAATATACTGAATTGATTATCGTCACTATTATGTATCATGCTCGCTCTTTAATTACATGCACCACATAAGACTTTTCTCCTTTTATATAAATAGTAAATACTATCATTTTTGTCTAAATTGTAAACCTTGAAATAACTTCCATTTTCATTAGCACTTGTTTTTCCCACTAAGTTCAATTTCTCATTTTACTATTGCTAAATCAAAGACTTGATGATAGCAAGAATGACTACAATAAGTGACAGATTATATGGTTATATATTTAAAACCACATTTTGTGTGATTGGATTTGGTTGTATAGGATGCAGTATTTATTTGGCTATAGATTATATCCAGACAAGAGAGGTAAAGAAATTTTTTATGTTCTTTGGATTATACTTTTTGGGCACTTTCCTCTTAAATCCTTATAATTAGACATCATGAGGGATTGATTTTCTCCCTTTTCAACTTATGTATGACAATGACTTAGTTAATTGTAATAGTGTGAATGACTTACTCAATTTAGAATATCAACGCATATTTACAGATACATGGTTAAAATCATACGATCCAATTGTTAATTTTTGTACATTATAGATTATTTTTCATTTTTAGATAGAGATTGCGATAAATGGTCATGATGTGTATGTAATTTATGACCCCCATCGAGAAGCGATTGAGTGGTTTATAAACTCCAAACTCTTCTTTTCTATTTTGAAAGTTATAGTTAAAACCCGACTTAACTAAATTAAAATGTATTTTAAAAAATGAATGACAAAATCACATAGCAAATTTAATTTATTTTCTATGTAAAATACAAATAAGCTGAACCAAATAAGTCAAACTGAAACTTGTTTAAAATTGAATAAACACATTTGTTTGAAAAAAGATTTTTGACATATTTATAAAATTAAAAGAAAAAAATGGGCCCAATTGGATGGTCACTTCATCCGCCAAAAAAATTATTTACAACAAAAAATTCCAAAAAGTTTCAATTGTTTGGCACGTTTAAAAAATTTCTTCAATAAAATCTCTCAAAATTTTAGATAATTTTGAAGAAATTTTTGCAAGAAAAGAGAAAAAATTACTCTTACTATTTATGATTTGACAGTTCACACAATCTATTTGTAAGATTTTTCCAACTATTTTTCAACTCCAAAAATTAAATTAATCACATATTCTAATGTAAAATAATGCAACGTTTAAAATAAGATCCATTGTGGCTATTTTTTGATATCTAAATCGATAATTTTGACTAAATGATTTATTATAAATTATATTCAAATAATAATTTCAATAATTTTTCACAACAAAAAACATATCACATCAATTATAATCATTACATATTTTTCTCTTAAAAATTTCTTTCAAACATACATATTTTTTTCTAAATATATTTAGAAAAATAATATTTTTTTCAAACACACTTATTCCTAAATATATTTTGTTCTTACTTTTGTCATAAAAAATAATTTTCAGATATAGATATTTCAACCAATTGCGCCCATATTTTCCTTTTTTTTCAAGGAAAGTATAAAATAGCATAGGTTAACATTTCTATATTGATATAACTCGTAAATTGCTTACGGGTCAAATCAAGCCGAGGCTCGAATAAGACCAGTGAGGGTCGTATAATGGGTATAGACTGCACTCAGACGTACTGAACTACCTACGTACCTTTCTATTAGGATCAAGTCTAAACGTAGTTCAAGATTGTGATTAAGGTCATATACGAGGTTCTTAACTCGGTTTATAGAATAGTGGGAACGTATTGTCAGATCGTACTATGTACTCTCGAGGTACTGTTCAGTAAGTCAAAAGTCCTTTTTTTAATATTAAATGGGGTTATTTATAGGCATGGTGCCCAATGTACGGACGATTGCGGGATATCCGAGATGTCTTACACGTGCCCCTAGAATGAGCGTACCGGATTGTGCGGGTTAGGGCGACACCGGGTCTAACCCGATATAAACACGCGGGTTAGATAGTGTAATGCAAATAGGCATAATTAAATCAAGGACCTTTAGATAAATATGCTATAATATTGTATCAAGGTCGTAAGGACTCATACGAGGCTTCAGGGTTTGTGGGTTCAGGCTCGTATAACCCTTATACGAGGTTACACTATATCATATATATTTGTTTTAGACAACCATACAACTTGATCACTACTTGTGTACAAAACGTAGAAAATACTTTTTACAGTACACATATATTATACGCACCTTCTAATAATTCTCCTAAAGTCCCAGATAAACCCACCAAAAGGTTCCAAATTATGGCTGCAAAATTTTCCCTCTTCCGCCCTCACACTCTCCCGTTCTTCCCACTCTTCTCTCCGCCACGCGCCGCCGCGAAACCTCTAATCATCCGCCGCCTCTACACCACCTCCGCCGTTGCTATTTCCTTGTCAGCTATCCCCTACGGTCCTTCCCTCCACAAAGGCCACTCGCCATTTCCCCTCGAATATTCAAAATGCCCTTCCTCCATGGGCAGTATAACAACCCTAGACGAAGCTGCCTTCAGTAGAGTATTCGACATTTCTGCTCTCAGAGTTCCTTCTAATCTGTGCTCCACGCTCGAGAATCGCCTCCGAGGTCACCTCCTCAACTGGCCGCGCATCAAGAACATCGCCAGAGTCCAGGGCGATGAAATTGAAGATCAATTCAAAACAATCTTACCTAATTCAACCGAAACCGAAGATGAAGAATTGGTGACGTTGAACCGGAGGATTTACGGCAAAGCCGAGGGGGACGGGGACCAGCTGAATGCGGTTCTGTTACGAGATAAGCTCGCGAGAACTTTTAATTCGCGAGGTTACGCCAAGTTTAGGAATTTAGCGAAGATTTCTAGGCCGAGGAAGAAGAAAAAGGGGGATGATGGGGAAAAGAGAGTGATGAAAGGGGTGTTGGGAAAATTCTAGTAGGAGCGTAACGGGCAGTGTTTATGAAGATGTTAAATGAAACGTCGAGGCACGAGTTTTGATTACTCGCTCTCCTTAAGACAATATTGCCCCGCTCTTGGTGGTTACGGAATACGGCAATTGTCTCCCAAGATACAACGACGGCGTCTCGGCAATAGTACCACTACAAATTCCCGAGTCTAGCGAACAAAATATTGTTCCAAACTCTCTCTATGGACTCGTATGAATTAAATGCATCTCTAGACATTTAATATGCAAAGAATTCTCAAAATACTCATATTAGTATTTAGTAGAAAATGAGAGAAGAGAAAATGATTTTGGTGTGTTTTAATTCCACAAATGGAGGGTCTATTTATAGATAATGAAGAGTTTTGAGTCAAGAGTTGCAACTTTCCATAAATCGTAGGAGGGTTATGTCCTTTAGACAAAAGTTGCAACTTTTCATAAAGTGTAGGAGAATTATGTCCTTTAGATAAAAGTTACAACTTTTCATAAATTGTAGGAGAGTCATGTCCTTTAGACAAGCATCCCTCCATCAAACCTCCAAAAGTTGCACACATTCAAAACATTTATAAATTATGTTTTGACCCCAAAACTTTTCAATCTCGAACGTCCTTTCAAATTGGTCCCTCAATTTTTCGACTTGAACATTTTAGTCCTCAAACTAAATGAACTTTCTTTCATACAATCGCGGCCGTCGATTGTATGATTTATGATCATTTAATCGTTTATGTATCAATCGATAAATTCATTCCAATTATGAACAACGTTTTAAGTGACACACTTTGTTAATTAATTTCTCATTCACCCGAAATCGGATTTGAGTAATTAAATACTCTAAATTTATCTACTCGAAACGTAGAATAATTTGAGCCAAAGACATTCCACTTTCGATATACGAAATTCACTTAAATCTTTAGATAAATCGTGATAAACACAATTTACTCAATCAAGATTTCCAACAAGGGGTCGGGAGGAATGAATTGGCGTTGGTTGAATTAGTTGAGGATGAGGATGGGGAGAGTGATGGTGAGGATTTTAAGAGAAAGTCAAAGTGGAGAGGCTCGACAAGGCTGCTGCTCTTGGATGAACGATATGCGCATAAACGGATTGACGAATTACCTGAGGCAATCAAGGTGCTTATGTACTGCTGTACTCTTTTGTTAATTTATGTCTATGGATCGTGATTTTATGTGTGGAATTTTGTTTGGATGTATACATGTGCTCATTTTGTTTGGAGGCATTTTCTTGAATTTTAGTTTCTTGCCTGTGTTCCCACAATCAAAATCACATAAAAGGAGAAGCTAATGCATGACTTACTTCTTATAAGCTTTTATTGAAAGAAAACTATTTTTCAGCTTTAATTAGTATGGAATTTAATGTCTCTAAACCTGATAGGCAGCAAAACATCTTTGGTGAGATCGAACTGTTTGTCGAATGCGTACATCTGTTTAAATAAGTGAACAACAATTGTGATCTCCATTCTGGTTTATTTATATAGTTTACTCCCCTTTTGCCCTTGATTTCGAAGTCTTTGAACTTTGCACCTTGTTCATTATGAGTTCATGTTAATATCTTGAATTTAACACGTATCTGATATTTATAGTAACATAGCCCAGCTGGCAAAGATTAAAATAATGAAAGAGTCAGGTGAATGGATGGATCTTCACATACCACCCAGGTACTATTTAGGTTCTTATCGTAATTTTCATTGTGTTCACTTGTGGTGAATCTTCTCACATATGCTTGCGATGTTTATGCAGCATCAGGTCCATTGTCTGCCTTAACTTGCCTAGTTTCTCAGGGGGTCTTAATCCTTGGGGAAGTCCCAACAGGAAGAAGCTTCATTCTGTCAGTTTAATATTGTTAGCAAATTACATTCAAATAGAGTATTTGGAAATGAGAGGATATAATGACCATCATTTATTTATTCATAATAGTTTCTTTCTTGTTCTTGTTTCACACAGAGGGATTTAACACCACCGTATGTTGATGATGGGCTAATTGAGGTCGTTGGGTTTCGCGATGCATGGCATGGGCTTCTCTTGTTTGCTCCAAAGGGGTACAGGACTCGCCTTGCACAGGTAACTGAACAAATTTCAACTCTTCTATAACGGAGCTTCTTTGTAGCAAACCAATCATGATATCTTCTTCAGATGATTTTTCTTTCATGAGTTTGTGCTGATATTCAAGTCCATGTGGCCCTTCCACTGTTGCTGCATACTGGTCATTGTCTAGAAATTTACCTACACATTTGAATCTATTTTCTCCATTTTCTTTTAGAACATTATAATGCACATTAGATAGATTCCTTTTGACCTCACTTCATAGTTTGTCTCTTTTCAGTTGTGGCATTTATTGTACATGTTGAAAACTATATTCTAAAAGGGTATTTTGATCCCTTTACAATCATACTTGTTATGGTGAGCTATATTGTACCATTTTCATTGTAATCCACATTGAAAGTTTCTAACTTAATCATTCTTTGTATCAATAGGCAAACAGAATTCGTTTCAAGTTTCGAAAAGGTGCTGCTGACCATACATTCATGAGAATTGACGGGGAACCATGGAAACAGCCCCTTCCTATGGACGACGACTCTGTTGTGGTTGAACTATCTCATTTTGGCCAAGTCAGCATGCTCGCTAACACAAACTCCCAATACCCGTCAAGAAGTATTCATACACCTTATTCACCATCTCCAACTGAGGATGATGATGAATGTGACAGTACAGAAGACGAATTTGAAGAAAACTCGGAAGAACGGAGAAAGTTAGGTGCTGCTGATACGTTTCGACTTCCAGATGATTTTGATGTAGCACAACTAAGTTAAGGAGGTAATTTTAGTTGATTGTTTTTGACTGGTCTAGTATGTTCTTTTGTGGCCATGAACTACTAGATGTTGGAAAAATTATTATTTTCTAACGTATGAAATTACGGACAGAATAGAATCGTCTCGGTAAAAACACTGATCACGTTTTTGCACCCGTTAAATTTGACTCTTGGTTGTCACTTGTAACCGCCACGGTATTTATGTCTTAATAAAACGTTTCGGCAGTTACAGTAACAACATTATGTCAGAATTTAATCGTATTCAATTCTGTCTTTAATTCTGTACCTATTTATAGGGCCCCTATGGAATGAGTTTGACACACCGAACATAGAAGACGTCCTATGTTTTCTCTTTCGAGAGTTCGAGCAGTTAGTACGTTTGAATTTGTTCTTGAGTGAGGAGTGGTCCTACTCAAGAGCTGATATCGTTGTATCTTGGGACGCTTGTTGTAATGACCCGTACCACCTAGGCGGGGCAATTTAGCGTTAAGGACAGTGTGTGATCACACGCCTCGATAATGTCTTTTTCATTCGATTTTTCGATTCTGGATTTTATTCGAAAAGTGCAAATTCACCAACAAACTTAACGCTAAATTTTTCTGTTGTTGAATTTGTAACTGTTTCATATGTTTTGTTGGAACGAAAATCGAACCGGAAATTCCTTTCTCGTTGGTCAACTTCGTTGATGCAAAAGATAAGTTTTATTGTTCATTTAACTTATGGATTTACATATCATATATTGTTTTAAGGCTATATGTAAATTAACCAATGATTCAATCTTGGAATCAGATGTTGAAGTGGAGCTGTCTTTTTGTGATTTTCAAATGAATCACATACAACTCGAATGAGGAAGTCAGGAAGCTCGTGGATCATGGATTAATAGCATCTGCAGTCAAAAATTGGTGCTAAAGAAAACATGGAAATTGATTTTGAATCAATTGTATCGGACAAGATAAATTTTTGATTTAAAATTTGAGAATTTTGATTGGATCGAAGTTCAAGATAATTTGTAAATCTGAAAAATTTTGAGTCGATTGATTTGGTTGGGATCGTAATTGAAATTGAGTTTGCAAATTGAGAATTTCGATAATATCGAAAATTCAAGAGGTTTGCAATTCTGCAATTTTAATTGAATCGAAATCCGGGATTTTGATTGAGAAATGAGAATCGGGTTTTTTGACCTTGATTAGAGGGCTGTACGCCATTTGTGCTTAAAGAAGTGTTGTAGTCCGGGAAAATGTGTGGTGATGTTGCTGTATTCATCATCTTGAATATCAGTAAATGAACACATTGGGCACACTCTGAATTGAAGCTTATCATTGCTGCTGCCATGATCTGCCACCTCGGTGGTGTAATGTGCAGATCTGAAAAATGGTAGTTTGATTCTCATTTCAAGAATCGAGGTTGGAAATTGCAAAATTTGACTTTGCATATCAGATTCCAAACACAAATTTGCAATTGGCATTTCGGATGCATATTCATTGTTGCAAATTAATTGTCTTGAAAGAGACAAAATCATCACCGTTGTGAAATGTAACGGCATCATGAATTGCGAAAACTGAACGTATGGGGGCCTAATTAAACGCCGCCCGATACGTCGTTATTCGTCGCGGTGGTGATCGAATATTGGCCAGCCGCGCCGACAGGGCTCGGCTCGCCGATTGGAATCAATTCGACGGAGCCTTGTATTAGGTCTGAAAATTGCAAAAACGTGAAATTATCAAAGGTGTACACCACAGGCCATTTTTGCAATTTCTCGAAGCCTTTCGTTCGGGCTGCAATTGCCGTCGATTAACCGCCGTTATAGACCGAGAGGTGTGGCCGAGAAATCGCCGGAATGAGCTACTGAAATCAGCGGAAATGCGCTGCGTTTTTCGTGGCTGAATTTTGACCTGAAATTGGTAGCGACGCCGGGCGCCGCAGCAAGACCGGAGAAGTCTCGGGCGGAGGCGGTGGTTCTGGGGCCGCTAAAATGGCCGGTAAGGCCACGGCTCCAACGATAGCGCTGTAGATGATTGAGTGCACTTTAGAATTGGATATTTTCAATTTTGGCATTCGAATCTTGCGCAGCGGCTACGGTCGAATGGAGAAGGAAGGGGCTGTTGCCTTTTAGGCAATAGCTGGACCCTTTTGTTCTCTGTTGGGCGTAAAAATTGTGATTAAGTGTGGGCTTGGCCCAGTTGATGCAATTTATATGATGGATGGGTTGGCCCATCGGATGTGTAGTTGGGTTGGACTAGACTCAATACAAATATTAATTAAATGAGGTATTGAATTTTACCCAATACTTGATCATTTGATTGGGGTGGATGGGCTTTCCCAGTGCCATGTGTTTTAATTGGGCTGGGCTCAAAGTGAATTAAACAAAATGACTAAGGCTTTGCTTAGTCTAATTGGACTTCTTTCAAAATTTAATTGAGTTGGACTCAAGTACCAACATAATTTTTAAATTGATGTTTGGTATTTATTTGTGGAATGAAGTGATTTAATTATTTAATAATTAAATGAGATTTATTTTATGCAACAAAACTAAAATTAATTAGTGATGTTGATAAATAAATTGGAAAATTAAGTTTAAGACTTAATTTTAGTCTTTGACTAAGTTGCAATATCATGAAATTAAATTTATTTGATTTCAATTTGGGTATATTGGACTTATCATTGTTTTTGAGTTCTCAAGATTAAAGTGAATTTTAATCTTAAACATGAGAATCAAATGAGATTCAATTTTTGAAATTGAACAAGAGTTAAATTAGTTTTTAACTTTGAGGTTAATTAAGTCCGTGAAATCAAATTGGATTTCAATATGATTAAATTGGATTTAATCTTCGATTGGACTTAATCGATTAAAATTGGGATTAATCGTCGTATGGGAAAATTAAGTTTGACTTAATTGAAGTGATTGATTAAATGAGATTTAATCAATATATTACGAGATTATCAAAGTTAATTGGATGAACACGGAAATTATGTTGTATTAATTTCGCGTTGATTTTCTTGGAAAAATTAAACTGGGTTTAATTTCATATCAAAGTCTAGGATTTTGATTTCAAGTTAAATCGATTTTAACTATGGATTTGTTAAATTGGATTTAATCAAAAGAGCCCATGGAAATTAAATTGAATTTAATTTCGCTAGAATCAATTTGGATTCGATTGGTAAATAAATTAAATTTTATTTATGACTGTCAAATATTGGGGTAATGCATTGGATGCATTTGGTCGAAATAAGTTTCACCCCAAATTTTGACGTTGGTAATGGGCTAAAGTTAAACAATTCATAAACCAAGATGTCATGTAAGAATGAGGTTTGATGAATTATGGAAAAATGGTTAAAACTATCTGTTGTGACTAACGTGGAGAATACGAAGCATTGTTTGATTAACTTTGCACAACTTGAGGCATTATAAATCAAACATTGGCTTCCTATGTACCATGGTCAGATGGATTGGTTAACCCAAGAATCGCAAATGACAAATGCTATAATTGATTTAGCTGGGCTAATTCAGAAATGTGGGGGGAGGTAAATCTCTTCACATGTTATATCCACGTGAAAGTGGAATTGAGAAATTGTACGAGTTATGGAAGGACTTAAGGTCTTCATATAAGTACATAGAGTTGTGGGGTATTTGACGAAGGTCGAAATACTGAAACCCAAACAAGTGAAGATAGAGCATAAAGCTATTGACTGCATATTTAGTGGTTATGTACGTAATAGTAGCGTCTATCAATTTTTGACACATAAATCAAAAGTCTTGAGGATTCATGATGTTATTATCATGGAATCTAGAATTATTTCTTTTTGAGGATATCTTTCCGAGTAAAGAAAGAATGATAATGTTCTTAAAAGAACGATCCGTCTGCAAGAAGTTCTAATCCAGTGGATAAAGAACTATGACGTAGTAAAATGGCAAGAGTTCCTAAATCGTTTGGTCTGACTATGTATTTTATACATTAGAAGATGAACCTAAAACGATTAAGGAAGCTTTGTCAAGTCCAGATACACAAAAAATGGAAAGAAATTATCAATACTGGAATCGGGTCTGTAATACACAAACCATGCCTGAGATTTTCCTTAGGGAAATGAGTCTTTAGGCTGTAAATGGATTCTGAAAAGAAAGTGTAAGACTGATGAATTATTGATAAGTATAAGACCCGTCTGGTAGTAAAAAGAATACCGAGAGATGGAGGGTCTTAATTTCTTTGATGCTTTTTCTCTGGTAATGAGATTAACCTCTATAAGATTGCTCGTTGGTATTGCTTAATTGCATAACCTTGAGATTCGTAAAATGGATGTTAAATCTGCATTTCTAATTTGAGAATTAGATAAAGAAATGTAATAACCTTATGGTTATGTTGCTCCTAAACTAGAATTGGAGATGAAGGTGTGAAAACTTGTAAAGTCGTTATACGGACTTAAACAAGCACCAAGATAATGGCAACCTCGTATTGTTATAGAATGTGCTAGGGTCACTTGGAGTTACATCATGAACTGAACCCATATTGACCTAGTTTATTCTTGAGTTGTTGAGTGGAGTCGTAAGTAATCTAAGTTGAAAGCATTTGGAAATCTTTAACTAAAGGTCGTAGATACTTAACCGTATACTAAGGACGATGGATTACTCTACTCAAGATATTCGCTTGTAATCGAAGGATACAATGACGCAAATTGAGTATTTTACACAATTACTCAAGTTCCCGAGTGGGTATATTTCTACCACCGGTGGAAGAGTGTTGTCATAGAAATATTTCTAAGCAAATTTGCATAGCTCGATTCAAAATTGAATCAGAATTCATAACTTTTGACAAAGTTAGTGAATAAGCTGGACTGTGAAATTTGTTAGAAGATATTTTCTATTGGGAAAACCAAAGGCCCTATCTGAATTTACTACGACTTTCAGTCGATAATGAATAGGGCGCGAAGTGGTTTGGAATAATGGTAAGTCTAGACATATTCGTCGTAGACATAATACCATTAAGCAGTTGATTTCTAATGAGACATTTCCATTGATTGATAAAATCAAAGAAGAATATTGTAGAGCCTTTGACGAAAGGATTGCCTAGAGATCAAATAGACTGCCTATCTAGAGGAATGGGGTTAAAGTCTACAAGTAAAGAACGAACACAGCGGGAACCCTACCATGTTGACTGGAGATCCCAAGATCATGGTTCAAAGGGAAAACTTAGTTGTGCAAGTTCGGAGAAGCACTTAAGAGTTTTCAAACTCTAAACCCATTGCCTAGGATAAAGAAGTGCGTTCTGTAAAGTTGTAGCAAAGGTTAAGCTGGGCTTTTAATGATTCCTATACTGTCTTTATGAAGTGGGGTAAAGCAGATTACTCTTAATAGGAAGTCACCTATGTAAGTGTGAGGTGTCGGCCGCCTCAAACTCTGTGGTATGAGTAAACACTTATGAATCCAAGAAGAGGTGCCAAGGCCAAAATGGACCCGATAGTAGAATCTGAAAACTGTCGAAAATTTATTATGTGATTGTCATTGTCTTGGCTTGCACGAACGGCTGACCAGTTCAAGACAACATGTTCACTGGGTAGCCTAGTAAGTCCGATGATATTTCACTAAGAAAGGTTCAAAGCCAAAAGCTACCTTATCTGATGTAATAAATTTTCTATTGAACTCTCGATGTGTTAATTTCATTCGTGTGGGGGATTGTTGGAAAAATTATTATTTTCTAACGTATGAAATTACGGACAGAATAGAATCGTCCCGGTAAAAACACTGATCACGTTTTTGCACCCGTTAAATTTGACTCTTGGTTGTCACTTGTAACCGCCACGGTATTTATGTCTTAATAAAACGTTTCGGCAGTTACAGTAACAACATTATGTCAGAATTTAATCGTATTCAATTCTGTCTTTAATTCTGTACCTATTTATAGGGCCCCTATGGAATGAGTTTGACACACCGAACATAGAAGACGTCCTATGTTTTCTCTTTCGAGAGTTCGAGCAGTTAGTACGTTTGAATTTGTTCTTGAGTGAGGAGTGGTCCTACTCAAGAGCTGATATCGTTGTATCTTGGGACGCTTGTTGTAATGACCCGTACCACCTAGGCGGGGCAATTTAGCGTTAAGGACAGTGTGTGATCACACGCCTCGATAATGTCTTTTTCATTCGATTTTTCGATTCTGGATTTTATTCGAAAAGTGCAAATTCACCAACACTAGATAGCATTACTTTGGCACGGTTTTGCCTTTGTTCCTGATGATTGTAAGTTTTTCTTTTTCTTTTTGTATATGTGAACTACATTGCTCAATTCAAAGCAGTTAACACATACTTATTTTTCATAATTATGTTGAAACTCTGAATTAATATGTAATAATGTGTGTTGAATTAATTAATCATATTAATCCGATGAGCTTTTCTTTCATGTCAATATAACCTCTCAAATTGACATTTTAACTATGGAAATCGAAATAAGCTCAAAGTTCGTAATAAATGTGAATAAGGAAAGAGGTTTTGAACAAATAAAATATTTATAGTTCAAAATATTTGTATATCGAGTTTAATATATAATTGTATATAGAAATATATAGGAGTCCATTGAGAAGATGGGTTTATTTGTTATTTTCAACTTTGAGTTAATGAATTATTAATAGTGAGTTTTTACTTATATATGATTTCTGAAAAACAATACATGAAACACAATAAAAGAAATTCATGTTGTGTTCAACTGTCTATTTAAAGAGATATGAGATAAATATCATCACGAACAATCATATATTAAATAAATAAATAAATAAATAGGTATCTGAATTAACTCGGTTTGATTGCCCCGATTCACCATATATCACTTTCAAATTAGAGTGATTGAAATAAAACAGGATCTTTTCATTTTATGGTGAATATGGGATGTACATATACGACATGAATATGATATATGATAAATTTAAAATTATAGGATACAATACGTTATGGGTATAAATATATTTATAATATTAAATAAACTTGAGGGAGAATGTTCACTAATAAAAATAAATAAAATTATTGTTAACAATTAATTGTCTACAATTTTTTAAAATTATTTGAAGAGAACAAATAAAATTCATCATGCTATACAAACATCGTTGATTGAAACCATGTAATAAAATATAAATCACAAGTTTCATGTGAACTAAAATATAAAAATATTAAGAATTTCTTTAAATTTTTACTTAATTAGCACGCTAAATATTGAGTGTTATTGACATGAGCCCTAATCATTCTCTAACACGCTGTCTTAATTTCAAATAAACTGAATTGATTATCGTGACGATTCTGTATCATGCTCTTTGTTTACATGCACATAGACTTTTTCTCGTGTTATATAAATACTACCATTTTTATTCAAAATGTAAACCTTAAAACATCTTCCATTTTCATTAAGCACTTGTTTTTTCCACTAAGTTCAATTTCCCATTCTTCGATTGTTGATAGCAACAATGACTTCAATAAGTGACAGAGTAGTTGATTATATATATATAACTATAGATTTTCTTAGTGGGTTTGGTTGTATAGGACTCAGTATTTATTTGGGTGTAGATTATATCCAGAAAAGAAAAATAATGGAACTTTTTACGGCCTTTGCGTTTATGTTTTCGGGCATTTTGTTAATTTGTTTGGGCATAGCTTCCATAATTATGCAAAAGATAAAGAACATGTCAAGAGTCCAGCCAGTGCAAATATTAGCACAACCCTCTTAAAATACTTATAATTAGACATCATAAGCCATTATGATAATCACATATTAGTATGATAATCACTTAGTTTATTGTAATAGTTACTTGTAATAGAGCGAGATGACTTACTCAATTTAGATCCATTCTACGATTTAAGAATATCTATAGAGACATGCTTAAAATTATATGATCTGATTGTTAATTTTCATTTGTTATAAATTATTTTTTTCATTTACTTTTCATTTTTAGATATAGATTATTTGACATGTGATAAATGTGCATTGATGATGTGTATGTAATTTATATACTCCGAAGTTTTCTTTTCTATTTTGAAAGTTATAGTTAAGACCTGCTTAGCTAAATTAAAATATGTTTTAAGAAATGAATGACAAAATCACATAGCAAATTTAATTTATTCTTTTTGTAAAATACAAATAAATTCAACCAAATAAGATTTGCACTAAATAGCCACATCTAAATAGTTAAAATTCACAATGAAGCACATTTTAAGGAGAAACATTTCATGCTCCGGCCACTAATGTAACCTACCCAAGTCAACCCTGAAGATTAATAATGACCATGCAATTATCATTCCACATCGAATAGAAATGATGGACTATAAAGGGTAAATAATGATGCCACATCAATTATATTATAAGGACATAAATTTTTTTTTTGACATATTTGCAATTTAGATTTAAACATATTCAAAATGACAAAACAGTTTAGACATTCATTACATCTTAAGAAGTAGAAAACAACTGTATAATTAAGAGTAAATTGTTCTGAAACCTCTGCAGAAAGATTTGTGCACTTTATTTTTTGAATTACAATGTTGAAACCCATCACCTTTGGGCTCCGTTTGTTAGATATAGAATGGAATTTAAAATGGGAATAAGATTTATGATAATTTTATTATTAAAAATCTGATTCCATTAATAGTGTTTGGTTGTCTATAAAAAATTGGATAATGATATATATTTTTTCTTTCTTTTTTATGTTTTGTTCAAACACATATAATAAGGAATTGAATCCAAAATTAAAGACTTTTACTTAAATACCCTTATTTTAAACCATATTTGTATAATCTAATTATAAATTTTCAACAATAGTAGAATATTTAATATTATATATATATACATATGTATATATATACACACATATATATATATATATATATAATTTGATTAGATAATAAGAAATAAATAAAATATCAATTTGGTTCAATTGTATTATCATCTTTTAGAAAAATGATAATTAAATTGAACATGCTTATTTTTTGATTTACATGTTGTTTGACTTTTTAAAAAATTGATACATATATGGAATTTTCATATACCAATGCGTTGATAATTATTTTAAGTCAGAAACAGATTATTCTTAATAAATAAAATATATCAATCATATGTGACCAATAACCATTTAAAAAGTACTATCACAAAAAACCACATAACAATTTTTCAATTTCATTCAATTACATAAATATCAAATAAAATATAAATCACGATCTATTTTGACAATAGAAATATTTTAAATAAATTAAAAATATGAAACTATTTCTCCATAAATAATAACTTGAATGAAATGCATAAATAAATGTAACTATTTTTGTCGATTTTGTATTATATTTGATATAGGGTTGGTAAGGGCATTAAAGGGGAAAATTGCATAATTGTTACCTCAAGTTGGCCTGTACACGAATGTAATACCTTAAATTGGACCACTTGCAATTTGGGTACCATATGTTCAAAAAATTGGCAATTTCAATACAAATTTCGCCGGAAAATCATAAATTGGCCGGAAAAAGTCACGTGCGTGGCACATGACTCTCAATTTGGGGATTTTCTCCCAATTTGGGGATTTTTGCTCTCAATTTGGGGATTTATGATTTTCCCTCCAAATTCCACCTAAATTTTTATTAAACCAAAATGAAAAATCCTAAGAAACGTGCCAACGATTTTCAGATTTTCAGCAACTTTCCTCCCCCATTTCTTATTAACACTTGAACGAACAAAAATCCCCAAATCAACTCAAAACCCTAATCCACGAAATACCCTAAATTCTCCCGATTTTTCACCCGATTTCAACTCGATTTCATCCCTCATTTCACCTTGCTCTGTTGTTCGTGTGATTCTGGTGATTCACGACTTGTTTGGGAGTTGGTCGGGATTCTTGTGAGTTACCCTGTACTGTTTCTGAACAATTAAGGCTTGAGATTGTAAATGCATATGCATTTTAGATCCACAAAACTTACCCAGTGATTTATTTCATGAACATTCTTTACGACATAGTCCCGAATATTAAAACCAAGAAATCATTTCAAGGAACATGGGCTACTTACACTTGTATATTTGTCATTCCCAAAACGAGAAACTTAACATTGACTCCACAAAAATGTTCTATTAGATTTATAACTTGGAATTTATATCTGTAGACTCTTAAAATTGACGTTAATGACAATTAATTTGACGACTAATGATCCGACATGTTTAATATCGATTTCAGATACAAGGCGTGATTATATGGGGAGCTCATTATTAAAATATTAATCAATCATATGTGGGTTTTGATTCCAAAAAAGTATTATAAAATCTAAATCTAAATCCACCACTAGAAAACAGAGCAAATGCGACGGGCGTTTCGCCCGTCGCCATTTTTTTTAAGTTTTGCGACGGTATGGCGACGGTATGGCGTCGGTGAAATTCCAACCCGTTTTCTTAAATGGGTTAAAAATAATGCGACGGTATGGCGACGGGATGACGACGGTACGATAAATAAATAATTTAAAATTTTATTTTTAAACCATTGACGACGGGATGGCGACGGGATATACTAAAATATTTTTAAACAATTATTAATTTAATATAAATATATTTTACAAGAAATAATTATTATTATTTGGCGACGGGATGGCGACGGTATATAATAAAATATTTTTAAACAATTATTAATTTAATATAAATATATTTTACAAGAAATAATTATTATTATTTGGCGACGGGATGGCGACGGTATATAATAAAATATTTTTAAACAATTATTAATTTAATATAAATATATTTTACAAGAAATAATTATTATTATTTGGCGACGGGATGGCGACGGTATATAATAAAATATTTTTAAACAATTATTAATTTAATATAAATATATTTTAAAAATATGGCGTCGGGTTTGCGACGGGCTTTAAGAAATAATTATTATTATTTGGCGACGGGATGGCGACGGTATATAATAAAATATTTTTAAACAATTATTAATTTAATATAAATATATTTTAAAAATATGGCGTCGGGTTTGCGATGGGCTTTAAGAAATAATTATTATTATTTGGCGACGGGATGGCGACGGTATATAATAAAATATTTTTAAACAATTATTAATTTAATATAAATATATTTTAAAAATATGGCGTCGGGTTTGCGACGGGCTTTAAGAAATAATTATTATTATTTGGCGACGGGATGGCGACGGTATATAATAAAATATTTTTAAACAATTATTAATTTAATATAAATATATTTTAAAAATATGGCGTCGGGTTTGCGACGGGCTTTAAGAAATAATTATTATTATTTGGCGACGGTATGGCGACGGGATGGCGACGGTACGATAAATAAATAATTTAAAATTTTATTTTTAAACCATTTCATTGACTTACCGACGCCATACCGACGCTATTTTTATTTTTAAAATAAATTAAATATTATTATTGATATATTTTAGGATAAAATATAAATATATATTATTGGTTATTTTATACCGACGCTATACCGACGCTAACTACTATTTAATTTTTAAAAGTTTTTTATTATTAAGAATTCTATAAAATATATTTAAACGTTTGCGTCGGTATGGCGACGGTACGATTAATAAATAATTTAAAATTTTATTTTTAAACCATTTCATTGACTTACCGACGTCATACCGACGCTATTTTTATTTTTAAAATAAATAAAATATTATTATTAATATATTTTAGAATAAAATATAAATATATATTATTGGTTATTTTATACCGCCGCTATACCGACGCTAATTACTATTTAATTTTTACACCGTAAGGATTAACAACTATCAAATTGTCAATCGTAGCCGATAATTGAACTATAAGTCGACACTCGATATACATATTATATATATATCACGAGTCCGTACTATAATAAGTAGTTCGTAAATACTATGCGTTGTAACGATTTCTCTAGTTAACTTAAAGTAATAATCACTAACAAAATTTTCTTTTCTTTTTTATATTTTGCATAATTAAATGATTAGTCACAACGACTAGTAGTTCACTAAATAATATTTTATTTTTGTGTCACATCTTACAACTACCAATTACAATATATAAGTTCAAATTTATTTAGGAGGTGATGAATTAAGTTTTAAACAATTTTTGAGTGAATATGAAATGAAAATGAAACGAACAAGTACCTAAAAATATAAAAAATGATAAATAAACAATGAATTGTTTTAAATGATTGGTGAAATAAGTGAAGAACTCACTCATAAACGAATATTAATTATGTTAAGAGAACATTACTTTTAAATGAATATATATATATATATTTGTAAGAAATGTGTGATTAGAAATTTATATAAGATATTTGACTGATATAAACTCAGGATCATACAATCACTTTGAAAATTTTCACACTCCGCTAAATAGTGGCGACGGGATAGCGTTGGGATGGCGACGGGATTTAAATTTTTGAAAATTTTCACACTCCCGCTAAATAGTGGCGACAGGATAGCGTCGGGATGGCGACGGGATTTAAATTTTTGAAAATTTTCACACTCCCGCTAAATCTTATTAGGCGTCATATTCAATTTTTTTCACAAATAGTGGCGACGAGATAGCGTCGGGTTGGCGACGGGTTTTAAATTTTCGAAAATTTTCACTCCCGCTAAATTTTCGAAAATTTTACAATTTGTTACTCTATATAAAGCCTCATATTCACAACTTCATAATCCAAATCTTCAATCTCTTCTTCCATTTTTCATTACATGTATCATCTAATATTTTTATTTATATTTTGTTATATTTTGATTTTAATGTGCACTAATATCTTGTTGTTTTGTTTAATTGTGTAGGACAATTAAAAAGGGTAATTACGAATCAATCCCTTACAATTCAATTTTGTTTTTTAATTATTCATTATGATATGAATTCTATGTATTAATATTCTTACACTTTCTATTATGAATCCTAATTTTTTTATATTTCTTATAGGAAAAATTGTTAAATACAAATAAAGAGAAAAGAAAAGGTATGTATTATATTTTTTAATTCGTTTTTAAGGCTTAATGTTTATTATCAATTCCAATTCTTTTTATTCTTGATGTATTTTGCTATATTCTTGATATTTATGTTGAAGTAGATAAATTATTAGTGTTTATGTTGATTTATTATTTTTGATGTTTAATCTTTTAATGTTTGATACATTTGAATCAGTGCAAGAGGTTCATATCTCCAATTATTGATGATATTCTGAAATTGCAGCCGGTTGCTCGATTTGTTGCAGCAACCCGGCTGCATATTTTTCTACAAAATTTACCAGAAACGCGACGGGATTGCGACGGTCTTCAAATGTTTGGCGACGGGTTTGCGACGGGCTTCAAGAAATAATTATTATTATTTGGCGACGGGATGGCGACGGTATATAATAAAATATATAAAATTATTAATTTAATATAAATATATTTTAAACATATAGCGACGGGTTTGCGACGGGCATCAAGAAATAATTATTATTATTTGGCGACGGGATGGCGACGGTATATAATAAAATATATAAAATTATTAATTTAATATAAATATATTTTTAAAATTATGGCGACGGGTTTGCGACGGGCTTCAAGAAATAATTATTATTATTTGGCGACGGGATGGCGACGGTATATAATAAAATATATATAATTATTAATTTAATATAAATATATTTTTAAAATTATGGCGACGGGTTTGCGACGGGCAATACCCGGCCAAAATCGGGTCAAGTGTTTAGGTAGATGGCGACGGGATGTATTTTAGCGACGCCGAAATTGCGACGGGTCGATACCGTCGCGAACCCGTCGCAATTTCGGCTTTTGCGACGGTTTAGCGACGGTTTCGGCCGTCGCGTTTGCTCTGTTTTCTAGTAGTGATCTACTACGAAAAACTGCGCATCACGATTCAAACATAACCAAATCCAGATATCCCAAACAAGTCGTGATAAACTTCAACTTGGTGTGGGTGAAATGAGGGATGAAACCGAGTTGAAATCAGGTGAACAATTGGGAGAATTTAGGGTATTTCGTGGATTAGGGTTTCGAGTTGATTTGGGGATTTTTGTTCGTTCAAATGTTAATAAGAAATGGGGGAGGAAAGTTGCTGAAAATCTGAAAATCGTTGGCACGTTTTTGAGGAATTTTCATTTTTGTTTAATATAAAATTGGTGGTTTTTGGAGGGAAAATCAGAAATCCCCAAATTGAGAGCAAAAATCTCCAAATTGGAAGAAAATCCCCATATTGAGAGTCATGTGCCACGCACGTGACTTTTTCCGGCCAATTTATGATTTTCCGGCGAAATTTGTATTGAAATTGCCAATTTTTTGAACATATGGTACCCAAATTGCAAGTGGTCCAATTTAAGGTATTACATTCGTGTACAGGCCAACTTGATGTACCAATTATGCAATTTTCCCGGCATTAAAGCATTCTATTTATGATTATTTTGATATGGTAATCACAATACCTCAATAAATAAGAGATTATGATTCCTTTTTTTGGGAGTAGGATTCCCATATTTTAGGTAATTAGATTTTACATTCCATAATATAGAAAAACAATACAAACAATGTTATATAATTTTTGGAAATGATATGCCCTATTTAGATTCCATTACCTGACAAACAAACGGAGCCTTAGAGTGTACTTAATGTTAGATAAACTATGTAAATAGAATATAAAAATTATGCGAATTTGATGCGTGATTCCATTTTTCTTAAAGTGATAATTGTCTCTATTATAAATTTGCTAACGGGTTATAATGACAATTCACTTCTAAAATACAACAAATCACCCAAAGTCTTCGAATAGCAATTTCGAATACTTCCCTCACGAACTAAGAAAAAAACTAAATTTTGTTATGTAGAAAAGAAAAAATTCAAGATTAAATTGTGATTGGCTTTATGTATATTTATAGACTTCGCAACTATTCGAATCATTGCAATGCCTTGATCAATAATTTTCTCCAAACATTGCAAGGTTTCAATTTTAAAAACTGAAAAATTTCACAGCTAAATGTCTCAACTTTTTAGAATTAATTTTTTAAATTAATTTAAATAATAATTTTGAAAATAAAAAAGTAAATAATTATTTATTTTCTTGAATTAAAAATAAAAGATTATTTATTTCCAGGTGCGCATCTCAGGTGCCGTATCCTTATGGTTTTAATACATATAAATATGAATAATTATGGTTCAAAGTTTCTTTCTTTTCCATCGAAAAGTTCGAAAAATTTCCATTTTTCAACTGAGCGAAAAGAAATTATAAAGTAGTTTCGAAATTACAATGTTTCCAAGGAAACTAATGTTTCCATTGTTTTCATCGAATCTTTCAATGTTTCCATAGTTTTCACGAAACACTGAAAGTTTCTTAATTTTTTTCCGAGCATAATAGTGAACAAAATTAAAATAAAAAAATAAAAAAATTCGAACAATTTACTAAATTAAGTCTAAATTATAATCAAATAAGTTCTAAATAATTAATCAAAGAAATCACAATTTTGTTTATATTCAAATACGCACATAAGAAAACACAAAAGTTAAGATCTTACAATTTTCTTATAACGATATATGAATTATTAAATTATTATTTTAACAAACAATATAATACATACTACTGATTATAATGCTATATGAGCAATTATTCATTTAATAATTTAAAAATATATACCGCAACACTTTTATAATTTTGTATTTTACAAGTTAAGTTGCTTAAACTTTGTCGGTTATAGTTCGTTATTAATTTTTTTTATCAACTATTGGTGTTGTATAAATTTTGAAACAAATATTGATTTTTAAAAATAAATAAAGATAGCATTTATTGTTTATTTTTCTTTCACATTGTTTCATATCTCAATATTTTTGTTTCCTTCCAAGTTTCTATTTAAATATTTTATTGAATTTCTCCTTTTAAAATATACAAAACTTGTTTATATTTTCTATGTGAGATAGGAGATTGCATTTTACACTATTTCTAACATTTAACCATAACCCCTCCGACATCAGCTTGTTGAATATTCATTATTTTTCCGGTGCAAGTGCCTTGCATATGGCATTATTAAAGTTGCTGTATCATCTGTAATGAGTTATAATTATTTTAAAGTATGAAAAAAAAAAAAAGAAAACTATTAGTAGAGTAAATAAGTATTAATTAATAATAATGGATATAATAATTGATAGATAAACTATATTGTGATTCAAAAAATAAAATTGAATACTACTAAAGCTCGATAAACCCAACAAAAGGTTCCAAATTATGGCTGCAAAATTTTCCCTCTTCCGCCCTCACACTCTCCCATTCTCAACACTAATCTCTCCGCCACGCGCCGCCGCGAAACCTCTAATCATCCGCCGCCTCTACACCACCACCGCCCTTGCTATTTCCTTGTCAACTCTTCCCTACGGTCCTTCCCTCCACAAAGGCCACTCGCCATTTCCCCTCGAATATTCAAAATGTCCTTCCTCCAAGGACAATATAACAACCCTAGACGAAGCTGCCTTCACTAGAGTGTTCGACATTTCTGCTCTCAGAGTTCCTTCTAATCTATGCTCCACGCTCGAGAATCGCCTCCGAGGTCACCTCCTCAACTGGCCGCGCATCAAGAACATCGCCAGAGTCCAGGGCGATGAAATTGAAGATCAATTCAAAACAATCTTACCTAATCCAATCGAAACCGAAGATGAAGAATTGGTGACGTTGAACCGGAGGATTTACGGCAAAGCCGAGGGGGACGGGGACCAGCTGAATGCGGTTCTATATCGAGATAAGCTCGCGAGGACTTTTAATTCGCGAGGCTACGCTAAGTTTAGGAATTTAGCGAAGATTTCTAGGCCGAGGAAGAAGAAAAAGGGGGATGATGGGGAAAAGAGAGTGATGAAAGGGGTCGGGAGGAATGAATTGGCGTTGGTTGAGTTAGTTGAGGATGAGGAGACTGATGGTGAGGATTTTAGTGGGTTATTAGGGGAGGCTTTCAAGAGAAAGTCGAAGTGGAGAGGCTCGACAAGGCTGCTGCTCTTGGATGAACGATATGCGAATAAAAGGATTGAGGAATTACCTGAGGCAATCAAGGTGTTTATGTACTGATGTATTCTTTTGTTAATTTACGTCTATGGATCATGATTTTATGTGTGGAATTTTTGTTTGGATAGTATACATGTGCTCATTTTGCTTGTTGCTGATTGGGAAGGTTACACTATGTTTGAAATTTGACTAGTTACTAGTTACTACATATAGGATGCTGTGTATATTTGCTATTTAGATGTACTATAAGATTGTGATTTTGCTTGTTTTTGTGAACCATATCATTACTAAGTTATTTTAGAAGAATTTTTATAGTGAACCATATCATTAAACAGTTATTTTAGAAGAATTTTATAGTGACTCCATATCATTAATAAGTTATTTTAGAAAAATAAAGTTTTTGTTAAAACGGATACTTCAACTGCTATAGCTTTACCTGCTGGATGATAATTGTGTTGTCTTCTCGAATTTAGTATATGCTAGAATAAAGTTTCATATCTTATGTTCAAATTTCGTTGTTCAGGTAGTTTTGCAAGAACAAGATGATCAGTCTATTCGATTAGCTTTTGAACTTGTGAAATGCAAATTGACTTTATTTTACGATTACTGGCAGCTGAACGAGGTATTTCACTTGAGCAATATCAGTTGTAAAATATCTTTCTCTCTTCTTGTTGCTTCTTTCGCTCCTCTGAATCTCCCTCATCTCTTCTTGTCCAGTACTCATAGCCATCTCCATGCTCTGTTTGTTATACTTCATAATTTTGTTAAAGTTTGAGATTTAATTAGATGATATATTATAATTTCAAAAAAGTGAGATTTTATAAACCAAAATTCAGAATGTTTAAGGTGAAGAAATGCAAAATATGAATATGTGGTTAACAGTTTGATTGGACCACTATGGATTATAAACTATTCTTTATGACGCAATGCTTGTAAGGACCTCACCCCTGCATAGCTCCTGGTGTGTTACCTTGGTTTCTTGAAGTAGTGTTCTGATGCTAATATAGGGAATTAGCCACAACAAAAAGGAACGTGGTACTGAAGTAGTGGTTTGGCATATAAAGACAATTGTCCGTTCATTAAAAAATATTGTGAATTCCGGTTACATGGACAATCAGGACTAGGAAAACTCTCCACTTCTAAAGGTACAATGAAATTTCTACAGTAAGAGCTGTTTTGAACTGTAAAAGCCCCTTGGTCTTTTTCTGGACCCAGATTATCAGTAATAGATGGTAGTTGGAAATCGATGCCTAATACTATAATTATTTTCATAAGAATAAGCGAACACATTTTGCTTATGATTTCATGTTTCATTTTCTTTTGATTACACTATTTTTCCACTAATATTCAAATATATTTTATCTTTTTCTCTGTACCTTTGACATAGTATAATAATCAATTTACTTTCTTTCCATGATATTAGCTAATTTAATCATGTGTTTTCTGTGAATGTTCTGTTTTCCTCCCTTAAAATGTCCCAGTTTGCTACCTGGAGGATCATTGAAAAGGATAAAATTGCGCAAATTGTATTGTCATGTATAAGTTTAGGAAAATGGGTCAATCATAAATGTCTATCGGTAAGTGCTAGTCGTTTTTGCATGTGTAATACATACATACATCTATTTTTTGCAGATCTTGGAAGCTTTACTCCCAAAAGGCATGATCATTCCTTCAGCTTTTGAAATGGTTGGGCATATAGCTCACCTAAATCTGAAAGGTGAGCATCTTCCATATAAAAGCCTCATTGCAAAGGTACTTGCCATGTTCATATAGTAATTTTTTATATCAATAAAGTTACTTTAGGATTGTAAATTTGGAGCTTTATCTAACATTTTTTTTTGTCTTTTGACTTTTGTTCCAATCAGGTAATATTGGACAAGAATAAGCCAAAGATACAAACTGTCGTAAACAAGGTTGATGCTATTCAGAACGACTATAGAACAATGCAGCTCGAAGTTTTAGCAGGAAATAATTCCCTTGTGACAACTGTACTGGAAAATGGATTGCGTTTCCATGTTGACTTAGCAACAGTGTAAGTCTAGAATGGACATAGATACAAGCATAGCCAATAGACAGTATTAATTTAATTTTTTTTTTTCCATTACTGTCTCCAGGTATTGGAATTCAAGGCTTGCAAGTGAAAGGCAAAGGCTTCTAAGTTGCTTCACGCACAGTGATGTTGTTTGTATGTTGAATATAGTACATGAACCCGATTCAAAACCTTAACTTCTGAGATCCATTTTTTTATTGTACTTATATGGTTCCTTTTCTTATGAATTACTTAAAGTTCTAACATGACTGTTACTTTATGGTGAGTAAAAGTTGGCGTATAATCTAAAATAATGGTGTTATCATCTTATAGATGCTATAACGTATCTTTTAATATGACGATAAGCCAAAATCACCCGTAGTGTAATATTTTAACTAGAAACTTTAGGGAGGGGGGAAACTAGTTCATATATGTTTTTTAGGAATTTAGAATGGCATCGCAACAAGGCCTAAACCCACAGTGAAAGATTCTGTGCTGTCACCAAGGCTTATACCCTGATAAAGATATAGGAAGACGTGATGTAAGATTAAAGAAAATGGTTATTGTCTGTTACAATTGAGATATTTATAATATCCCTCCTAGATTAAGAAAACAGTAATTGTCTGTTAAAATTGAGATATATATAATTTCCCTCCAAATTTTTTATATGTTTGACAAAAAGGGAAAACAGAGCAACACGGATTGATGTTGTTCAAATCACAATAAGGAACACGTTTGTAGTGATAATTGATTTTTTGAAAATGCTGATATTTGCTTCCATCCCTTGTAGAGATTTTCTGTGATTGTGCAACTTGATGTGAAATGATTGAGACCGAGCTTGAAGTTGACCTGTTAAAGTGTCAGAGACTCCATACTTTGTGATTCTATACCTATTCACATTCTTATATTTGTCTATTAGAAAGTTGGATTCTCTGTTATGTTATGCAATTTGTCGTCTTTTCCATTGTATAGGTTCATGTGATGGTGCCCAATGCTTCTTTTCCTTCTATACAGGTGATGTTTTTTCTGGGGTTGGCCCGATTGCCATAACTGCAGCAAAGAAGGTCAAGCATGTATATGCTAATGACTTAAACCCCTGCGCTGTTGAATATCTTGAAAGAAACTGTATCCTCAATAAACTGGAGAGAAGAATTGAGGTATGGATAGTTACCTTTGTGCCTTATCATTCTGGTCTTCAGTATCCTAAATTAGACGACAGAAAACACATTACTGTTTGGATGTGAAAACTCCAATTTTGCTGCTAGCCAATATTTTTACTACAAATCATTTAATGTTAGCTTTACTAGATAGAGTGCCTTGCGAAACTAAGAATTTTTCAACTAGTACTGAATTAATTTCTGTTTAATTGCCAGCATGCTTTCTGATCAATGATTGAATATTGGGAATCTATATCTGCATAATCTTTTAAGTCCATCAAGTGGAAGTTTATTATCTAATGTTCTGCCTTGCAGGTATTTAATATGGATGGAAGGAGATTTATCGAAACAGTTTTTGCTAGTCATAGAGTTCAATCCATTACCCAAGTAGTCATGAATTTGCCTAAGGATGCAGCTGAGTTTCTTGGTACACAACCCTAACTGCTATCTTCTGAATTCTTCAATCTTTGCAATCCTTTCTGTGGTTCAGCATTCTGCTACAAATGTACTTCCAAACTTTTATTTTACTTTCGGCACAGTGTTTTCTCGAAACAGTACTATTTAGTAACATAATAGGATTTTCATTAATTTATATTTATTTTTCCTTTCTGAACAAAAGGCTCAAGAATATTGATAAGTTCTCAAATGAAGTCACTTGAATCCAATAAAGGGCTTGATTCAATTTAATAACCTTCATTCTCATTGGGCCACTCGCAAAATAGGCTTTGGGTCCTATGACTTGGTTATCAGTTAAAATGAAGTTGTAACTAACCGAAGTACCAGGGAATCTTGCAAACATCATTCTAAATTCTTCTACTCAATGTCCATGTATTTCTACATTAAGTGCTGTACTTTGATTGCAGATGCTTTTAGGGGAATTTTTCATAGAAGTTGTCCAGGTAAAGAATGCACCTTGCCGAGGATTCATGTCTATGGATTCTCCAAAGCTCTAGATCCAGAATCTGACTTCCACGAGGTATAATTATTTTTGTGTTATCACATTAGTTAGAATTGATTTACCTAAGTTGATTAACTCATCTCTCTTTAATTTCTAATTAACCAGCGAATTAAAAATGCACTGTCAGAGGAGGCTTTTGATGTAGAAATGCACAGAGTTCGCCTTGTGGCCCCAGGAAAGTGGATGTTGTGTGCATCATTTATCCTGCCCGAGAGAGTGGCATACTCGGAAACAGGTTCTGCCTTGTAAGTATAACACATGCCAGTTTTTATATGTAATCTGAATATGTATCAAACAATTATTATGTTTGCCCACTTATGAAATGAGCTTAAAGTTTTTTGAATGTGTTCCTCATAATTGTTCTTAAGATCTTTTGCAAAATTTCAACCCGAGACTATTTATCAAAATTCAAAATCTTCTAAGGCTATGTCTAAATTTGATGAGGTAGATCAGTAGAAGATTCTATATTTTTCTCTTTGGTCCTTTCGGGGCACCGATAAAAAGAGGGAGAGGGGTTGGCAGTCCAGGTTATGAAATATCCAATGTATAGATTAGTTAACTCTATGGTTCTGGAATGTTCTCATGTCAGTGGTTTAGAAACCCCCCTGTCAGAGAAGATAATACACTACTTTGTGGGGTTAATTAATCATGGATTTACTAGATAAAACTAGAGTGTAAAAGAGTTAACATTTAGCTAATATATATATATTAGTGCAAGTTTAGATTAAAATTGTGAAATATGAGTTTGTCCAAGTACAATTTGGTTAAGAATCAAAATGGCACCTTGAGGCTGAGGACCACATATCACAAACATATTTTGCTTCTTTTTTGTTATATTTCTCTGTTGTTGTTTTTGTGATTTAGGGATTTGTTAAATAGTGTGTCTAAGGTACGAACACAAGTAATAGGTGAAAGGGACTTTGTCTGTTTTGCATAGGAATAGGCCGGTTACAAAAGTGTACCCTTTAGTTATAGTACAAGGGCACACATTTGATATGGTGATATAAAAATACATACGGACGGTTCAGATTTGTGCTCAAAGTTTGTCCCTATCCACATCTATAAATCTTTCTTCTCTTTGTACCAGATCTGTGGTTCCTACCTCACAGTTTATGACTCAGATTGGCTTTTGCAGTGCTGTGTAATCTCTATGCTAAAACTCTCTCTCTCTCTCTTTCTCTCTCTCTATCTATATATATATGTGTGTGTGTGTGTGTGTGTGTGAGAGAGAGAAAGAGAGAGAGAGATGTGAATCTGAAGTGAGATTTGGTGAGAGTATCTCTGTGAAAAACTGATGAGGGGAGAAGTAAGAATTGGCAAGTTTGCCAGTAGTAGTTAGAGTTTCACAGAAGTTGCATAAAGCCACACCTAACAGTTACTCTATATCCCACCTTCCTTATGGCAAAACCCTAGGAATGAACCAACATTTAATACTCACACCACTCTATAATTTATGAGATGCCACATCTATTGGATTATCCAATTTTTTTGATAATTGCTTCATGGTTTCATAATTAAGTAACAAAAATATAGAAAAATATGGACATTTTGTCTTGTATTTTTAAGCACTCAATGTAAGTCCATTAGTATATGATATATCATTTAGTAAAGGGCTTGGAAAAAGGAAACCATATCAAAGTGTTGCTTTATGGGGGTGGGATGTAGGTATTTGAGTCTTGGTGTTTATTGGATCAATAATACTTTAGACTTTGCTTATTAAAGAGACATGGTCGCTCAAATTTGATCTTATTTCAATTAATCAACACTGGTGTTATTGGACTTGCTTTGTAATTGACCACTATTCGTTCTCTGTGAATGATAAAGGTAAATCATGATTTTTGATAAGCTTAAACCGATTAGATAGTAAGCGTGATTCATGCTATTTGTGAATGGTATGAGTTCATTCACGTGGACAAGAGGCTGGAAAAAACAAAAAACAAAAAGAACAGTAAAAAAAAAATGGAGTTGAAAATATATATAGTAATCTACGAAAATAGTAATATTCATTATTGATTAGAATTTTAATTAAATAGTTAACTAAGAGAGCTGTAATTAATGAAGGAAGGCATCTAAAGTTAAAAATAAATCCAAACTGCGTGACCTACCCCATAAGCCCTATCCAGCCGCTCTAGTTGTGAAAAAGACTGTCTAATAGCATCCCGCCACGTCACCATGTGGACCCGACTTCCTCCCAAGTGCAAATAATCAGAATCTTGGGCACACTTTGGTTCGGGTGGGCCCCAGGAGAGGTGGTCCCTGCTACTTTGTGGTCCCCACTAGGGTGAGGGATGCGAAGTAGGGGAATCTTTTACTCGTACGAGGAGAAAAGATTTTTTATTTAACAGAAACGGAAGGCGGCTGGGGCGACGTGGAGATTTGTGGTTGGGTGAGGTGGCATGTGGTGAAGGATCTGTCGACACGTGTTTGGTTGAGATGTTGTGCTGGTGTTATTTGTTGCAGACAAGACGGATTCTAGGGCTCCTGGGAAATAGAGGGACCTCTGCATAGAATTTTTGGGATTTGAGCAAACATCTTATTTTTTGTATTTTAAATATATAAATATATACTTCATATGTACACTTAGTCATGAATCCTACTTTACTTCTTGGTGTGTTAAGAAAAACATTCATTAACTAAGAGATAAGGGGAAAAAAAGAATTTATGGACATAGGTAATTTTTAAGTGAAGATTAATGAAGTCATAAATGTTATATATCTAATCTATATATGTATATTAAGGAAAACAAATTAGACATCCTAGATCGGCAACGATTCTATCTCGTATCACATGGTTCATTGGGATTGATTATAAATTAAATAAATTAACACTTATCAATCTCATAGTTATTTGACACTGTTATGGTATATCATAATATGATAGAAGATTAATTTAGTGTTGCAAGTGTAGAATTCTTGCACTAATGTTTTTACCCATTTTGGCATTTAGGATTCTAGCCATTCTAAGGCTCGAGCCCCAAATAATAGATTATATGTGTGGATTCGCCTATTTTACTATTAATTGTGTATCATTCTCTTTTAACGCTTTTACTAGAGGTATAGCGCGAGATTAAAACATGTTCCTCAACTCTTTAACGCTGCTTTAGCAAAATTGAATTGTCTTGATTGAATTTTCTTGGAGAGGGCTAGGTTTTTATTTCTTTTATTGACACCAAATTAGCATTATTTTATACTCGAAAGGAATGGTTGTTGTAAACATCCCCAAATTTTTATTTATTGGACATAAAAATTATTTTCCTTCAAGATACTGAAAGGAAATAAATGCCCAACCTTCATTTGATGGTTGATTTAGCGTAACTCAAGTTTATTTCAAAAATTCGAGTAAATTATACTTGTCATATAATTATAATTATACTGTGAAGTATATGAAAGTGTGGTCAAACTAGCTAAAATAGCATTGAAAAAATTACAAACCTTCTTCTGCAACTATACTATACTATACTATAGATAGTATATATAGTTTTTCTTATAGATCATATAAGATGTTCACTTTAATTCAATATTCATATTAAATTTAACATCTTCAAAATAAAAATGAAAATAATATGCTTAAAATTGTTTTTTTCAATTAATCACAAGGAAGATAATTACTCGAGCCTACAATTTACATTTAACAAAATATAATTGCACTAGAACTTTTGTATTGTGGATGGGGCTTTTTTTGGTTAGTTGCAAAACATTGTTGTGCAAGAAACATTACCTTTAAGGCATATGGTTGACTGGTACATAGACTTTAGGGCTAGCTAGATATATCTTTTCTTACAAAAACTATAGACTATAGAGTAATCGATTAGGTATATGAAGTGGATGTAGACACAAAGGTAACCAAATCTCAGTCTATATGATTTGTCTTTATTTGATGCTTTTATTGTTCACACATCCTGCAATATTATACATCAATAGGAACCCCCCAAAATTAGTAACCATATGCATGGTGCATAAATATTAAAGGATTATAGTCATCCCCCTCCTAATCCTTCTCTTATATGGTTGGATTTAAGATGTAATTTTATATATGTCCAATCAAGTTTTTGCATGTAGTAAGATAAAAAATCATATCTAACTCTTTTTAAATGTATTTCTATTTTCTTATAATACTCTAATTAATATGAGATATAATACATATGTGTAGAAAAAAAGACTTGAATTGACGGCCGGACAAAAGGTTAAGGAGAAAAAATATTCGAGAACGCAATTTTATTTTCCTTTTGTTAATATATATTAAAAAAAACTTCATTAAAAAATCCTAGTTCAGCTTGGTTTGGTTAAATTTAAGTATAATTTATAAGATTCATGTCCAATCACATAATCGGTGTAGTTTTTAGTTGTAAAATTGAATTAATAGAGATGTTTTTAAGAAAAAAGTGCAGAAAGTGACCCTTGCCGCATACCACTTGTTAACAAAGACTAGAAACCCCCTAAGCATTATTCCTACAAGTTAAAAGCATATAAATCAGAAGTAATATTAATAAGATCATACTAATGTATTAAAACGGTAACCTGACTTAATAAGATCAGAGTAATCTATTCTATTATAAAAGTATGGGTGTTTCTTTGAAATTTTGATCTACCTAATATATCCTTATATATTCCACTTTTGAATGGCAAAAAAGTCACATAATAAATATACAAAATATACAAAGTGTTTAATAACCATTAGGACTCTATTAATTAATACAAAATAACAAATTGGATTATATATGATTCATAACTGAATATGTCAACCGGTGCTGCACTTAGTTTACATTAATCACAATTCTAAACTCCTTATTTTTGTTTCCATTTTTAAAGATATTCAGATAAGTTTTAGAAAAGTGGAAATTTTGTATAACTTTGTGATGACAATATTCTAATTATTATTTTTAAACACTAGAGTTTCAACTCTGGATATTTTAAAGAATTCATGAACCAATAAGTTTAGGAGAAATAAAATATTAATATTATAATTAATTAATTGAATTATCTATTTATCTATCTATATCTATATTTATTTATTTATTCTATTATAAAAATACAATTTGCTTTTCCACATTTTTTATCTATCTAAAATATCCTTATAGAATTTTTTTATATCTATATCTATTATATACAATTATAAAGTAAGTGTTATTTTTGTTATATTTTTTATTTACCTTAAATATCTTTATTGAATCACTTTTTCATAGAGTTTCAACTCTGGATATTTTAAAGAATTCATGAACCAATAAATTTAGGAGAAATAAAATATTAATATTATAATTAATTAATCGAATTATCTATTTATCTATCTATATCTATATTTATTTATTTATTCTATTATAGAAATACAATTTGCTTTTCCATATTTTTTATCTATCTAAAATATCCTTATAGATTTTTTTTTTTTATCTATATCTATTATATACAATTATAAAGTAAGTGTTATTTTTGTTATATTTTTTATTTACCTTAAATATCTTTATTGAATCACTTTTTCATATATCAACAACAATAAGATATTTAATTTCATTGGGAGTCTTCATTAAAAATACAAATAGTGGTCTACTTTTTAATAACAAATGTGTCTAATAACAATAATTATCTACCGTACTGCAACTACATTAAACTCTAAAAAAGGAGTTTGATTAGTAAGAGATATATTTTAGTTTCTTTTCAATCTCAAGTAATCAATGCCAATCAATTGATTTGTATAAAAATATAATTAATTTTTATATTATTTCATAACTTCGGATAAAAATAAATAAACATTGATAAAAACATGTAGCTAGACTCAGATCAATCAGGTGAAATAAACTTCTAGGCCAATTTTTTATTTGCTTGTATATCAATTTTTCAGAAACTAACGCATATCGTCTGATGATGGTACCTAAAATAAGTACGAAGTGGAACAATCCCAATTAAATTAAAGGATTTAAAAAAAATTCAGCTTTCTCGAGCGTGACTAATGATTACATGATCAATATTTATACATGAGATAAATTATTAATGATATATTTTGAATGACTCAAATTCCTTCATATTTTTTTAAGATAATTATTATAATAAAGTAGTTAATCAAACTCTTCCAAGAAACATGAAAGAACAAAATCAATGTCATATAAAGTTCTGGTTCTTCGAACTGAACAACTCTTATGCACTCTCAGAACTTTAAGTACACGTACAATCACAAATGTTCTTATATAAAAGGCCCAACATTGTTATAGCTTGGAGTCCGCGAATTTGCTGGACATGAAATGTGATTGTGAAACCGCCACCAATTGTCCCACATGGGATAAAAGGAAAAAAAAATTAAATAATTTATCAATAATAGCCTAAAAATTCAAGTGTAACACTGAATATTTATTTTTGGGTTATGATTCAACTACCCAATTATAAGTCACACTCTAAGGATACGAAGGCATGCATCGCGTCCTACGTGCCCACACACCTGGAGCATAATATTATCCTTGAATATTATTTTATTTACCATTTCTTTGAAATTTCAATTTTTGTTTTATTTATATTTTATTATTTTAAGAAAATCAATTATAAAGAACATGATTACTTCATAATATTCACATGGAATTAACTACCAAATTTTATAGTTTATTATATATTAAAATAGAAAAATATTATTTGAGATGTGTGGATTCCTTCTCATTCATATCCTCAACTCTTTTTTCTTTGTGTTGTTAGGGAAAGAATTTCATGAAAAAAAATTAGTATTATTGATCTTATTTACTTTCAACAAATTTATGTATATATATATATATTTTTTTTTTAAATATAATTATAACTATTGAGATTTCTCAATTTGAAAGAATAAATGTATCTTGACAACTAAAATACAAAAATATAAATAGTGTTATCTAAGATATTGCATGAATATAATGTTCAGGTAAAAAAATTAAATTGCATCCCCTGACTTTTATTCAAATTTAATTGCATATAATTCTTAAATAAAGCTAAAACAAAACTGAAATGCATTCCATTTAGAGGTTTAAAATGTGCATATATATTACAATTCAATCGATGAATTTGTGTAGAAATAATGGATTTTCAATTTAATTTTTTTACTTTTGTCCAAAGAGTAATAAGTAACATAAAAATTAATTAAAATGATTATTTTTAATTAGTTTATCTGGGTAGTACATTTGACATACTATAAGATATATAATATGATTTATGTATCATTTCCTTCTAGATTTGTAATTTTATAAACTATTTGCATTTTAAAAAATTATAAACATTTTCTAATTTCAAAATCTTACATTCCCTAAAAACTTATATCTTTTCTTCCTTTTGTCTTTTTCCTTCCGCTAACATTGTGCCCCGGCCTCTCAAATGGATTATAAACTAAAGTAAAAACACAAATCATAAAAGTAAACTAAAATAGTTAACATAAAAATTATTCAAGTGTTATAAATATAATTTACATGATAAAGAAAGAGATAAATGTTACTTATCGTAGTGAAGGGGTGAATAGTATAAAATTTAGTTAGCGGCTTTTGACATAATGAATATATTTCAGAATATTAATTTGAATTTACACATTTATTTATCATCATTTGAGGGTTGATTTCTTTTTATTTATTCAACTCACTTATTTTGATATTACATTAGTAATATTTTTATTGCATTCGTAATATAATTTAATTATAATGGCATATTTAGAAGTGTCTTTATACTCAATTTTTAATATTTTACAAAAACAATCTCATCATTTATCTTAATATTTTAATTGTTTATTCTTTTCGAGAATTAACTTAATTATATTTAACTAATTGGACACATTTTGATTGTGTTATATGCACATGTAAATTTAAACAATAACATTTACTATGTTATCATCTATAGATATTTCAAAAGTAGGAACTTCCAAATTTATGTTATGTTAGTTGTTAGTACATTTGCATTATAGACAGCATGTATTATCTAAATATATATTATTGAAAATGTGTACTATAAAATTGATATTTTATTAACTATTAGTGCACTTTTATTATGGATTTATATAATCAATTATTGAGTTATAATTTTTATAATAGTTACATCAACGCAAATAGTTTAATGTCTAATAACCAATTTTCGATTGATTGATGGTGTCTATTAGGAAATTGTTTTTCGCTTAATGTATTACTTCACTCTTCCGTTCGATCAATATTTAATTTTTAAATAATTATAGCTTATCAAATATTCATTCACATAGTCAAATTATTATTTAAATTTAGAATTTGTTTCAAGTATAACAATATTTTTATGCTTGAGTAATAATTTATATTTTATATTTTATTTAGTAATAACTTAACGAGGTAATAATTTATATTTATTTTGTAAGTTAGTTAATTTATTGTTTAACTTAATGACTTATTCAAAACTTTGAGTAAATTGCTATGCTTTTCATTTTATTACCTTGACTGAATTATGGGTATTTATGTGGAAAAAAATGTAATTTTGTTCCTCTTCATTTATGTTTTTAGAAAATAATTAAAGTTAGTAGAATGTATCATATGAAATGTTATTTATTGACGTGCAATATATTGAATTAAATATTTGGATAGTGATTGTATGGTCATTAAAGAAACAATTAAAAAAGAACAAAGCAAAAATAATAGTTGATAATTTTAATTATAATGAATATTGTAAAGTGATAATGTGTTGTGAGTCATATATAATTATGAAAAATACTATATACCACCTAAAATTGTGTCACTCAATTTTCACTTTCGATATAATTGTCTTTGTCACCCGCCAATTCACCATCCAGTCATTCAATAATTTTTTTTTTACTTTCTTTTAATATTTTATCCCTGATTTTACCTATAAAAATTCTCTTCTTCTCTTTCACCATTTATATCTCAAAAAACATCAAATAATTTTCTTAGTAATCAAAAAATTTCTCATACTCAAAATCAGTTCCAAATGACCAGGGGTGTTCAAAACCAACCGAACCGACCGAACCGAAAACCGAAACTTCGGTTCGGTTTTTAACCGAACCGAAAATTTCGGTTCGGTTTTCGGTTATTAATTTTCCAAAAATTCGGTTTTCGGTTCAGTTTCGGTTTGTGGTGTCGGTTAACCGGATCGAACCGAAAACCGAATTTTTTAAAAATTTTATTAAATTCAATATATTATATTATTAATAATTGTAATAAAAATATCAAAATACATTGTAGTCTAATGGTTAAGGTGTTTCCCTTTTCGAACCTGGGTTCGAATCTCATTGATGATTTTTTTTTTTGGTTTTTTTTTTAACCCAAAAAATAAAAAAATAGGAAAAAATAATATAAAAAAAATAAAAAAATTAAATTCGGTTTTTTCGGTTTTTAATCGAACCGAACCAAACCGAACTATTTCGGTTTGGTTTTCGGTTCGTAAAATTACCGAACCGAAATTTCGGTTCGATTTTTGACCGAACCGGGCCGAGTTGCACCCCTACAAATGACAACTATATTTTTCAAACTTGAAGTAGAAATGTAAATCAGAAATTTAGAATCGTAGTTGTCAATTTTCTCAAGTTTGATTTTACATATTTTTGTCGTATTTGATGACAATCATTTTGAGTTAATTACCAAGACATTCATAAAATACGATTTTATTTTATTTTGTCTGTTTTCTTTGTCAATTGTTTTTATAATTATTTGATCCCAAACCTTAATAATTTTTCTTTGTTAGAAAACTAAATTTTAAGTCGAATCCATCATTTCCCCGTTGATGTTTTGATTGTTATTGAAAATTATTTTTTAGTGTGATTTTTGGTAGTGCATCACAATTCACAATCATGAAAAAGTATACCAAGTAATTTGATAATTGTTTGAGTAAATATTATTTGATAGGAGGAAGTCACTTGTCTATCAATTTTGTTGTATAACCATGAAAGAAATAATGAACACTTAGATCCTTAAAAATGAAAGAAAAATTTTGTTTATGCAGAAAATGATCTTGATGGGTTCAATATGTGAAGAGATAATAAGGAAAGTGAATAATGAATTTTTAGGAGAAAATTTAGAGAAAAAAAATAGATGAAAAATAAAGAGGAAAAGAATTATTAAATGCTTGAATGCTTACTTGGACAATGACAAAAAATTAGGTGATATAGGTGGTATATAGCAATGCTTTATAATTAATTATATAGGAAAAGTAAATGCGAATGTAAAAAAGTGTTGATTAGAGAATAAAAATTGAGCCTATTATTAATATAAATTGACATGCCTATTATTTTCCAAAAATATTTAAAACTACACTATCAATTGAAACATGGACACAATTTTTTTTCTCAATAAATAAATTAGCAACTGGAACAAAAATATCCATAACAAACATCAAGTTTTGAAAAAACATATTTCTCATAAATTTTAATTATTTTTTCTAATATTTTTGCATTAGCTTTTAATTCTGCTTTTATTTTATCTATAAAATAACTAATCTTATAAATGAAAAATAGGTTTAATTGTACCAAAGCAAACCGGAAAAGAAATCATCATAATAAAGATACTATTGTAAATATATATGACTTTAAACATCTAATCTATCAAAATTAAGAAAAAAAAGGTATAAGAATTTATTTAGTTACATTATTATCTAAAATTTTAATTTTCAATCAAGTTAATTTCTTTAAACACTCATTCTACTTTTCATATCAATCGATGTTTAATTTTTTAAATGATGTGTGGTTTATTAAATAGTAAATCATTAGTTAAATGATTAAGTTTTAAATTTATTATGTTGTACAATATTTTTGCTTATGATCAATTATTTTAACGAGATCATATGATTCACGTGCAACGCACGTGTTGTTTACTAGTGTAATAAAATGATAACCTGACTTACAAACCCTTAGATGAGTTACAGTCGATGATTCTCTAACTAGTTGATTGAAACAAAAAATGGGTGGCACAAAATATGATGGCAGTTATACAATTTTATTTTATATGATTAAATATTATTTTTTAAATATATATATATATATATTAATTTATTTATTTTGCAATTGCCCTCAGGACCATCACTCAAGTAAATTATGGCTCAGATCAAGATGTATAGATGTATGTGGGATTTTAAATAGTTCCCTCAAAAGCACATCTTTCTAACTGGTATAATTGTAACTCATTCGCATTACAACTGTAATTAGGCTCCACTAAAAACTAGAATTTTTTACTCTAAAGTTAAGGTGACAATGGGCTATGATTTTTATCTGTACAATCATGTTTCAGTTATGTCTCATGTATGGTAAGTACGTAGTATGTGGATAATAAGAATTGTACAATAATCGCGAACAATTTTTTTCCCACTGCAAGTATCTGTTTTAGTGCTTTATCAACTGAAATCAAGTTCCAATCTCTACTCTATAAGTTAACTAATTATTAGCTTTAGTGTTTTCTAATCATTTTCCAATAAAGCTTACAGATCCTAATAAAAATCGATCTTGAGAAACAAATTATAAAACAGGAAAAACTGAACACAATTAAGCTTTAAGTTACAAAAGACAAATATCGATCTCTAGCAATAGTGAGAAAAGGACATGGCAGTATATATATAAATACACATACATACAGATATTGTATGTATATATGCATGTATATATATATATGCTGTAAAAACTTGATCCAAAACCCCCCACATTTTGCATTTCTCAGCTGTACATCTCCTTCTGGTTGATACAGTACAACTCTCTCTCTCTCTCTCTCTCTCTAAATCCCACAAATCAAAACCCACTTTATTTTACTGTTCTATTGAAATCAAAGCACCACACTACACTCTAACGATGGCTACTTCAGTTCTCGGCCTGGCGGCCAACACCGCCGATCACCAAAACACAAACCCAAGCCTCGAAGAACACCACCCTATACGGCGGAGCTCCGGGAGGAGAAGATCCAAGGGCTGTGATTCATCGCAGAAGAAGAATAAAAAGCCGCAGAGAGGGATGGGTGTCGAAAAGCTCGAAAGGCTGAGGGCTCAAGAAGGGTGGAAGAAAATGACTGAGATCAGCACCACGAATCCGTTTAACATGATTAATCCTTCATCGGCTTCGTTTGCTGATCCAACGGCGATGATGAATGCTTCCCATGTTCAGTTTCCGAAGCTGGGTGGGTTTGGGGCTCCCGGTTCGGGTTTTGGCTACCAGATTAATACGGGTTTTCATGGGTATGGAGATGGGTCGAGTTTTCGTGGTAAGAATAGTCATGTCACTGTGAGTGAGCTCTCTTCGAACCCAAATGTTGTCAAGTACTGTTTTTCAGACCAGTGTAATGCTTACCACAAGGTATATATATACACATACATATATATATAATCTCAAAATTTTGTAGTGTTAAATTTAATACATCTTTTTTTGGTCCATTTTGGTTTTAATTTCTTGACCTATAATTTGCGCGCAGAAGAAGAAAATCAATGGTGAAATTTTGAGCTTGAGACCAGCAGAGATGTACAACGTTAATGGCGGTGACTATGGATTTTTGGGTTTAAAAACTGAGAATATGATGATGAGCCATGAAAGTGGGACAACGCTACCCTTGGTTTCTCAACTAGGATATGCTGTTCCCAATGGCAAAATGGTAATATCATCATGAACCCGGCCATTTTTATCACACCATATTCTTCTTCCATCTTCTTTCTTATTTTCAAAACCCTTGGTCATATATATAATAATCCATATTATAATGAAATTTGCAGGGTTTAGATCAGAAGAAAGGATCAACAAGTTCAGAAAGTGTGTTAATGGAGTATGAGTTTTTTCCAGCAGTGGCTAAAACAGACGATGATCGAACGAAGAAGATGATGATGACTGAAACTCCATCTTCTAATTATTCTACTTCTTGTTATCAAAATTGTATTGGAAATATTGAAGATGATGATGAGTCTAGTTGTATTGATTTGTCTCTCAAGCTTTGATCTGTTTAGTATCTGTTTTTGTCTTTTCACATTTGTGTGAAATGAAACTTGTCTACAGCACTAAAACACACCATTTTCTTTGCCCTTTTCATTGTTAAACTACTTTCATCTTCCTCATTTGGTTAATACATTTTCTGCCTTTTTTACTCTCAGCATCACTTCATCTCTCTGTATGTCATTTATTTTATGATTTATTAATTTTGTGGGATTTTTATTTATTAGTAAGTTAAATGTATGCTAGGTTAACAAAATGAGTTAATGGATATTATTTTATGGGGCAAGTTAAATATATGCTTGCTAGGTTAATAAAATGAGTTAATGGATATATTGCTTGATCACTGATATTAACAGGTTAAAAGTAAGCATGTATGTTTAATTTGTTTTTTTTTTTTTACTAATATATATTATTACTAATTTACCAGTTGAACTGCACCTAATTACTAGCAACAAAAAAGTAATAACGAAATTAATGATGAGATGGTATTAGTAGCAACATTAAATTTATTATGAAGACTTCCATACTTTTCTTAAGAGGACTTCATTTTGCAAATATTGTAATTTTAAGGGAAAAAAATTGAGGGGAGATTATGGACATTGTATATGGAAATCAAAATTCAATTTTATTGAGTTAAACAAGCCAAGCTCGAACCAAGTTCCGTATTTTTCCAAGCTCGAGTTTGTGATTTATTATAGAGCTCAATTGCGATCTCAAGGTCGAACCCGACTTGTAAACCTAAAAATATAGAGGGCATTTTGAAATTTAATTTATTTATTTATATAATATAATTAAAAAAACTATATTAAAAATAAAAAACTCGCAAGCTTTTTAAGAGAGAAGTGTGTCGAGCTCGATTAAAAGTTCGAGATTGTGAAGCTCGGCTCGTTTTACACCCCTAATTTGAAGGTCACAAAAGTATTTAATCTTCGGCCACCAAAATTGCACAATAGATCTTCTATTGCAAATTGTGTTGCATTTTATATTGCATAGCATCTTTACTCGATAAATGTATATATCCCATAGTAAATTTATACTTAATGAAATGATTTATAATGTGTAATTCTTTTTTATACATAAATGTCATTCACATATGAAGTGAAATAGGTAATCGCAATTTGCAACAATAAAAGATCCAATCCGTTTATACTTAATGAAATGATTTATAATGTGTAATTCTCTTTATATACATAAATGTCATTCATATATGAAGTGAAATAGGTAACTGCAATTTGCAATAAACTAAAGATGATGCAATAAACTCACACATCTTACATATTTAAGAGATGCATTTCTCTTCAATTTCAATGTGTGAAATTTCAAAAAAAAAAAAAATGAAATATAAATTTGATATCAGAAGCTAGCTAGAGCTCCAATAATATTCAAGTGTATACATTACATTAATTAAATACAAGTACAATCTTTAAAAACCCTAGAAATTCTGAAACAATTTAAAAGAGAGATTGCCTTAGTAAAGTTTATTTATGCCTTGTAAGTGCTGAAACATTAAGATTACCTCTGACGACTTTCTTTAAATGGGACAAAATAAATTTCCCTTTTAAAACAATTATTAAAAAACGTGAAAAAAGATAGTAAGAATGAAATGCTAAAACAGAAATTAAGCAAGTAGTTAGTATCCTATATAGACAGACAGGCTATATATACATATATATATATATATATATGTGTATCAGTAAGTACAATTTCTGTAACCACTATAAATTTGTGCAGAACACTCTCAGTAAAACCAATTATAAAGCTGTAAAATAAAAGCTTTTCTAGCACCAACTTTTTTAAGCTCTTATATCAGCTTTTCTGTTTTTCTTTTTTCTTTTTACCCTCTCGTAACAATATATTTTAATTATTACTAGATTAGCATGAATCTTAAAAACCACGTCACTTCTATTTTCTTGTGTTTTATTCAGGATATTGTATAGTTTCATTTGTTTATATCAAAATTTGCATAAATTTGAAATTTCTAAAACAACGAATTGACATTTGGACTCTATAATGAGATCGCATTGTATAGTTGTTTTCATCATATTATGGTAAATTAAAATTACAATGGCTAGTTTTTTATAGTTACTTGATCGTGCTTTAGAGTATATATAACAACCACCAAACTAATACGTTTGAATATGAATCTTCTTGAATCCATTCCCTTCACGTGTTGCCGCTGATACTATTTATAGACAAGATAACATGTACAGACCCAAGGAATTATAATTATACTGTTGAAAATCTTGATTGAGTAAATTGTGTTTTAGCACGATTTATTAAAGATTTAAGTAAATTTCGTATGTCGAAAACAGAATGTCATTGACTCAAATTATTTTACGTTTCGAGTAGATAATTTTAGAGTATTTAATTACTCAAATCCAATTTCGGGTGAATTGAGAAATTAATTAACAGAGTATGTCACTTAAAACGTTGTTCATAATTGGAATCAACTCATCGATTGATACATAAACGATGAAATGATCATAAATCATACAATCGACGGTCGTGATTGTATGAGAGAAAGTTTATTTAGATTGAGGACTAAAATGTTCAAGTCGAAAAATTGAGGGACCAATATAAAAGGACGTGATTGTTCAAGATTCAAAGTTCTGGGGTTAAAGTATAATTTCTAGAAGTATTGGTTTGATTTGCAAAATTAGTGGTGCACGCGGATGCATATGATTAACTCCCATTTTAATACAAATGTGATTTGTTTGTTAGATGGTGTAATAGTGCACCCATCCACACTAAATCATTTCTCATTCGGTGTTTTTTGAATTGGTGTAATTATTGGGGCTAAAATGAAAAGTTTTTATGGGGATGTTTGTCCAAAAGACATATCTTTTGGGCCCTCCTGCAAAGTACGAAAAGTTGCAACTTTTGACCCAAAACTTTTCATTATCTATAAATAGGTCCTCCATTTACGGAATTAAACATCCAAAATATCATTTCTCTTCTCTCTTTTTCTCCTAACTACTAATACGAGTATTTTGAGAATTCTTTTATTTCTTAAATATTATTTTTAATATTTTAAGAATGATGTTGAATATTAAATGCTAAGTTAAGCATTAAAAATATTTTTGAAGTTCTTAAATATTATTTTAAGAACTCTTTAGTACTAATTTGAGTATTTTGAACATTTTTAAATATTAATTTAATATTTTAATAATAGTTTTGCATATTAAATATCTAGAGATGTATTTAATTCATACGAGTCTATAGACAGAGTTTGCAACAATATTTTGTTCGATAGACTCGGGAATTTGTAGTAGTACTATTGCCTGGGAGACAATTGCCGTATTCAGTAACCACCAAGAGCGGGACAATATTGTCTTAAAAAAAGCGAATCTAAACTCGTGCCTCGACGTTTACATTTTGCATTTTTATAAACACCGGCCGTTACACTCTTACCAAATTTTTTTCCAACATGTACATGTGTCCTCAATTAGTGACTTAGATCAGTGGGATCAGAAAATATATTTAACTCTATGCTACATAGTATGTGGATCTTGTACTGTAATACAAATATGATCCTCATAAGAACCCTTTTGCAATACCCCTTCGAATGTCCCTATGAGGCATCATATCCTAATATGATAGGACCAAGATAATGCGCCTTATGCCAAATGTCATATAACAATTACCAAGTCATTTGATTCTAGTACAACCCATTTTGTCTATAGCATATCATATATAATCATATATATATATATATATATATATATATATATATATCTTTGACAACAACAATTGAGTGTCAAGTTTCGTGTGATGTATTGCATTATTTATGTTAGTAGTCTACCAATTTATATCTGTACTATTATTTTAATTCAGTTTTGGCGAGTTAAAGGCAGAGACGGAGCCAAAAATTAAAAAAAAAATGAAAATGAAAATGGGTGGGGCGAAATATGACGATAGTAATAAAATTGTATGTGATTAAATAAAATATTAATAAAATTATTTTTTAAATTTTTTTTCGGGTGCCCCAACCTGTCTCCGTCACTGGGGAAGAAAGGGCTGCTTCATATTTTGAATCTCCATGAGAAATGAATGGCATATGAACCATTTATTATGTTTTTATTAGTGTCACATTTAATAGTATTGAACACAGAATAAAAGAAACTGCTTATTTAATTTGTACATGCATGAAAATGTTACAAGAATTCGTGTACGGCTATGTTTGTTTATGTTTTTAAGTTAGAATTTTTGAAAATTTCTCGGGAATGGCGTACCATTGAAATTCGTGTAAAAATGGTAGATGTTTGTTTATGTTTTTAGAATTAGGTTGAAAATTGTAATGTGTCAAATCAATGATGATTGGTTGATGTTTAATGATTGAATTAGTTGTTTTTGTAATAATTATTTAAATAAATAAATATATATGAGTGTGTAAAATAATGTATATATTAATTGTAATTGATGGATGTGTAAAATGATTGATGTGTTGATTGATAGGTAGTTAGTATTGGAGATTGAAAAAGTAAAGTTAAAAAAAAGGAAATTGAGATGAAATTTTGGTGTATTAAGTAGATTTAAGATTTTGTGATTTGAAATCTTAAAATTGAATTTCAAAAACATAAACAAACATATTAGAATCTCTCAAACTTTGCCCCTAAAATGCTAAATAGAATTTAAAATATGAGAATTTGTAATGCTAAAACCCTAATATGCACACTACTTGCTGGAAGAGGTTTAACTTACTGATTATGTCTTGAACATGATCGGTTTCACTCCTAATAAGCGCCTAAACATCTGCATTGATTTATAATTGTTAGATTAGAGAAAATCTCATTAAAAATGATACTATTCAATTATATATTTATAAGATAGTTGTATTTGGTAAAAAAAAAAAAAAAACTCTAACAAATTTAAATTAAAAAAAACATAATACATAAATAAAGTTACTATACAAAATATGTTGTAATAATAACAAAAAATAGGACCGGTCATGAATTTGCTAAAATGTCGTGCTACTATTGATAATTGAAATAGCTAAAATTTATGATTCAATCAATATTATTATGGAGTAGCTAATCACGGAAAATTCTATGTTGGACTGGACAGTTCACATCACATTTCAACATATGGATGGGTGGAAAAAATTGCCATTTTTCTCAGCTAATCAATCACTCAGCTTAGCATACTATTTCCGAGCTAATCACTCCAATGTGTCACAATTATTAATTTTATTAGAATTGATTTGTCTGCTATACTTAAATACAAATAAATTAGATAATTTTTACTATTTAATCTCTGTTATTCAAATATTAATATAATCGATTCCAATTTATTTAATACTAAATATATACATTATATAGAATTAGTGGTGAATGCTGCAACGTATTTGGGCTAATCGGAAGAACGAAAAAGTCCAAGTTCCACAGAGCATATTCCTTACGTAATCACTAGGCTACGTAGATGAATTTCCAGCATATTCAAAAATACCCCCCAAACTCTTTACTAATTTCATTTTGACCACAAAGCTAAAACCTTAATAAGACAAACTACACTACACCAGTCAAACTTCCCCACCAAAAGTCAAAGCAATCAAAACCCTACCACCGGCCAAAATGCAACACCCATCTCCGCCTGACTCCGATCTGCCCCTCCTCGCTTCCATCAAGGTCCGATCATCCTCGCCGCGCTTTCCACCGCCGACAACCCCACACTCCACCGATACCCCCACCGCCAACGCGCAACGGAGAATCGGCATCGCCGTCGATCTCAGCGACGAATCGGCTTTCGCCGTTAAGTGGTCTGTCCATCACTACCTCCGTCCAGGTGACGCCGTTATTTTGGTCCACGTCCGCCCTACTTCGGTCCTCTACGGCGCCGATTGGGGCTCTGTTGATCTCTCGATCGTCGACACCGAGAATGAGGAGTCTCAGCGCAAGCTCGAAGACGATTTCGATACGTTTACCACCACGAAGGCTGCCGATGTGGCGCAGCCGCTTGTGGATGCGCAAATACCGTTTAAGATCCACATTGTGAAGGATCACGATATGAAGGAGCGGTTGTGTCTCGAGGTTGAGAGGCTAGGTTTGAGCGCTGTGATTATGGGAAGCCGTGGATTTGGTGCGACCAAGAAAGGGAGCGATGGAAGGCTTGGGAGTGTTAGTGATTACTGTGTGAGGCATTGCGTCTGTCCTGTCGTTGTTGTGAGATATCCTGATGAGAAGGAAATCGCTGGAGGCAGTGGTGAGCCAGTCGTTTCTGTGGCTTCTGCTGCAGAGGAGGAGGAGCCTGAATTTCATGACGCCTCTGATGATCGAAAAGGTTTGTGCGCTTTCTCTAATTCTCATCATGAGTGATGTTACTGTTTATTTGTTATTTTCCATTGTTAGTTTGTTACTGGTCATATACTATTGTTGTTATGTACATTGTGGGTTATTGATTATATGTAAATTGTATCTTTTAAGTGATCGATGAACTATGAATTTGATCAGTATTTGGTACATGTGTTTGTTGGGCTGTGTGAGCTGTGAGGATTAAGTTAGGCGCGGCTGATAAGTGTGATAAAATGGTTTTGATGTCATTCAGAAAATCTGCTTCAAAAATTGGCTGCTTAAATTGGTATATGTGAAATTTGATTCTTAATTGGATGAGAAGAGATAGATACTAGTTTTGCTTGTTATTCTGCTAGTTTAAATTTTTTTCTTTCTCCCTTTGAATCTGAAAATTTGATTTCACCAGCTGCCTTTTGTCATAACTAACAAGCTAAATCTTATATTTATTATCTATAGTATCTTGTTTTCCTTGGCCTAGTTTATTCCGGTGGATGCGGCATGATCATAACACAAATAATTTGTTTACGTTTTGATTCCTTCCTGAATATACCTTACGATGTTACCAATGATCACACCAGATATATATGCTCAAATAGCAGTTAGAATTCATATTAATTATTTATTAGATCTGTTGCAACAAAAATTATATTCCTGATTTCTCAAATATTTTGAACCATCAGATCACAATCGTAAGAATTTTGTGCATCTATCAGTTTCCTAAAATGTTGTACTTAGTAAATCGGAAAATTGAATGATTACTGTTTGCTCTTGTATTGGAGTTAATTTAATTATCTTTTTTAGTTATTACTAATCATTAGTTTTGCCATCTAAAATGGACAATTTGCTGCTGTTTTGATGAAATCACTTCCCTTAAACATGCTGTACTGTTAAAAAATGAGCGTCACACTTTACAGAATGCAAATTTTCTTTGCTGTGCTCATAAGATGCTATTTTTGCTAGAAAGCAGATCTGTTACTCTTGCTTTGAATTAATCGAAAGGCTGACTTTTATCCATCAAACATGAAGTATCATTAAAACACTGTCACTTGTTAGAGTTTTTCAAAAGGTGTAAAGCTTATTCTGGGTGTGAGCAACCAAGATACAGGCCACAACTGAAGGAATCAGAGAACCTTAGATAATTAACTCTCTATTGTGTGTTTGTGCCAGCTATTATCACTGACATGTTTGACATAGGGCCTTAGAAACGAAAAACTTGGGTAACTGAACTCAACTTGAATTAGTTTTTCACAAGTACCAATAACTCACTGTCAAAATGCTAAATATAAGGTGATTTCTCTGAGGCAACTGTTCGAATTATGACCATGAACTGAATAAGATGAGTTTTTTTAAGTGAATCCAGCTATGCACCAGGCAAATCCCATCAGTCCAGTGGGTGAACTAGAAGATTTTTTGTGTCTTTTGGTAGGGTGGATGTGGTCTTGGAGGAGAATCTAAAAGTCGTGATCCTAGTATTTGTTCAATGAGAAGAAATCAATCTTTTTGGTCCTGTTTTAAGCTCTTGCTATATATAAATGCTTCTTACAATTAAATGACAATAAACAAATACTTAGGTTTGTTTAGAATAAGATGACAGGCTGTTCCAAACATTACTAGAGAAACTTTTTTTCTTCATCAATCTATACTCGTAAGGATAAAAAAGATGTGTTGTTGCTTCCTGGGGTCATGGTTCAGTAACACCTTTTGCATATGATTATATACAAAACTCTTTTCATTGATTCAATAATCCATGCTGAAACTTCACTGCTAATTTGGATTAGCCAGAAATTTAATGCTAAAAGCAAACTTGGGTTGGCTGATCTTTGATCAACTTTTTTCAAATTTCAAAATTTAGGCCCTTGACTATTGTATTTCTCTGTGCACCTCCTCTTAGACATACTTTTGATCTAAAACCTGCTTTATGGGTAATATTACTAAAAGTTGCATATCTAACAGATTCCTAAATAGTACTTGGGCTTCATGACTCCATTCCATGGCTGCAGGTGCGTAATTTGAATTTTGGTGCCCCCATCTGCTTTATGAGTACGAGAGTCAATACGAATGTTTTCTTTGCTTCTTGTTTTCTACTTCTAATGGTCATTGCCATGTTCTTGCAGCATGTAAAAGACATCGTGGTCTACAAACAGTAGTTCAGTTATGAGAGTTAATTAGATTTACTTGATATGTGGAGTGATGTCATCATGTGTATGTACTTATTGTTGTTTTTATTCCAATATCATCTGCTTCTAGTGTGTGTAACGTTGTATTTTAGATGGGTTTTCATGTGCCGAGTTTGTGTTACTTGTCATATGCCTTCTGCATCGTGTAAAATCACTACAGCATCTAGATACTTCCTTTGACGATATTTCAAAGTTTCTTATCTTCATTTTGCCACGCAGTTAGGCTAATGTTTGAATATGTTTGTTTGATCCTCTATATGACACGGTAGGCAGTTGTTTTTTAACTTTTTTTTCAAAGTGCTCTAATATGTTATGATTTTCCCATGCTTAGAATACTGAAAATTAGTTTACTCCAAAAAAAGGAAAAATAATAAGAATATTTAACTAAATATTATTATCTTAATTTGAGGGGTCTTGTTACCTAATTCCTTGGTGATATCCACTGTCATTGTATGGGCCCATAAACCTAGTGTGGGGGAGGTTATATAGATTCAGAGGTCTGAAAACACAAAATATCACTCGTGGATTTATGTCGATTTTACACATAGAAAGGTGAAGATCATTCGAGACGTGAAGGTCCATTTCCTTCTAAACTATATATGATGTGCAGATTATAGATAGGTTGCTTTCATCAAACCAAAAATCATATGTGGTGGTTCTAATATCAAACCGAGTAAGGTATGAGACCAAATTAGTACTCAAAAAATGTGTGGGCTATTGATGTTGTCATGCCCCACTCAAGGACGAATAAAACTAGTGATTAAACACAAGTATGGGCTTATTGTGCTGTCGGTATTATTCAGAGAACCTGGCCGAAACTTCAAATATAGAAGAAGAGTGCAGAAGATGAGAACCAACCACTAGTTTTTATCTGTATTCTCAGTCTGTATGGTCCCTTTCCTATTCCCCACCTCATCTTTGGCTTCATCCCTAAAATAATCACCATCACCCTTACCCAATGTGCCACGTTGCTCATTTACATCATAATCTTTAAATATTTGCACTTCACACCTCTTTCTTTATTTCTTTTCTACTTTTACCCCTCTCGAGAAAAAAGAGAATTTTCACGTTATAATCCTTTCTAAGAAGAAAATTCTATCGCGCACATTGGGTCAACAGACTTCAAATATGTGGAGTGAGTGATTTTCATCACCTTACTCACCCTATAAATATATTGTGGATAAAAACAAACATGTGTGTGATAAATTTTTCCGTGATTGTTCTGCATAGCGTTGTCTATGGAAATTTTACCCTATCGGTTTGATTACTATCTAAATAAATATTGGATGTTTGTAAAAGTACAATAATGTCATAAACCCGAAATGTGATTTTCGTTTTGCCAACTCAAATCGATTAGTAGACAAAGTTCCATACTTCATTATTCATCACTTGTAAAAAAATATTGACATGCTTTTTCTTGTTTTATTGTATGTAGTACCCATGAAAGAGATCTTTATCTTTAGAGTTTAGAAAGCAAGTGTTGAATTGACAAGTGAGGGCATACAATAAATACACTTTATTCGGTTTTCCTCTTCCAACGTGAAAGATAACCACATAAGGATACTTTATTCCGTATTGGGGCAACTTTAGACGTAATAACCAATCCATAAAAGTAGAATATACATGCATGCCACCTTTTTCTAATTAGAGAGAAATTGTTGTCTATTTTGTCACATGTGATAAATAAAATCGTTATCTTAAGTTTGTGTATTTTAAATCGAATCACAATGGCACATTTGCCACGGTCTTAGATTTATACCAACCAAATGACAATACTAATCAAAATCCTCTTGGCACGTAAGAGTTTAATTAGTTGGCATTTCCATTTGAGATAATTTTATTTTTCATAGTAAAAATCAGAATATATGTTTTGGTATAAGAAGCATGATGTTAAAAGTGTGCTTGGATGAACTTCATAGAAAAAAAAAACATGTAGTAATTATATTTAACGTTGTATTTTCTTTTTGTTGTGAGAAATTTATTTCAATTGATATTTAGATACATTAAACACTATTCGTAAATTTTATTAATTTAGATATTAAAAATTAGTTACAATAAATTTTATTTTGAAATGTAACGCTCGTTATTTTACATTATGATTAATTTCTTTTCATTATCGGTGTTGTTTGTTAATTCGATTATGTGAACAATTAAATCATAAATAATAAAATTCTTTTTTAATCAAAAAAAAAAATCTCTAAAATTATTTAAATTTTTGAGAGTTATTTAATGAAAATTGTGGTGACATGCTAACCAAACATCATTGAAGTCTTTTACTCTTAAATATATTTCTTTTTGGGTTGAGATTGTCAGTCAATTAGGTACTAATTCTCTTGATCACTTATTGGCAAATACAGTTTACAATATACACATGGAAATAAGATGCAATCAATACAAGAAATGTTATAACTCACTAATCTATGATTTATCAAAAAAACAAAGACCACTAATTTATGCATACATAATAACGGGGGTTAATTGAAATTGAACTGAATGAAAAATCAAAAAGTATATTGTAATATTAGCATTATAAACAACTCCAACAAAAACCACAGTAGGAGATTCTAAGAATCTCCGGTGAGTTCGCAAAGGTCAGTTCCGGCGAGTCTCCGTCTTCAGTTGCGGCGGCGCTCAACCGAGTTTGCCTGAGTTTGTCCGCCGCCTGGAATTACATCACTATTACTTGTTCGTTGCATTTTAATTGGTCTCAGTGCAGAAGAAGATGAACAATAATTCGACTCAATTTCTCGAAGATTAAATCTGGACAAATCTGATTCCGATCTCCGATTGGAACAACACCCATCCTCCTCGTCCTACACATACATCAATTATTCAATTTCAAAATCACATAACAAATTGAATTAGGGCAATTAGATTCATATGAATTTGAGAAATTAGGAACAAACCTCAGATTCAAAATTAGCACAGTCTCGGATTAATCTCTTCGAAGACGAAAATGAAATATCTTCCTCACTGCTCGCCTCCGTGGTCTCCGACGGCGACGGCGGTTTACAACTCGAGATCGACCACGGCACGACTTGATTTTCTCCGTCGTCGTCACCTTCTTCGTAGCTATCATACTCACCATCATCACTTTCACTCTCCTGTGAATCAGAATCAGATTCAGAATCGTCTTCCTCATCGTCTTCACGGCGACTAATACTGCTCGAAGCTCCTCTATTTTCTCTGTCGTCGGCGCAAGCTTGGCAGACGGAGACGGTAGGTCGAAGCTTCGGTCCGGCGGCTTTCCACGGCGTGGGAGAGTGGCAGAGGTGGCAGAGGAGCGTACGGGAGTGTTTGGCAACAAGGAAATTAGCGGCGTGGACCTTCCCGTCGCAGTCCCAACACAGGCTGGCTTGATCGGACTCGCAGAACATTCTTGCCGGATTACAGCACAGCTCACACCCTTTCTTGTTCGACATTTTTTTTGTTTTTTATTTTCTTCTTTCAATTCCAATTTTTAGATCAATCTGATTTTTATCTTTTTATTTGTATAATAAAAATATAGAAATATGTGCCCTTGGTGTGTTATAAAAGGAAGTGTAAAAGAGTGGTTTTCTAGATAAACAATAAGTGATTATATTAGAATATATTATAAAATGGATCTTGATAAATTTTTTAACAAATCAAATGTAATGGAGTTTAATTATTATAGATCATTAAATAAGTGATTGTTTTGTTAAAATGTTTCTATTGTTATTGTTAATGTTCTATAACAAATCGACTTTATTAAATTTTATAACCAATCAACTATATTAAATTCGATCTGTAGAATTGTTATTGATTCTTATGTTATGTTTGTTTATTTTTGTTGAATTTGAATTTTAAATGTATTTCGAAAAGTATGTACTACGGAAACTCTTGTACGTCTTTGTTTATGTTTAGAAAATTTGGTTAAAAATTGTAAAATATGTTATAGTGATAGGTTGATAAATGATTTGTTTAATTGTTGTGTCAGTTATTGATGTGCCTAAACCGCAAGCGCACGGCTTCGGTGCAGTACAAAAGATATCGTTCCCACGAAGACCGAATAATCAAGCACTAGTCTATCAATTATCAGTAATCTAAGCCTAACGAAAATATGAAATAAGTTGTAAAGAAAACGGAACAGAACGTATAAAACCGGTTTTGATTATATTGAATTTGTAATTCCAGAATCAGGTTTCACCACGACATACGTTATCAATTAAATCATACAATCAATTCAGTTACAATCACCACTTATGAAGGACATTATCCAATTATACTCATTACCTTCTGTCGAAGCATAACAATTTACCCAAGTTAATTAATCAACTACTGTCGTGATGATTAGACTAAGCTCGAGTTCATTAATCTCTATGATAATGTATCGATTCCTCAAAAGACCTAAAACTACTTTCGTGATTTAGGATCCTAGGTTTGAATTCTAGGGTTCCGATATAGATGTCACCTTTCAGAATTTTCACCTAATATCTATGAACATGTAAATATGTGGCCAGCAAATTCACAAGCATTAACAATCAAGAATTCAAATCATAAGCATATGCGATGTAACGTAAACAATAATATAATTCAAGCTGATAACATATTATCGGGCTATTCCCAATTCCAGAATAGAATGGATTACTCCATAGATGCGAAAGCACAATAAACGATAATCAAGGTAAACATGATAGATAGACAAGAATTAAAAGAGATTAAAAAGATAAACTCGATAAAACCCGTTGTCGAAAGATCTCGTTTACAATCAATTCTCGAATCTTGTTCTTGAATCTCTAATCCTTACAATCAATCTCCAAGAAATAAAGTTCGAACCCTAAAACTATGTTCGGAGGGGGTATTTATACCTAATCTAGAACATAAACCCGAAGTTGGGCCGAATATGGGCTTTTTCAGCGTTTAGAATCAACCTAACGCGCGTCTGTACGCAAAGCGGCGTACGTACGCAGTGCAAATCGGCGTACGTACGCCGTACAAATTGGCATACGTACGCAATGAAGCCCCAAACTTTCTGCCTTCGTTGTCTGAACGCCAATTAGCACGGCGTACGTACGCCGTTGTTCCAGTCCGAATTTGGCTTTGGGGTCTTCTACAAAGTTGTAGCTCTATGTCTTATATTCAAAACCCCACTGATTTGGATCCAATCCAAGTTCTAAAACTCGAGTTATGATCGTTTTACCAGGACTGCGCCATTTGGTTCGAAACAGAGCGTATTTGTAACTTTTGGGCCTTTAAACGTTTGAACCGGATCTTGTCATCTTCACAAAACTTTTAGGTAATTGTCTTAGCTTTCCAAACATATAAGGCTCATTAACATTGGAGGTTTGTAGCCCAAGATATGATTGTATTTCCAAACAGCGCCCATATATCTCTTTTCATACGTTTTTTCGCCATTTTCTCGAAGTTAATGATTTTACCCTACAATCATGTAACAAACCTATAAACGTATATGGGGTATAAATCATGATATAAAATGATATAAAAATGACTAATATTAGGCTAGAAAACACGTATAATTGAAGTTTATCAACCCCCCCAAACTTACTTTTGTTCGTCCTCGAACAAACGGTAAAGCAAAGAAAACAAAAAATGAAAACTAAAGATAAACTCATTTTCGTAGAGTACACGATTGCACTTAGCATGTGCAACAAGCCTTTAAACCTTTTTGTTCCCCAAAAAGGACGAGTTATAGTCTCGTGAGGGTTTGCAGAAGATGTACCCACAAAATCTATGAAATTTGAGCTATGTCCAAATAATACAACTTATAAAAATTAACAAAAGACTAATGGCATAACATCATTAACAGTTAAGCTCAAAAGTATGTACATATCTCTCAATTTTGCCACATATTAACACTAAGAGTCGAATTAACTTCCAAAGTGGTGCATGAAATCATAGGCATTATAGTCGAGTGACATCTTTACCAAATTTTGGATATAATCCCCATTTTTATTAACTTTCAAATTCAAAGGCACTAAGTTTTATAGGCAGAAGTACACACTTCAAAACTAAAGCTTTTTAGAATTTTTGACTTTCTACACAGTATGTGCGGATTTCTGTTTAGCTCATTAGACCATGTGCAATGCTTGTTCCCTTAGGCTTTCTATGACACCTATGTAACGAGTTTTGGGTCAACGACTCCGAATCTAGATAGCTTTAGGGCGTTGAGTGTTGAGACACTCCTTTTGGACTTAATCACTCGAGTGTCAAAGGCCACGAAACAAGCTAGGTCTTTATTTGAGTTAGCTTCACATTGTCATAATAATCCAACACATCAATATTTTCAAATTTTAAGCATTCATTATGAAGTGTGACTATGTTACTCTATACCTTGTAAAAATTTTAGTTAATATCTTTGGGAATTACTCCTTACGTGTCTCAAGATGCAACATCCACTCAACTCCTCTCCCACAGATTGTGTGTAAATATCTAAAGAAGCAAATCCTAATCTTAGGTCGACATAAGCAAAAATCGAGATATGCTTGTTCCATTAGTCCAGATTATATATTGAAATCATGCCATATATCTTAAGTTAATTCTAGCAAATTGTAACAATTTGACAAGCTAAAACTCATAACAGAAAAAAATAAAAATAAAGCATGCCCTATGAATAGCTCAAACTCCCCCAAACTTAAGCGAAACAAACTCATATGATATATAAATATGCTAAGTCGAATTCCACCCCCAAATTTAAACTATACATTGTCCTCAATGTTATCACACATAAGTAGTGGGAAAGGAAAACTTAACCTAACGGGATGTTGAAAAACATGCCCGAATACCAAAAGAGAATTTGCGTTCCAAGTAAAGGTGTTGCATCGTCTTTATCATCCAATGTAAGCTACTCATGTACCTTGTATGACAAAACAAAAACAAAGCATGCAAAGATTTTTTTTTTTTTTTTGTTAAAGAAAAAAAAAACATAAAGAAAAAGAACAAAAACAAAAACAGAAAAAAGAAAACACTTGGGTTGCCTCCCAAGAAGCGTTTGTTTATAGTCATTAGCTTGACTTTACCATGTTAACTCAGCTTTGTAGATCCCAAATTGGACCCGACGACTTAGCAACTCTCCAATCGACTTTAGAATCTTGATTTCTAATTAAAGAAACCTCATGTGCTTGTCGAATAGAAGACTTAAATATCCCTTTTTTGAGTTTTCGTCGAGGAATCTTTTTATCGTGCGAAACTTTAATACCTTCCTTGTTGATCCTTGCACTCTCATGCGCATCAAACTTTAACTTATCTGGTTCACGACGTCGAAACTTTCTTTCCTCTTTAGCTATGTTTGGTGTCAACGACATATTTTCCTTGAACATTCGAGCAATATCAGCGTTAATGGTGTCTTCCTCCTCGATCGAGCCATCACTCACCAGTCGTGCCTCGAATGGATCCTTATAGTGCTTCCTAGCAAGCTTGTCTTTGATTATAGCTTCGTCAATCCTGTAACAAGAGTTCTCGATAGAGCAGTTAGCAACAGATTTATATAGACTAAAGTCAACTCTCTCATCCCCAATATTCAAGGAAAGCTTTCCATTTTTAACATCAATAATAGCTCCTGCTGTAGCTAAGAATGGCCTACCAAGAATAATGGGGATTTAAGAATCCTCATCCATATCGAGAACAACGAAGTCAGTAGGAATAAAAAACTTACCAACCTTTATAGGTACATTCTCTAACACACCTATCGGATACTTAACAGAACGATCAGCTAATTGCAAAATTATGGTCGTAGGCTTTAAATCATTCATCTCTAATTTCTTCGCCATAGACAATGGCATGAGACTAACACTAGCTCCAAGATCACATAAAGCATTGTTAAAACTCATATTACCAATTACACAAGGAATTGAGAAACTACCGGGATCTTTAAGTTTTGAAGGTAATTTATTTTGAATTACAGCGCTACACTCCTCAGTTAAAGCGATAGTTTCATATTCCTCTAGCTGTCGTTTGTTAGAAAGAACTTCCTTCAAAAATTTAGCATATGTAGGCATTTGTGCAAGTGCATCGGTGAATGGAATATTAATGTAGAGCTTTTTCAAAACTTCTAAAAATTTTCCAAACTGTTTATCGAGTTTTGCCTTAGCTAATCTTTGGGGAAAAGGTACGGGTGGTTCATATGGTGGTGGAGGTACATAGACTGGTTCAGTTTCGTCATTCGTTTTGTCTTTTGAGTTGTCGGGATTAGACGTTTTTTCAACCTTATCAGTTAACTCAGTTTCACTCACCCTAGTAGGCATCTTTGAACCTTCATAATCGGTTCCACTCCTTAAAGTAATCGCATTACAATGTTCCTTCGGATTTGTCTCAGGTTGTCCGGAAAAAGAACCGAAAGTCCTATTCGAGTTACTAGCCTGTTGTGCAATTTGAGTTTCTAGCATCTTATTGTGAGTTGCTAAAGAGTCTACTTTTGTTGCTAGTTGCTTAATTGCATCATTTACTATCTCGTTTTGCTTAGTCTGGGCTACTACAAAACTCTCAAGGAGGGACTCTAGGTTCGATTTCTGTGGTGGAACAGGATTATAGGGATTCTGTTGAAAACCAGGTGGTTGCCTAAAATTAGATTGTAAGGCTGCGTTTTGAGTCGGTTTGTACGAAAAATTTGGGTGATTCCTCCAACCAGAGTTAAAAGTATTTGAAAACGGGTCGTTCTTTTGGTTGAAGTTATTCACAAAGTTGGCTTGTTCTATAGAGGGATCGTTTGGTACACTAGCTAATTGACACTCTAATGCAACATGACCAACCATACCACATATTTCGCACATAGGGGGTGGGGTAGTGACAGAATTGACATGCATGTTCATGGAATCCAATTTCTTAGACATGGCTTCTACTTGTGCAGAAAGTAAAGTAATAGCATCAAGATCGTACTTACCTAGTGTCTTCTGTGGAATCGATCTTTCGCTTGACCACTGGTAGTGGTTCAATGCCATATCCTCGATTAAGTCGTAAGCTTCATCGATACCCTTATTCATCAGCGCTCCTCCAGCTGCTGCATCGACTGACATCCTCGTGGTATAAATCAGCCCATTATAAAATGTATGAACTATGAGCCATTTCTCCAGCCCGTGATGTGGGCACAGTCGTAGAAGGTCTTTGAATCGTTCCCAGGCTTCATAAAGTGATTCACCATCCCTCTGAGCAAAAGTAGTGATTTGATTCCTCAGTTGTGCAGTCTTGCTCGGGGGAAAGTATCTTGCTAAGAAACACTGCATCAGTTGATCCCATGTTCTAATCGAACCAGTCGGTAAGGAATGTAGCCAAGCTCTCGCCTTGTCTCTCAGTGAGAATGGAAATAATCTCAGTCTGATAGCATCTTGAGAAACCCCGTTCATTTTTAGATTGTCGCAGTACTCTAAAAACATGGACAAGTGGAGGTTTGGCTCTTCAGTAGGTGCACCCCCAAACTGATTCTGCTGAACCATTTGCAGAAGGGATGGCTTGAGCTCGAAATTGTTTGCCTCTACAGTAGGCCTGGCAATGCTGGAGTGAAGTGTCTGAGCATTAGGCGCTGCAAAGTCCTTAAGACATCTCGCATTTGCATTCGGATTCACATTTGCAGCTGGGTTTGCATTCGCGTTAGCGTTTGCATTAACATTCGCATTGACATTCTCTTCAGCCATTGTAACTTGTTCGAGTTGAGCTTGTTTCAGTTTTTGTAGCTTTCTCCTGGCACGAAAAGTTTTCTCGATTTCTGGATCAGGTACGAAATCGAGCTTACTTCGCATACAAGGAAAAATCGAAAACCTGAAATAAAACAGAGAAATAAAAATTAAAAACTAAAAATAAAATAAAATGGCTTAGTCTCACTAAAATCTGATAAAAACTAATATTGACTATTCAAGTCCCCGGCAACGGCGCCAAAAACTTGATGTGCCTAAACCGCAAGCGCACGGCTTCGGTGCAGTACAAAAGATATCGTTCCCACGAAGACCGAATAATCAAGCACTAGTCTATCAATTATCAGTAATCTAAGCCTAACGAAAATATGAAATAAGTTGTAAAGAAAACGGAACAGAACGTATAAAACCGGTTTTGATTATATTGAATTTGTAATTCCAGAATCAGGTTTCACCACGACATACGTTATCAATTAAATCATACAATCAATTCAGTTACAATCACCACTTATGAAGGACATTATCCAATTATACTCATTACCTTCTGTCGAAGCATAACAATTTACCCAAGTTAATTAATCAACTACTGTCGTGATGATTAGACTAAGCTCGAGTTCATTAATCTCTATGATAATGTATCGATTCCTCAAAAGACCTAAAACTACTTTCGTGATTTAGGATCCTAGGTTTGAATTCTAGGGTTCCGATATAGATGTCACCTTTCAGAATTTTCACCTAATATCTATGAACATGTAAATATGTGGCCAGCAAATTCACAAGCATTAACAATCAAGAATTCAAATCATAAGCATATGCGATGTAACGTAAACAATAATATAATTCAAGCTGATAACATATTATCGGGCTATTCCCAATTTCAGAATAGAATGGATTACTCCATAGATGCGAAAGCACAATAAACGATAATCAAGGTAAACATGATAGATAGACAAGAATTAAAAGAGATTAAAAAGATAAACTCGATAAAACCCGTTGTCGAAAGATCTCGTTTACAATCAATTCTCGAATCTTGTTCTTGAATCTCTAATCCTTACAATCAATCTCCAAGAAATAAAGTTCGAACCCTAAAACTATGTTCGGAGGGGGTATTTATACCTAATCTAGAACATAAACCCGAAGTTGGGCCGAATATGGGCTTTTTCAGCGTTTAGAATCAACCTAACGCGCGTCTGTACGCAAAGCGGCGTACGTACGCAGTGCAAATCGGCGTACGTACGCCGTACAAATTGGCATACGTACGCAATGAAGCCCCAAACTTTCTGCCTTCGTTGTCTGAACGCCAATTAACACGGCGTACGTACGCCGTTGTTCTAGTCCGAATTTGGCTTTGGGGTCTTCTACAAAGTTGTAGTTCTATGTCTTAGCTTCAAAACCCCACTGATTTGGATCCAATCCAAGTTCTAAAACTCGAGTTATGATCGTTTTACCAGGACTGCGCCATTTGGTTCGAAACAGAGCGTATTTGTAACTTTTGGGCCTTTAAACGTTTGAACCGGATCTTGTCATCTTCACAAAACTTTTAGGTAATTGTCTTAGCTTTCCAAACATATAAGGCTCATTAACATTGGAGGTTTGTAGCCCAAGATATGATTGTATTTCCAAACAGCGCCCATGTATCTCTTTTCATACGTTTTTTCGCCATTTTCTCGAAGTTAATGATTTTACCCTACAATCATGTAACAAACCTATAAACGTATATGGGGTATAAATCATGATATAAAATGATATAAAAACGACTAATATTAGGCTAGAAAATACGTATAATTGAAGTTTATCAGTTATGTATATAATGGTTATATAAACATCAAATAATAAAATATAAATTAAAATTATAATGCAAGAAAGAAAAAAAAAGAAAAAATAATTATGATAATTGATTTTGATAGGTGAACTTGTAAAATAATATATATATCTTCTACTATATTATAGCACAGTTTTTCTTTAATCCTAATTTTCTAGAATTTTGAATTTTTTTAATAAAATGAAAAATTCTTATTGGTTGGTTTAAATTTTTTAAGATTGATTACTATTCTTAATTTAGATAATCAAATTTAATTTCTTTCCTATTACATTCACTTGCAACCAAAATGGGAAGAATTACAATGTTTTGATTTTGATCATTAATGCAAATGGAAAGACCAAAATTTATTACCATGTAAAATTCTTAGCATATCTAAATAAAGAATGGTCTAAATTAAGTACGTTCACATTAGGCTTAAATTTAAATTTTAAACTTTATTTTAAAATTGACTTACCAAATCAAAATCCTTAATTAGGAGGAATATTTAATTTACATTAGCTAAATTTACGTATTAATTCATTCCACAATTGATGGAATTATGCAGTTAATAAGGAAACTGATACATCTATAAATTATTTTCATTTAATCTAAAATCTTATAAATTATGCCATACTTTTTCTGCTTCACAAATCAATTTTACGTTTCTCCATGTTCACTAATTTTTTCATCTACAAAAGTGAATTTGATTTGATGTGAGGTATTTTATTTTATTAGTTCTTTATTTTTCATCTTTCAATAGTTTTGAATTTTACGCTTTCAATTTTATTCGATTTTCTTCATTTAATTTAGTCTTAAACATTAATGACATTATGAGAATTTCTTAGTCAATCGAAATTATTAGTCCATATTTTATTTGGCGATGAGTGGTTATGAATGGAGCAATGGAATACGTATACATATATGCTTGAGGTAATCATTCTACTATATTATAGCACAGTTTTTCCTTAATCCTAATTTTCTAGAATTTTGAATTTTTTTAATAAAATGAAAAATCCTTATTGGTTGGTTTAAATTTTTTAAGAATGGTTACTATTCTTAAATTAGATAATTAAATTAAATTACTTTCCTATTACATTCACTTGCAATCAAAATGGGAAGAGTTGCAATGTTTTGATTGTGATTTGTGATCATTAATGCAAATGGAAAGACCAAAATTTATTATCATGTATAATTCTTAGCATATCTAAATAAAGAATGGTCTAAATTAAGTACGTACATATTAGGCTTAAATTTAAATTTTAAACTTTATTTTAAAATTGACTTACCAAACCGAAATCCTTAATTAGGAGGAATATTTAATTTATATTAGCTAAATTTACATATTAATTCATTTCACAATTGATGGAATTATGCAGTTAATAAGGAAATTGATACATCTATAAATTATTTTCATTTAATCTAAAAACTTATAAATTATGTCATACTTTTTCTGCTTCACAAATCAATTTTACATTTCTCCGTGTTCACTAATTTTTCATCTACAAAAGTGAATTTGATTTGATGTGAGGTAATTTATTTTATTAGTTCTTCATTTTTCATCTTTCAGTAGTTTTGAATTTTACGCTTTCAAAGAATGGTCTAAATTAAGTACGTACATATTAGGCTTAAATTTAAATTTTAAACTTTATTTTAAAATTGACTTACCAAATCGAAATCCTTAATTAGGAGGAATATTTAATTTATATTAGCTAAATTTACATATTAATTCATTCCACAATTGATGGAATTATGCAGTTAATAAGGAAATTGATACATCTATAAATTATTTTCATTTAATCTAAAAACTTATAAATTATGCCATACTTTTTCTGCTTCACAAATCAATTTTACATTTCTCCGTGTTCACTAATTTTTCATCTACAAAAGTGAATTTGATTTGATGTGAGGTAATTTATTTTATTAGTTCTTCATTTTTCATCTTTCAGTAGTTTTGAATTTTACGCTTTCAATTTTGTTCGATTTTCTTCATTTAATTTAGTCTTAAAGATTAATGACATTATGAGAATTTCTTAGACGATTGAAATTGTTAGTCCATATTTTATTTGGTGATGAGTAGTTATGAATGGAGCAATGGAATACTTATACATATATGTTTGAGGTAATCATTTCACTACATTAATTTTTATTTTTTGTAGTTAATACCATTGTGTACTATTTTTCTATTTATTGTATTATTTTTGTTGTTATTTATTGTATATTAACAATTGTTTTTAATATATATGTGCAAAGGAGTGTACTAATAATCATTTTTTTAATATATATATATTTAATAAAATTGGGAAAAACTTTAGATTATGAATGTGGCAAATAAAAGCGTTTAATATTGAATTTTGAAGGTTGAAGACAAATCTCCGATTTCTATTTTCGATTCCCTTCTTCCTTTTCTTATTAGATTAAATTTTGAATTTAAATTTAGTTTCTTTATAGAACTAGAAAGAAAATTTAATTTAATAATATAATTATAATTTTTGTTATTGGAAATAATTTTTCATTTTTTACAAGTTATAAATAAAAAACAACTTAATTGATTTATTGTTTTAATATTATAGAAATTATCTTCTGGTTGAATTTATATTTTAATATTCCAAATTATATATGAAAATATAGCACCTCAAGTCTATATGCGAACGAACCTGTATAGATAGGCTTCACGTACTAAATTTCACTACATTACTTATTAATGTTATTTTTTATTGATTAAAATAATTGAGAACTAATATCATTATCATTATGCTTTTCATTTCAGTAATACATTTTAATTTTTTTCTTCTATTTAATTTTCTTTTTTCATTTCAGGTACATATAAACAAATGGATTTAGGATATGCCGTCGATTAGTGAAGTTCTGTCAAATGGTACATAACTATGTAGTAAATTTGCATTCTAAATTTTTAACGTATTTTTATTATTTTTGTTTTAGTGATGCACAATATTTTTGTGCAATGCGATTTGATGGTTTTTTAAGTCATTTGACTTTATGAAACTAAAAACTAAAAAATATTTATCGTTCGCCGTTAATTAAATAAAAAGAAAATTACAATAATTTCAGGAACATTAAAAGAAAACGTTACATAATATAATACTAGCGTGTATCCCGTGCTATGCACGACATGTTACTATAGATGAAAATAAAAAGATAGGTTAGTTATTAGTTTTCAACCTCCCACTACCATAACTCAAACTTGCAGTTACTAATTTGAATCCGCTAACTGTAGGAGTTATTTGATTTTCAAATTTCAATATCACATTAGTATTTTTTGTAATTCATTTTTATTGTGTCTTCTTTAAAATAAAACCGTGCTCATCTAAGTTTGTAATCTACAAAGTCTTAAATCCATTTAGGAAGTGCTCATCATTTAGCATTTTGTTTTCTTAATAAGAATCGTGAAACAGTTTTATGGTTAAGGTAAATTATAGTTTTGTTTCTACTCATGAATCTTTATTTAGTTTTTCTTAATCTAAATAATTTTCTTCAAGTTTAAATTCTTAGGCATTATTATTATTTTGATTCAACTATTATATGGTTGTAGACCTTTATAAATTATTTACTAATCTCTTTTTCTTTTTTCGATTAAGAATATTGTTCCATGCATAAAAGAAATTCTCAATTAAGTGCTGCAATAGATATACGCTTGGCTGAGGTATTAATCATTTTATATTGTTCTCTTTTAGTATTATGCATATATTATTCTAATTAATTATTTTATCAATATATATTTATCAAATAAGGTCCATGGTTGATCAAATCATTGTTGATAGTGTTTTTGTTATCTACTAAATATTTTTATTCTGCTAGGCATTTCGATTTTATTTTTTCATCAAGGTGACTAAGTCTCGAGCTATAACTGGGTAAGAGTTTATTTTTTCCTCATTATGTTATTTCTCGATTTTGTGAGTTATTGGATAATACTATTCTCATATGATTTAAACGCTTTTGGTGTAATAATCACATAATGTTCCCAGGATATTGTGGTGCTATTTCAGATAAATACACATTCTAAAATAATATCAAATTTGTTGACAAATATATGGAAAGGTCAATTGATCAACATCTTTTTATCTATTTAATATTTGAAATTACATCTTTTGGGAGTATATTTATAGTAGCTCTCGATCAATCCATGTTTTCCTCAATAAATTATATATGTAGCTTGAGTCAGAACTCATCACATTAGACTTGGTAGCTTTGTTATTTGTAATTTAATTTCTCCACGGTTAATTGCTCTAATGGCCAATAGTTAAAATTCTAACTTAGAAACATGTGATTAGAAATACTAATTGGTGGTTGAGACAAAAATTAGTAATAATTTCTTAACTGTGTTTAAAGTGGGATCATTATAATGTTTCATTCCCTTTGTGTAGATATTATTTAAGGTTGCTTATTTCAAGAAGCATGAAACATTTCAAGTTAGTATATATGAATCATAAAATTTATGTATTAGTTGACTACATTATATTAGTTGATCAAATGCTGTATAGAAATTTTCACTTTTTCTTAGCTTATTTATGTAAATAATGAATATATTGATTTTAGTTTTAGTGGAGTCTATAATCATTTGTGATGCACAGAATAATAATATTGCTTTTATAAAGATATTTATTAAAAGAATTTCAGTGTTGTGCTAAATAAAAAATAATTTGTTCAGCTCAAATTCAAATAAAATTATATTGTATTGATTTTCAAAAGATATATTTATTTTTTCTTAATATAATTGACTTATAATTTTTTAAAATTAAACTTATGCCGTGCGTAGCACGGGTTACACACTAGTATATAATTAATATGTAGTTATATAAACGATTGTAAAAATAGAGTAGAAAAACATAAACAAACAAGGCTTAGCATCCAAACTTTCATAGATTTATTAACTTAAATTATTAGGAAAGTTTAATGTATTATCTCCATCAATCCAAAACAATAAATATAATGGGAAAACAGTTCAATTATATTGATTATTACATAATAATATATACACCACTCATTTTAGCAGCATAGTATACCTAGGGCGTTGTGCAAATTCACTAGAGTAAAGAAGGTGGATATGTATATATATATATATATATATATATATATTATATATATTCTTTATCAAAGTATTTGATGACGTGTCTCATTGTGGGGGCAAAGATAGATTCTTCAAAATTATTGCTGACATGGCCACTTCTGATCCACACATGAGATTGACCCATGTGAATTTAACCCTGTCCACGTTTAGTAGGCCCACTTGGACTGTGGGCCCATTTTCATTATTTTAATATCTTAGATTTAGATGCCCAATAATTTAGCCCAATGTTTTTGGGTTTATTTATCTTGTCTTTTCCATTTAAATTATTAGCAACAATAAATTGAAATACTTGATCCAATAACAGGGAAGCACGAATTTAGACATGAATATGCGTAAAATAATTTTATATTTTGTTACTGGACATGCCCATGTGACAATATAATCATTACAGAATATTTTTATCAATTAACATTGTCACTAACAAAATTCTTCATCTGTTTTAAAAGTATTGGAAACGATATTTTCATAGTAAAATGAATTTACCAAGTATATAATAAGTAGTTTAAATTCTCTATTCCAAATTATTGTTTCATCCTTATTCTATTTATTTATATTCATGTCATCCACACCAATCTTTCTATTCCAATCTTTATATTCAGATATATAAATGATGGAATTTTTATACATTTGAAATCTATATTAAAAAAAATTCTATAAGCAAATGGATAAGAGTGTAACAAATTTTTCAAATAGAAAATTCAATATGGATAAAAAAAAGTTAGGAATAAAGACAATAAATATAAACTATTTTGTGGTTCGATTGCAAGTTGCACTACAAATTTACCTACAATATTGCCTAACCATGACTTTTTAGTACATATTGTCAAAAATGTTTAGTAAATTATTAAAATGAAAGGACAATCTTTATGGAGATATTTTTACCAAGAGTTTTGTTATGTACAATAGATATTTTGTAAAAGATAAGAATATCAATCGTTATCCCGATTAGATTACACCCAAAATCATGACAAATTTTGATTAATGATTCATTTGATGACATGGCTTAACTACAGCCCATAATTTGATTCTTGGTTTGTGAACACTTGTGTTATTATATTAATTTATTATTATTATTAGTAATTATTTAATGTATGTGGATATGAATGAAAGGATATAGATGGAAGGTTCTTTGAATAGAGACTTTTTCTAATTAATTTACGATATTTACGAAAGTGAAATGGAATGGGTGAATGCTTTTTTGGGATGGAATAGTACCAAGTTCACGATGTCCACAAGTTCCAATTAGAAAACATAATAATTTGGGAATAATAATAATAATAATAATAAATGGAATCTTTCTTATATAATGTATTAGCCACATCTTTGTTTTTTCAACTTCAATAATGTGACAAAAAGAAAAGGAAAAAAGAAAACCACGACTCGATTTTTATTTTGAGTTTTGTATTTTGTCATAGAACTCAACATATATATATATATATAAACTCAGTTGAAACGTGATTTTTATCCTTGGATGTGTAATAAAAATTCAAATAGGCCCTTGATGATCCACCTCTCTTTGTACTTGCGACAATTTTTATCAGATTTGGCATCATCTATCGTTTTTTATACAAAAAAGCTACGTAAAATGATATTGATTTTTCATTTTGTGACATTAATGTGTGCATATAAAATTTCCTACAAAACTCTAATCATTTTGATTGCCATGAGGCATGAACTATTCCAAAATAGGGATACTTACCTTGAGGAGAATCTTGATTTTCTCCTTTTCTGTGATCATTTTGATTTATGCATATTTCATATCTAGTTTAACCAAATCCAAATTATTAACAAAATTTGTGACCGAGTGTAATGAGTACATCTCAAGAAAAAGACTGTAAGAACAACTGTTGTATAATTAGCTGTGTATTCCAAATTAGTTGCAAAAATACAACACTGATTTATATGTTCAATGGGATTGGCTTGTTAACAACTTACAAGGATTACAATTTCAAAGGCTGATGATGATGACAGAATAATAATAATGAACTAGAAAATTATTTCTGTTCGATTTATCGAGGCTGTAGAAGTGTAACGGTCATTTCATTCGTTGAACTTGCTGCATTTGAGCTACTCGAAGTTTCAGCATGTAATAATATATGTCGTCCTGTGAAAAAACCGGGCTGTTTAGCTTGAGGCAAAGATACGCTTTCATTAGCGAGCATGAGAACCACCGAGGACATATTTGGCCTATCTTCGGGGCATTGTTGAACGCATAAAAGACCAATGTGGATCGATCTTTCTACTTCTGATAAGTGGCGCGATTTTTCAAGACAAGAATCAACCAATTCCAACGATCTTCCTTCTCTGTAAAGCATCCACGCCTGTTCTAATCGAGCTCACATTCAGGATTATTGGATTGGATAAGTATTTCAAATCCATAAAATTGATATAGTAGATAACACTCGTACTCATGGTTCGTATTGACCATGGGTCGTTATGTACGACCCACTTACTGAAATTTAAGGATATTTGCATGGAGACCCCTGATTAGGAGATGGTTATTTGCAAAACACTACTAGACCCGCGTGTTATTTAGGAATCGGGTCAAGTACATGTTTAACCCGAATGATCACATACATCCATTTATGGGCACGTGTACGGTAATCCATATGCCACTCACCCATCCGTACAGCATGTCAATCCTATAAATAGTTCTCATTAATGACATATTTTATAATATAAGATCTGATAGTACGATCCCATTTCTATTACCGAGCTAAGTAATCTCATTGATGACCATATATAATATATTAAACTACATTTAGACTTGATCCTAGAGAAAGGTACGTAGACAACTCAGTGAATCTAAGTGCAGTCTATATACTTTCTACGAGCCATTCTGGTCCGATACGAGTCTCGGCTTGATTTGGTTATGACCCGTTTTTTGTGAGCTAAATCAATAATAAACTTCGAGTTTGCATTTGAATATAAGGGTAGATTTGCAATGAAAATATAAAATTCAAGTTTCTCGAGGATGTAATAACACTTACATGGCCAAGAAGGTTGAGATTGTGATCTCCATGAGAAAACAGTCTATTTCTCTTCCCACTGATAGTTTCAAGCACTAGAACACCAAAGCTAAACACATCTGATTTCACCGAAAACAGACCATCTACTGCATATTCTGGGGACATATAGCCACTGCATTATTGCAAACATGGATCAGTAAAAATAATATTACAACATGTGCATTTGCTTGTAATTTATCACTTTATAAGCAATCTTACTATGTTCCAACGACTCGGGTTGTGTTGGCCCCAGTCTCATTCCCTCCAAAACTTCTAGCCAGTCCAAAATCTGATATCTTTGGGTTCATATCAGAATCTAGTAATATATTGCTGGCTTTAAGGTCCCTGTGGATAATGCGTAGACGAGAATCTTGATGAAGGTACATAAGCCCACGAGCAATGCCATTGATAATGTGGAATCGTTTAGGCCAATCTAACAATTTTCTTTTCGCGGGATCTGATAAATAAGTTATTTTCAATCAAATTTGTGTGTTTTTGTTTGAGTAATAATATCTTGAAAAGTTGTATATATTACCGAAAAGAATCAAGTCCAGGCTTTTGTTGGTCATGTATTCGTAAACCAACATGTTTTCTTCTCGTTCAATGCAGCAACCTAGAAGCTTCACTAGATTTCGATGCTGGAGTTTTGCTATACAGATTACTTCGTTCTTCAACTCTTCTACTCCTTGGTGTGAAGTTCTCGACAGACGTTTCACAGCGATTTCTTGTCCGTTTTCTAGCAGGCCCTGGTGACAATTTACTTCTTGTAATAAGTATATATAGTTCTGATATATTTCGATAAATTATCATTTATGTAGTATTGAATACAAAGGAATGAAAAATTTATTACAAAAAGATTGAGCTAACACTGCTTGGATATTTACCTTATAAACAGATCCAAAGCCACCCTCTCCAAGCATGTTGTTGATTGAAAAATTATCAGTAGCTTTGATTATTGTGTTTAAGTCAAACTGAGGTAGCTCTATTTCTTCGTTATGATCATTCAGACATTCGGGTTCTCGCCCACCTGGAAAACGAGTTATGTAGATGAAAAATGAAAAACAGATAGTTTGGATAACACAAGAATATTCATCTTGTTTACCTCTTTTTCTCAGTCGAAGAACAATCTTTTTCCTTTTTTGAGAATACAACATAAGGCTCACGCCTATCAAAACTACTCCCGTTGCTAGTGAAAAACACACTATAAGAATTTCTGTTTTACTTCCTTTTGAGTCTGCAGAAAGTTTCGATTCAAAAACGATAAATAACGAACGAAATAAAGGAATGACTTGAAAACGGGCTGTATTAGCAAATAATAAAGAAATTTTTCGGCTATGAATGAGTTCTTACCTAACTCAGAAGAAGCCATTCTAATGTACAGATCTTGTCCTCCTTCAGACAGCTCTCTTATATCAACAAGATCATCAAACCAGAGTAAACATCCATTTCCCCCTCTACTTATATCTAAACTAGAATAAGCCATACAAGAACAGTTCTTTAAGCATAAAACCTTACATTCTCTAATACTCATACTCTCATTGTACCAAGAATGTTTCGTATCAGGCAGTTTAATACCCGAGTACTTCAAAAACACATCACCGTGTTCGCAATTCAAGCTTGTCCTTCGAACGCATCCATTTGACCAATCGGCCCTATCCCAACCTTCTCGATCTTTCACCACAAATTTATTCAAACACCCACAAACAGGGGATTTTGCAATATTACAACTACCATATGCACCACAAAGTTTATAAATATCACAATTATCCATCGGGGTTGTGAGGTAAACGACCCAACCTTGCGTTCTATCGACCCAACCCAACCTCTGTGCAACACCACTCTGACTCAAAGTAAGCCTCGAAATAACCGTATTGTCGAAAAGCTCATATTCATAGTACACCTCATTCTTGCTTATAACTAACCCATATCTAAAGATTGGATTTTTTTGCAAGTTTGGGGTCCCACTAAAGCGAAGACCGTTCCATGGCCCGGTTTTATACTGCTCAACTCCAAACTTTCTTAGCACATTCTGTGGATAACCAGAGGGATCACAATGATATGTAAAATCACCCAATGATGGATCATCATTGTTCTTCCATGATGATAGGTATACCTCGAGACGAGTTTTATAGTCCCAACCGAGCTTCATACCCGGTAAAAGAGTGTCACTTGGATAGTTAAAACTCTGCCATATGAAATTTTGTGGGTTGTTTTCGTATGCGTTTTTCACCACAAGATTTCCCGAGTCGAGTAATTGTGCAACTGGAGTTTGCACAGTGGTTGATGTGTTTGTAGACCAAATAATATCGTTCGTTTCGTTTATAAGAACTAGAATCCCTGGTCCGATGAGTTTTAATACGCCTGATGTGTTTGTAAGTGGGATTTCTCTGTTGGCAACCCATACTACAGTCCTTGTTGCTACTTTCTTGTACCATATGCCTACATAACGGTACTTTGAATTTCCCGGGCTGAAAAATCCCAGTTCAAAAATTCCACCGGATGAAAGCATAGTTTCACCATCTCCCAATATCTGAGTACTGTTTATGGTATCCATTGGAAAGGACATTATTTGGTTGGTGGAGAATAAGGAGATTGTTATAAGAAGTTGAACGAAATGGTATTTATCGAACATGGATTTCATGGTTCGATATTGATGAATATGTTCAGCACATAACAGTTGCATATGAATATGTATATAGTCCTTAAATGTATTGTAATCAAACAACAGTTAGCAAATCCACTGGAAAATACAAAAAATTTGATTGTATCTTTTAATGATGGTCCAGCATTTAGTTGACTGTAACCAGTGTGAACGAAACTTAGATTCTTGACTTGGCTTATTGCTTGTAAACTTGTAATGATAAGATAGTTAGTTGCCTTTGCAAGCACGGAGATAAGATGGCGATTATAAGCCATATAAATCGCTCTAACATTATGGTAGAAAGGCTTTGAGTTCTGAGTATGAGAATGATTTCGACAACGAGAGATAAGGATAGTAACTTAATCTCAGATGGTTGGATTCATTCTATTGGTTTATTCCCATGTATATTGACCGGAAATCGTTTAGGCGATACATTTGGATTTTTCGGACAATATTCTACATGAACATTCACATCTGAAGTGTTTTAGATGAGATTTAAGTTACTTAAACTGTCACATAGTATGTGTATGTGAGACTTTGTTGTCATGTTTTTTATATTCAAATTGAGCATTTGAAGAAATAAACAAGAAGAAATCTATAGTCCATAAATGTGAAAACTTTCTAAGTTTTAAATTATCATGTTTCCTTATTCCTGACTTAGTCATAAATTAAACTAAAAAAAAAAAAAGAAAAACTTCGATCTTGTTCCAGCATTTGGAAATTTGCATTTTTTCTGAATAGAAAACTCAATTGACTTGACTTAAATGGGGTCAAGATTATTGAACTTTCTCCATAACTGCACAAAAAAGGAATTGGCTGTCTGATTCTGAACAAAGTTTTTGGAATGTTATGTCATGTTTGAATGTCTCTATAACTATAGCATTTACCATAAAAAATATATGATGTTTCTGATTGACCAAGAATTAATGCTTATTTAAGTCCTTTAATTGCTTTACTTACTACAGTAGAAACTCGATAAATTAATACTCGATTAATTAATAAACTCTCTAAGATAATATTTTTGGTCGGTCCCGACTCGGGGATAGGGTGCTAAATTAATAATTCGCTAAAATTATAAGATAATACATTTTTGATAATTTCTATAGGTCCCATATAAAATATAAATTAATAATTTCTTATATACTACATATTACATGAATGATTTATTAATTTTTTTGAAAAATGATTCAATTGTCTTTTGTTTTTTTGTTGAAATCAATTTCACCTTGCAAATCAATTTGCAATTGTCCTTGAATTATCCTTATTGTGTTTGCATAATTGCTAACATTCATTCTTACAATTGCTTTTGAGTGAGACTTGGATTATCCTTGTTATGCTTGCATAATGCTATTCGAATCTTGTCGGTCATTATTGTTTTTTTACACCTTTAAGATTAGAAGGCATGTCGTATGTGTATGATTTATTTGTGTTAGCATTATTATCTTGTATTTATATAAAAAAATATTTTTTAATTATTGTACATGCATGGTACTATAATTAAGTAAAAGTTTGAATGGTGTTTGTAAATTGAATATTTCATTATAAATTAATAAAATATTAATTAATGTATAAATTAATAATTATTAATTTATCGATTAATTAATAACTCTTTTAATTAATAAATTTTGGTGGTCCCAAGAGTATTAATTTATAGAGTTTCTACTGTACTACACTACTGCGTAGTAACTTTGCTCGAACTTATGGGATTTATCTTTAATAAAATTGACACTTATATTTAATTTAATGTAGAGAAAATGAAAAATTAAGTTCATCCACGTTAACTAAGTGTAGTATCACACGATAAGTTGTTGTCTTTTTTAAATCTTTTTGCTAGTTTTTAAAGCATTGCATCTCATGTTAATTTTCAGTAATTGTTATGGAGCAAATTAATCACACATTATTTAAGTGACTTGGATGAAATTAAACTAAAATCTATTAATTGCAAAATAATTAGTCTTACTGCGTGATATAAACGGTGGCTGTTTATAAGATTCTCTAGATCATATGCTAAAAATGCATTAGGTAAAAAATGCTTGAGAAATAAGGCAATTTTCTTTTATATTGTTTCCAAGAAGGTTAACCAAAGAATTTCATATTATACACTGAGGGCAGTATGGTCAACTTCATTAATTTGTAGAAAAAGACAACTCTACCCCTGCTCAGTATCCCCAATCCCCATCAGCCGACCAATAGATAATCAGGGCATTATTCCCGGTAGTCAAATGACTGTTATACCCCTCCAACAAAATATGTGGTCGAATGGAAATACACATAATACCCCCAAAATTCAGATATTAGAAGCTGAGAGGCAATTTCTTGTACTGCACTTTTCAGAGCCAACTGTCTCTTAGTTGTCCAAAAATACCCTCTTTCTTCGAAACCCCCCCATTTCTCTCTCTCTATATTTACCCCCGATTTAATCCATTCATTTCCATAAAAACATTCCCAAAACACAACAAATATCTCTTTCTATACACATTAATGGCGCCTTCAAAAGATCAATCCAATAATTTCGAAGATTTCTTGCCCCTCATGGCTGAAAAACTCGGCGGGGAGGGCTTGATTGGGGAGCTCTGTAATGGGTTTCAGCTGTTGATGGATTCTGATAAAGGGGTCATCACTTTCGACAGTCTTAAAAAGAACTCTGCTCTGTTGGGCCTTCAGGATTTGTCTGATAATGATCTTTTTAGCATGCTTAAAGAAGGTGATTTTGATGGAGATGGAGCCCTCAATCAGATGGAGTTTTGTGTTTTGATGTTCAGATTAAGCCCTGAGTTGATGGATCAGTCTCAGTTTTTGTTGGAAGAGGCTTTTGAACAAGATGGGTTCCAAGAATTTAACTTTTAATTGTAATTATTCTGATTTCTGACTCTTTTTTTCTTTTTTGATCCTTTATTTGATATGGTAGCATTTAATTCTATCAATTGTTGAATAAATTCAAATTATATACAAAAATTGACTGAAGAAATTACTTTTGTGCAGAGTTTTTTATATTAAATAAACGACATGATAAATAAACTGGGGATATACTGACAAAATTACTAATGCATATATGATTCTTGTGTAGCTATGGTTGAAAATCTAGCAAGGCTATAGAAGGATTTAGTTCTAATTTTCCATCATGAACAGTTTAACTTTGGCATAATGAAGAATTCTGTGGTCCAAAAATGTCGATTATTGAGTCCAATGAAATTAAAAATATTAATAAAATATCAACATTTCGTCTATATTTTAACGTTAAAGATTAAATAGGTGTCAATTTTTTTTCAAACAGACCTAAAATGATAGTAAAAATTTTAATAGGACAAATAATGAAATGAGTAAAATCCAATGGAACTAGAAGTGAATTTTTTTGCAATCTTATATTCACCAAGTTGATTATAGATATTAATGACTGTTGATTTCTATAAATTTTAAATACAGAATTTTAAAAAATTAAGCTAAGTGGAATGCACCGTAGTTTTTTTAGTTATTAACATAACAACATTATTCGTTGACCAAAAGAGAGTGGATTTAATGGAGTTAGAAATTGAAAATGCCACAGTAATGTCGATATATATTTAGTGATCCACTAAATTGTACATTTTCTTGGAGTATAACGAATAATAAGTCAAAAAAAACCTAAAGTACACGTCAAAGAAAATTTGTTTCTATTTTTTAATAACATTCTAAGGAATAAAAATATATATTTATATAAACAAATATTCTTGTCATTTATTTTTCACAAGGTCATCATCTAATTCAACCTCGAAGGTCATCATCATATTCTCGTCTTTCTAAAATTGAATAAAATATATTTTTGGTGAACATGCAATGCAACTTGTGATTGGATAATTTTTAGAAATCGTCCAAATCTCTCGTATCAAACTGTATCAAATTGTTTTTATCAAAAAATATATCATCAAATTGATTTGGGGTGTATCACCATTGAAAATGGGCCGTTCTGACCACTAGGCGACCATTTTGATGGTCAAAACGGCCCATTACAAATGAGCCCGTTTGTTATATTCAAATTAGTTTTGAAATAGGTATATTATTGGATTTAATTCTAGTTTTTTTTTTTTCTCAAATTAGTTTCTTCTCAGCAGTAGCAGTAGCACAAGTGTCAAAAATTATTTTATACAAATAATTATATTTCCATTATAAAACTATACCATCTCTAGAGAACTTCTAAATATTTATTATTATTCTACTATTATAATCACGCACACGCCAATCTCCACGAAAATTAAGAAATTATTATTTCTAATTATTAAAAATAACGATAATGATTACATTATCTAGAATATCCCACTTCATTCCGTAAACAATTAATTGAAATGAAAATGATGATGGGCATGACAATAACCTATAATTAAAGTCGCGAGCCACCTTCAACATCAATTTCACCTGCAGCGACGCTATTGGTGTCTAAGTGAAATAATTAGCGATCCTTAAGACTGTTTAGTAGTGGAAGATAGTTCAAATCATTGGGTTTTGCGGTATAAATAAAGGGGCCTCATTTAATCAAGCTCACTGTCTTCCTGATTGTGTAAGTTTTTGTATTTACAATCTCTTTGTATTTTTTGTAATTTTATGATCGTCTTTTGTGGGTCTTTTTTTTTTATCTGCTTTCTGGAACTTAATTGTGTCAGCACTGTTGCAATTCTTGAAATTTTCATTTGGGTTGTGTGTGTTTTCCTTAATTATTTATAATATATTACTTTTATTCTTATTGAAATGTAGCTGGTTTAACTTGATTCGATGAGCTTATTGTCTTAAAAAGGGTTTAATTGGTACCCGCATTTATTTACCGATCGATCTCGAATTCTCTTGGATTTAAGTAGTGACTTGCTTTGACAAATTTCCGAAATCCGAAAATTCCTAAAGAATATTAAATTTAGTTCATGGAATAATGAATTCTGTATATTTATTAGTTGCCCAGGCAGTAGTTTCTTGCTGAATTATATGGGAGCTAGTCAATTTGTATGTTCTTTCAGTTACCAATATTATGTGTGATTATCTAAGGTTGTTTTTGAACCTTGGATTTTAATTAGTCAAAGAAAAATGAAATTTATATAAGTAAATAAATTACATAGCTATAGTCTTTTAATTAACAAAGGGTATAATTGTATAGTTTGCTATAGTTTGATCTCTATATTGCTGTTAACATGCCATGGAGTTAATTTATTAGGTTTCTTGCTTTGTTAGTCTATATAACATACCTTATGCTTTCTGCTGCTCATATCGTTTTTGCAATTTGGTCAGATATGATGAACGCGCATGAGAGTGATCACGTTTTGATTCTGGTGTTCATAAATAGTTATTTGAAATCAAATAAAAAATTTCGATTCTTTTTCTTTTTGGTGACGAGTAATAAGTAATAACTATTATGGTTCATTCTACTTTGGCAGGTTGGAACTAACTATCTGCTCGGGAAATTCTATCCCGGACCCTGCCCAATGGAGCCGGTCCGGGATAGCCACACATTTAGTGTGGGGTGGGTGTTAAAATACAACACCCACCCCTACAAATGTGTGGTCCCCACACTAAATGTGTGGCTATCCCGGACCGGCTCCATTGGGCAGGGTCCGGGATAGAATTTCCCCTATCTGCCCTCACATTTTCGATGACATATAATAATAGCTAAGAAAATTATCTTTCCTCTTTATAAGGATCGTGAAAGATGATAGAATTTAAGATAATATTATCGAGCTATCAAATATGCTTGACTTGGCCAGATTACATAACCACAAAACTAGACCGAAACTAAATAAATCCCAAACGACACAAACTAACTATCCAAGCTCTGGTTTTAGGACATGTATGTTGTTAAAAGTTAATCTGTAATCCTTGGAATATTCTAGAAGAATCAAGAAAAATGGCACAAGAAGATGGGTTCAAATTTGGAGTCAAAGAAGATGTCTTGGAAGAAATCATAAGTTTCACATTGAGTCAAAAGAGACGTCTTGAAAAACATAAGTTTCACATTGAGTCAAAAGAGACGTCTTGAAAATCATAGTTTCACATAGGCTTGGCATTGGGTGGGTAAGACGCAGACCCAAACCTTTGGGTCTTGTCAAGACCCAGACCCAATGGGTCTATCTTGAGACCCAATGTTTAAGGTCTGGGTCCGGGTCTGGACCCAATGTTTTGGGTCCAGACTTGGACCCAATACTTTTTCTTTATTTTTTTTTGTTTTTTTTTCTGTATGTATTTTTTCCATTTTATTTTGGGTTCCATTTGGGCTTTTTTTTAATCATTTTTTCTTAATTTCTATTATAAAACATTGAAATAAAACTATAATTTATATTTTTATGTTAATTGATTTGTAAATCTTTATGATAAAAATTGTTAAATGAACTGTTTGTACATAACTACATGTGATTGTCAAAATTTGTAAGTTTCAACATATAATAATCTCAATACCATATAATAAATTACTTGAATTTGGAACTATCACAGAATGTTTTATTTTGCATTGTAAATATGACATATCTAAGTGCAAAATCTTCAAATCAAAATTCCATTTAAGAGGATTCCTATTCCTACATGCTACAAATAAACCTGTTCATTTCAGCAAAATAGGACCACAATAGAATTATCCACAAGGATCACATTAAAATTCAATCCTTTAGCAAAACTAAATAAAATGATCATGAATTCAAGCAAAATTCCAGCCTACATGAGAACCAAATTTACTCAATTAATCTTCCCTTACAACAATACTAAACCAAAACAAGAAAATTAGATTAGCAAAAAAAGTCGTCATATGATTCCCGGTTCTACAAACAGTCTAATAAACGTCCTCCACCACCACACAATAGCATATCTACAAAAGCTGTCCGATTTGTCAGATTTTACGACTTTTACCTCCAACAATAAGTCATACCATCTGCAAGGAAACAATAATTACATTGAAAAAGAATTAAAGATCATAAAATTCAGGTAACCAAATACATTGAAAATTAAATTAACCAAATACCTATTGCATAATCACACTAAGCTCTCTGATTGAGCTTCAGATGACTCCATATCACGAACATCTGCATAATACAGATCACAATATGAAATAGTAATTTAAACAAATTTAAAATGACTAAAAAACAAATAATAGATTCTTACCAAGTTTTGGAGTTAATTTGATCCAATCGTTTGCTACTACCGATGCCTCTACTGCATCTGGATGCAAACCGGCACGTGACTCGTCGATGATGCGTCCTCCTACACTGAATGCTGCCTCTGATGCAACATTAGTAGCTGGTACAGCTAAAATATCCCGTGCAATCTTTGCTAAAATCGGTAGTCTCGGACTGTTAATTTTCCACCAATCTAGAATATTAAAGTTCTCTATGTTGGGAAAACTAACCTCCTCCAAATAAGTATCCAACTCCAATTTGGGAATGACACTACAACAAAAATTGGCTTTGGTTACACTTGAAAATGTAACTAAATATATCATATAGCTACACTTACACAAAGGTCACGTTTTATCTTAGTGTGATCGAGTTGGCCGTAGTCTAAAGTTTCTATTACGCTTGGAAGTGTAACTAATTATAATGCCTATGGTCACACTTAAAAGTGTAAGCCTTTGGCTTTAGTCACACTTGAAAATGTGACATACAAGTTTTGAAAAATTAATAAGACTACAATTTCAAGTGTAACAAAAGACACTTAACAACTACGTTCTAAAGTGTGGCGAAATGTTACTTAATATTACATATAAAAGTGTGACTAAATCATAAGGTTATACATGGAAGTGTGATGAAATGATACCTAAGATTACATATGGAAGTGTGACAATTTCCACAGATTTAGTATGCCTGCTCGATAAACAATAATAATCTAAATTGATTTCAAATCCTACACTTCCACAATATATCATTAAAAGATACTAAGAAAAATAATTCTCATTACATATATATATATTAACAAGACAACAATTCTGATCAAACATCCAACTAAAATATACTTCATTAATGCCAGCTAAAATTTAGTCAATAACATAACAATTCGACAATTATAATCCAAAAGACTTACTCCTATTACAACAAGTACTATATCAAAAATACTAGATTTCAGCAAAAAAAATAACCTTTAATCCATCTTCGTGTCGCAGTCTTCAGCACGAACCACCTTTAATTCAAAAAAAAGAAGAAAATGACAACAATCAAAGACAAATTTAACAATTTTTTTTGGAATGTTATAAAAATCTCACTGAAATGCTAACTTAAATTAAAAAACATACCAATGATATTGGCCAAGAAATAGATATGCCTAGCACATCTCCAATGGTGTGCAACCAATCGGTCATATTAGATTCTCATCTCTCTTCACAGCCACATTCGCATTCACATTCACAACCTAATTCTTAGTTCATATTTACTGATATCTAATTCTTAGTTCAACTGAAAAAAGAAACAAGTCTAACACGGGACGAATAGTAAGGGACTTCATACCGATTTTAGCCTCTGATGGTGAAGATAAGAAAATCATAGCCTCAGGGCCTTGGGATTTGAAACTGACCACTTCATATGACTTTCCTGCCACAGTGAGCCAATATTAAGACAGTGAATAGGCATATATATATGACTTGAAAACAACCAAATAACTTCGAGCCCAAACCATATTACCAGAAGAGCCCTCAAAGGTGCCCATATGCCCTTCATTGTGAAGGTTAAGCGACACTAGTTGCCCTTCAAAATCCAAAGGCTGTATTAAGTAATAGGCAAAAAAGATTATTTTGAATCAATGTTGTGGAGATAAATAATGAAGACTCTTCAAAATCAAACCTGATTAAAATAGACAAATAAAGATAGGATTACAGAGGAAGAGTTTCTCTTATGTTTTTATCACAATAGAAACAAACAGGGCTCAGCTGAATATAGAAAATTTTGAAGGTCAAATTATTTCTCTGCTGGAATAATGTTATATATGCCAACACATTATGCCTTCATTTCAAAATCAATTCAGCTGAGGAAAAGATGATGTTCTTCACTAAGTACAGACAATGAATATGTAAAGAAGACTATTCATTTCTTCTCAGATTTTTTGTACACTGGATTTGCTCCTATTTGACTTCTTTGAATTTCTAAAATCTCAGCACGTATAGACCTGCAGAAAAAATTTTTCTATAGCATGTAACTAGTAAGTTTTATCCCTCATCGTAAAGTTTTTAGAATTATAATCACTTTCCCTACAAGTTGGAGCCATATGATGATAAGATATGATACAATTCTTCAGAATGGTGGAATGGTTTTAACTGAGTGTCTCATTTCTGTGGTGGAAAAAAAAGTTTCTCAACTTTCTTGCTTGCAAAATGATAGTCTCACTTTCTGGAGCAATATATTATAATGCTCTTAATATCCCTGACATTATATTTTCAGCTCACATAATTAAAAATTTCAACTCACTAACCATAAAATTAACTCATAATTCTCAACTTGAAGCACATAATCTCCTCCTAATTCAAATACCACACTTTAACTCAGAAAAATACACTTGCACATCTACATATTCACATAAAAGTACTTACTATAAAAAGTTAATCACAGCACAAGAAACACACAGATCGGATTGCATTGTGGTCCAAATCAAGCAGGAAAACTCCAAAAAACGTGATTACAACTCATGAAAAATGCGAAAAATTGCGGCATTTAGATTTAAAACGAAGCGTACCTTGAAGCACAACAATCTGTGAATTGAAAGATGATTTGAACCCACGTCGTCGTCGGTTAGAGTTGAAATCAACATCAGAACAACCATAAGTAATAAAGAATAAAAGAGGAGGAATAAGCGTACCTGTTGTGTGAGAAATTTGGGGAGAATTTTGGTGATTAAAAATTGGGGGAAATGAAAACAAAAGGAACGTGTTGGAAGGGTTTGGAAGGGTGGACTGGGGTTTTTAAGAATTCTTGTATTGAACATAATTGTTTAATTTGGAATTATTTTTGGCCAAAAAATCAAATTTGGGATTTGGCGCTTTGCATTCCCGCTTGATGCACAAATTTTTATTTCGTAAAAAATTATAAATAAAAGGAAAAAACTACTTATGCTTACATTTCTAGTTAAGTGAGACGATAGGATATTTACGCTTACACTTTCTTAAAAGTGTAAGGAAAATATATGTGACCATAAATCTTTTTTTTTGTAGTGTGACCGAAGCACGTGACTCATTCAAAAATTCATTTAAAGGAGAGTTTAACTCAAAGTTCGAGCTACTCGAAATACTTGAGTGAGTGACTGAAACAGCAGAACTACCTCCATAGGCAATGAACAAGTCCATTAAAGTTTTACGGACCCCTTCAATGTGTGATTCAGCATTTGCACCATATATCCTTCTATAGAAAAACTCCACCTATTTCATTTTAAGTCGAGGGTCGAAAACCACTACAACGGCTAAAACTTGACAACACGTATCCCAATATTTGTCAAACTTCTGTTTCATTAGATCACACATCGTCTTCACAAACTCGTGCTCACTGTTCTTCCACTCAACCAATTTTAAATTAATTGAACAAATATCAGGGAAAAAACATTTGAAGTTGGGTATTTACTACCACTAAAGTGTTGAGTGGCTTCATAAAAAACTTTCAAACACCCATGAACTATTTCTGCCACTTTCCACTCCGATTCGGACGAGTTAAACTGATAATTATCATCTATCTGCTGTAGACGGATGAATGCTTCTTTCAGAGGCAAAGATGTCTCAAGCAACATATAGGTGGAGTTCCACCGATTAGGAACATCCATTGCGACTTTTCTTTTCCCCTCCAATTTACATTGACGCGGTGCAATGTCAAACTTTTGATTTGCAGAAGGGTTTAGGTTCAAATACCTTACGGTGTCACGAATTTTTTGAATAAGTCCTCTAATCGGACTAAGACCATCTTGCACAATCAAATTTAAAATATGTGCACTACACCTCACGTGTAACAACTCCCCATCCAAAGGAATTAATCTTTCACTTTTAAGCCAATCTTTCAACTTTGTTATCATGGAATTATTAGCTGAAGCATTATCAACAGCAATAGAAAATATCTTTCTATCCAAATTCCATTCCATAATCAAGTTTTTTATAAACCTAAACAAAGTTTCACCATCATGTGGATACAGAATCTTTTTAAATGAAAGAATTTTTTTCTGCAATTCTCACTCATCATCGATAAAGTGCACAGTCAAACAACAATATGCTACACCTGAATGATCCGAAGTCCAAAGGTCAGTAGTCAAAGATACTTTACATGCGAGACGATCTAATAAATTTTGAACTTTGACCTTTTCTTCTTCATAAACTTCGATGACATCATTTCGAATAGTGTTTCTACAAGGAAGCTGGAAATTCGGATTTAAACTAGTCAAGAAATCTTCGAAAAGTTCATGTTCACCTATGTTAAAGGGATACTTGTGCTTTATGCAAGCCTTTGCCAATTTTTTTCTGCTTTTCATTTGATCGAACCTAAAACCTATTATGGGACTCTCACCTACTAAACTAGCGTCTGGTTTGTAATTAGGACATGCTTTTGCTAGATGTTTATTTAAATGACTAGTCCCTAAATCACCACTAAATATCTTAACACAATGGTTACATCGAGCTCTTATAATATTATCAATACCTTTAAACTTCGTGAAGTGGTCCCAAACAACTGAAGGTTTTCTTTTCGTCTTCCGAGATTCAATGATGATTTCTTCATTACCACTATCACGGGCTTGACTAGATTCACTATAGGATGACATCTCAAACTTGTGGAATAAAAATCATGTTTAGTAAGTCTTCTTTTTGCATGTTAAATACAACATCATCAATGAAACTAATTCATAATTATAGAATATCAAAGCAATGGATTTTCAAAATCCTAAAGACTCTAAAACACTATCCTTAGAAATAATCTACATTTTCATTAATTCGACAAGTGAATTACACTTAAATTTCACAAAATCAGGCTAATTAAATGAATTGTCAACAAGTTATCTTCAATAAAAGTTCTTAACCATATATACATATATATATATATATATTGGCTGTACAATTTTCTACATGAGTATGTTCATTCAAATGAGACACATAAACAATTTTTTGTTGCAATCAACAATTTTGCAGAAGTAGAAAATTGAAGAAAATAATATCAAAGTAAATAATAATAGGAGGAAACAATTAAGTAGTTGGTACAAAATGCATGTAACTTCACAATTTTCTCAAAATACAAGCAATAATTTACAAGCATGTGCATTGTTAACTTAAATTTTCCACCCAAAATACATCTCCAAACAACACTTACAATCTTATTTCCTTCAATTATTAGTCTCCTAATCAAAACCCTTAAACCCTAATAATGGAATCTACGCAGGCTCAGAATTGGATCTGCTGGTTCGAAATTGTGCTATCTCCTAACACAAAGTATCTGCTGGTTCGAAATTCGTGGCAGGAATATCTGCTACCTCCTAACACAAAGTATGAATCTGCTATCTCCTAACATAATCAATTTTCCAAAACATGAAGAGAATTTCAATTGAAAACAAGAAACACTAATTAATTAAAGTTTTAGGGTTTCGTATCTTACCGATTTGAGAGAGGGGACAACGACGTGGGACAAGGTGGAGTTGTGAAGAGTTCGAGACTTGAAAGGGAGAAATCGGAGACAATGGCGGAGGACCGGTCACCGGAGAAGAGAGAGGAAGGTGGAGCGGCAGCGTTGAGAGAGACGGGATTGGGTCTGGAGAGAAAATTGTGGAATTTTTTTCTTTTCTCTATTTCAATTTAACCCTTGGATTATAATAAATCTAATGGTTTAAAATAATTGGGTATTGGGTCTGAATGGGTCTGGACCCAGACCCAGACCCAATTAAAAATATATACTGGGTCTTGCCCACCCAATGCCAAGCCTAGTTTCACATTGACCAACTCTTAAAAATTTGTAGTCTAGAACCATCCATGGTGCACTATAAATAGAGGTGTTGTCATTTGTTGTAAAACAACAATTAGAGCAAAAAAAAAATCAAGTTAAAGAGGTAGATAGAAATTGTAATAGAGTGAGCCGTAGCAACTCTACTCCTATAAAAAATCCCTTCAATAAAAATATAATTTTTCCTACCATAGCTTCCGCACCCAACAAATTTGGTATCAAGAGCTGAAAAATTTCAGCATACTTCTACAATGGCATCAAGTTGTACTTCTCTACTCTTCGCATTTTCACCAAGTCAAGTTCCAATTTTTGAAGGAGAATACTATGAGTATTGGAGTAGCCAAATGCAAACATTCTTTGAGTCCATGGAGTTATGGGACGTGATCGATGGAGAGCTTCAAGAACCGAATAAAGATGATGAAGAATATGCCAAGTTGCTAAAGGAATTTAAAAAGAAAGATGCAATGGCGTTGCGATATATTCAACAAGGTGTTGGGAAAATAATTTTTCCACGTATCTTTGGTGTTAAAAAGGCCATTGATGCTTGGAACATCTTGAAACAAGAATTTCAAGGGACCGAGAAGACGATTGAATTGAAACTTCAATCTTTGTGGAGAGATTTTGATAATCTCAAAATGGACGATCGAGAACCTATTCGTGATTTCTCTACACGAGTATCGGAGATTGTAAATCAAATCAAAGGTTGTGGAGATACAATTGAAGAAAAGAGAGTCGTCCAAAAAGTCCTTCGTAGTCTTCCTCCGAAGTTTGATCATGTTGCTTCCGCAATTGAAGAATCAAAAGATTTATCCAAGATGTCAATGTACGAGTTGACGGGATCGCTTCTCGCACATGAGCAAAGAATCAATCGAACGACCAATCCTTCAACTGAACAAGCATTCCAATCAAAGCAAATATCAAAACCAAATAGAGGAGAATTCAAAGGAGGCCCAAATTACAATAAAGCCAAATGGAGACCAAATGAGAAGAAAGAAAATTGGCAATCCAAGTCATCTCGAAATTCCGGTAACAATTCTAGTTGCCTTATTTGCAAGAAGCCTAATCATGAATCCAAAAATCGTTATTTTAAGTGCAAAAGATGCAAAATCCCTAATCATTCTCAAAGGGATTGTTGGTTCCAAAATAAAGAAAAGAGTGAATCAAAAGAGGAGGCAAAATTCTTGAACGAAACAAAAGAAGAATTATTATTCTATTTAAGTGATTTTCAAGAAATCAAAAATTTGTGGTACTTGGATAGTGGGTGCAGTAACCACATGACAGGTGATCGTGATCTCTTTGTTGAGCTTGATCCAAACATTACATCTCAAATTTTTCTTGGTGATGGTTCACAAAGAAGCGCAAAAGGAAAGGGAACTATCGCTGTCCGAACTAAGGAGGGTAATCAGAAACTCATCACTGATGTTCTTTATGTGCCAAACTTGTCACACAACCTTCTTAGTGTTGGTCAGCTCATTCAGAAGAATTTCTCAGTTTACTTTGATGACGGAGAATGCAAAATTCTTGACAAAAAGAGAAATGTTATTATTGCAAGTATTGGGATGAGAAACAAAACGTTTCCCCTCATGTTACCTTTTCATGGTAACCATGCTCTTAAAGTTGAAAATGCAAATTCATCATATCTTTGGCATTTACGCTATGGTCATCTACATAGCAAAGGACTTCAATTACTAAAGGAGAAAAATATGGTGATCGGACTTCCAACCATTCAGAAGAACAATCAAGTTTGTGAAGGTTGTATTTTTGGGAAGATGCACAAGCTTCCATTCCCAAAAACATCATGGCGAGCTAAAGCACCGTTAGAGCTAGTCCACTCAGATATTTGTGGACCAATGCAGACTCCTATTCCAGGAAATAAGAGGTATTTCATTCAATTATCGATGACTTTACAAGAATGATGTGGATATACTTCCTAAATCAAAAGTCTGAAGCATTCGCTACATTCCTGCAATTCAAAGCACTTGTCGAAAGAGAAAGTGGTTTTCTGATAAAAACTCTGAGAACCTGGAGGTGAATATCATTACAATCCTTTTATCGAGTATTGTAAAGTAAATGGTATTAAAAGACAGTTGACAGTGAGCAGAACACCACAACAAAACGGTGTTGCTGGAAAAAAAAAAAACAATCGTGGAGATGGCAAGACGCATGCTGAAAGGAAAAGAAGTTCCAAATCTTTACTGGGCAGAAGCTGTACACATATTCGTGTACATTCTCAACCGTTCTCCTACCAAAGCTGTAAGGAACAAAACACCATTTGAAGCCTGGCACAAAAAGAAACCGATAGTGGATCATTTCAAAGTATTTGGTAGCATCGCATATGCACTCATTCCATCCCACACTCGTGAAAAATTTGATGAAAAAGGTAAGAAGTTTCTCTTTATTGGCTACAGTGATGAATCCAAAGGATACCGACTAATTGATCCAACCACAAATAAACTCACGGTATCTCGAGGTGTTGTTTTTGATGAAGCTTCTACTTGGGACTGGAAAGAAAAGCAAGTCGTAGAATCGCCAATTTATGAAGATCCATTGGCATCTCAAGCTAGTCCATCTGAAAAGCCAGCTCCTGTTGCAAGATTGGATGAATCCGAAAATGAAAGTCCTCCAAGAAGAACACGCTTGTTAAGCGATATTTATGAGTCTTGTGAACTTGGATTATTCTCTTGTGAACCTCAAAATTTTGAAGAAGTATCAAAAAATGAGCATTGGAAAAAAGCAATGGATGAAGAAATGTCCACCATCGAGAAAAATAAAACTTGGGAGCTCGTTAATCTGCCGGAAGGAAAGAAAATAATTGGGCTAAAATGGGTATTCAAAGTCAAGTTCAATGAAAATGGAGAAATTCAGAAGTACAAAGCTCGACTTATTGCAAAAGGGTATTCTCAGCAACCCGGAATTGACTACACCGAAACATTTGCTCCGGTTGCTAGAATCGAAACAATTCGCACATTTCTTACTTTAGCTGCTCAACTGGAATTACAAGTGTATCAACTTGATGTGAAATCAGCTTTCTTAAATGCAGAAATTATTGAAGAAGTATATGTCGAGCAGCCTGAAGGATTTAAAGTCAAAGGCCAAGAAGAAAAAGTCTATCGGCTAAGAAAAGCACTATACGGGCTAAAACAGGCACCTCGCGCATGGAATAGCAAAATCAATAGCTATTTCATTGAAAGTGGTTTTAATCGAAGTTCTAGTGAATCTTCTCTCTATGTGAAAGATGTCGAGAACGATTTTCTTGTGGTTTGTCTCTATGTAGATGGTCTTATCTATTTTGGGACAAACACAACCATGGTGGAAAATTTCAAGAAAAACATGATGGAAAGATTCAAGATGACTGATCTAGGTCTCATGCGATATTTTCTTGGAATCCAAGTCAAGCAAAGCCCTGGAAGAATTTTTCTGTGCCAAGAGAAGTACATTGATGATTTGTTGAAGAAATTCAATATGAACCAGCGCAAGCGTATTTCTACACCATTGGCGTTAAATGAGAAATTGCAAGTTCATGATGATGCAGAAAAAGTTGACACCACACTTTATCGAAAGTTGATTGGTTCATTGATCTACCTTAATACAAGGCCTGAAATAACTCATTCTGTAAGTCTACTTTCAAGATTCATGAATGAACCAAGCAAAATCCATTTCTCAACTGCAAAAAGAGTTTTAAGGTACTTGAAAGGTACTAAGAGTCAAGGAATTGAGTTTAAAAGAGAAGACAATTTCAAGCTTGTGGGCTACACCAACAGTGATTGGGCTGGATTACTTGATGATCGAAAAAGTACACCGGGATATATATTTTGTCTTGGAACAAATATCATTTCATGGAGTTCAAGAAAGCAAAAATCAGTTGTCTTATCATCAGCTGAAGCCGAATACATTGCAGCCACTGATGCAGCTTGTGAAGCAGTTTGGCTAAGACGCATATTGAAAGATCTGAAGTTCAAGCAAAATGAGCCTACTACAATTTATTGTGATAATATGTTCGCAATTGTTATGACAAAAAATCCAGTCTTTCATGCAAGGTCCAAGCATATAGAAATTCAACATCATTTCATCCGTGAGCTAGTGAACCAAGAAGAAATTTGCATGAAGTTCATGAATACCAATGATCAACCAGCCGATGTTTTGACAAAAGCCGTGACCTCCGATAAATTCGAAAGATTCAAGAAGCAAGTCAAGATTACAAATTAAGGAGGGGTGTTAAAAGTTAATTTGTAATCCTTGGAATATCCTAGAAGAATCAAGAAAAATGGCACAAGAAGATGGATTCAAATTTGGAGTCAAATAAGATGTATTGGAAGAAATCATAAGTTTCACATTGAGTTAAAAGAGACGTCTTGAAAAACATAAGTTTCACATTGAGTCAAAAGAGACGTCTTAAAAATTTGTAATCTAGAACTATCCATGGTGCACTATAAATAGAGGTGTTGTCATTTGTAGTAAAACAACAATTAGAGCAAAAAAAAAAAAAAATCAAGTTAAAGAGGTAGATAGAAATTGTAATAGAGTGAGCCGTAGCTTCTCTACTCCTATAAAAAATCCCTTTAATAAAAATATAATTTTTCTTACCGTAGCTTCCGCACCCAACATACGTCACATCCAAATTTGAGCATTGGAAGTATCTTCACCTCTCGTTTATAAACCTTCACAGGTTGTTTTCATTTTTCACATGCTTTCTACGAGGCCTTTCAAATTAAGAAACCCACTAATTTATCCACACCAAGAAATTACTTTTTCAATGGCTAGAAAAGTACGAAATCTATGTTTATTTTTCGTTTCTTAGAAGTGATTTCTAAATTAGCTTTACGAAAAAAAAAATTCTTCATTTTATGTAACTCAGGTCCCCGAGACACTAGAAGATGAGATTCTGACAAAAACGAGCGCACCTCCAAAGAGCGACATACCCATCATCACACCTTTTGAACTTTTTTTTTTGGTAAAGAGTAAATTTCATTTCATATCAAATAAACTTACATCTTCAAGCTATTTACATAATTCATCTTCCTTTCTATCTGCTCTACATTCATTCATGTTAGTCTAATCTTTAACTCATCTAAGTACTTTCTATCTCGATCCTTCATGGTCTTCACCTTCTGAACTTGCTGAGGGCCTTTTTTGATTCTACTGGGGGCCTATGGAGGACACAGCAACTTGCTGGCAAGCCAGCTGGCATCTTCTATAGCACGGGTTCTCAAGGCGGGGGCCACGAAACTACAGCGTTATAATCCTTTCACACTTACTTTACTTAAGTTGTCCTGAAAAAAACATCTCAATTATTGTAAGGGATAATTGCATGCACACTTGCACACTAGGTAATTGAGTCGAGTTGAGCCGAACGCATAAGTGTTCTTCAAACTTGTTTGAATTACAATCGAGCTTTGAAAATTGTGTTTGAGCTTGGTTTGATTGTTCATGGAGCCGAGCTTAAAGGAGCTTATATCGAGCCGATCACTGGTCGAGCTCGAGTAATTTGAATATCTTGTATATGTTTTTGTTATTTTTTGCTAATAGAGTCGAGCTTCGAAATTTATCGAACACAAAAAGTTGTTCAAGCTCGGTTTGGTAAATTTTCTAAACCTGGCTTTTAGCGATCGAGCTCGAGTCGAGTACCGAGTAGCTTGGTTCAATTTTCAGCCCTATCTAGACACCCTCTATTAACACAAGTCGAAAAATAGGAGGTGAAATTGTAATACTATACTAAACATTTTGACCCATTTTCAATTGTTTGGGCTCTACTTGACGAGTATAACTAGTTGAGAAAACTTATTTGTATGTTAATCATATTGTTGTTTAGTTTTTATATTCTTTTCTTTCTTTTACTCCTTTATTTTGCATCATTTTTAGGCCTTGACAAAGTGGGCTCATTTTCAATTGCACAATGGATCGATTTAGTATGTTTATATATTTGCATTCAGTCCACAGGACTGGTGGCCTCAAAGTTCTATGTTGCATAACATTTCTATCTCAAAATTATTGCTCAATTAGCAAATGTAATTTGAATTATATAATCTTCGTATAAATATTATAATATGTTGTTTTTACCTTCCGATAATTTATTTTAATATAATTTTATTATAATCATGATATTACGTACATACAAGTACACATAGTTCATATAACTGTATATTAAAAAATATAATACATATACACACACAATATGATAAATGAACCAACTATGAAATAGACATAAGCAATGACATAGTTTCTTGTTTCTGTGAATGATCAAGTTTTCTCTTGATTAATTCTCGTCACTTTTTGTGGGCCACTATTACTAATAATATATTAATAAGTAGGGTTAGATTTAACCAAGCTATGTAAGCTTATTAAATTATATGTTCCAAACTTTTTAAATTGACTTTTTAATCAGGGTCCATATTAATAGCCATTTTGTATTCAATTATAAATTTCTCCAATTAAGACTTTATAGTTGTTTAGCACAAATTTCTTGCTGACGTCCATGATTCACTTGTAATTCATGACTACAAACTTATACCATGTCTCATCATCAGTATGGATCAATTTTTTTTTCCTTCTTTTTGCTAAGTAAAAAGCCTATACCCCCTTGAATTATAGTATTCAGACTGTAAGATTCGATTAAGTTCGTTTGAGTTCAATTTGATTAACAATCAAATCAAACTTAAAAATATTTTTTTGAAGTTCTATTATAATTCAAAAAGACGTAATCAAATTATATACTCAGTTCGATTCGACTCATTTACACCCATTATTATTACTATAAGAAATGATATAAATATATATAACATAACCCATATTTGAAAGACATTCCATATAATATATATATACACCCTATATGTACACAAATAAATAAGAAAAAGAATCCCTACTTATTTAGTAAATATATGCTCTTTCGTACAATTAGCTAGCATTAGGGTAGCAAGATTTTCAGCGCCATTCTAAAAGTGCTGCCAGCTTTCAAATCTTCAATAATATTCACACTACAAATCTTTAGTACATATAAATAATTAGCAAACTTTATTGAGAAGATAAATATTAGGATAATTAATTAGCTACATTATCATATACTATTTCGCAATTGGTGCTCTTTGTGGCTAATCATGATCGATATTAAATATGCATATATGCTCTCTTTTTGTGCTCATTTATGCTTCTAAGTAAAGCTAATATTGTCCTTTATTTTCTAAACAAATATTCCAGAGTGCTTGATTGCTAGGGTGTACGTATGCCCTCGTAAGATTCCTATTTAGAATTCCATACTAAGAAAATATTTATCCAAATGATCTTTCTATTTTTTTTTTTTTTGGTTACAATCTTTCTATTTTAATGAGCACTAGCAGTATAGACCTTTTTAATTTTATTCTATCGATTTGTTTCTGGTTAATTAGTTCTAATTAAACAAGAAATTATGGCATGTGAAGGTCGTATCATACGTTAATTAACTCATTTTGGCGCGAAAGAGAGTCATATAAAAAAAAGTTAATTATGTATTTCCTCATTTTGTCGTTAAGTAACTCATGATTATATTTTTGAAAAATACATAGACAATTTGCATATATTAATAGTTTTCTTTTAATCAATTCTATCATGCAAATATAATTGGTATCAAAACTTGGTTTATACATTATTGGTAACGTTGTAAAATAAATTGAGTTGAAGTAAAAAAGTGAAATATTCAAACTTGTTTAAATTATTATTAACTTGTAAGATTTATGTTTGTGCTTAATACAATTAATTGGTTAAATAAATTAAATTTAAATTATTCTAATTGAAAAAAAATATTCAAACTTGATTTGCTATATTAAAGAATCAAGCTAATAACGAATTTAAGGTTGGGTAAGTCTAGAATCTTGGTTCTTTCTTAGACCAATGGAGTAACATGTATTTTAGTTCGTTCTTCAAAATTATAGACAAATTCTTGTGAAATTCTCATTAATTAGGTGAAACTCAATTCAATAACTAACAAATAGTGTTATACTGTTATTATAATATTTTTGTAATTAACTACATATCTTAATTTATACTACATAAAACATGTCTTTTGTGCCCGATATATGACTTGAGTTTAATCAAATTCAACCCATACTATAATTTATACTACCGAACTAAATGAGAGTAATTACCAATTCACTTATTAAAAAAAAATCGAGTGTTAGCAATTTTTTTACCTTTCGAAAAAATTTATAACACTTGATTAGATCTGATATATTATACATCACATATTTGTAGAGTGTGAATTAATAAATGTGTGATGAATATCACTTAGCTATTTTGAAATATGTGATATATAGCATATAGTATTTGTTACCCTTTATCTTCCAATGGAAGCAGTTCAATGTGACCATTCGATGAAAAGCACAAACGCATGGTTGATAGTTCATCTATATCATTCTATTTAATTTCTTATTCAAGAAAAAATAAAAACCCTAAAAAGGAGTGGGACCCTTATGACTTCCACTAACATATATTCCAGACATATAAACAATTCAAAAGTGAGATTTTCCAATCAAATCATCTCCCCACTCCTGTTCCCAAATTCAATTATTCCTTTCATCTCTTTTTAAAATATATTTTTTTTAAAAATAATAATAAAGTTAAGTGCCAGATCTATGCAAACAATACATATATACAATATACAGCATCAAAAGCTTCTTTATATCCTCTCATTCTGCTTAAATTCAGCTACAAACAACAAAAAATGATCTCTAAACTAATCTTAATTTTACTTTTTTGCTACTTAATTTCAGAACCTCATGATCATGATGATGATAAACCAGCCTTTAATCATAATTCATCAATTATTAGGTGACTAAAATTTGAATACAATTGGTCCCTAATCTTGTCCAAAGCTGCATCATTTTGCCTCTAGCCATGGCCCAAAGGTTTCCTATCTTTTATCCTTTCTTTTTTTGATTATATCAGCCCCTTTTTTTCCCTTTCTTTAACTTTCATCAGCCTGGATAGATAGATACAATACAATACAATATATATCTATCTTACCATATATATATATATATATATCCTACTTTGTTAGGGTTTTCTGGGCAGTTCATCTGAAACTTCCTCCAAATGTAGGTGTCCAAAAATCAACTGCAGTTTCATGGGTCATTGGGAAGGTGCTTGAAACCGGCACTAGACATAGCCCTCGACTTCTAAGATCTTGACGAGGTCCTTCTGGATCATTCGAGTTATCAAAATTCTGTAAATCAATTAAATAGGAAAAAAATATTATATATATTCTTCATTGGATATGAATTGAAGAGAAAAGCATGCATTAATCTAATGTAAATGCTAATGAGTAGGGACATTGATTCATCAAATGTAAGAAAATGAAATATTCTATACCTGTTGGTGCTGTATGGGAGCTCCATTTTTCATGTAAGGGGTACTTAAGGCCTGATAATTTACATAAAATATTAATGAACATAATTTTGTAAATACAAAACTCCATTTATATTTACAATTCTATGAAGGTTTTAGTATTTGATTTGAAGTTTATGATAGAAGAGGTAGAGACTTACATTGACTTGTTCATGAAGAAATTTAATATACTCAATTGCTTCAGAGAGCACAGAAGCTGTATCAGTCTGAGATTAAACCAAAAAGGGTCAAAATCATCAGTTTTCTATTGCTAATTAATCAGGAAAAAAAGTAGATTACTGGAATCCCACTTGTGGGAAAGTGATGAAAATTTAGAAGAAGTTAATATTATACCTTTCCAAAAGGTGAGACTAATTGTTGAAGTGCTGTTATTCTGTCTCCCATCTTCTCTTTTCTCACCTAATCAAGATCAAATTTAAAGCTACAAGTTATATATACAATTTATATCATGTAATCTGTTGTAAATAAAGAAAAGAAAAGAAAAGCTGAAGATCAGCTTTTGTAAAAGTAAAAAAGTTGCTGCACAAAATACATGATCGCATACCTTAAAAGCTGGCAAAGGTGAAGGCGTTTCATTCCGGGCCCTTTTGTTTGATGTAATATCTGTACTGTTTTTCTTTGTTGCTGTGCCCAAATCCCGAGCTTCTGACGTATTCTATTTGACAAAAAAACAAATAAACAATTAACCTAATCTCAATCTCCAAAAAGATGATAACAAAACCCTAGTTAGACCAGTAAAAAGAGAGTTATATGAACTAATTACCTTTGGTTTTTGGTCGAACGGAGGAGCTGCCGGAATATTATTTGCCGGAAAAAAGCTTGAACGGGCGTCGGCCATGGCGGCCACTGGTGCAGATGCATTCCAAAAAGGAGTATTGTTAGTGAACTGCAAATGGCTGCTGCTGCTGCTAGCTGACGGCGGCGGATTAAGCTGTTTTGGCGGCGATGTTCTCAAGAACTGAGGGAATTTATTCCAGGAGGATATTAATTCAGCTGAGCTGGTCCCGTAGCCGCTTGGTGGATATGAATAATTATTCATCTGTTGCTGATTTTCCGGCAAAAAATAGCCGCAGTAGGCGGCGCCGGAGGTGGAATCCAACTGAAAACCGGCGGTTAGATTCTGGGATGTTATTGTGCTGTCATTTGAACTCGCCTGAGAACTGAACTGCGTATGATCTAACGAAAATCCTCGGTTTATTTGCTTGAAATCGTTTACAGATGAATTATCTTGATCTGGTGAAGCACTTGAATATAGTTTCTGTTGAAAATTGCTGGTTCTGAAACTGCTTTCAGCCTTTTCACCTCTACCATTCAAATTACATATTATCAGCCATACATCGGATAATAATAAATCCAGTTACGTGCATGTCAAAATATATTATTGAATATCAATCGATGTTTAGAACATATTAATTTGGGCAAAATAATATGATTTTATGACATGCGATACAAAAATATTTATTCAAATTAAATTGAATTCACGAGTCTTACAGTAGAGTTTGGTTCCAGGTGTCCATGCCAGGAGAAGAAAGACCTAATCCCATCATGTCCAAGCCGGGGTTGGCCAAAACGCCGCCGTTTCCACCGCCGGAAGATGGGTCATCGCCGCCGTGCAACACCATGGCGCCACCGAAGCTTGCCATGGAATTTAACGTTGTTGAAATCGACGGCGGTGGTGCTCCGGTAGTGTCGAATCTTGTTCTTGTTGTATCCCACCAGTTACCACTTCCTAGCTGGAATTCATCTGCCATGGCTAGCTAGCTCAGCTTCTTGTTTTTTCAATATTTATTTTCAGTTGTTAAAATTTGTATTTATTGGGGTGCTTGTGGTTGAAGATTCTTTCTCTTTTCTTTGCTTTTTCTCTGCTATTTATTTTTTATGAAATTGAAATGAAATCATTTTGTGGCATCTTGGTATTTATACTATAGTCTAGGTAAGAAAATTAAAGGACCAGAAATTTGTGGTTGACTTATTTCTATGTGATTTGACAAAATGAAAAGAAAGGTCATCTTGAAAGTAATTAAATTCCCTGCTTAACTAAATAAATAATTAAACACTGATTTTTTCTTCTTTTTTTGTCTTTACATCAATCTCTATAGTGCTTCTTTTGTTTATCTACAATTAGTTTTTAATTGTATCAATTGTTTGGAAAAGTTAACTGTGTCAAATAATCTTTCTTATACAATGTCGAGTCAATATATCATTGACGTTATAAGACAAAAAGGTACATGTCATAGCCATATTCTTATAACCCGAAAGAATATTTTATTACATATTTTTGTTTTTTAAATTAACCTAAGATTTAATTAGGTCAATCAGTTCAAAACTTGCAAGCTACTAGGCATTAATTAAGCCTGATTCAACCATAGTAGAAGCTGGTTAATTAGGATAAATGTAGAAATTTCTTTGATCCAAAACGAGTGACCATATATTATGAAAATATAATTTTCAGATTTTATATGATTAAGTACTTGTGTTCCATCTATCTCATCAATTTAATCTCCAACCCACAAACCAGTAATGCATCAAATTGGTGAATTTTTTTCACCGATTCGCTATCTCTATATTAAATCCACTCCAACGGCCATAACATTATTTCTTATCTCTATATTAAATCCACTCCAACGGCCATAACACTATTTTCTATCTCTATATTAAATCCACTCCAACGGCTATAACACTATTTCCTGCATTAAAAATAGAATATTCTAGAATATTTCACGAATGAAACTCAAAACTTTTAATTTTTATGCATTTCATTCAAAAAAATCACAATAATAAAAAATTATTATTAAATAATTAAAAATTATTTTAATTGCATTTTGATGTATCATAAATTAATTCACAACTATATACGTGATAATTAAAGAGTATATATATATATATATCATATATTTAATATATTATTTTATTTTATAATTAAATTATAAGGTGAAATCCAATCTAATTAAAATTTTAAGGTTTAAATAAAAATTAATTCAAACTTCATAAACTTATAAGAGAGTAAATTAAAAACCGAAATAAAGTTAAAGGATTAAAAGAAAAAAAATATATTGTGCCGGAAATGGTGTATTTTTTGACGCTGAATTCGAAAAATGCAAGTTCTTTAGTTGTGATGAGGCAACTTGGAAAATATTGATGGTTTAATGCAAGTTACAACTCTTATTAAAGAAAAAAAACAGCCATCCTGGATATTTCGAATGATGAGTTTTCCACACGATTCGAAATAAAAAATAAAATTTGAGCTGACTATTAAGGAAGAGAAAATCCCTTTGTCATCATGTCATGGTGGAGTCAATACATACCATATGACTAATATATATATATATATATATATATATTTGGAATTATTGAGCTTTAATCTCTACCATATGACTAATATTGCCATCAGTTTCAATTCAAAAAAGCCATCATATGTTTCCACTTATATTTGATTTAATGATTTGTATATAAAACAATATACATACATAAAATATATATTTTTCAATATTACATTTCGGTATGTATACATATTACGAATGGGTATAATTTAAATAATATATAAATGAATGCAAATCAAATAAAGAACTACAGTGAACATTTTGTCATTAGTCATGCAAGTTGTGGTAGAAACCTACACTTTGTTTTGAACTACCAACATCCATTATCGAATATGATCATGTGTTTATTGGCGTCTGTCGAGTTTTGGTTAGGTACCTAATTAAATATACTTTCACTAAATAAAACAAAGATTAATAACTTTATAAGTGACATAATATCATAATACTGTCAATAATATGTATTAGTTTTATTTTGTTAAAATAATAGTTTTTTTTATAAATTTAAAGAACAATTAATGACTCATATGTAACTTAAATATAAACCTAATCACGAAATATCTTAGTAACACATTTGTTAATAATGGTTAATTTGCGAATTAGTCTATCACTAATTTTTAAAGGTGAAACCCCAGAGTAGCAAATTTTTGTCAATAATGCTAATCCAAAGGAAAAAAATATTTTGACAAAGGAGTTTTACGTAATTAATTACAAACATCTATTAGGATTATTTTACATCTATAATTATCATTATCATTTTTCTTCTTTTTTTAAGAATAATATTATCTTTTAGCATGGTAATAATATACTATATAAGTTCCTATCATATTGCTTAAAATCATATATATATATATATATATATATATATATATATATATATATATATATATATCAACCATGCATTGATATACTAATGAAACCATCATTTCAACTTCCATCTAGAGACACACATGGAATCTACCATTGTAACATAATATGGTCATTATATTACAAATAATTAAAAAAAATCACATGTGTAGTTATTGATTTTTACTGTAAAACAACTTACAACAAAAATTATAATAAAATGTCTATAATAGAAAACCATATGCTATTTCAAAGGGAGATAGTAATGTACCACATGGATTATCTTTATCCAACAGCAATTAAAAAGTTCAGAAGTAGTTTTCCGAAAGTGAAAAAAAAAAAATGGATACGTATTCATTTTGAAACTTGCAAGTCTTTAAATAAATCATAAAGTAATATAATATAGGTCTTTAAATAATCCCAAAAAGGGCTATCAATTCAATTTCCACCAACAAAGAAACGATAATGTAACAAATTAATTAAAATAATGAAAAGGTGGAAAATGAGTGGGAGGATGTGTCTCGCCGTCAATAATATCCCTTAATTAATTAATTAATTAATTTTGACATTTTAATTTTGTTTTCTGGTAAATATTATCTATAGATAGAAAAAAACAAAAGTAAATTAAGAAAAGTCAACCAGGGTAAGCTGCGCGTGCGGGGTGGGTGGGTCCCAATCGATAGACCTAAGAGTCAGAGCCTGAAAAAGACCCATCTATTCATTCCTCTTCTAATCATTTATCATTATTTGTTTCTCGTTTAGTGATGAGTCCATTCGTATGTGTTCACACTTTAACTTCTTAGTCACAATTAGGACTGTTAATTGATTTCTTATTAAATTAATCGAACCTAATTTACTTGAGTTTGAATTGTTGAAATTGAGTTTAATAAAAATTGGGATTAGTTCAATTTATTTCTTATTAACTTGAGTGCGAATAATGTTAGGAATATAATGCCAATGATGAAAATAATTACTTGAAAGAAAAAATAATAAAAGAATGAAAATTGTTGACCCAATTCATCAGAGAATCTGACTACGTTTGGAACGCTGCCAAGCCAGGATATTCACTATATATTTCGTAAGTTTTTTTGAGTTATAATGATATTGGGGCTATTCATAATACAAGATACGTAACCTTAATAGGAGAATAGTTATATAAAGACTAAAATACCCTTAAAAAAGTTTTGGATCGACGAAAGTTGTGGCTCTATTTACAGTCCTTCAAGCTCCATAACTCAACAAATTAATATAATTAAAGCCTATAAATTAGGCCTTTGGGACTCATAGAAGTATTCAGAAAATTATGGGGAAGTTGAAGACCTCTAATTGTTTTGCTTATGAGAAGTAGTGGCAAAAAAAATCACATTTCAAATTTTGTTAAATTTTATTGATTTTCAATGTCTCAAAGATATATTTACTAGACATTAAATTATTGATCAAGTGGAACTGAAATGTACAATTAGAAACTTTTATACCTATATAGTCAGGAATATATGAGTTCTGATATATTTTGCAAAAAATTTTATATTATGCAGTTATTAACTGTATTCCACATAGTCGATATGTCATATATAACATATTTGGAGAATGCGTTATTTTTATATAAGAGGAGGTTATCTCCAAAACAGATAATATATGCAATTGACCCGGTGTGACATAAATATCCTGCAGTAATCCTAGTCATGTTCCTAAAAAATGTGAAATCAAATTTTGAACTAAGTCACTAAAATTTGCGAGCAAAATGTGAACCGTTAATTATTTTTTTCAAGTTAAACTAATTACGACTTGAATAGAACCTTGAAGACAACTATAATTAGGATTAATCAAAAAGTAAAAGAAGATCAGAAATGTGATTAGTTATGACAATTTTATATTAAGCTAAAATCCTTATCTCTCTCAATCCGTTTCCATGCTCCTCCACTATACTTCAATTTTGCTCTACATGGAAATTTACAAATATATTATTACTAGTAATAATTTGTTAAATTTACATAATCATATTATCTGCACGTGTAATGGATAATGGATCATAAACTCAAAATAAATACGAAATGATACTGTGATTAATTGATTAAAGTATTTACAACGTACATGGGGAGCATAAAATATATACACTTATCGAAAGCCATTATACAATATAAAGTAGGTTTTTATTATTTAATTGTAACAATAAAAGAACATGCGGTTGTCTCTAATTTTGGATATGTTTGGAAACGTAAAATCGACCAAATAATTAACTAAATTTCCTGCATATATATATACTAGGTTTCCTATAATAATGTATCATCATATTCATGTTAATTGACAACTTTAATTAGCACTTGATGTTATTGATATAACTTAAGCGTGAATCAAATCCTGCACCTGTCCCTAAATATGATTACTTTTGTCCTGATTATATTACTATGTTCGTAAAAATCCTAACATTAGTAGCATGGCAAGTTATATCATGTTTGGTGTATTAATTTTTCACAGACCCATTTTATTTAAGGTACTATTAATTAATACATAATATTAACCCTTGTTAATATTTCCTTATATATTTTTTTATAACGTATATGAGTCCACTGAAATTAATATTTATTATATAAAAGAATAATGACGTAATCATGACATAAGCATGGCGTGTAAAATGTGAGACAAAGGAGACATAGGTGCAAAATATTCCAACAAGAACTCATGAGCCACTGAATATTATTCAATTTTTGTTAAGGGGAAACATGTCACACAAGAGCTATTGAAAAGATAAAGAGCTATAACAAAACGGTGTCGTGGTGGGGCGGCTGGGGGATGGGGTGGATATTATAAATTTTATGATATACTACTGGGTACAACTGGGTTGTCAATTAATGGGAAATCAGTTAGAGATTGTTTGGCTAAACTTATTTAACATATCTTATAAGATGTTTTAAGAGCTTATAAGATGTTTGGTCTTATTTAAAAAATAAGTTCTTAAGTGTTTGGATAAAATAAGTCTATTGGACTTATAAGATGTTTTCAAATGTTATACGAGAGAATTTGTGCAATAAAAAAATTATTTTTCGGAGAAATATATTATTGAAAGGAGAAAATTAACTAGGGTTATTTGTGTCTTTTAAGAATATAAGCAACATCCAAAACTTAAGATCTTGAAATAAGGTGGGTTTGGTTAACTTATTTTTTATTTGTTTATAAGACCCAAACATCTTATTTTTTTGGGCTTATAAGCTCTTATTAAAAAAATTATCAAGCTCAGCCAAACACCCTCTAAATTCAAACTCAAACTTTTGAAATACTCATATTAAGTATTTTACTCGAACTTGATCGCATACCGGCCCCACCAGTCCAAAAAAAGTTAGACCCGACGGCCCGAATACATTTCGAGTCCGGTCCAAGTCGAATAGTGTATATCACATAAATTATGTTACATATACTTTAAAACTCTAAAAAGAAAAGACTTTTAAAATATTAAATATATTAATTTTCTGGGGAATCCACTTGTTCATTAATTTCCAAATTCCTTGACCATCAGCAATATTAAATTAAGGGGTCAACCAAAAAGTCAAAATGTGAAAAAGGTGTACCCTCTTCCGGAGCCATCATGTGAAAGTTTATTTCTCACGACTTCCACAATACTGTAATTGATTGATATTTTACCTAATTACTTTATTAATTATGACGTTGCTATATATACTTCACAGTGACAATCATGAATTGGAGGAAAAATTCTTGAATTATAGTATAAAATAATTTGGAGTTTACATGTTTAAATTATTGGGTTTATAGAAGTAAAACTTTTACAAGTTGAGTGGAAGAAAACTTAAATTATATTGCTATTTAAATTCTAACATATATCTTTTTTACAATTTTCTTTAACTTAAAACCAAAAACTAATTCTTCTTATGACTCCTAAAAAATTTGGAACGCCTTTGATTGAAATGAAAAAATCACCTGGTGTTGGCGAGGTTTTTATTCACCTGGTTTTTATTTTTGATTGATTTTTGGGAATAGTTCTTTTAAATGCGTGATATTTTTTTTAGTTAATTTTTGTGTTATTCATTCAAAAGAACAGTGTATATAAGAGAAAATATTATTTCTTCATATTGAAAATTGTGTTTGAACTTAATTGAAATGATCAATTATTATTTTTGATCTTTTAAAGAAAAAGTTGGGTGAGAGTGAGTGAGGCAAGTAATTTGGGAATTGTATTATCAAAGAAATAAAAATAAAGATTGGACCTATTTGAGATTTTCCTAACCACTAGTAAATTCATAACCTATTAAAAATTTGTAGATCTTGTTTCACATTATTTTATGAAAAATTTAGCGTATCTACGATTTCATCAAAATTAAATGTAATTCATAAAATAAATGATCGATCGAAAAATAAGTATGATTCATTATCTATATAAATTACAATTAAATTCAGTCAAGCTGTGAGCTAAAGAATTTTCAATTTTCATGTATGATGTTACTTTAATTCTTGTTTAGAATATAAGATATTTATGATACCAAAAGGACCGACATGTCACTTCGTTGAGTCATAGATCAATTTGTTTCTAACATCGAAATGGAATGATTTTCGAAGTTGATTTTGTTAGAGGTCTTCTATTGTTTGGTAAATATTTATACATACATTTTTATGATTTTATTTTATCTGATGGAGGAAAAGCAAGAAAAATAAAAAGGAATTAGAACACGTTACATTGTAAATTGCATTTTGCATTTTTTTTAATTAAGTGAGCATTTTCATTAATCTTCAACCATATTTACGTCTCTTTTCCATTCATCCTAGACTAAATATTTATAAATTTACTCCTAATTACTGCATTTCTTTTTAAAAGCAACACAAAACAAATATTCTCTATCTATTAATTAATTCCACCACGAATTTAATGTCCAAACTTTCAATTAAGCAAAATAATTTAAAGTGTTAGATATCCAGAGTAATGATCATTAGAATATATTTGATATTGTGATTAAGCGTGGTGATTAGTGAATTTCAGAATCTTCTAATTCTAATACCATATTATTATTCTTGTGAAAACCCTAACACTGCATATCCCTTTTTATATATCACTAATTTTTCATTTCTCCTGTTTTTGATAAGAAATTATTTGTAATTGATGCGGGATCAAATATTATTGTCACGTGAAGAGCACGTAGGGATGTGATCCAACCCGCCTCACATCAAACCAGATTATGTATTTTTGGATTGTGGGTGCACTCGATGATATCAAACTGCCTACGTACCTACTTCAATAGGACCAAGCCTTTTCGTAGTTCGAGATAATAAGGCTCTCTAATATTAAGAGCTGGATATGTTAGGATAATTAGAGTAATTATCAGAATAATTAGAATGTGCTTAATGAATTAACTAATGTGGTATTTATAGTTCCTTGTTTAGAATACAGACTTGCTCTATTGGGCCTGAGCCCATATTATCTAGAATGTTCGGCCCATTAAAGAGCACAATTTTAGGCCCACCTCAAATGGGCGCTACTAAATTACGAAAATGCCTCCCAGGTTCCAGCGGGAACCATCATATGCCCCCCAACTCCCGAGGGCTTACCCGGAGTCAAAGGGATTGGGAGTTGTATCTGGTAGGCCTAGGCAACCATGGTGATCCCATGCAACCAAAGCTTACAAGGCAAGTTCGCTTTACTAGGTCGCGTAATACACGAGTGAGTTCCAGATAGCCTCGGTCGAGGGGGTCAAAGTTATGCCTTAGCCGAGGGGAGCCAAGTCTGGAAGCCCCGACCGGCCGATGCGGGGCACCTTGGCCCCCGAGCACTTTGACCCTCGGGCGCATCGACCACCCGGCTGAGGGCTTGCCTCGATCAAAGGCCGACCGAGGGTTCGAGGCAGCCTCAGGATCCTCGGGGCGCGCTCGGGGTCCTTTTGACACTTCGTGATATATATCTTTTTTTCTGTGAGACTGATGGCTCTTCTTTTGTTTCACCATTCGCTATTTGTGACTTGAACGTTTTTCGATTATTATGATGCTTTTATAGAATGTTTTAACTGCATCTCATTATTTTTTTATGGCACTTTATCCACTATATTTAACGTCGTGTCCCCATCCTATGCCCCCCCTGTCGAAGACATTAGGCGTGATCGTTATTATTGATGTGAATGGGTTCGACACTCAGTGCTACTTCACTATTTAAGTTTGGTGGGGCGTCCAATGCTGTAAGCCTCGGACTTTAGTGATATGGGGGCTCCAAATGTCGGGAAGCCTAAACCTTTAGAGGAAGAGGGGCTTCCAATGTTGGAAAGCCTCAAACCTTTAGGTGCAGGATGTAATACCCGGCCCATTAATTAGGATATTAAGTCCAATTATAATTAATTAAATATATTTTACTATATAATATGTATGAATAAATATAATTTGATACATTCAAATTTCATATGGGATTGACTATATCTCTAACTTATAACAAATCTGAATATATATAGATCTCTATAATAACTTACTAAATTTATAGATTTACTGAAACTTGATAAAATCTAATCCTAACTACTTATCCTATATTATAGACTTAATATATATCAACAAGTATCTCAAATTTTCCAATTTATATTGTAATTTTCGGATGTACATTTGTAGGGTCATTTTCGATAAGCATATATCAGTGAAACAATCATATTTACTAGATTTAAGCCTACCATATCATATATAATTCATATAGGACTTAGAAACCTACTCAAACTCTATCATTTAATCCCTAGAACCTCCTATAAATACCCTCGAGAGACACATATGAAATTTTGCATCTTTTTTCCTACTTCTATCAAACTTTTCATTTACGCTTAGAAAGCCCCGTAGATGAAGAACCCGATACGATAATTTAAAGACGACCTTCCAAACAGTAAGTGGTTTTTCCCTTCTATGTTTTTCTGAAAACCCTTTTAATCAAATATCGCACTACGTTTTCAAAGTTATTTTCGTATATAAAAATTTGGTCTTGAGCATGCTATTTTGTTTTTCATATATACAAAACGCTACTATGTGATCATGATTTATGAAAAATAAAATACTTATAGCAAAAGTTTTCTTTTGAGATTTTCGAATGATTCGTATGCTCTGAAGTATTAGTATCTGTTAGTAAGGAATTAATTCTGAGCCTGCTGTAGGGCTTTAAATATGCAGTATTTGCATCTTTGATCCTCCTGCGGCGAATTAATAGCAGTGTTTGAACCTTTGAGCCTATTGTGGCGAATTAATAGCAGTTTTGGCCTACCTAGCGGGATAAACAACTAGGACTTGATCAAGTTACTAAGTAGGTTCTAAGAATTCATGAGCATTAGAATACTTCTTGAATCGATTTACATTCTTTGAAAATAATTGACAATGTGTTATTAGTGTGTGAATTGCTTACAAATATGATCACATGTTTTATGAATTGTTTCATATATTGCAAAGTTTATTCTCATGAAAAGTATATTTTTAAATCGTAAAATTTTACTTTGCTTGATTTGAAAAATGTATAAATATATGTATGTAACGTGCTCTAGACCGATAGGAGGTGTAAGAACTACTTACGGAGCGATTTTGTGCTCACCCACTATTTTTTAAATCCATGCAGAAAGTTTAATTGAGTAAGAGGAAAACTTAGAGAAGTATTGGAGGTGAAGAAGATTCATGGTTCTTGAGTCATGCCATATCAGTTTTAATTCGGTTCAATAATTAGTTTTTGGATTATTGTAAAGATAGTATTTAAGAATTCTCGTCTTTTAGGGTTATTTTCAGTAAAATGATATTTTGAACTATAACTTAGTATTGTTTTGATTCTATGGGCTTCGTGTCTTCGAGCCTTATGGGCTTAAAGACATGGCCATCACGCGACCCAAAAATTGGGGCGTGACACAGGAGGCTCCCAATGTTGGGATGCCTCAAACCTTTAAAGGAAGGCTTTAGATGAAGTGGGGCTTCTGATGTTGAGAAGCCTCAAACCTTTAGAAGAACGGGGCTTTCAATGTTGGAAAGCCTCAAACCTTTAGAGGAATGGAGTCTCTCAATGTTGCAAAGCCTCTCAATCATTCGGAAGAAGGGGGCTCTCAATGTCGGGAAGCCTCAAACCTTTAGAGGAATGGGGGCTTCCAATGTTGAAAAACCTCAAACCTTTAGGGGTAGCGGGACTCCCAATGTTGGGATGCCTCAAACCTTTAGGGGTAGGGGGCTCCCAATGTTGGGATGCCTTAAACCTTTAAAGGAAGCCTTCAGAGGAAGGGGGGCGGACTTCCAATGCACTAAAAAAAAGGTCTATAATCACATATCTTCTAGCTACATTTTAGAGAATGTGTAAGGAAAAGTCATATATCATTACACTTTATTAGAAGTGTAACCATAACAATTAATTATATTTTTTTAATTAAAATAAAAAAAAGAGTATGATGAAATTTCAAGAATATTGGCGCACTCATTAACCGCCAATTTTTTGGCCCCAAAAAATTTAGAATTGACCACTTCCAAAAAAATGTAAAAAAATTATTTTTTTCACTCAAAAACCTTTTAATTTTAGACAATAATTATTTTTCCATTTAATTTCCTCAAACTCAAAACCCTTGAACACCCACAAAAAGCAATTGTACGTGACCTCCAAAACACCTTACGATCGACAACCATCTATTCTTCCAGCTAGCCGCCGTGGCTGAGAGCTCCGGCCAACAAATCCAATCCCCTAATTTCGGACACAGAGGCCATACTACAAAACCCATTCTGTAAGTTATCTCTTTCACATTAAACCTTTGCCCTAATTTTTTTCCCTTAAAACCCCATTGGTAAGTGATCAATGCGCTCGGGAAAGAAAGGGAACTTAACTGACCATCATTGAAACAAATCGTTGGATTCTTGAATCGATCTTGAATCAATCACATGTTAATCTCAGTTTTGATTTGTGAGAACGCCGGTAATTTCAATCCTTTCAGTAGGCTGTATTTTGATAAAAGTTATTTTCCTAATTCTGTCAAAGTTTTCGTATGTACTTATGAGGGAGCCTGTATTTTGTTTATCTAACCATCAAGTGGCTCAGACGTCTATTCTAGCTTACTTAAGTATCATAACTCTGAATATGTTGTTAAAGAAAGCGATGTTTAAACCAATATCAAGGTAGACAATATATCAAAATTCTATCTATTTCCCACGCATAATTCGACATAAAGTCATGATTTATGCCCAAAGAAAACGTGCTCGATTTTCAGACAAATGCATAATGTTGTTGTGGCTTTATCTTGATACATATTTGGATCTCAGGGAAGATTTTGATAATTGTGAACGAAAAATTGCTCTTGTAATATTAGCTTGTAAATATGAAAAATTCGAGGATCAATACATATAAGTTGGATAGCTTCGAAGCAAAAGCTACAGAACAACCTAGGAACGTGAACGTTATTAGCTCGCCTGTTGATTCTGGTCGCCCATCATCATCTTCTTACGAGCAAAGGGTCTCCACTCATGAGATAAATAATAATCGGCCTCTTCGAGTAAGTGTTAAATTCATACAACTTTATATATTTTTCCATACACAAAGTTTAAAATTGTATACAGGTAGTTGTTGTTAGTACATAGATACTATATTATGTTGGATGTTGGTTGATGTTAGCTATCGTGTATGATTAGCTTGAGGATGGTGTTTGTTAGTTTTTATCTTTGCATTAGCTTGATGATTGTATTGGTTGTTTAGGTCTTGTTTTAATTTAAAATATTTTTTGTGTGATGATTTGGACTTAGGTTAATTGCTCTGTTGATCATTTGAGCATCATAAATCGAAATGATGTTGTAGCAAAAGGATTCTTAAAGAGTATGGAGCCCAACAACCAAGTTGGTGGTCAAGTTCATTATTGTGAAGTTCATGTGAATGTGGCTGTGAAGAGAGATGAGGATCTAATAAGACCTTATGAATGGTTCCAAACCATTGGAGATGCACTAGGCATATTTGTTGCTTGGCCAATATCATTGGTATGTTTTTTTTAATTCAATTTAGCTTTTTAGAGAAATTTTAACATTTCAAAAAGAATTGTTAAATTTGTCTTTGATTGTTGTCTTTTTCTTCTTCTTTTTTTGAATTAAAAGTGGTTCGTGTTGAAGACTGAGACATGAAGATGGATTAAAGGCTTTTTTTTTTGCTGAAATCTAGTATTTTTGATATAGTACTTGTTGATAATAGGATTAAGTGTTTGGGATGATAATTGTCGAATTGTTATGGTATGGACTAAATTTTAGTTGGTATTAATGAAGTATATTTTAGTTGGATGTTATTGTTTTGTTAATATATATATATGTAATGGGAATTATTGTTCTTGGTATCTTTTAATGATATATTGTGGAAGTGTAGATTTTGAAATCAATTTAGATTATTATTTTGTTTATAGAGAAGGTGTGCTAAAGCTGTGGAAATTGTCACACTTTCATATGTAATCTTAGGTATAATTTCGTTACATTTCCATGTATAGCCTTATGATTTAGTTACACTTTTATATATAATCTTCAGTAACATTTCGCCACACTTTAGAACGTAAGTTTTAAGTATCTTTGTCACACTTGAAATTGTAGTCTTATTTAACATTTTGCCACACTTTAAAACGTAAGTTTTAAGTATCTATTGTCACACTTGAAATTGTAGTCTTATTAATTTTCAAAACTTGTATGTCACATTTGAAAGTGTGACTAAAGCCAAAAGACTTACACTTTTAAGTGTGACCATGTGCATTAGAATTAGTTACACTTCCAAGCATAATATTAACTTTAGACTACGCCCAACTCGGCCACACTAATATGAAATGTGACCTTTGTGTAAGTGTAGCTACATGATATATTTAGTTACATATACAAGTGTAACCAAAACCAATTTTTGTTGTAGTGGGGCTGTTAATGTTGGAAAGCCTCAAACCTTTAGAGGAAGGGGTCCTAATATTGGGAAGCCTCAACCCTTCGGAAGAAGGGGGACTCCCAATGTCGGGAAGCCTCAAACCTTTAGGGGTAGGGAGTTCCCAATGTTGGGATGCCTCAAACCTTTAAAGGAAGCCTTTAGAGGAAAGGGTGCTTCCAATGTTGGGAAGCTTCAAACCTTTAAAAGAAGGGGGGTTCCCAATGTTGAGATTCCTCAAACCTTGAAAGGAAGTCTTTAGAGTAAGGGGGCTTCTCAGAATGATTAGAACACGCTTAATGAATTAATTGATGTGGTAATTATAGTTCCTTATTTAGGATACAGGCTTGCTCTGTTGGGCCTGAACCCATATTATCCTGAATGCCTATCACATTAAAGAGCACAATTTTAGGCCCACCTCAAATGGGCGCTACTAAATTACGAAAATGCCTCCCAGGTTCTAGCGGGACCCATCAGTAACTAAATAATTTTAATCAATTTATTAACTAATATGTTAAATCAATAAGATGTGAATATCAAATAAAATTTTCTATTCTAATATAGTATTCCACTCCTATTATAATGCACTGATGAAAGATATATATCATATATATGTAAAATTTATTAATGCTTATTTGGCTTCTCTGGTATTGCATAAAACAAATTTGAAAGGAAGATAATATGAAAACACATCAAGATAACATGGAAAATAGTACTTTAGGTAAATGGCTCAATAGTTATGGTGGATGTTGATTCCAACAAAAATAAAACCTACTCGAATGATTTGTAAATAGCGATAAGTAGGGTGGATCATCAGGGAATGATGTAGATTCAATTCTTAAATTACTAATATCAATTAAGGGAAAAATTTTTAGATTTAATTAAATAGAATTCAAAAGACGTAAACTAAAAACGTAAATAGATTAGATTCGAATTCGATAAGGTGAGAGATTCTAGTTTTCGGATTATCTCGGTATTGATTCTATAACTCGATCATCGATGCAATGATAGTTCAATGTTCTTAAATAAATTGGCTATAGTTATTAACAACCTCTAATAACCTAGTTTTTCCTTAAGTCTTCGATAACCAAAATAAGCTCTTTGATTACTCATCTAACCAATTAGACAACCCTAAACAAGCTTTTAGGATTTAGCCTATCAGTAGCATTCATGCATTAGAAAAACAATAATTCTAGTTAACAAACTCGTAAGCTCGGTTCATTTAAACTAGATTACTAATTCTCATAGCAACTAATCGAAAACTTATCCATAATCAATGTCACTAACTGCTACCAATATTAGGGTTAACCACACAATTACGAATTTAGGTCATAAATAGCTTAATATAATTTCAACGACTAACTAATTGACCAGATTAACTAATCAATCGAAATATATTATCGTCGAAGCACAGAGAAAAAGTAAATACCTAAAGAGACAAAGAAATTAAAGGCACAAATTAAATCTCACGAGTTAACGAAATCAAACCTCAATAAATCCTTCAACTAGAAATATGTGTTTAGCAACACATAATAAAAAAAACGTCTACAAGTCTTGAAGAATTCGAATGCTATAAGAAAACGTACGTAAAGCAAAAGATATCCTTGTGGAATAAATTCCACTTATTTAAACTTAAAAGAATCCTAACTAAACAAGGAAACCTAAAAAATAGAATTTTAAGAATTTTAACCGAACTAAAATTGTTCAACAAAGGAAATAAAATTCCTAACAAAAAGGAAAATAGTTCCCAACAATTTTGAGAAGTAAAATAAAGCAAATAAAATCATATCCAACCATCAAAATCGAATTCCAGCAGATTTCCTATCCTCTCGGCAGATTGCTCACTACTTTTAAGCGTGGGCACGCTTAATTCTTGTGACTAATCTGTTGTCCATTTTTGTACCAAGCCAATCCTCATCGTTTTCCAAGTCTTTTATCACATTTTCATCTCTTCCTCATACAAACACCTAATCATATCAATAAAAGCATAAATCTATGAGATAGGTACAAAAAATGTGACAAACAACGCAACATTAAACATACAAAACGTGTATAAAATACACGTTAACAAATACTCTCACACTTATGCTATTGCACGTCTCAGGCAATGTTTAAAATTTAAGCATCGCAAAATCAACAAAATTCCAACACTCTATCAAATAGGCATAGAAAATCATAAACCGAAAAACAAAAATCAAGAATGACACGATGACACATGCGAGTAATCAAAGACCTCGATACCACATTGATCAAAACCAACGCAACGATTTCATTTGAAAAATAAGAATGCACGATATTAAACGACTTTTCCCACAATACTCCCCAATCACTCGTGTATAAGGTTTAACGTGTTTCGCTCAAGTCTTAACATGTCAATGCAATCCCATAAGTTTTCTTATACACCAAAATTGCCACTACTTTCGAAAATGTGCACAAAAGAATCAAAAGGTCTTTTATTCAAGGTTGTAATGGGTCTAGGGCTCGGGGTAGGAATAAAAGGATAATGAAGGTTAAGTCTGATTAATTCGTAGAGCATCAAGTCAACATTGGGTAAATACGACAATAAGGACCCAAGTATCTCTTTTCATTCTTTCTCGGACTCTATTAATCATCATTCATTCTTTTTACAATTTCTTTCTCAATCTAAGCCTCTTTCACTCTTTCTTTTCCTTTTCTTTTCTTTTTTTCTTTTTTGGTAGGTACTCTTTATATCTTCCAAAGTTCCCCCACACTTATTCAATACATATCATTCTTCTTGAGATCCCAAACAACTACAATCTCGATGCTCAACTCATTTTTCAAACGGGTAAAAATAAATAGATATGAAAAGACAGTAAAAGCTCAAAGTTCGAGTTTAAAAATAAGAAATAGGCCAAAAGCTCAAAGTGGGTTAACTAGGGGAAAATTAAAGGGTAGACTTATTTAGCTAAGTGGTTAAGTCCTAATGCCTTTAACACGTTCAAATGTGCACAAACTCGTGTAGTCTTGACACGGTTCAAAGCAAGTTCTAGAATGCATAAAAACACGTAAGATGCACGCAAGAAGGAAAGAGAATTGTCATGTATGGTCGATCAAATAAAAAGGCTCAAAAGCTCACATGGTAGGGATGAGTCGTACTAATACATGCAATCCTATCGTTCTCGTTCGATCGTTATGCTAGCAAAAATGTTAACATGGCAAGAGAATTCAATCAAAGCATGGCCAAATTGTTCAAACCTAATTAGTTCAACAGAATCCACAAAAACTATACTCTACAATCTCAAAGCGAAAGAAAATTTGAAAAAATAAATTCACGTGCTAAAAGTAAAAAAAGCAAAAGACATGCAACACAATGGAAATCACCCCCCCCCCCACACACACACTTAGAATGTACATTGTCCTCAATGTAAAAATTCACAACATATAAGCACAGACAATGCGTAAAAGTGAATAAACAGTGAAAGGGTGACTCCCCTAGGGCATCACTCGGTCGTGATGTCGAGGTGCTTGAGTAGGCGATCACATTAAACATACGAAACGTGTATAAAATACACGTTAACAAGTTATATGACATTTGCGATAAGGCTCTTTCTTATGATCATATCCCATTAGGATACTATGCCTTCTAGGATCGTTCACAATGTATTACTGAAAAGCACATGTCGAATATTATATTTATGTACACTACAAGATCCGCGTGCTATTGTAGCATCGAGTCAAAAATCATAATGACCCAACTGACCCGAGTCACTAGTTACATGACTGTAATCCATAAAATTAATATCTGTATAAGCTATTATGTCTATAAATAGTACTAGTGACAACATGTGGAATGGACAGATTTGGGAATAGTTAAGACTTGACTCGTGTTGGGAAATGAAGACAACTTGTTTTTCTAGGTGCAGTTTATAACACGATTGTGATCCATTTGACTCTTGGTTTGAATTACTTGGACTGAATTGATTCTATCCCAAAATTAGATCGACTTTTACTAAGCCAAACAAATATTAAGTATGCCATAAGCAATTTTAAACTGTCAATGATCTAACTTTTGTACACCTCGATAATATTCGGAAATACTAAAATAAATGTTATATAACATTTTTCCTATAACTAAATGGGCAAATGTTAGAAAAATAAACTCATCTTCCAACTCAAGATCTACAATTGTATCATGTTTGGGTCTGTTAAATAGAAATCCTTCAAATGATTGAAAACAAAGGCTAAATTTAATGATTGCTAAATAATCCCTCATTTATATTTTCGACCCTTTTTGCTACCTAACAACAAAAGTAGCTCTTACATTGCCTAATCCCTCGAGAACCTACTAGCACCAAACTTCTAGGAAATTCTCACGTGTCACTAGCACCAAAGGTTGTCACAAAAAAAAAGCCACATTATGATAGTTTCTTTATTACGATCTAAAACATTTATGGTTTCTGTACACAGGTCGGCAAAACATCCTAATATGATCATTTGTAGTAGGGGAAAAATGAAATAAGATATTAAGACCATAAATTAAAACAAGAATAAAAACTTCGATTTATTTGAAGTTTATTAAAATTGGGTTACGTCTACTTGTGTCGAAATAAAAAAATTATGTTATTTAAACATATAATTTTTTTCCAATCTGTAAAACTGGGATATTTTCGCAGTTACAGCTAATTATTATTAGAATTTACAAATTATATTGTAATAGTTAGAAAGTTAATGGGAAGCATAAACTGATCTTTAATTTTTTTTTTATCCAATAAAGAATTTAATGATTGTGATAATTTAGTCAAGTGCTCTTAATTGTAGAATTTATAAATCCATGTTACTGTTATAATGCCAACATGATCGATTTAACTTGATGAAAATCATGAATCAGCCAATAATATCATACTAGAATAAAAGTAATGAATATATGTTTCCTAATTAATCATATGAATGTTCTTCGGAAGTGGGGTTATTGTAGTCTGTAGATTGTGGGTATCAAATTCTATCAATCATGAATTTCCTCATTATATCATCAATCTTTCTCCACACTCTTAATATTCATAATATCAAATAATTATGAGGCCTTATATGATTCGATATATCTTTTATTATTCATATTGGACACATATTATAGTATTAATTAAGTGACTAAAGATACAAAAATGAACAATTATCCATTTTGTAGAAAAAAAATAATATAAAAACAACAGACCGGTAATAAAGTTTTTTCTAATTAGCATGAAGTTTTTCGTTTCTTTTACTCTATTTTTTTAAAATCATTTCACATGTATATATGATTTCGAAATGCCTTATCCATTATTTTTCCCAATAATTATGAGGATGATGCACACAGCATGACGTCATTATTGAATCATTAACGTATTTCTTCCGCAAGTACATATATACGGTGGCTACTTTTTCCAAAACATATACAGACAACGAAAATTACGTGTTACTTTTTACATGTTTTAATCAATATATGTCGACTATATTAAATCAACTTAGACGGGCCCATGTACGGGCTGCGGGCCTACACAGTTCCGGGCTTCATGATTGGCTTTTAGCGATATTCATCAGTAATTCTTTTATTAAAGTTTCCGGGCCTTGAAGTAAATGGGCTTGGCCCAAATATATATTAACACCACTTTGTAGACTGAGCTTCATGAATTTATATCTTAAATTTTAGTGTCTTGTTATTTTATTCTGTACACATTTCCTAGTTAATAAAAAACAATGTTATGTTTTTAAGGAAAATTTTATACATGTAACATATTTATGATTAATAAAATACAAAACAAAACAAAATTTTGTAACATAAGATCTGGACTGAGGATTCGACACCAAGATGCTTGGTAATCTGCAGTTTATTAGTTTTGAAAGCACAATAGATGTTAAAATTTATATTTAATTAAATGAATCAATAATTCTAATTAAAAGAAAGTGTTACTAAAGTAGGTGTAATCTATAAGCAAATTTAAACACAAATATAGCCCAATTATGCTTCTTGTATGAGAGAAAAACACAAAAAGTTTGAGCCCAAATAAGGCCCAACCCAACTATAGTTGAGATATAAATCCTACCCGAGAATTTGTAGCACAGTCATACTACCAAAATGGATCTTCTTTCCAATGCTTACGCCGACGATGAAGACGTCGATGCCGTTTTAGGACCCGAACGCCCGAATCCATTACCGCCGCCTCTCAAGCGGCGCGTGCCTGACACTATCCCATCTACGATTCGTATGGACAATATTCGCCGTCCAGATGTGACTGCAGAAGCGCCGTTACCTGGAAGGTACATATCTAAACGACAAAGAGCAGCTGCCCTCCCTGCTGCTGATCCAAAACCAAACGACCCGAACCCGAATTGTTCAAAACCCTCACCAGGTTAGCTCTCCAATTTTCTTTCTTTTTTTGAATTGATCAAATTTTAATCGCTGTCGCCTTTAATTGTTCGTGTTGCTGTTGGATTATAATAGTCTTATGTGTAAAAGTGACAATTTCTAGGATAACAGTATGCTAGGGTTTAAAATTTAGACTTTTGTATCATTTTATTATTCTCAATGTGATCAAATTTTCAGTATGCATGAATTTGTGCACATGTAGTGTACTTAAACCTAGGTATTTCTTGAATTTGTCGTGTCTTAAATGTTTTATGAATCGCCAGGGTACCACCAGTGTCGCCTACATCCATTTCCATGCATCATTGATTTTAGTACTCTGATAGTGAATGGCAGGTCCTTTTGGGTTTTATGTGTACTGTGTTTGAGATGAGTTTTTACTTTGCAGTACTTGAAGGGTTTAACTGCTTATTGCAAAATGCATTCTGGTCGAAATCCTTCATCAAAAGTTTCACCGTTCTATATGGAAATTGCATTCATCTCCACAATGATCATCCTATCAGTGCCAGCTTGCTATTGCAACTTTGCAATTGATGATGTTATTATTCAGTTCAAAATTTAATTTGCTTTCTACTCTATGCATCCTAATATTAACAAAATGCAGCGTAAAAACAGGGAATGTAAAATAGAGAGGTTATGTATGAAACTTTTGTTATCATCAAGAATATTTGTGGATTAAGAATACTAGATTGAACATTTAATCCCTTAAAGTTGGCAAAACATTTTCAAGTATTTAATATGTAATAATTTTTTCTGTCAACTCTTTCTTATACAGTTGCAGGAAGCCTGTCAGATTCCGATCTACCACATAGTATTTTGACGACACTGAGGCATCATATGAAGAGCAGTGTAATCTCCAACCAAACAACTCAATCACTTTCTGTAAAACTCAGTGGGCATGTGAAGTCTGTCAATGCTGTGCAATGGTCCAGGACTCATGGTAAGTACTTTATTTATTGTTCAACTATTACACAAGAATTCTTGGTATTGCTTCTTTTTGTTACACCTTTGTAATATTTGCTTTCTTGTTGATTTGATTGTGTTTCATGTTCGGTAAAGCAAGTTATTAATGATGTCTATGGTGAATTGAATTGTAGCTATATGTTGTATTGACAACAATCTAACATTATTGTTCTGATAAATGATGTATGATGTGACTTTAGTTGTTTTTTTTTTTTCATATTCCAGTGACACATTTTGTTTTGGAGCATATGTATTCCTTATTCAATTGTGTCTCCTCAGATAGAAGGTTTAATTTCTCATTAGATGTCCAATAAAATCTTTGTGTATACCTTTTGTTAATGGAATTTAGGATAGAATTTGCTTTCACTTAAGTCAATATTGAATTCAAGTATTAGAGTCTCTCAAATTAGTTTGACCTATTGATATACTTTTGTCGCTATGTGCCTTGGTAAATTTCTCATTGATTTTTTGAAGCTAGTTTTCAGCTCACCTCCTTGCATCTGCTGGAATGGATCATACTGTCTGCATATGGAACGTATGGAGTAGAGATAAAAAGCAAGCAAGGATATTGAATTGTCACCAGGCTGCAGTGAAAGATGTGAAATGGTCACAGCATGGCTTATCTGTACTTTCTTGTGGTTACGACTGCACATCACGGTTGGTTGATGTTGAAAAAGGAACAGAAACTCGGGTTTTCAAGGAGGATCAAATTGTAGAAGTCGTAAAATTTAGTCCAACCAACTACAACCTTTTTCTCTCGGGGGGATCCAAAGGTCACCTTAAGTTATGGGATGTTAGGACTGTTACAGTAGTCCATGAATATGTTCGAAGTCTCGGTCCACTCCTTGATGTAGAATTCACAATTGACGGGAAGCAGTTCATTAGCTCGAGTGATGAGTCCAAAAGCAACCTCAGTGAGAATTCAATTGTTGTTTGGGATGTGTCACGTCAAGTACCGCTGTCGAATCAGGTAAAAGTTTAAGCATAATTTCATATATTTATCAAAACTCCTACTTTCAAACATACGAACATATTTAGTATTTACCAAAAGAAATATAAGAAATCCATATTTTGGATTTGGGTCTGGATCTGGGCTTATATAAAACTAGTGGTGGCAAAATGGATCTGGAACCACGGTTCCAACCCAATTAAACTAGTTTGGGTTGTGTTGGGTTGGGTCCAACTAATTTCAACTTAGGCCCAAATCGATTGCCAATAATCTAAATTATAAGAACAAAATGTAAGGTATTGAGTCAAGTTGGGCTTGGTTTCCTTTCGGGTTGACTTTGGTTCCATTTTGGGTTGAGTTGGTTCCACCTAACCATTCAAGAACCTAACCCATTTAAGAACCAAACCGTTGGAACCAACCCAAACCCGACCCAACCCGCCCATTTGCCACCCCTAGATAAAACCCATGGATTGAACCCTCTGACAGGCCTGCTTGTATTCATTTCTTCTATAGTCCTATTCACTCATTGTGAAATTTTCTGCATTTTTGACAAGTCGAGAATTCTCTTCTATTATACCCCTCTTACATGAGTTATTTTCAGGTATATACAGAAGCATATACATGCCCCTGCATCAGATCCCACCCTACAGAGCCATACTTCATCGCACAATCCAATGGAAACTATATTGCTATTTTCTCTTCTAGACCCCCGTTCAGACTCGACAAGTACAAGAGGTACGAAAGTCACGCTGTTTCTGGATTTCCCATTAAGTGTAATTTCAGTTTCGACGGAAAAATATTGGCATCTGGATCATGCGATGGATGTATCTACTTTTATAACTCAAAAACGTCCCAACTTCTCAAAAAGGTCAAGGCATACGAGCAAGCATGCGTAGACGTTGTATTTCATCCTACATTGCCTGGCGTTGTGGCTAGTTGTAGTTGGAATGGGGAAATTTCAGTTTTCCATCAAAACTTGGTAACAATCGGAAAGTCCTAATGTGAGGCGATGTTTTAGTGTTGTGTTATTCTAGACTTTAGCAGTTAGTCTTAATATGTACAATTTCGATGTTTTTATGTGGGCAAAAGAGAAGCAAATTTCCATGAACATTTTGAATTGGAGTTTTGAGTATGCTGAATTTTGAGGTGCTGCTTTATTTGAGGTGATTTGTTTCATTGTTGAGCATTAAAGTCTTAACAAATGGCTTACTATACAGCCTGTGGCTTACTTAAATGGGCCAAATCCATGGACCCAATAAGGGTCTTTTCAATTGACCCGTGACTGTAGATGATTAGAAATCATGGAAACAATTATCTGATGAGAAATCAATTTATTTCCAGATTATTCTATGAAGATTTTGATTGGGAAATATCTTTATATTTTAGTGTAATTGGAGGGCACATTTTTGATATTATTATTTATTAATATGTTAATGTAGTATTATTGTCTCATCTTTCTCCAGCTTCCAATTCTTTTCATTTATTGTTTTGATTTTTTCATCTCAATATGAAAAAGAAAACATTTACTGGGTAAGTGAAAACTTCCAAGTAAAACGTAAGTTAGTGGTCTGATAAATAATGACTAATTGTTTTCATAATTTCAATTACTTGAGAAGAAGCATGGGATATATATTTAGTCCATACAAAAAGTACACACTTAAATCTTTATTATCAATGTGTTTTTGTTTCTTGGGGTGTTTTCAAGTCGGAAGTCCATAGAAGTTTTATGCATTCACAAGTAAAATTAGTTTGTTACTTTGGTTACATCTCTTGCCAAATTGGTTAATTTAAACTTTCCAGCTGATGATGTAAAATTGTCAATATTATATATATATGAGTACATTATAAATTGACGATCATGGATTTAAACTTACGTAGAGAAAACATTGAAATTTTCATCTCAGAAAGTTACGACCACAAGAATATTTCATGGCGATCAGATTACATATCTGAAAAACTCTCAAATTCATTTGGTATGTTGTGTTAAAAAGGTCATTAGGTCACCACATCAACATCTAACAATATTGATTTGGCTTAGTACAAAATTTTAATGTTCAATATCTACTATATTGACAAAACTTCCCTTATATCTGGGAAAAATCTTTCTTGGTCCGAGAACATAATAACCACACAAATGCATGTGTAGTGGGTGGTTTTTCCACCCCACCCACATGCATTTATGTGGTGGAAAATGGATCGGGATAGAATTTCTCATAGTACTGTATATTTCCCTTATTTAGCCTATTTATTCCCATAAAAAACTTTTAAAAAAAATGAGTACTTTTGTAATATTTGGTACTCACTAGAAGTCCTTTCAAATTGCACAAATATTTTAGAAAATGAAGTACCATATGGGGACTAAGGCCCACCATCTCTCATTAGTGTTCACTTCTTGAAACAAATGGATAAAACCCAATTGCATCATAAAGCCAAAATTGTCGTCAATTCTTCTTCCTTTTTTCACAATTTTGTAGCACGTTAAAGGGTCCTTAAATCTGTACTCACAAATGATTATTGCATGTACCGTACTTAAGCCAAAAGATTACATTAAAATTTAATATATGTAATAATAAAAGAATTAAAGTATATTAATCCCATCATCTTAAGGTCCAATTAAATGCACGCAACAAGCATACAGTGCATTGGTTGAAGGTCTTTTTCTGTACTTTAGACTTAGGGAGGATAAAAATGTCGCCGAGAAAATGGGCTTTTTTATCTGCTTTTGTGTCTATTTATTTTAATAATGCTTTCAGTGTTTTTTTTTTTTTTTTTTTTATTGACAGTGATAGATATGATCAGTAATGGATGCTTACACTATGTTCATTATCGCAAATCAATCATTATATTATAAGTTGATATAGTATTGCATTAACATTATTCTCAGGATTAGAAAATAAATATATTTTTAAAGCTCTTAACAACGTACTTAAATCATAGAAAGTTTTTAAGTTCCATTAGTCATTAACATGGTAGCAAAATTTTATTGCATGATATAGTAAAATAAAACAGTGACTGAGTTCATAGTCATGTATTAATAGTGCATCTATGACATCTTATCACAAAGTATACATCGCTAAAAATGTGGGTCGGATTATTGAAAATAATATCAGTTACATACTTATGTAGGATATTATTGTAATATCCCGACATGGTTAACAATATAAATATATGAATCTAATATTATTTGTTAATACAAATATGTTACAAATGGGGATGTTACCAGAGTACAAAAAAAGTTTTTAAAAAAAAAATCAAGAAGCAATACTAATGATGAACAAAGGCATTTAACGTAGCCCAAAAATAAATTGCGCGCCGAGCTACATCAACTGTAAATCTCTAGACTAATTTTTTATTTTTAAATCTAAGCTGGTTGAACTCTCTTGTATGGTTTGCAGGTTATTACACAAGAACGAAATTTACTCATTCTCTATATTTTTTGACTTTTCTTGTTTTTTATCAGTTCAATATTATTAATCAATCTTCACGAACCCAGTAATATAAAAACTCGAAAAATAATATATAATTGAATATAAATTGATACATGATGAGCCATGGTTGGAACCATAGTGATCCACATTTGGTGGCATCTTTTCTTATCCAAGGTGATTGAGCGATTATATATATTGGGAATTTTGGCTTTGCTCCTTATCCTCTTACTGTTGTTGATGCACAATTGTCGGTCAAGTGCTCCTAATTAATGCAAGCAGCCATAAACACTGTTCCACTTCAACCTACATAATTATTGGTCAAACTTATTATTTTTCATTTATAAATATAATTCGGCCCTTGTCCTTAAAATATTATTATTATTATTATTTATTTTGACTAATTAACTAGGGGAAATGATAAGGGCCCTAAGCAAGGACAAGTTCATGCAGATGCAAGATCAATATATTTAATTATATATATCTAAATTGAAATAAGAATGTCGTCTAAGAAGATTAAATTTAAGTTGATGGAAGATTATTTATTTATGTTAAATACTTTTTCCAATAATAAATTACCCTTGGATGAGGCCACAAATCACATGGGAATAGCATCACTTTACAAAGTAAGGATTGGAAGAGTTTTGACAATATTAAGTGCGTTTGAGGCCCAAACGACTTTTTTATGGCCTAGCTAGCTAGCATGTAGGAGAGGATAAACCATTAATTTAAAGTTGAAAACATGACAAGATGGATCAAAAGTATGATTAAATTATTTAACCCTCCATTTATTTTTGCCTATCAATGCTTTTACGAATCGAGTTTCATGAAAATACAAATCGTTTGAATATAAAGTTACATAACGACATTGTGGATCAGTAATGAAAATGTGAAAAATACCCCGATTATTTTATTATCTTTAATTTGTGGATCTAGCAATAATATAACATAATTTGGATAGCTTGGAGTTTTCACGCTATAATTATGATTTAGATAAAATATATTTTATTGAAACGAGATTGAACATTTGGACTAATAACATAAGTAATATGATATTAGACGATTGGGCTAGCCCAAGCCGAAAAAGCTATCGACCATAGTAATAAATATCAATATCGTTACGATCATTATAGTTAAGAAGAGGTTTTGGTTCTTACATATATCATTCTTTGATATTCGATATGCTTTTTAAAATATATCGTTTCTAACTTGAGCGTGAATGCAAGTAAACCCTCGACTCACCATCTAAGATTTCAATAGTTTGCAGGCTCAATAAATTCAACTAAAATTATCACAAAGTAGATTTTAAAGACGAATTAATGGTGCAAATCTTAGTCGCACGGGACTATGCAAGATTTTTTTTTATCTGTATGTGTTTGATTCTAAAGAACTTTGTATATATGTTTAGCGTTAATCACATGTTTGGATTCCCTCCGATTATAGATAGGTAATGTCATATCATGTTCTCTAATCAAACAAAATTATCCTAATAATTTTGGTTTAAGACAAATTATGATTGGTCTAATCATGGAGATAAAACCTTTTAGCCCATCTTTTCTTGTCACCAATTCTGCAAGCCGATGGGGCCAATGAACACGAACAGTACTTGCTTGACCATCTAAAGAAACCCTAAGAAGTCTTTCTCTTTATAAAAAAATATGATTCAAAGTCATATAGAGAGGTCTAAATTTGTGCCTACTTTGTAAAGTTATATATTTTTCTATTTCAATAAAGAAGTGATCTTACAAATAGATCGATATAGATTTTGTAGCAATTATGGAATCGCAATGAACCAGGTAATGAGGGGAACACATTCATGCAGATGTTGAAGAAATATATATATATATATATATATATGTATGTATATACATATAGGTTGCATGAAATATTGTTTCTTGTTTATATATATATATATATATATGTTGATTTGCCATTACAAATAGTTGGAAGAGGGTGGTGGACCAATGCTAGATTGGAAATTCTGCAGGGTTGTCTAGATAGTGGTTTGAAAAACGTACGTGTATCTCTATATATGTTGGGCATTATTATTTTTCTTTCTATATTTACATTGATCTTGTTGTCAACTTTATTGTCTTTAAAAAAGCATAAATAATGACGGGAAAAGGTTGTATAGTTGCAACCAATAATATGAAATAAATACTTGCACCACACATATAAACTATTTCAAAAATAAATGAATGTACGTCATTTGTGACATATATACATACATATATATATATTCTACTTTTCATTTTGTTTACCTTGTTACAAAGCTACAGACCTTAAAGTTACAGTAAAGAAAATGTGAATATATTGTTACTATAGAAGTTTTAACATCTGAAGTTTTTAATATAACTTTTAGCTCAATAGTCGACCCCCAAAACCCTAATATTTAATTATAAATTGCAAAAAAAAAAAAAACAAGAATGAGATGGAAGATATATGTCGTGTCTCCATTTGAATGAAGAAATTATATATAATTTATAATTGAATTGTTCTTTTGCTCCCTCATTGTCTCCTCCTAATAACCAAATATAATCTGCTACAGTAGTCAGGTATAGGTTATAAGTATCTAGACATTGGTCTGGCTGTATATGTATAATATCTAAATATAAATATATAGTTGGATATTTATTTATATTTTTTTCCCATCTATAGTTAAGAATATATTAAAATAAATAGGTCTCATATGTATTAATTGATGAAGCATGAAGCATGCATGAGAAATAGGAGACAAAGCAGTACGAGAGCAAGCACCAATAAAGTTTATAGAATTATGGTATGTATATTATATATATAATATATATATATATATATTACTGTATAGTTAGGCTGGAAATATTATTATTGGAGTCCATATTAGTAGAGGCGTCAATTTTGGATTTTAATCAAATTTTCCTTATTGAAGGCATCTTGAGACAACACAAATGACTTTAAAATATTACATGTATTAAAAATGTACCGTTAGAGTGTTAGTATGCGCAAGTGAAAAAGACTTACGTACATGCAGTATATATATATAATAAATAAAACAGGAAATTAAACATAAATACAAAATAAAATATTAAATAATCTGATCTAATTGTAACTCAGAATTAAGATTACATATATATAATAAATGAGAAACATACAACTCCATTAATTATGTAGATTTGGACCCTAATATCTATCATTTATTAATTGAAGGCTTGATCCAGGCTACATAGTTTCATTGATTAATCATAGAGATATGACAAGAATGTCAAAATTTAGGCAGGATCCAGCCTTACTCATAGGGTGATTAAGCCTTTCTAATTATAAATTAAATTAATTACATTGGAAATATCTACCTTTACTGTCACTTTAATGGAAACATAAAGTGAGAGACCACATAATTTGGTCTACTAAGTCAACTGATTTGGTCTAATTTCAGTTAATTAATCTCTAATCACGAACTTGTTAACTCTCCTATTGGCTGGACTTTACTAAAAATTATCTTGTGAATTTTATATTGTTTCTCCCTTTCCCTTCCTCGTGGGACGATATCTTATGTACACACAAGAATTTTATTTTATATATTATCTCACAACATCTCGAGTATTAACAGCTTTATTCATTTTGTAATTAATATATATACATATAATATTTAATAAAAAACTAAAACCAAAACTTAATTATTTGCATTAAAGCATTTACTATGTGTATATATAATTTTAATCATTTTCTACTATTTTGGAGTCATAGTAAAGACAAGTAGAAATAGAAGTTAAAAAAAAAAAAAAAAATCATGGTTAATAAACAATGGAGAATTTAATTAGTTTGTCACAAGCAAAAATATAAAAGACATTTTATAATGAGAAAAAATATAATATTCTTTAAAATATTATAATATATGCTAATTAAACAGATTGACTTTCCTGGATGAGTTGAATACCCGAGGAAGGGATGGTGCTCGAGTAAGCATAAAGTATGCATCATAAATTATAATTAACCACATTGATTTCAGCATTAATTGCCTCTATATATATATAATTTTGCTGATCTGATTTCCAAATTATTTCGTTAAAAATTGTTTAACGTGACACTTACTGTTGATTGGTATATTTGAACTTTATCGAGAAAAGCACCAAAATAATTATTTTATTCTTATTACATAATAGAGTATGTTACGCTTTATTCTTTTATCCATTTTTTTTTCCTGTAATTTTACTCAAAATCAATAATTACTAATGCAACTTTTCGTTATGGTTTCTGACCTGGAGCCTTGATAATTATTTTCACTGACATTTCAGTTTATTATTGTTATGTTGAATACACAACGTCTTTAATGTATATAAAAGCAACAATACATTTAACGAGTACATATAAATATTATTTTGTTGTAGCAATAATTGAAGCAAAGTTGTGGATAAAGGCAAATTTTAGATGTAAATAATTGGGAAACATGTCAGGAATGTTGTTGCTGAGGGGCTCTACTTTTATTCATCACGCTGGAAACAAGTAAAATAACACTTTTTATTTCCTTGATACATATATATAAAAATATGTGATAATACTTTTCAATTGCACACGGCTTATACACGTTTGTTTTTTTAAATGTAAGCCAATAATTGATTTCTTACTATTTATTAATATTGTTACTTGTGAATCATTGTAAAATATTAAAGCCTCCATGCTAATCATGTTTTGTTTCTGAAAAATAAAAATAAAAATGTGGGTTTATTTTCAAATAATAGATTATGGGCTTTATTTTCTCATCTTTCTTCCAAACTCTTCAAAATTTAAAAAAGTGAACATACTACAAGTAAATTGTAAGTGTTATTAAATTAAACTTTTATTAAATGTTTCGGGTATATATTGGCAATCTCGAATATAACAATTATACATATATCGCTTCTAAAAGAGATGCACACGCAAGTAAATTAACAAATAGCCCGTGGAAATTGATTTTTTCAAAGTTAGGTTAGACTTTCATTGTCAGTCTTAAGAAAATATTGTTAATTATTATGTTTAATTTTTCTAATTAGAGGAAAAATTGATAGTTCACTTGCTTGGATTCGCTTCTTATAATATTTTTTTTTTCTTATTTGTTTGCTTTTGTTTTTTTGTGTTGGTAGTGGGAATAGGGTTAATTTTCAAACTAAACCTTACTTTGTTTGAAATTTGAAACAAATTTGCTTGGAGATTAGTCAAATTAATGATAAATTGACCTTTCGTGTACGTTAAATAAATTGTTTAATTGCAATCATGAATTATTTACATGTTATTTTTTAAAAATGATTTTTAAACGGGCTGTACTTCAAATCAATAGATTTTTCCCCACTACAAATAGAAATGAAAATGAGTTCGTTTTTTTTTAAGAAAATATTCTACATCCCATTAGAAAAATATGTTATACTAACAACTAATGCCCCTAATTCTCAGACATTTCTTGTTAGATTAATATTTTTAAATATTTGACTGTTCAACAAAGATAACCTGCTCCTTCCACTCCAAAATGAATATTTCATTTGTTGCAATACCAAATCAATTTTTTAAAATACTTTGAATAACTTAGGTTATGTTTATTCAGTGCTTTTGAGTTAAAAATCTGACATTTTTTTGGATATTGTATATTAAAAAGGGTAGGTATTTCTTTAAATTTAAAAAATGTGTTAAAAGTTGTAAAATATGTCTATTAATATGTTGATAGATGAAGTGTTGAATGGTTGTGTAATAATGTATATAATGATTATTTGAATAAAAAAATATTAAAATTGTAAATTATGAAAGAAAGTGGAAAATAAATAGTAAATAGTTTTGATTGATGAATATGTGAAATATTGTATATATAAGATGTCAAAAAAGTAGAGTTAAAAAAATTAAATTTGAATGAGAATTTGGTGTGTTATATACATTTCTTTAAAATTTTATAATTTAAATCCTTGAAAATAAAATTTAAAAACAGAAACAAAAAAGCTTACTAATTTGATTTGTTTAATGATTATTTATTATTTTAAGAAGTTATCATTTTAATTTCTTACTCAATTGTTCAGAATCACTTTTAAGGTAATTAATTTAAGCATGATATCCTTAGGTGCTATATATAACGTACAATTAATAAGGTTTAATATCTTATTACATTGTCCAAAAATCAAAATGATAATGAGCTAATTCCAACTTTGAAATATTAATAGCAAAAGTTATGATGCTGTACGTACTATATACTGTGTGATGATTTGGTGTTTAAGAATTTAAAAATCAAATATTAGGTTTCACACAGTACACACACACAAAAGAACTCGAAATAAAAAACAAGTGTGAAATTTCAGTTAAAAATCTCAAACAATATTTGGGTTAAAATTCCAACTAAATTGTGAAAATGCGTAAGACTATGTGCAATGGGGTGTTGAAAATAGAGCGTTTAATATTTTAAATAGTTGAAACCATTGGAAGATGGTGTTTAATGGTGATGTGGATTAAATTGGTGGAGAAATTTTACATGGTGTTGAAAAGGTTACATGGCATGATCTTATTGGCTAACCATATTGTAGATATTTTTATAACACTCCAATTATTTGATGTTAATTATTTGATAATAAATAAATTTTTTTATATAAAAAAAATATATCAAAATTCATCATTTTTTCTCCTCTATAAATAGAGACTAGTTTCACTTGATTTGGATACCAAAAAAAATTCGATCATATTCAATATAATCATATTTATCCTTTACTAAATTATTGTTCTTTATCTTTTAATATTTTGTGAGTGAATGGATCCTAACAATAATCCTTTCAATTCTCAAAATTCGACTAATTGTCAACTCTTGTGTTTATTTGCTAATACAAAAATTAATAATACGATAAATATTTAAACGATAATATTATTATAATCTAATTATAAAATTAAAAGGATAAATAAATAAGATTAATATTTAGATAAATATTTAAATAAATTTTATTTAAAAAAATATTAAAAAAAAAATTATTTCATCGTTATTTTTAATTATAAACTATAATTTTATTATAATCTAATCATAAAATTAAAAGGATAAATAAATAATAATACGAGATAAAAGTAGTGGGGTAGGGTGTTGAATATTATTAAACAAAACCATTGTATAGTGTAAAATTTGAATGGGTGTTTAATTATTATGTGGAAGAGAGAAAAGATGATGTGGAGTGTTGGGAATTGAAAAAGAGGGTGTTTAATGTTGTGACCATTGTACACAGTCTAAATGAAACAAGAAACAGATTGACAATTACGTGTCATCCAAAGTCCATTTGGCAGCCAGCTGTGCTAGCTACTACAGTACAATTACAAGAATTAGAGTGATTCTTGATGATTTTCGAGAGTTCTAACACCTCGAAAATCGTCACCACAAAATACGTTTACAAAAGTACAAAATTCACAATTTAAATATATTATTATATATTATATACATATTTTTAATATATTTTGTGATAGTAATTTCTAAATATTTGGACTCCGGAGCAAATAAATCACCCCAAAAATTAGGGGTAGAATTTTGTGATCGAAATCTTTATTTCATATTTTATTTCAAATATGTAAATATTTTGTTGGAAATCTTGATTGAGTTCTAGCACGATTTATCTAAACATTTAAATGAATTTCGTATGTCGAAAGCGAAATGTTTTTGGCTCAGTTCATTCTACGTTTCGAGTAGATAAATATAGAGTATTTAATTACTCAAATCCAATTTCGGGTGAATGAGAAATTAATTAACAAAGTATGTCACTTAAAATGTTGTTCATAATTGGAATCAATTTGTCGGTTGATACATTTACGATTAAATGATCACAGATCATACAATCGACGGCCGCAATTGTATGAGAGAAAGTTCATTTAGTTCGCGGACGAAAATATTCAGATCGAAAATTTGAGGGATCAATTTGAAATGACGTAATTGTTCAAGATTCAAAGTTTTGGGGTCAAAATATAATTTGTGAAAGTTGTTATTGCACCCGGATGCATGTGATTAGATCCTAATTTTAAAGAAATGTGATTGGTTGATGAGATGGTGCATGGTGCACCCGTTCACACCAAATTATTTATATAGGTGTTTTTGAATGAGTGCAACTTTTAGAACTTTTATGGAGGGGTGTTTGTCTAAAAGACATAACTCTCCTACAATATATGAAGAGTTGAAACTCCTGACCCAAAACTCTTCATTATCTATAAATAGGTCCTCCATTTATGGATTTAAATACACCAAAATCATTTTCTCTTCTCACTTTTTCTCCTAAAATACTAATATGAGTATTTTGAGAATTCTTTGCATATTAAATGTCTAGAGATGCATTTAATTCATACGAGTCCATAGAGAGAGTTTGGAACAATATTTTGTTCGCTAAACTCGGGAATTTGTAGTGGTACTATTGCCGAGACGTCGTCGTTGTATCTTGGGAGACAATTGCCGTATTTCGTAACCACCAAGAGCGGGACAATATTGTCTTAAGGAGAGCGAGTAACCAAAACTCGTGCCTCGACGTTTTATTTTGCATCTTCATAAACACTGCCCGTTACGCTCCTACTAGATTTTTCCCAACATATTTGATACGTGTCAAATATGTTAAACATCACTAAGTGTATGTATAAATTATGCGTCTCAAGTGTCTATTTATATGAAATGAAAGATGAAACATAATTTGTAATACGAAAATTAAGAGGGTGAAAACCGTTACAAAGTATGAAAACAATTTAAATTAAATATTAATGAAAAAATAAACCCCGTTTTTGTGTTACCGGGAAACGAAACCAGTGGGAGGGTCTGCCGGTGTGTGAAGAGACAGCCGGAGTACAAGCATGCATGTAATATGTACGCACAGAGCGCGAGAGTACCGGATATTGCCGGTAAATTCCCTGCACTTCAAGCGCCTTGAGAGGGTTGACTATAGATGACTGGTTAATCAAATTTTCTATGTGTGAATAGGACAAGCTAGCACAATTACATTTTGATCACTTCCCAAGGACAATTTTACTAATGATGTAATAATATAATTGTTTTTTATGTGGGGTTATTTAATTAGCGTATGGGTACAAAAATATAAAAATAATAAGAGTTGGGATGTGGGGAATGAAGTTTTGGTGCGGTCTAATTCAAATTTACCACATCAAGAGGTGATTTTTGGGATTTGTGATGCTACATGCATGATATTTTAGTCAAAGTTCAATTTTTTAGGCTAAAAAAAAAATATGGGTTTGAATTTGATTTCATCATTATCTAGTATTATATATATTGAATTTTTCTTACATGTATAAAATAATTAATATAATGTATATTTGAACTGATATATTGTCAGTTTATGCAATACTGATACGAACAAAAACAATAAATTAATGTGAACGATGATCGAAAGAACAGATCAAGAGAGGTTTATATTATACATGCATCATTTTGACTGAATACACTAAAGTACAAATGCATGAGGTATAGCATGTCAATACTATGTTTTATTTGGATGACAATACTATGTTAATCCTATTATTGTTAAATTGATAAAAATAAATACACTAATTTAAATAAATAAAAATTGACATGAAAGTGATAAACAAGAATTGGGCAGTAAATTAAATGCAAAGCTTAAGCGTACACAGCAGTAGTTGGCAAATTATATGAAGCATGAAAGTCTTATGTCTCCAAAGTGACTCATAAAAGCAATGGCTCCATTTAGGAAAAACCAAAAACCAAAAATGAAAATTGTCACAAAGTCCCATCTATATTAAATTCACAATAATAATAACCCATCCATTTTGCTTATTTCTTTACACTTTAAACGCTAGCTACAATGTGGGCCACCCCCCCCTCCCCTCTCTCTATATATACCACCCTCTTCTTTCTCCCCCATACAGTATACAAACCTCTCTCTCCTCTCCATCTCTCTCTCTCTATATATATATATCTATCTCTATCAACTACATAATATATATATATATACATATTATCTGTGTAAGAATTAAACCATATCATCATGCCTGAGGCACCCAAGGAGAGTATTGATCAGTACAGTTTGGCAGAGAGCAACAGGAGAAAGCTAGAATTCATCGAGGATGTGACCAAAAACGCTGATGAGGTTCAAAAGCGTGTTTTGGCTGAAATCCTGTCGAGAAACGCCCATGTTGAGTACTTGAACAGGCATGGCCTCAACGGCAAAACCGACAGAGAAACATTCAAGAAAACCATGCCTGTTATCAGTTACGAAGACATCCTCCCTGATATCAATCGCATCGCTAATGGCGATAAGTCCCCCATTATCTGTTCCCAACCCATCTCCGAGTTCTTAACAAGGTATTATACACACACACATATATATATATATGATCATTTTAATTATTTATATCTTTCTTATTCATTGTTTTGTTCTTACATGTGTGGGCAGTTCTGGGACATCTGCCGGGGAGAGAAAAGTGATGCCGACAATCGAAGAAGAACTCGACAGGAGGTCACTGCTGTACAGTCTTTTGATGCCTGTAATGAGCCAGTTTGTACCAGGTTTAGACAAGGGCAAAGGCATGTATTTCTTGTTCATAAAATGTGAAACCAAAACCCCCGGCGGTTTACTAGCTCGCCCTGTTTTAACAAGTTACTACAAAAGCTCCCATTTCAAGGACAGGCCCTTTGACCCTTACACAAACTACACATCCCCAAATGAAACCATTCTCTGCCCTGATTCTTACCAAAGCATGTACTCTCAAATGCTTTGTGGCCTTTGCCAGAACAATGAGGTCCTCCGGGTCGGGGCGGTTTTCGCCTCCGGGTTCATCCGGGCCATCCGGTTCCTGGAAAATCACTGGACCCTTCTTTGTCATGATATCCGAACCGGGTCTGTTAATTCTTTGATAACTGACCCAACCGTGAAGGAGGCGGTTCTGAGGGTTCTCAAACCCGACCCGGAATTGGCCGGGTTTATCGAGTCCGAGTGTAGCAAAGAGTCGTGGCAGGGGATTATAACCCGGCTTTGGCCTAATACGAAATATATCGATGTTATTGTGACGGGGACTATGTCACAGTATATTCCGATACTTGATTATTATGGAAATGGGCTCCCACTTGTGTGTACAATGTATGCTTCATCGGAGTGCTATTTCGGGGTCAATCTTAACCCGCTTTGTAAACCCGATGACGTGTCGTATACACTTATACCCACCATGTGCTATTACGAGTTCTTACCGGTGAACAGACATAACGAGATGGAGCAACAAGAGTTAGTTGACTTGGTTGATGTTAAGCTCGGACAAGAATATGAGCTTGTTGTCACAACTTATGCAGGTAAATTTTTTTTAAAAAAAATTCAATCAAAATTTCCCTAATTTTAATATTGTATTTGATAAGTTATTGTAATGATTGATTTTTAATTTATTTTTATTTTTCGTAGGGCTATACCGTTACAGAGTTGGCGATGTGCTTCGTGTATCCGGATTCAAGAACAATGCCCCACAATTCAACTTCGTTTGTAGGAAAAACGTGGTTTTGAGCATCGATACTGATAAGACTGACGAAGTTGAACTTCAGAACGCGGTTAAAAATGCGGTGACCCATTTAATGCCATTCGATGCATGTCTAACCGAGTACACTAGCTACGCCGACACAACCACAATTCCGGGCCATTATGTGTTGTACTGGGAGCTAAGTCAAAACGGGTCGACCCAGATTCCTGCATCGATTTTCGAAGATTGTTGCCTCACGATTGAAGAGTCTCTTGATAATGTATACCGCCAGAACCGATTTTACGAGGCAATTGGTCCTCTCGAGATCAAGATTGTTGAAAACGGGACGTTCGATAAGCTTATGGATTATGCAATTAGCCTAGGGGCTTCAATTAATCAGTACAAAACCCCAAGATGTGTGAAATTTGCACCAATTGTGGAGCTTTTGAACTCAAGGGTTGTTTGTAGCTATTTTAGTCCAAAGTGCCCAAAATGGACTAGTCCTGGTCTAAAGCAATGGAACAATATGGATTGAAGATGATCAATTTCCATTTCATTGATCATTTTAGCCTCTATCTCTCTACTTAGGTTAACCAATCATTTTTATGTTTTGTTTATTATGTTAGAATGTCAATTAGAAGCCAGCAGTGTATAAACAGTTTCCTATTTTAATGAAGGGTTTCTTTGTTTAAATGCAACTTAGTGCCAGCTCAGTTTTTGCCCTTTAAATTTGTTGCAAAAATTAAATTTCATGCCATATTTTATGGGAAATTGTTTTCTTATTTCTAGCCAGGATTTCTGCCCACTAAATTCTCATGGGATGTATACTAAAATTGTAACAGATCAAACCAAATCCCAGTTGGGTTTTCAATTTTCATGCTTTTAAATAACATTTTTTTTTTTGTTGGGAAAAGCTAACCCACTTTATGTCTTCCATAATTGAACAAAAATAAAATTAAATATTATGCTTACTTTTGAAAACTGTTTTAAAATTATAAACTGTTGTTTAACAGTATTAATTTGAAGATTTACAAGCATTCATCCAATCATTTAATTCAGTTGAAGCAGATATGAAGAAAAGTTGCCCCGTGAAACCTGGAGACCTGGATAGAGATGATTAATTATTAACTAAAGTAAAGTGTTCACTTCTTTAAAATCTAACTTTTGGATATAATTTACTAATAGGGTAATTTTGGTCAATGCCCAATGAGATATAGGCATGTTATAAAGTTATAGTATTAATTATTACTATTTTTTCAGATCTACTTGATTTATATGCTTTTTCATTGGGACGTTATTGACTGATGATCCCTTTACGCATTTTATAATTTTTAGTAGATATAGAATTATATTCATAAATTATCACGGTAATTTTATCTAAATTAATTTACTTATCTTGTTTTGAATGCATCTTGTGTTATATGTAGACTATTACACAAAAACGTGGTTTACTTATTAAGTATTTTAAAGTTAACTATTATGGATTTTTCCTTGGCATTAGAAAAAACACTTATAAGGATTTTGCAGATTTTAGATGTTTCAAATGTTTAAGTTTCATTCTTTATAATTAAGTACTCATAGAAAGATAATTATGAATATGATTGACTTACATTGCAAATGCAGAAATTACCCAAGAAACGATTCAGAGAGCCAATTTCTGCTATTCAAAGAGAGGATCTTATTTTAAAACAATTTATAATTTATCTATTTTGAAGGGCATTATATATTATACTTTACAAGGTCATAAAATATTGAAAATAATGGCCTATACATGTTATATCTTATCTAAGAGAATATGACACTTATAGTAGTGATAAATTAAAGTAATGCAGCTTAACTTAACCAATTTATAAGACATTAATTGTAGTAATTAACAATAATTTCTTCATTATCAATAATTGAGCTAGCTGCTGCTGCATACATTAAAATTAAGTCATGCACCCTTAATATATTATTACCATATTGTTAATATATAGGATCATGCTAATCTCACACATTTATGTGAGATTAGCTTACAGACCTTAAAATAGTTAAGGAAAACAATTCACAAAATCCCACCCCAAGTTTTCTTATTTAATTGTCTTTACATCATATTAGATGAAAATTTATAATAGCTAAAATATTTAAATAAAGTATGATTTGATGATTTTTTATTTAAAAAAAAAGTATGCGTACAGTAAACAATATTACAAGACCCAAACCAATTTAAAGTGTGATTTTGAGGTTTTCTTTTGTTTCAAAACTCAACGTCTTGAAATTATCAACTTTAATTTCTTGAATTAATAATATATCATAACATTTTTTTTTCAATTTTTGAAATAAATATAATTGCAATTTATTCACTATCTAACCGTATGGTTATAGTGCAAAATAATTAAATTATTATACAATACACAATACTTAAATTAATAATGATAGTTGTTTAATTTTAAATCTTTTAACTTTTTAACATCTATTTGATAAAAAAATATTTTTTGAATAATACACTTTTGATTCATATATTTTTGATTAAATAAGAATATCCGTTCTATAGTTAATATAAAATTTCCGTGAGACAAAAATGTAGATTAAGAATAACTAATTGAAATTCATCTAAATATTAAATATATCATACATGTGAAGCTAATTATAATTATATATAATTACGTGGGATTATTTCTTCTATATTTTATGTAAATATAGCAAATTACTACATAAGCTGCCAGTTAATTAGCGGCTAAGATTTGCCTTAGGCTAAAAAAGTATACAGACAGTGAGAAAAGATTTTTCCTAATATAAATGTTTTTACATTAAATCTGTAAAACAATAAAGACCCTCAAGAAATTATATAACATTTTAAGTAGTGATAGTTGTTGAAATCTTCCCTGAGATTTGTTCTAATTACAAGTATATTTTCTCTAAGTTTTTATGAATTGAAAACAAAAATGATACTTCAACAAATAAAATAAGAAAAAGAATTAAGCTTTAGACTTATTTAATTTCATTATATATATTGCAAAAAAAAAAAAAAATTCATCACATATTGTGCAACATCTCATAAATATGAAAAACAACATAAGATTTATTTGTGTATATGTTTCAATTTTCAAGTTGGATTGCAAATATGAAATAATAATAATAATAATAATAATAATAATAATAATAATAATAATAATAATAATAATTGGTTTAATAAATAAAGAAACAGGTGGCAGGTACATGTTTGAGTACTCAACCTGGGCTGAGCAAAATATATATGTCACAAATAATAATAAATAAATAATATTAATAATCAACAGACAAAAGGACTAAAATAAGAAAACGATTTGACGATACAGATAAGATATTAAAGATCCCTATTCAGAAATTGTTCCATTTTTCGCAATTTCTGAAGAATTCTACACAAACCCTACAGACAAACTCAACAAATAAACTTAAACCAAAGAAAACAAATACTGACGATACGTACGTACGTAGAAAAAGATATCTTTATTTCGATTAATTAATAAAGCTGTTATGTAGAAATAATTGATAAAATACTCCAATAATATTTTTGTCTTCTGCATGTTTTTCTTCAGACTGCTTTTGTCTCCTTTAATTACTATTACCTTTTTCTTTATTCAGATTTCTGGTAACAATAATATTCTTACACAAAAATAAAGTTAATGAATCAAGCAGAAAGATTCTACCTTTTATCCGGTAATACCCATCGGTTATATGTATTTATACCTTTATCATCAGTCTCAGTTAAAATAAATTAGAAATATGTGCAATTCATAAAATATTTTTCTTCATCCAGTATTTTTAATGTATATATATAAGTTTGAAATTTCTCATTAATGTTGATAGGCATCTCTTGTTTTGTAAATTCAAGTCAAATACATGATAAATGAATTACACTTACTTATCATATAATTAATTGAGTATAAGTGATCAAATCCAATCTAAATAATAATCATTCAACTTAACATATTTTCAATAATATATGAGCTAGTACATAGTTCTATTTTTATCGAATAAGTCATAATAATATATAACCGCCCTAAAATAGATTATGAGAATGTTATAATCTGTCGAAATAAAATATTTGCTGCATCTAAAGAGTGCATGGGAAGAACCTATATGATAAGCTCATTGATTTTACAAAGATTACCGTTGTTGGTTGGAGGAAGAACATTATACTAAATAAATAAATTAACTGTAACAAAAAAAATTAAGAATCTTTCGTTTCTTTATACTATAATCACAAGCACAGCTCATTAATATATTATTATTAGGTTTTCTTTGTTTGGCTATGTACAGCAGCTAGTCAAATTTTCACCTTTTTTTCCCTACCACATCAGATTCCCTACCACATTCCCTATCACATTACTTTCAACTCCACAGCAGCCACATTCCCTATCACATTACTTTCAACTCCACAGCAGCTAGTCAATTAAATTTTTTTTACTTTCTCTTTCATCCACATCACTAATTTTGAAATATAAATTTTATAGTTACAATTAATTTTAATAAAAATTAATTTTATGGTTATATTTATTAATTAAATATTTAGAATATTTATTTTTTACAAACTTGTTGAAATGAAAATATGGAGTAAAAACCTCTAAAAAAATTTGTTGTCCAAATGACACAAACTTAGCCTCTATTTATAGAGCTTGAAAAAAGAAAAATAATGGTGATTTTTGTTTTTTTTTTAATTTTACATAATTAATACTAAAAAAATGATTTACAAAAAGGAGAAAAAAAAAAATAAAACAGGGACACATGGCAGCGTCTCATTGGCTGCCTTTTTTTGTTTGTTTTTTAATAAATTAATTGGGCCCCACAAATAATTTTGCCTACCATTTCCTTGAAGGTAAAATTTGCCTTCCTCACAAAATTCCTTCCAATTTCCCTATCTACTAAATCAATCATTTTCCCCCCGCTGTATATGGCCTTATAGTTCATGAATAGAATAAACCATATTAATTTCATCGAGAAACTTGCCGACTACTATTAAAACTTTGTGTTCCCTAGTTGAACATTCTTTGTACTTATTGAAAACTAACAAAAGGGTAAAAATAATTGTTATGTGATCAATATGTTCACCTAGAATAAAAGCTATTCATATTCTTATTGAATGTAATGAAATATAATTCTCAATTTTATCCAATATAAACTAATATTTATTTAGATAAGAATTTTTCTTGTCATATCTAAGTATCTCCTTTTATTTTTTTTATTGTATTTATCAATCACCTTAAATTTTAAAATTATGAATTATATAATTTGTACTTTTTTATATGTTTTAGTTAAAACAGTGGTGAGGAACTAACTTGTCAAACAAAATGATCAGAATTACATTTAATAAGTTACAAGGACATATTTATCAATGTAGTGAAATTAACTTAGATCAAAATGAAATCCCTTTATAAATTCCTTTTTTCTAAAATAATATACTATTTAAATAATAATAAGCACCACTAACACTAAATTATTATTAAGAGTTAGCAAATTGAAGGAATTGGATAAGAAGAAAGAGATAATAATTTCAGATGATCCGTCGATCCCTATTGTCGGCGGGGCCCATTTGGCCATGCAGCAACGTCACTCCTTAAAGCGTAATATCCGGGAAAAATATTTCGGATCGGGGCGGGGGTTGAATATTTGTGGGGGACCTGCTTCAGATGATTGACACGTGTCTAAGCCAGAAGAAGCGTGTGGCGGTGGGACCCATAGATCTATTGTCCAATCACACAACAACATCACACGTTTGTTCTTTCCTACTCTATATTTTGTTTCCACTATCTCAATTATGTTTTATGATATGGGTAGAAAATAATTTATAAATTGGTATATGAATTTTAGCAACAACTTGAATTAAATAATTTTTACAAGAAGAAAATTGTATATGGGATGAAATATTGCGGGGTTTATTGTACAATTCTTATATATTTTGTTACGTTGTAATATAAATTTTATGATAAAAGCATAGGAAATGTTAATTACACCTTTGATAGTGAAGGCTTTGCATATATGTCTTCATGCATTGATAACTACAATTCACGAGGCAAATTTTATCAAATTTTTGGAATTGTGTTTTGTGAAATATATATGTTCCACCACAAGCGAATGCAACAACAAACTGATTGCTAAGTGTCAATTTTATTTGTCCAACGTCATTTGAGACACCATGTCTCAACACTGTTTCGAACATTTATTGGATATGACCTAACTCTGTTCTGTATTGAACACAATACGAAAGTGTATTCACAGATAACTCGAACCTAAAAGTTTATTGAACGCAAATGGAGATGCGGGTTATCTAAATGTGGAGGGTATTTGTGTCATTTGATTAACCTACCTATATCAATGCTCCAAGATATTATCACACTCATTGCCAAATTCACTTCCTTAAAGTTGGTAAGGGAAGTAATGTACAAGTAAATGAATGAATTGACTAGTAGACGTGGTTAGTTATACTTCCATACAACATATACACATAGACATCATCTTTTACAATTTTGGACCACTTATTATAGTTATTTCAAAAACAACTAATTCATTGTACCAAATATAAATTAATTATCCCACGCATTTTCAATATAATTTGGACAGTTCTAAAGCTGGATCCCAGTATAGAATTTCCAGATAGATAATGATCATTTTCATCACATTGTTTTAGACCGTCGGATGATGATGACATCGATCAGGATTCTGATGGGTACTGTTTCATCAGGCAATTAATAATGGTGAAAATGAGGGTTTGAGTGCGATTGATCTGAGGAGAAAAATAAATAAAGCTTTGATGGTCAAATTGAGTTATGCTTTTTGGAGACAATCTACTCAACAATGATGCTGATGGTAGATGGCGATTGTGATTAACAGAAACATTTAATTATTGCCGTAAAAGCTACTGATAATAATGTAATGAATATTGAAGAATAATTCGGTGATCATAATGAGGATTTATTAAGTTTTAGTGCAATACTGCCTACTGCATTAGTCTGCAATTAGGAAAGGATAATTGCAACTTAGGGTTTTTAATTCATCTTTTAGTCCACATTATGCTCAATTATGATGCTAAAGGGCGTATGCATTAATTTATTACAACTTTATGAGTATATATTATTATGATCAGTTCTTGGTATGATTTAAGCGTGGTTATCTATACCAAACAATTGGTATGTTCACAACTCAACGTAAAATTCTTGAGAACAGTAAGTGGTAGAGCTCCCTTGATCAATTTGTAATTTTTTTTTCTACTAATTCGAGTTTTATTTGAAAATAAATATGTCGTTGAGATTTTTATTAAGGACTAAATGAAGAAACATCGAACTTAGAATTGGGAAAATATAATTCATCACAAAAGAAAATGGATAACTATTTAAATTCTCAATCTGATTGGTCTGAATAAACTCACCTTTGTGGCAAAATGGTCGCCAAGTACACAAACTACTACAAAATGCTATTTATCACCAATCCCCACCATGGCCGTATCCAATTAATTTACGTGGTAAAAGAAGGAAAATTATATAATATACTCCGTCTAGAATTCATATACTATAAATCCCATTTTAAATATGTAATATATGACATATCAAACCTGTTAAATCTAATATATCATAGAATGACCCGTAAAAAAACTGTATCCTAAGTTGTATTTCTTATGACACATATATGGACTTAATCATTGGTTTTTTTTTTTTTGTCAGAACCAAATTTTGACGTGGACTCCATGTATGGTTTGCGGGTCGGGTTCATGTTGTCCAATTACTTTCATGCACGATGCCAACTACATGCATATCCATGAGGACCATGACAATTTAAATAGGTTTTACAAGGTGCGTAGAATTAGATTATTTATTTTTTTGTTGTTCTCATTGAAAATGGAATTGTATAAGATTTATGGTTAATTTAATAGTTGCACCTATTCTCAAGGTAATATATTTTGTTAATACTGTCCACTCTTTTATTTGAATTAATTTTACACACATATATATATATATATGTATATATCCACCCTAGATTCATTAGGTTTGTGAATATTTTCAACTATCGTTCAAACAATTATTTGCATTCTTAAACCTTCTACAATAATATTATTTTAAAATAAAAATTCAACTTCTTGTTTCCCTTTGAACGTCGGTGTTTTGGACTAAGTCTATTAATACATTTGTCTTAATTTGATTAATGCCGAAACAACAAATCCAAAAATATACTAATTAGTCAAATAGTGGGATTTTAATGCTCACATACATGATCCTCAATAAGGGGAATGCATGCACCAAAATAACTATATTTATATATATATTATATATTTAATATCATTAAATATTAAATAAATAAGTGATCGAATTTAGCTAATAAACAAGAAAACATATCCACCAATTTGCGGGGATATTTGCCAAAATATCACGTGGAAATGTCACAGTGCGACCCATAATTTGGGTGGATATCTCTTTTTTTTGTGTTACCTCACACGTGTCTGCTCGTGACAAGACACGTGTGGCCCTCCGTCCTGTAATTTGACTTTGACCTCTACAAAACCCCACCCGCACGTGAGTGAGATATCTCCCTGTCTTTGCTTGTCGGGCTCCCGCACGAGGCCCAGTAGGCCCATTTCAGGGCCCAATACTAGTCATCAACAGTGGATTTGTTGCGTACGGTCTTTTGCTACTTACTTCTCAATTTTATTTATAATTTCAAAATATATATATATATAGATTTATCATTTTTTTGGTGGTGAGAAATGGGTGGATGGGGAGGGAGGGGTGGGGTAGTTGATATAATATATGAATTTATTGTGCATATTATTGCACGTCACATAACTAAGTATATTTGGTACCATATAAATTTAATTTATTCGTGATTTGGTCTAATGTATAGGGTCGTATCATACGACTCTTCTCTAGGTGACAAGTGTATATATTTTACATATTAATAAATTGGCTAAGTTTGTTTAAATTAGGTATAAATATAATTTTTTTTTTCGTATTCAATTAGGATATGAAAGTATTAATTAATTATCTTAATTTCGATAATATAAAGTTAATAGTCAATAATGTTTGGTACAAAGATTAATAATGGCATAAACGAAGGAGATAAGTATAATAAACATAACATAAAATGACAAAGACATACAATGATAAAGGATGAAATTAAAAAATTCGTAGAGAATGTTGGTTAGGAGACAAAGGTTGACGAAGATTAATTGAAAAAAATAAATGAGCATGAAACACAATCCACATCACAATTTATTTAACACAATTTGTCAAATTAGCAGATTAAGAGTAGCTTTCAGAACCTAAAACTGCTGCAATCGTAATCATGTCACTCAAAAATATAATATACTTGGCAAACTAATTAATATAATGTTTGGTTTAGTATGTGGATAGAATAAATAATCATGGTTCTATTTTTTATTTTTGTGAAATTATTTAAAAAGTTTTTTGTTTTTTCCATTTATAAAAAATGAGGAAATAATCTTGAGGTTATGCTATTTCGATAAAAACTCGTAATATTTTCATTGTTTGCGTTAAAACTCTCAATGGTTTTATAATTATTATAAAAATTGTGGAAAGATTGAGAGTTTTTTTATTTCATTTTTAAAAAGAGTTGATGCTTAATTGCTCAAGCCCTCAAATATTGGAATCTTAGAGAAAGGAAAAATTAAAAAATTAAAATAAAAGAGTAAATTTAATAAAATACTGAATTAAGTTTAATTATATGCTCTATGATTTTAAACTTGAATCTTATTCAATATTACCACTTTCTTTGATTGGTTAGTGTTTTTTATTTAACAATTGTGACACAGAATATTTATATTTATTAATGAAAAAGGAGAGCAATATCCAGTTACTTCCATTTCGTTTCTCTCTTGTTCTTGTATTTTGTAAATTATTTTCTGAAACATTTTTTACATACTTCTTATATTTAACAATTGAAAGCTTGTTATCAGAATAATCTTTTGGTCCTTATATTTAATTATGTTTGTAATCCAAATTAGTGCATTGATTTGGCTATTGTTAAGTCGCTAGAGACTGTAGTCAGTAGTGATATACACGAGAGTTATTGCTTGTTGAATGTCAAGTTATGAAGTGACATCAAAATTGAATAAGTGTAGTTATATTATTGAAGTGGTAGTTCAAACTTCAAATACATCTGAAATCATATATTTATATATATTAGGATGAGATAGACGTTAGTTTAATCTATAGTTTTGACCAAGTAAAATATTTTAATATGCCATTCAAGATAATGCTATTTATAACTATGAAAGAGATGCAACCAGCTGCCTAGACAAGTGACAAATTAAAAATCAAGCCAAAAGAATCTCATGAAATAAATGGAAATAACATGAAAAAAGAAAATAGTTATATATATATAATAATATATTAATGGACTTATAACTAAAAGGATCTGTTGAGCATGCTTCTTTTTTGTGCCTTTTCAGTAATAGTAAGTCCAACTCAATTGGGCCCTTATAGATAGGTTCCGTGGATTCTATTAGTTTGTCATTAAGCCCAATGGACCTCCTCTAGGCCCAATACATAATTATCTTGTTCCCCATTTTTGTATTTCATACGGGTTTAATAATTTTAACTCGAGCTTCATGAAAATCAGAAATTATTTGTAAATAGATAATAGACATTTTCTATAATATATATAATGCTGATCATACCAAAGCTTCAAATTAAGAGGACTCCTAATAATGACCATTTGATGGCAAACGTTAATTCAAATTATGCTCTTATAATTAGAAAACTCTTTCCAACATAATTTCATGATAATTACGCATTTGATATGCAAAAATCCTGTTTCAGTGCAAGAATTTTTTGGTATCTCTGAGTTTAGGGCTATAAGTAGGGGTGGCAATTAGGTTGAATGTGTTGGGTTATTGGACTTAAAGTGGGATGGTTTAATGTCAAAAAATATGCATTATAGTTGGACGCAACAAAGACCCAAAGTGGACCCAAAGTGGACCCAAAATTGACCCAATAAGGACCCATTATGAATCGATGTGGTGTAAGGGATTGTTGTAGACAATGTAGAGTGTAAAATGTAGATTATTGACTCAAAGTGGAGAATATGTTGAATCCAATTTAGACCCAAATTGGACCTGAATTGGGCCCAACTTAAAACCCAATTAGACCCAAACATTATTAAAAGTCAACCCAGTTTGAACTAAAATTCTAAAATGTTAGGACCCAACCCATTGAAAACTTGGTTTGTTTCGATCCAAATATATGTATGAACCCAAATTGTCACCGCTAGCTATAAGCGAAAGCAATACAAATTGCTTATAGCATCACAATCTGTATGACTATTAACCAAGTCAAACTTAAACATGCTTTAATCGAGCCAGATGTGAGTCGGGATCGAATATCTTGATATTTTTGCACTTCTTTTTTCCTGACCGAGTTGAGCTAAAGCCAAACTTCAAAACTTGTACCTCACAAAAATATTATTCAAATTTAGCATGATACGTTAACGCACTGAATTCAGATAAATTTTAGTGATTCTTGAGCCAAACATTGAATAACTTGGTCTATCTTTTGGCCTATTCGAATGGGTTCCGATATTAAGACCCCAAGTTGTAGCCATACTGTAAAGAGTTAATTCGGAATAGAGAACCAAGTTTGCCTCAGTACATTATTTGAAAGCCAAAGGACGAGAATAAAAAGTATCAAAAACATGAAATGTTGAACAATGAGTGTTGATAATTTTCAATTACACAAAGAAGGGTACAAAAATGGCATGATCAAAGCTAGTACAGATTTCAAAGTTTCATGAGGATCTAACGAAGCATCGACTTTGATTATCCCTTCAGATTCATCAATCTGAAGCAAATCCAATTGAGATTGCAAAAGTTTAACAGGCATGAAATGCTTCCCTTCTGATGCTCTCTTTTCTAGCCTAGCAGCAAGCACATCAGCCCCAACATTCAACAAAACAAATTTTACAGCACCCATATAAGATTGTGGGACGTAATTTGAATCTGCAGATCTAAGAATTTCTCTATATTGCTTCTTCAAAGCAGAACACCCAAGAATTACAGTTTTGCCGTTTATCATGCTTAGTCTTAGGGTATCACGTAAAGTTTCAAGCCAAGGAATTCGATCTTCATCTGATAGAGGGGTCCCGGTTTTCATCTTGTCTGTTTTTTGATTAAAAAAACAGAAATAAATCGTTGTTTTACGTAAATTATTGTAATGCAATCTCTAAAGATTGAGTTTTTTTACCTTTGTTTGATTGTGGGTGGTAATCATCAGCATCGAGAAAGTGACCGTTTATTGATTGTGCAAGCATTTCACCTATCGTTCTGAAGAAGAGAAAACACACAAAGTTGGATCATTTATTTCAAAATCGTGTTCAATCTCATAATCCAATTCATATACTCACGACTTGGGTATATAATATGTCAGCAATACGTTAAGGAAACAATTTGTACCAAGTATCATTTACAAGACAAATGGAATATGAAATGAAATACCAATTTAAAACAGAGGATATTAAAAACAAAATTTCACTGCAAATGTCTGGTTAAAGAGGATTGTATTAACAAGAACATTCAAATTGATGAATGACAATAAAAGAAGACTTTGGAAATTAAGGACATGAAAGATATATTATGTACTCACGATTTTCCAGCACCACTTACTCCCATAAGTACAATTGCTATTCCTGTAACATATGGATCATGAGAAAAAAGGAAACATGAAATCAGAATCGAGAAATAAATTAGAGAGAAGGAGAAAATAGTAGAAAATATTCGATACCTTTATCAGAAGCCATCATTCAGTTAAATAACCAGTATATCGTATGAGGTTTTGAAGATCGATAAAGATATAAAGCCCTTGCTGAACACAAGAAGCAGTAGCAGCCCTGCAAATAATGGAAGTCGAGAACATAAATTGTAGCACGAATAACAGGTTGATATGAACACAACAGTATATAAACAAGATGTACTTACTTTTGCTGAGTAAAAACTAAATACGAAAAATCTTAAATACGCCGTCAAAAAGACCGAGATTTAGCTAATGTTCAGGGCAAAGTTCTACAGAGACATCAAAATTTCAATTTCTTTGTAAGATTTAAGCCTTGATTTCTAGTAATCCTCCCTTACCCACTCTTAATCTTTCTATTCAAACATGAGGAAACAATCTCAAAGACTTTTATCGATTATCGATTATAATGCATATACAAGAGAGCTGGAGAATTATCTTACGGTGCGTTTTGGATCGATGGATTTGGATTTGAGGAGTGGATTTGGAGGAATGATTTCAAATGACACCTAAAATTATGTCATTTGAAATCCAGGGATTTGAAATCCATCATCATCCAAACAAACTTAAATGGATTTGTCGAGTGATTTGAAATTCATGAATTTCAAATCACTCGATCCAAACACACCCTTATATGCTTTCTGAATTAGACTTCAATAATAACGCCCCCAAAAATATCTTGTAATCTTGCAAAAAAACATCTCCGAGGCATTCCATTAAATGAATCCCAATTAATTTCTCCTCAATTTTATCATCCTAGCTAAATGATCGAATCCCAATTTACTATTAGATTGACCCAAAATTGAAAGATCCTAACTGCGAAACTGAAAAGAACAATGTTAGGATGTGATAATCCTTAAGAATGGTGATGAAATTAGAGGGCGATGGCCCACGATATTCAAATAACAAGCAAAGATTATAAACAGAAATACCTGGAAAATAATGAAGAAGATGAGTCAAAACTGGGTTTTCTTTCAAGGTGTTCTCGGCGTGCCCATTTGCTCTTAGTCATGGATTTTGTTTTTTCTATATTTATTTTTTTACTGTTTCTTACCAAAAACGTTAATAATCTAAAATGCGGCGGAATTCACTTCTGGTCTGCTTCAAATTACGTGATTATTTTTGGTAAGTCCCAACTGGCCAATAATAATCTTATACCATTTTATTTTCCTATGTATGTATTCACATGTGTATTATCACGTGAGGATCATAAATTGTTTGTAACGTTATACTTTCGAATTCACCCTAAATTACCATATGGCATAAGCATGACATGCATAGATTGTTTAAAAATGAATATAAATTATAAACTCTATGAGGTTATATATGAATAGAATATTGTCTATTCCATTTGTTTGTGTGTGCTTTTTTTTTTTTTTTAAACAAAGTATCGAGAATAATATTCGATTGATCTAATAATATTGTGTTTAATCCAAATATTATCGGTTATCACATTGTTAAGAGGGCTCGGATGGGTATGCTGTAGAATACATATTTAAGTTTGATAACAGTATTTTAGATTTTTTCGGTTTAATTGTTTGGGCCATGGTTCCATAAATCTTATAGCGTGTGGAATATGAATTTCAATTAATTTGCACTAGTAAACTAAATTACATGGATCGACCATAAATAAATAAATAAAGATTCGACTCCTGCTTTTCCTTTGTTTTTATGATATGACAGAAGAAAACACATTAAATTTAAATAAATATTTTGCCCATCGTATAGAGCATAAAATTAACATGTCTTTAAACAGAATGAGATGAAGAAAGTATTTATTTTGTGCTTGAACCTATTAATGCAAACTTGGTATATTTTTACAACAATTAAATACATTCCTGGTGATATAACAAGCAAGCAGTTGAATTAAATTGAAATGAAACAATATGGAAATATATAGTTGACTGAAAATAGTGTTGAAGATATTAATAAACTCAATAAATTCATAACGGTTAATGAATTGCGACAGGTGAAAGGGTCTCCATCACATTCCAATTAATGGAATAAGAACCCTGCTGGCCCAATCTGGATAACATATCATTTTCATTTTTTATTAAAAAAAAAAAAGAGTTATATATTTTTGATTTTTAAGGAACAAGGAAATGACAGTGGAATTATGATTCGGTAGTTCTTTTTTTTTAAATATAATGATTAAATATGATTGGATATCTTTGTTTCTATAAGAAAAAATAATTTTTTTTTTATGTGTCAGTATGATTATCTTTTGCAGAGAAAATCTAGACATTTATGGATTAAACTTATTTTATTGATTAACACATTCAAAATAGTCAAAATATTGATTAAAATCTCTAGTGTAGATCGTGGCCATAGGTCAAAATATTGATTAAAACATTCAGTTATAGTAAGAGGAAGGCTGGCCTATCTTTTGAAACGTTTAAAATTGCATTTGGGATCTTAGTCATAAGTTTTGCTATGTTTAATCACATTTTTTTTTAAATTTATATGGATATTTTGATCTACAAAATGACGTATTAGAAAAATTAAAGTTCCAACTTTTATCAATATAATCAATTCTGAAAGAATTAATTGTGCCATAATTAATTAAAATATACAAAAGTTGGACTAGACTAACTTTAATAGTGGAACTCACTGATATATCTACATCAATGTAAAGAAATAACTAATAAGTAAGCCCAAAAAGTTGACAGCTTTCCATATTACAAGTAAGATATAGATTAATTATGTTTTATATTTCACTTTCATTCACAAAAGTTTTGAGTTGATTGTGGGAAACACATTTCATGCGCATTATCATTATCTTTGGAATTCTGTAAATGCATAAATAGTCTTCACACCATCTTCTTAATTTAAGGAAAAGAGATATAGGTGCAATTAGACTAATTAGCATAACAAATCTATTTCGATATATTAAATTTGTTTAGTTGATTAGTATTAATTATGATGTAAGCATGGGAAGCATGAGATTCTGGTCTTAAAAAGAATATTTAAAACATATTTGTTGATTACCATTAGTTTATTATAGTTTGAATTTTCCACAAAGAATACCAATCACAATATAGAAATAGTAATTTGATGGGCCTCAATACAACCCGAGCCAAAATCATAATTATATTTGGGCTATAAGGTGTCCAATTAAAGAAGGCTCATAGAGAATGAGAAAATTCATGGGCTAGGTTTATCTAACATAGACTCAAATTTGGTTACTCGGGCCCAAGGCCCAATTGAATAACTATAAATACCATTTCCACTAATTCATTAATCACGTTTTAATTATTTGGAGAATTATCCTAATTTCTTTGAATATCCCCAGCTCTCAATTATTAGAGTGATTTTTTATTTCGAACTACGAAGAAGCTTGATCCTATCGAAGTAGGTACGTAGACAGCTTGAATTACTCGAGTGCAACCCGTAATCCGAAACACCTCATTCATGGATTTATTGGTGCTGCACTTTTTTTCTTGGCCGGAACGACTTATGATAGAATACGTCTTCTTTATCTTGACGAAATGGGTGGAATAGCTATCCCAATGCCGAAAATATTCACAATGTTCAGTAGCTTTTCGATGGCCTCCCTTGCATTACCAGGTATGAGTGGTTTTGTTGCCGAATTAATAGTCTTTTTTGGACTAATTACTAGTCCAAAATATCTTTTAATGACCAAATTACTAATTACTTTTGTAATGGCAATTGGAATGATATTAACTCCTATTTATTTATTATCTATGTTACGCCAGATGTTCTATGGATACAAGATATTTAATGTTCCAAACTCGTATTTTTTTTATTCTGGACCACGAGAGTTATTTCTTTCGATCTCGATTTTTTTACCCGTGCTCGGTATTGGTATGTACCCCGATTTCGTTCTTTCACTATCAGTTGAAAAGGTTGAAGTTATTCTATCTAATTTTTTTTATAGATAGTTTTCATGAATAAAAAAAATTATCATTTTGAAAAATATTCTTTGTACAATCACAAAAAGAATCCTTTTTCTTCTTCTCTTACGTTAAGTAAATGAATTTGAACTGGAGAGAACCCGGTGAATCAAATATTGTAGTGATTCACCGGGTTCTCTCCAGTTTACACAAACCTTTTTTCTGATATGTGTTGTACACTTTTCTATTCCTACTTTTATATTCCTATTCGTAAGAACTCCTTTGTGAATTCAATTAGAAAGTGGATGATTGACTCATTCCATACTAGAAATAATCGCAGGAAATCCTTTGATAACGCGGATTCCTATTTCTCAATGATATTCCACAATCAAGACAATTGGCTGAATCCCGTGAAACCATTTCATAGAAGTTCATTGATATCTTCTTTTTATAAAGCAAATCGACTTCGATTCTTGAATAATCCACATCACTTCTGCTTCTATTGTAACACAAGATTCCCCTTTTCTGTGGAAAAGGCCCGTATCAATAATTATGATTTTACGTATGGACAATTCCTCAATATCTTGTTCATTCGCAACAAAATATTTTCTTTGTGCGTCGGTAAAAAAAAACATGCTTTTGGGGGGAGAGATACTATTTCACCAATCGAGTCACAGGTATCTAACATATTCATACCTAACGATTTTCCACAAAGTGGTGACGAAACGTATAACTTGTACAAATCTTTCCATTTTCCAAGTCGATACGATCCATTCGTGAGACGGGTCGGATCTCATCCTCACGTGCTACTCACGTGATCTTACTATTTGATCCCGCATCATAATGTTATAATGAATAAACCCCCGTGAGGAATAATGAATACAACTCAAAGTGTTTATATAGATACAAAGAAACCCTAACTAGAGAATCAATCAAAGATATACGAAGATATGAAAGATATACAAAAGATAATAAAGATACGTGAAGATATGAAAATAGAAGGAAATAATATAATAAATATTCTAACACGCCCCCGCAGTCGGAGCGGATGCATCGCGAACGTTCAGACTGGAGCGGAACTCAGTGAACAATGGTGACGGCAATCCTTTTGTAAAGATATCTGCATATTGAAAACTAGATGGAACATGTAAAACACGAACCTCACCCAAAGCAACACGTTCTCGCACAAAATGAATATCAATTTCAACATGTTTGGTACGTTGGTGCTGTATGGGATTGGATGAGAGATAAACAGAGCTAATGTTATCACAGTAAACGATAGTGGCAGACGAAAGAGGACAAAGTAACTCAAGGAGCAGATTGCGAACCCAGGTGGATTCGGCCACTGCATTGGCGACGCCCCAATATTCAGCCTCGGCGCTGGATCGAGAGACAACGGGTTGACGTTTAGAGGACCAAGAGATGAGATTATCGCCTAGAAAAATACAATAACCGGAAGTGGAACGACGTGTTTCCGGACAGCCAGCCCAATCAGCATCAGAGTAGGCAATAAGGTTGGATGTGGAAGATGGTCGTAAAGAGAGACCGAAGCAGAGGGTGCCTTTGAGATAGCGCAGAATACGCTTGAGGGCATTAAAATGGGGCTCGCGAGGGTCATGCATGTAGAGACATATTTGTTGGACGGCATAAGAAATATCGGGTCGTGTGATAGTTAGATATTGAAGAGCACCTGCGAGACTTCGATAAAGTGTGGAATCAGAGACTGGGGAACCAGTGGAAGGGAGTTTTGACTTTGTATCGACAGGGGTAGAGCACGGATTACAATCAGAGAGACCTGCTCTAGAGAGTATCTCACGAGCAAATTTTTCTTGGGAAAGAAAGAGGCCGGACGAGGAACGAGTGACGGAAATGCCGAGAAAATAATGGAGTGGCCCGAGATCAGTTCAGAAGATAGCAAAGTAGTGATGGAAGAGAGAAGAGAATCGGATGAGGCAGTGAGAACGATATCGTCGACGTAGAGGAGGAGGTAAGCAGTGTCTGAGCCACGGTGAAGCACGAAGAGAGAGGAATCGGACTTGCTACCTACGAAGCCAATGGTGGAAATGAAAGATGCAAATCGATGGAACCAGGCACGAGGAGCTTGCTTAAGACCGTAGAGAGCTTTCTTAAGGCGACATACATGATTAGGATATGACGGATCAATAAAACCGGGCGGTTGTTTCATGAAGACAACCTCAGAAAGATGACCATGAAGAAAAGCATTTTTGACATCGAGCTGATGTAAAGGCCATGAACGCGAGATTGCTAAAGTAAGAACGAGGCGGATGGTAGCGGGTTTGACAACAGGGCTAAAGGTTTCATCGTAGTCAAGACCAGGCTGTTGAGCAAATCCTTGAGCGACAAGACGGGCTTTGTAGCGCTCAAGGCTTCCATCAGAGCGAAATTTATGACGAAAGATCCATCGACAACCAATAATATTTACAGAAGGAGGCGGGGGAACAAGTTCCCAAGTGCCATTGATGTGTAAGGCGTCGAGCTCAGAGGTCATTGCATATTTCCAGTTTGGGTCACAAATGGCTTGGATATGAGAGCGAGGAATAGGGGAAGGAGATGTTTGCGCAGATAAGCTAAGAATCTGTCGAGGGCGTAGGGTGCCGGTCTTAGAACGAGTAGTCATGGGATGCATTGAGGGCCCGATGGAAGGAACCGTGGGTCTAGCAGGTGGTTCAGGAGAAGGAGACGAATGAGATGACTGTGATGGAGAAGGAATAATAGGCGGTGGCACGGTTGGGAAAGAAGGATTGAGATTAGACTGTGGAGGATCATCCTCTAAGGAGAGGAACTCATAAGTGGCTGCCGTTGGAGATGAAGGAAGTGACGAAAAAGGAAAAGCAGTTTCATCGAAGGTGACATGGCGCGAGACAATGATTTGATTCGTGGAGAGATTGAGACATCGATAGCCACGATGATCGAAAGGATATCCAAGAAAGACGCATGGTGTGGAACGGGGTGAAAGTTTGTGAGGTGCAATGGCGGAGAGATTCGGGTAGCAAAGACAGCCGAAAGTACGAAGATGATCGAAAGTAGGGAACTTGCCAAATAAGACTTCAAAGGGAGAGCGATAGGAAAGCGTAGTCGTCGGGAGTAAATTGAGAAGATGAGTAGACATTTGCAGGGCTTCCACCCAAAAGCACGATGGAAGGTGGGCTTGGAAAAGAAGAGATCGAATCATATTATTAATTGTTTGGATTGCACGCTCAGCTTTACCGTTCTGTTGTGATGTATGAGGACACGAGAAACGAAAAAGAATACCATTAATTTTAAAAAAATTATGAAAGTGAGAATTATCGAATTCCCCGCCATGATCACAATGAAAAGCTTTGATAGATTTATTAAATTGTGTTTTAACATATGCATGGAACTGAGAAAAAATTGCAAAAACTTCAGATTTGGTGCGAATGGGAAAGACCCATAGAAAATGCGTGAAATCATCTAAAAACAGCACATAATAACGAAAATTATTTGAACTAGAAACTGGAGATGTCCATATATCTGAGTGAATAATATCAAAAGCATTAAGAGTTTTATTAAGGGAAACGTGAAAAGGAAAACGACGATTCTTGCCAAGTTGACAAGCATTACATAAAAAATCAGCTCCGTGAGGCTTAATAAAATTTCTAGAAGCTAAAAAATTAAAAACTGATTTTCCCGAGTGGCCGAGACGACGATGCCAGATGGTGGAGGAGACAGCAGCAAGACATAATGGAGAGGAAGATGGCGAAAGAGCTGATGGAGTGAAAGGATAAAGATCACCAGAACTGTCACTACGATGAAGGAGGGCGCCAGATTTAAGATCCTTCACAGAAAAACCGAGAGGGTCAAATTCAACAGAACAATTGTTATCACGGGTAAACTGACGGACTGAGATAAGATTTTTGAAAATATAAGGGGAGACAAGAACATTGTTGAGTGTGAGTGTAGATGTGTCAGAATGTAAAAAAGAGTGACCAGTGTGAGAGACAGGGATAACAGCACCATTACCTACCATGATATTCTTTGATAATTCACAATGTGAAGAGGAAACGATGTTACCTGAGTGAGGGGTGATGTGAGCAGTGGCACCAGAATCCATGTACCAACTATCGTCGGGTTGATTGACTGTCATGGTGGAGAAGAGCTGCGAGATGTCACTTGCAATGTGAGATGGAGTGGAAGGTATGGGTGGTTGGGTGTTCGGCACTGTCTGATGGATAGTGGCTTGGTATGATTGAGCCTGGGGTGCACGGGTTGTGTGGGTCGAATGGAGATGGTTCGTGTCTTGATATGGTAGGCCCGAGGAGGGCATATAATTGGGCTGAGAGTAAAGTGGTGGTGGACCGGTTGCATGGAGACATTAGGGGCCGAATAGGCCCAATTCGGAGATCCCATGGCATAAGCTTGATAAGGGGCTGGGCTACGACCACTTGAACCAGATGTGGGCATTGGAGAGTGGCCCATGTGTGAGTGTGGACGCGGTGGAGCCTGTTCCTGCAAAAAAGATGGAGTCCAAGGTGTATGTGGACGGTAAAGAGAGCCATTTCCTCGGCCCGATGCACGATAATTATTTTGTCCACGTCCTCTACCTCTGAATCGATTATTATCAGGACGTCTTGGGGATTGAGAATATAGGATGACATGTGGGTCAGGGTTTGACTGTGGTGAAGTGGTGTGAGTGTCTCGACTTTCATGAATCATTAACATATTACGAGTCTCAGAAAATGATGGGAAGGGAATACGATTAGTGATCACATCAACGATGCTATTGTATGAGTCGGGAAGATTATGTAAAATTTGTAATACGAGTTCACGGTCTGAAATAGGAGAATCAACATCTTTGAGATTGTCAGCGATACGTTTCATTGCACGACAATAATCGGAAATAGATAAGGCTCCCTTTTTGAGATTTCGAAATTTTTCTTGTAGTTGTAGGGAGCGGGATGGTTTATTGTTAAGGAAAAAGCTTTCTAGATTATCCCAAATTTGTTTGGCGGTAAAATCATCGCCACTCACGCTATCTAAAAGGTTGGGATCAACAGAGTTATACATCCAGGTTTTAATTTTTGCATCAAGAGAAAACCAATCTTCATCAGATTTATCAGTGGGCAAAGACGTGCCATTTAAATGTCCAAGAACACGATAACTACGACAAATATCAGAAAAAATTGTTTCCACAATTTGAATCGGGGATCTTCATCACAAAGTTTAAAATTAAATAAAGGAAAAACGGTGTTGACGGAGTATGCGGGATGAGGTGGTGTAGGCGAAGGGGAGGTTGAATCGGATGATTTGGAGACGTCCATGAGAATAAAAGAAACAAGAAGTAGATGACGAGAGAAATAAAAAACGTACCTTGCCAAGAAAACAAACGAAGGATAGGATTATGCGACGGAAGCGATTTTGGTCGTGGGGGTACGACACTTGGATTGGGGATTGTTGGATCGAAAGACGGAGACGTGAGACTCCGAATATATGGCTGATACCATGTTATAATGAATAAACCCCCGTGAGGAATAATGAATACAACTCAAAGTGTTTATATAGATACAAAGAAACCCTAACTAGAGAATCAATCAAAGATATACGAAGATATGAAAGATATACAAAAGATAATAAAGATACGTGAAGATATGAAAATAGAAGGAAATAATATAATAAATATTCTAACACATAATTGATAAAAAAAAAACTTCAAGCTTAAAGAAATGAATAAGTATGAAAATACAAAAGTATATCAGAAGTGATAAAGATTTGAATTAACAACCAAGTTATTATCTAACTTATCTAATCAAATTTGCAATCTTTTGAATAAATAACTACATATTTTCTGAATTGGTTGTAGATAATTTCATGTAGGTAAAATGAAGTGCACTACGTCTATTGTAACAATTAAGTGGCTAGTCTAAACATTTGTATTTTATTATCATGTATAAATAAGTGCTCCACAGTCCATTGTATTATATATATTCCGAATTAAATTTATATATTAAGGAATAATTCACACACTTTCATACCGTTTTAAATGTAACCAAAAAGTGTGTTGATTTAACAATTTCCAATAATTGCGTAGCAGCTTTCAAGCATCTACACGAGGGGCGACTTCAGTTTCCATGGCAGAAAAAGTGTTTTATACAAGATAATTATAATGTAAGACATAAAAAAAAAACATTGCTTATTGTATTCGATCGCCTTTTATGTAATTTAATTCATTAACTTTGATTTTACTGCCTCCAGAATAACATTTAAAATTGTAACCAAGTCCAAAGTGTCCCGAGACACTGAACAAATTAAAATTATTCTGTTTGATACATTTATTTCTTCTGCCATGTGGTCTCAATCTTTTTTTTTTACACCACTTTATTTAATTTTGAATATAAACAAATGCAAGAAATTCAACGCAATGAATTTACGTAATTTAATAGTTACCATGATCAATTAAAATTTTATTATATCGAGGGTCGGTAACAAAATAATGAAAATGGTTCCATTCCCATAACAACAAAAGCATCAACTTGAGTTGATTTGCTGCAAAATAATAATTTAAATTTGATCCATCTGAAGAACTATTTTATCCTATCAATCCAACAGATTATAAGGGTTTTCTCCCCTTTATTATATAGTTTGCTTTTAATCATGATTAAGTTTATTGGCCTTTCAAGCATTCTTATTGGTTTCCTAAAGTGAGTACATCCTAAAGAAAAAACTTAACTATGATTGAACTTCAATTCTACCCGGCATTGTGTTGTATAATTGACGGATAAGCTCAACGAAACTTTGAAAACCTATTCTCAATTAAACAACTTTACTTATTAATCATTATGGCCCAAATAATCATAACCCTCCTAATAATTTTGTAAATTTTAGTGGCTTTTCAATTTCAAAATACATTTATCATTAAAATATAATCATATCTGTATCTATTTTGATAGATTGTACATATATTTTCATATATATTATAGTGAATATCTATTGAACATAAAATTTTCGAAAACCATCAATAATTTACATTATTAGGCCCCAATTGGTTGGCACGTTCGGAAATTTATTTTCATGATAAAAATGAGAAAATATTATTTGAAGGATAAAAAAAAATGTGATTTGAAAAATGAGGTTGGATGAAATTTTTTAGAGAAAAATATGTAATGATTGTGGTTGATGTGATATGGTTTTTGTTGTGAGAAATTTGTATGAGTTGATACTTAAAAATAATCTTAATTAAATGTATTTAGTCAGACTCGTTGATTTAGACGTCAAAACATAGTCATAATGGATCTTATTTTAAATGTTGCATTATTTTGCATTAGAATATGTAATTAATTTAATTTTCGCCTTTGAAAAATAGTTGAAAAAACACATTTATTTTTTTTATTAACTGTCAAATCATGAATAATAAAATTCAATTTTACTCGTTAAAAAAAATATCAAGAATATCGAAATATCAAGAAAAACAAATAGATACAGGTAACTCACATGTCGCGCTTGGGCCAGACAACTAAAGCTACATACAACTAGGACCAAGTTTTTCACCGGCAACCGCTATTCCAGGTAAAATCAACTCAATTCTAGAGTCAAAATCACCAAATTCAGCACCCGCAAAAGCAAGTAACCGGTTCCTGAAGTCCATGTGACTGTGTATGTCAAATCTTACCAGTCGCAGGTCCCAATGGTGTAATGTCATAACTGTCCTTTACAGCACGCTTCAGTCCTCAGTCAGTGGCATTACTGTTAATTACCCAACTTTCACGCCCTTTTTTGTTCGAAATTAATTTCATTATTGAATTTAATTTCATTATTTTCCATAAAAACAAAAATTCAGTTAAGCTGCTGTTACTGGTTTTTTTCTGACTAATTGCAGGCTTGCTTACACCTGCTGTGGTCAAAAAGACTTGAAACAAAAATGTTTGTAATATATCTGGAATGACGTAAATGCCCTCAGATGTTTCAGAATTTTTGTCGTGGATCTATTTGTTCGTTTCTTTTTATACGTAAATGCTTTGATTTGACTTTCCAGTTCCAGTCCAGCCGTTACCACTGTTCTTGGAAATTATGCTCTGACCGAAATGCCCTCGTGGATTTTTGATGCATTATATTTCAAATTATTTGGATTTATCGAGGGGTAATCACAAAATTTTAGAACTATTGCCGTTGATATACCGTTGTCCAACTCTAATCCCATTGGTTAAATCCCACCCAACTAAAGACTTTGATGTGTACTTTTATTTTTTTTTCCATTGTAATAAAAATGATTAAATAACTATCAATATATAGTGAAATGGTCATAATTCTCTCACTTATAATAAATTATCGATCTAATTACACCATATATGACAAAATGATTGCGGTCACAAACGTATGGGAAATATTGTACCAAAAACTTCAATGTCAACAATTAGAAATGTCAATGAATTCGGTTCAACGGATTTTAAGTAATTAAATTAGTTTTTTATCATCTAATTTGAACAATTTTTATGTCAGTTTAATTTTCACTTATTACCCGTACACATCAATTAAACTTATATCTGGATCCCCCAATAAACTACTTATGACCTATGCCCAACAATTTGGACCCCCACCTCAAATGTCACAAGGCTTTCTTTCAATGGTGTGTTACTCTCTTAGAGTTAATTAAGACTAGTAGTTTGATCCTTGTCTAAAAGTACTGAGTTACATTAAAAGCTAAACCTCAAGTCTTTCTTTTATGCTTATATATTTTATTACAATAATAAATGTCCACATACCATAGCTAAAAACTCACAAATAACAAAATAGCTTTCCAAACCCTAATATGGGTCGATTTAGACTCCACAAATTTACCTAGTTGGATTATGCATTTCGAGTCGAATTAAATTAGATTGATATTGGAAAAACGCAAAAATAATTGAAAAAAACCCAAATCAAATTCACAATGAAGGGCAAAATCGTCAAACCAAATAACTCAAACTCCCTCCACATTTCCCCTAAACCACTCCATAAACCCCCTCAAAATTTTCCCTTTTCCTTTCCCAAATTCATACCCCTTTTTTCTTTCCTTCTTTCTTTTAATGGCGTTCATACAAAATCATCACCACTCTCTATATCTCCCTTTCTTCTTCATCTTCATCTCTCTCTCTTTACCACTCTCTCACTCCTCATCCATCCATGACCTCCTCGTATCCATGGGCCTGCCGGCGGGCCTGTTGCCCAAGGAAGTCAAATCGTACAGCTTTTCGGACTCGGGTCTGCTCGAAGTGTTCCTAGACGGGCCGTGTATGACCAAATTCGATACGATGGCGTTTTACGAGAGTGAGGTGCGTGCTAATCTCACCTACGGCAGTCTCACCGGAGTTCAAGGTTTGTCGCAAGAAGAGCTGTTTTTATGGCTGCCGGTGAAGGATATTATCGTCGACGATCCAAGCTCTGGGGTTATTCTTATTGATATTGGTCTTGCTCATAAACAGTTGTCTCTTTCTCTCTTTGAAGATCCACAAGATTGCAGCACCAAAAGTGAGTTATTTAGTTTTAATTTATACATATATATATATATATATATATATAGTAATTAGCACTAATTACAATTACAGTATTATGGGGCTGTTTTACTTAATTGTTGTGGATGGTTTTACTTAATTAATTATGAAAAGGGTTGCTTTAGACAAACATGAGTAAAACTTGGCACTTGCTAGTTGATTGCATTGGGAGTTCAGAATTCTAAAAGCTTGTAATTTTATCTTGTTAATTAATTACTTACTGGAGAAATTAAGGAATAATTTCTTTTTAATTTGATCCCTTAGAATTCCCGTAGATTTAATAAATGTTGGTGTGGGGTTGTCTTGTTAGTTGGGTTTTGAGTAACAGAAAATTGAATTTATTCTCATTTATTACGGTTTTATAGCTTGTAGTTGTGAAATGATGGGAAAGCTAATTATTTTTTTTTTGTTCATAATAAATGTGCAGGTTTATTGAAGGAGAGTAGCAGTGAAGATAAGGCATTTGCAATCCGAAGATAAAAAAAAATGCCACGTGGGTTTTTGTAATTTAGTCGTTTGTAGTATATTAAATCAAATTACCATCGATTTAGGAGTTAGTACATGTTTGGTAGTAGTGTAAAGTGTAAAGTTTTGTAATCAGATCTCCTGATGATACTCTAATCTTCTAACTTCTGTTACTTTGTTCATGTTCCCCTTGATGATCGATCTTTTGTGTATAAAATTTAATTTATCAGATTTACCCTCAAATTTAATAAAACTATAAGAGCCACATGAATCCAAAAAATTTAATATAATTTGTTATCACAATTATTGAATAAGTCGAACCAGAGCATTTTTACCATATTTTGGATTTGAAGAGGAATTAAAATAGCCTAACTTTAATTTAACCTATATAGGGAAGTAGGTCACTACCTTTTTTTTTTTTTTTTTGATACTAAAGTAGGTCACTACCTATATACATGAAAAAGAAGCAAAAAAAGGGGTCCCACTAATCACGGGTTGCATTTCATTTGCAGGTAAAGATGGACTGATGGAGCTCCTTTATTGGATCCATTCTTGGTATTTACTTTATCAAATCCCATATTCATTATTAAAATTTAAATGATTTAATGTGTGTTAAAAAAAATTGTACAGAAACAGGTGCAAAATACGATGTGGAGTACATCTGGGTCCCGCACGTGCCACCACTGACAACGACATCTACGGCTGATTGGCCGCCCTCGGTCATTGGATCATTATTTTGTCGTAGACCAATTATTATTATTATCCAAAAATGTACCTACAAAGAAAGAACATGAAAATCTATTTATATGCCAATTTTATTCTATGACTAAGCTTGGGCTTATTAAATTATTGCTCTTAAAACGCGTACGGAGACTAGGCTTACAATTAATCAAAAGGAAAAACATGAATTAGTATAAAAGAATTGGCATCTAGAGCTAATCCATTTATCATAAAATGAGTTTCGTGACATTGATTTTCCCAATTTAACATTAACAAATAATGAATTAATGAAACACAAAATACCCAACAAGAAAATGATTTGTTAAGCACAAATCTAAAAAAAAAAATCATGAAGATGAATAAAATACAAATGTGGATAAAGTTTTTAGCCAAATATATATAAAGCTAAAATTACCCAACATATGCAAAATACAAAAGGGGACAAGTCTTGGTAACTTGACTCTAGACATTGGATTAAGATGATTCAAAGCTAATACATAGTTATACAATTCTTCATAAGGATTCAAGAACAAATTCATCGATTTGAGAGACATAAATTCTCAATCTAAAAATTTATTTTTGATCTTTCGTTCCTCTCACTTTCATTATTACATTTTTCAACTTCTTCCTAATATTTTTTATATTAGTTTTCAACATATGAAATGAAGCCACATCTCTCAGCTTTACACTGATATAATATTGGAGTTAATTGAATGCTTATTATCTTCATTTTCTAAAATGTTTTAGATGATCCTACAAGATAAAACAATTTTTTTTATGATTATGAGACATCTGGGGTAGTTGCTTCACTTTATTTAGGTTCAAGTTTCATTCTTATTTGTGTTGCAATTTGATTCATTTTTATACTGAAAAATGTCAGAACTTGCGGATACTCATTTGGTTTGATACACACCATAAATACCAAAGTGACATATATTGTAAAGTTGAGCGACTAAATTGATAGATATTTTAATGTTTAGGGACTAAAGCGATAAATTTTTACAAGTTGAGGGAGTAAAGTGAAACTGACAATTGTATTCTTAAATATGACACATGAATGATACATGTCCAACTCTTCGCCAAAATTGATTGGAAATTGGTTAGTACTACGTTGAAATAAGCTAGTTAGTTAACGGACTAAGAGGGTGTTTGGCTAAGCTTATAAGCTCTTTTAAACATCTTATAAGATGTTAGAGAGCTTATAAGTTCTATAAAAGTGTTTGGATAATTTTTTAAAAGAAGAGCTTATAAGACCAAAAAATAAGATGTTTGGGTCTTATAAGCAAATGAAAAATAAGTTGGCCTAACCCACCTTATTTGAGAATCTTAAATATTAAATGTTATTTATATTTTTTAAAAGACATAAATAATCATAGTTAATTTTATTCTTTCCAATAATACATTTCTCCGGAAAAATATTTATTTTTATTATTACACAATTCTCTCGTATAATATTTGAAAACATCTTATAAGTCCAATAAACTTATTTTATCCAAACACTTAAGAACTTATTTTTTAAATAAGACCAAACATCTTATAAGCTCTTAAAACATCTTATAAGATGTTTTAAATAAGCTTAGCCAAACACCCTCTAAATCGATGGAATTAGAAGTTGACGGATCAAAGTGATTCTCAGGGTAAAGTCGAGGAACTACAGTGAGTGTAAGTGTAATTGACATTATTCCTTAATGTTAATAGGCATGTGAATAGGTTTTGCTTTTAATTTTTCCAACATAATATTTTTTACTGCTGGTTGTTAATTAATTCCAATAATTGTGAATAGAGGTATAATGATGATTTTTTCAGGCTCAAGCTAATGAGTTTGTGAGCACGAGTTGAGCACCGACTCTCAATTTTACTTATATTTGAGTTTTTTTTATTAACATAAATATTTAAATACATTTGTTTGCAAGCTTCGACTAGAGAAAATCTGACTCAAGCTAAATTCCACCTGGCTCGACTCAAATTGTACAGTAGGAAACTAGGAATAACTGAATATTGCAATTATAAATCTTAACAAAGCCCACTTCTAAGTGGATCCTTTAAAATTACAATTAATAGTCTCATTTTGTATTACTATAAATCTATTATTATTGGACTAATCACAATTCTGGTATACCTGATTAGGCCCATTTGAGTCTCCTTACGCTAAACCCTAAACAGATTATCATCTCAAAAACCCTATTACTACCTTCCCAATCTCTCATAATTCTCCCTATTGCCGTTAAACTTGTCCCGTCTTATGATTGTATAAAAAATATAGCTCACTAGTGCGAGGATTAAGCAGAGATATGTGAGGTGGCTGATAAATACATGTTCCCCTATGTATTCATGAAGTAATTTTGCCACTTATACAAGATACACTTGTTCACGGTTATCTGTGACATTTTTAATCTTTTGATGTTGCCTCAACATTTGAGGCGTGAAAGAGAAATGTGGATATTCTGCGCTGCTGCTGTAATAAAAAAATTGAAGAGATGAAATATTTAAAAAAAAAAAAAAAAGGTTACTAAAATACAAAGCCAATATTCAACATGTTACAAAAACCTCGTATTAAGTACTGTAAGAAAACTACTTGTCACAACAGAATCAAACCCTAATTTCTCTGAGCCCTAAAGTCATCTTACACATTAGTAGTCTGCACGGTTTCTCCGCCCTCCATCCCCTCCATCGTATCGTACAAAGGCTTGTTCAAAGTCTCCGGCAAGAAAAACGCAAATACCCCTCCAGCAATCCCGCAAACCCCAAAAACCAAAAACGGAATTCCATCTCCTAAAACCACCACAAATGGCGCCAATATTGCGCCCATTTGAGCCGCCTGAGTGGCGCACCCTAATGCCGCGCTCCTAACCACAGTAGGAAATAGCTCCACCGTATAAATAAACAACAAATTATAAGTCCCCGCCATCCCAAATATCCCCAAAACGCCACAAACCATTCGTGTCGTTTTCAACGCCCCAGATCCCCATAATAACCCTCCCACAAGACAAAATGCCCCACTGAACCATTGTGTCCCAATGGTTAAGGGCTTTCGACCGAATCTGTCTAGTAATAGCGCGGTAAACAGAAACGCAGGCATTTCAGCTACTGCATTGAGGAAAACGTTGAGGTGAAGATTGGTTCCAAGGTTAACCACGTTTAAACTCAGGCCGTAGTAGACTATAGAGCAGAAGAAGTTGATAGCCACAGCCAAAAACAAACGGACACGTGTCAAAGGCAATCGTAGTACATCCACTAACGACCCCGTTATGGGTTCGTTTTTCGATTCCTGTCCCGTTTTGTAATCTGAATTCTCGTTCGAATCTTCATCAATGGCGAGTAAAACGCCCTCCGGGATACTTTTCCCGTTACATTTAGCAATTGTATGCATGATTTTCATGGCCCGGCTCGTTTTTCCTCTGATGAGGTACCATCGAGGAGACTCAGAGACGAACGGGAGGATGATGATGAGGAAGAGAATAGATGGAATCGAAGTAGCGATATAGAGGGCTCGCCATGTTTGGAAAATGTAAGCTATGCCGGCGAGTAAGGCTATTCCGCCGGAGAAGAAGTAGAATGTGGACATTCCGGCAACTCCTCGCTTTGAGGGGCCGACAGGCTCAGTGGCGAGGACGAAACCACAAAGGCCGACCCCACCGGTGCTGAAACCGGTTAGGAGGCGGAGTAGGGCGTAGGTCCAGTAGTCTGGAGAAAGTGCTGTTAGACAGCCAAAGATGGCATTCAGGATGCATACTACTAATAGTGAACCTTTTCTTCCCAGTTTAGAATCTGAAAGGTGGCCAAATACTCCAGCACCTGAAAAAAAAAAAATTCAATGTATATCATGTTGTGAATTGTGTTACTTTAAACTGGCTCGATAGAGATTGCAATTTGTTACTACTTCCACCTCAAATATTCCACTAGTTTAATTTGATTTTCATAAATGATTTATTACTTGTTCTGTGCTAAAAATGTGCGATTATTGTTATACGTCAATGTCGTTATGTTTAATCTGAAAACTACTTAGTTAAGTCGTTTTTCCAAAGCAAGTGGTTTTTTTACTTAGGAAAAAAAGGGTTTTATTTACATAATCAATATAAAGTATTAAAGTTGGGGACTATCTGTGAGATTAGCGGTTGACCGCCGGTGATAGTTTTTAAATTTTATAGAAGATATATTTTCTAATTCCTATATTCACCAAAACACCACAAAGAAAAAGAATCTCATTTTAGAGAAATTCTACTATATTAATTAGATTGAAATCAAGATTTTTATAATTCAATTTCTTATTCAAGATTCTTGCGAATCTGGAGAACTTTATTATTATAATAATTTAATTCAATTTCTCAACATAATATTAAGAAAATGAACATGAATATAATGAAGAATGAAGACGTAAATCTATATAGATGATAGAGAGAAAAGTTAAATTTCACATTTTTTTACTATAACAAATTGATATGTCAATATTCTCTATTTATTGATACCACATATTATTCATATGAATCACTCATTGGGACTATTGATAATTTGATACATTGTTAAAATTAATAGCTTTTAAATGTATAATATATCCTCAGTTAGTATTTAATGAAAACTAATATATTTTTCAAATATTAAATAAAAAATATGATTATATGTTTGCTAAAATTATAGTATTATTAATTAAGTACAATGAGAGATAAATGAAGTACATTGATAATATGATTTTATTCAAAAATATTAATATTATTTGATAGATCCGAATTTTATATAGGAAATTTAAGTTTTTTTTCTGTAAATATATTATTTTTTATAACTATTAATTGAGGATAAAATTTTAAATTGTACATGGGCCCAAAGAAATATTAAATGTTTGAGTTATTCATTTTAAATAAAAGAGAGCAACCTGCTATGCAGGTTGCCGGTATTTTGCAACTTCAATTTTGTGGCTTAAGATGGTCGGTAACCTTCAATTTCTCTTTTTTCATTAAAGTTATACTCATGCATATTATGAAAGTATATATAAAAGTTAGGTTACATAGATATTTTTAAAGTTGGTCTCATGCATTATCTTATTTGAATCAGATATAATACTCTGTATGATACATATTAAAAACTTATTTGACGTATAAACCTCTGTATGATACATATTAAAAACTTATTTGAATACCATACATAATAATTTTGAATATTACATAATATTAAATAGGTTAGAATAGGAAATAATAATATCTTTGACCGTATATTCAAAATCTAACTATCAAAAAAGAAAATTAAAGAAGTTGAATTCCAGTACATATTGTATCTTATAGTTTCAAAATTTATTGTTTTTTATACTGCGTAGTATATCCGTACCTTTAGACCTATATCCGTGATTTATCGAATAAAAGCAATCACAGAAAATAGTGGTAAAGCAATCATAGAAAATAGTGGTAAAGCAATCACTGAACATGGACATGAATCTGGTCACATTGAGTGGTTGGAGCTTTAAGATAAAATGACTTATTTTTCCAAAATATTAATAACAAAATGTAAAACTAATTATACCAGCTTCCAATACTCATTAACTAACAAGGCTAATTATCCATTCCAGGTCGGAATTTGGATTAGGATTCCAAATTTGACTTGGTCAGAAGATTTATGCCCGTCAAATTTTAATTCTATAGCCGTCAAATTTTTTTTATACCTGTCAAAGTTAATTGATGCCTGAAATTAAATATGAACACTTGGAGTTGGTGACATATTATTAGAAAAAAAATATTATATACTATCATTTTAATATAATTAAATTTTCACCATTTTTCAATTTAGTTAGTATACTTATAATATATTAAGTAAAACCAATTAATTGAATGTGATTTATTACTAAAAATTAAAATACGTGAAAAATCAAATTCATATAAAAATGACACACACTATCACTCTATTATTAATTATAAATTTAAATTAAATTAGGGCCGTTGGATTTGTACGATGAAAAGCACTAAGGTGGTGTTTTTGGCCTTTTCATCATTACAAGTAGTGATAGCTTCCACTATGGGGCGTAGAATTTCCCAAAGAAGCACTTCTTGAAGTTTCTATTTTTTGTCCAAAAGCTTTCTCTATCTGTCATGTTTATCTCATTTGGAAAATTCTATGTTAGTGCTTATTTTAGTAAAGTCGATATAATGTTCATTATTTATTTTCATAAAATATTTATGTTGGATCATTCAAATAATAAGTAGATTTTATTAGAATAGAGTCAATGTATCTTTTTCTATCATTTGCTCCAAAGTTGAAGAGAATATAATATCCGTTTTGCGTCAATATTTGTTTAGTTTCAATATTTTATTTTCATTTCGTTGAACAAGTGGCGTATAAATTTTCTCAATACCAATTTGCGAAAAAGTATTAGTCGTCGGAGAGTGTCCTGGGCGTCGAACATTGATTACTACCTCAATTTCTAGTGTTAACTACTATTTTCTAAAAGCTCTCGAAATATGCACACCAAAATGACTACAAAGTTCATGTAAAAACTAGCATAATAAATCAGTAAATCAGTAAACATAATCAGTAAAAATAGTATAAATATTTTATCTCCGAATATTCATATTATATAGTTAAATAAATCTAATTCCTTGATTGTATAAAAATAAAATTTTGTTGGCAAATATTAAATGCAGGAATATTTATGACATACGTAAGACTTGGAAAAATAAACTGACCTATCATGCAGCCTCCGAAAAACAAGGCCTGGACTAATCCCACCTTATATTTCTCCGAGCAAATCAATCCGAACTCCGCCACCGTGGAGCTCCCTGCGCCGCCGATCCACTCCCACGAACCCGGTTCAAGCTTGCATAGGCTCTTCGCCTCCGTCGAGCACCCGGCGGCGCCGTCCTTGCACCGCCACGCCGGCTCACGGTCGGCGAAAATCACCACCATAGTGTGGAACGCCTCGAGTGCCCATGCCATGTTTGTTAGTATAAAGTGCCTTAGCTGCCACCACCCAAACTCGCCGCAATATTTTTTCAACATGTCGTCTATGCATAGCCGTTCCACCGGTTTAGGGGCGGCTCCGGTGACCGGCTCAAGCAGTGGCGACCGGAGATCCGGTTCGAGGGGAACCGATGATGGATCATGATGAGAGTTTTTTGACATTTTTTATTGTTTTGTTTTGTACTTCACAATGGATTTTTTTTGTTTGGAAGGAGTGGGATTTGGATTAGAATTTTGGAAGCAAAAGAATATACTACTGTGTCACCATGTTATATTATTTATAGAGTATATGTGATTTTCTATAATAAAATAATGTTTTAATTGTATCATAAGTTATTGAAAATGATATATAGTTATCAAATTTTTATTAAATGCATATTATTCATTCAATAAAAGATATTATGTGAGAGAACAGGATGTGGACAATGTATACGTTTTTTTGACATTAAATAAGCGTTTTTAATTATTTACAAGTTAATTAAATGTATATAATATTATGCTTTACGGCTAATCTGATAATTATGCACAAGTGGATGATGATCCCACTATTTGGTTCAAAGGAAACTTCTTTAGTCAATTGAATAGTTTAATTATAAGGCTATGTACAGCAGCTAGTCAAATTTTCACCTTCTTTTCCATGCTACATCAGATTCTCTACCACATTCCCTATCACATTCATTTCAACTCCACAGCAGCTAGTCAATTAAATTTTTTTTTACTTTCTCTTTCATCCACATCACTAATTTTAATAATTAATTTTATAGTTACAATTAATTTTAATAAAAATTAATTTTATGGTTATATTTATTAATTAAATATTTAGAATATTTATTTTTATAAAATATTAATTTTAAAATTATTGAAAACGTACAAGAAAATATTAATAAAAAGATAAATAAAGTACACTATTGAACAAATTGAAAATTGAAATGAAAATGTGGAGTAAAAACCTCGAAAAACAATTGGTGTTCAAATGACACAAACTTAGGCTCTATTTATAGAGCTTGAAAAAAGAAAAATAATGGTGAAAAAATAAAAAAATAATTTTGCATAATTAATACTAAAAAAACGATTTAAAAAAAAAGAGGAAAAAAAAAATAAGGTTGAGACACATGGCAGCATCCCATTGACTGACTTTTATTTTGCCTACCATTTCCTTGAAGGCAAAATTTGCCTTCCTCACAAAATTCCTTCCAATTTCCCTATCTACTAAATCAATCATTTTTCCCCCCCATTTCCCTCACTGCTGTATATGGCCTAATGGATTATGTTAGTGATTTGTAACCTAATTACGACAAAATTATCTTAAAAGTGTTAAAGCGTCTTCTAGTTATGAGTATTAACAATATATAGTTATGGGTACTACTAATTTATATATATAATATATATATATATATGTATATTTATATATGATAGAATTAGAAAAGGCTCACTCATGAATAATTATACTAAATATACAAATTTGGAGCTATAATAATTCTTAAGAATTACCCTTAATTAAGAAAACATACATAGCGTAATATCATCTATGGGTAGTAATTTTCTTCAAATATTTGTTTCATTTAGTCGGATGAGGTATTTAATCAGTAACTAATATTTTAATATAATACACGTCAATTAATTTTTCTAATTGGAAAAGAAATAAAATGGACCAGGTAATATTCCAGGGAATATATATGAAATTCCGTAGGTCCAAAAGGAACTTGAATTTGATATAGCAAGTGGGAAACCTGGAAAGTAGATGAAGGTTGTTTCTGTTGACCAACACATTGTTAAAATTTAAAATTGAGATATAATTTTTTATTTTAAATTATGTCCATATTTTATTCCACACCACGTATAACTGATATATGTATTTATTAAATTATAATATGCATAAATATTTTGATATGTATTAAATATCTAGATATATAGATTGTATCTGAAATTGTTAGAGCCAAAATGACATTTTAAGATAATATGAAAATCGATTTCTTAAAGCCCAAGTTGAATTTTCTCTGTCTCACTGTAAAGTGTAAACGTGTTTTATTGCAGCCTTTAATTTACCATTATTGGACAAGCACGTGACAACACCATTATAATTAGTTGGGCCTGTCGTAGGTAAGGCACGTGATGTTTTATATGCGAGTGATGCTTACATAAGCTTCAAAATTTATGTAAAAAATTCATTTAAAAGGTGAGTGTTTAATTTTTGTCTGTCACAAATTATAACTGTTTTTTTTCTATTTATAAAATCTTTTAAAATTTGTGTGGTTCATAATAAGAAAATTTTTTTGCCCGATTTTGTAGTACATACTATCATCCCTTCATCTATAATTTAAAAAACATTTTTTATTAATAAAATTAGTAAAATCCTAATAGTTTTTATATAACATTTGGTTCAAACTCGATGTGTTATGAACCAAATATTTCAGACTTTGGGTGTTTGTTTCTATCAATACTTGTGCAAGAATTCCCCCCGATCTCGGTCCAAATCATCTTGTAATGTAAATGTGTGTTGTGTGTTGGACTGAAACTGTTAGTCCAAGTCCAACAATTACTTTTAATTTATTTTGATTTCGATAAAGGAAATCGTTCTAACTAGACATACCATTCCGTAAAATAAAAATTAGCAAATCACTCCATATGTTATATTAACCCTATGTGAAACCCATTTTCATTAGAAAATAAGAGTGTTTTTTATATTTTTCACTTTTACTAACATACTAATTTAACGTTTTATCTTTTTCATACAATTTAAAAGGTATATGTTATTTTACCAAAAGATCACATAGTTCCTTCTATCACTTTAACAAGAAATGGATATTGTACATGTATTTTAGTAACAAATTGGTGTGCTTTTCATATTATTCTTAAAAATAATGAGATTTTTAGCATTTTCAAACTCACACATAATAATATATTATAATAAATCTTAAATAAAACTATCTTTAACCATAAATTAGAGAGTAACACCATGAGGTTTTTATTTGAATAATATTTATTTGACAAAATAATTCCAAATTAGTATTGAATAATATTTATTTGACAAAATAATATTTATTTGACGTCTTCTAATTAGAAGACGTCAATGGCAGTTCACAAAAGAATGGCAGTGACATCTTGATAACATTTCGGGCCAATCATGATATTAATCATTGCCACCAAATTGTTCGACCCGGCCGGTTCGACCGCTTTGAAACCCAACCCAACCTGGCCGGTTCGACCGCTTTGACCCGGAACCGGTTCTTAAAACGAGCCGGTAAGACCCACAAAATCGTTTTTGGCTCAAAACCGGTCAATTTGGCACAAAACCGTTCGACCCACCGGTCGGACCGGTGACCCAGCAAAACAGGTCCCGGGTCAATCGAACCGTTCGGTTTTTACAGATTTCAAAATTCAAGCTTAAAACTTAATTTTTTCTCCAAAATTATTAGAGTTCTTTTAAGTTATTTTTTTCAAAATTGTTGGCTTTATTATACAATGATAAATCAATTATGTCATTTGAAATGTATATATATATATATATGATGTTTTGTTCCATGAATTCGAAAATTATATCACTTGAATATAATATTACTTGTTTACTAAAAAAATTTCAATTTTTTTCATCATTTTGCCATATATATATGTACTAAAAATAATTTTGAATATAGGAAAATATCTATTTTTATGTTTAAAATTTTATAATAAATTTTATTATTTTATTTAATGTTTATTGCATAATTATGACATCATTGGTTCGACCGGTGTTGACCCGACGGTTGAACCAGTGACCCGGTCAATTTTCGGTTCGATGACCGGGTTGGGTTTCAAAACATTGCCACCAATCTTAACCATTTGCCACCAATATTTTAATTATTAATGATTAATGAAGACAATATTATTATTATTATTTTATTTTTAATTTACTTATATGTAGTTGCAGAGCGATTTAATTGTGTAAAAAAATACACTTTCTTTCCTTTGTTTTTTCAGGTTGAAGTATAATATTTTGATACGAGCAGCGGAATGGATATTTGAAAAGCTATCGTCTCAGCCCAAATCATAATTCGTAATAAGTTAAATATATAATAATTTATTATTGAAATCTCGAGAATAGTACAAATACTGCTATGATTTTGTCAGTGTAAGTAGTGATGATGAACCACCTAATAATAATTATTAAGTATGTTACCCGGTAATATATTACAAACGAATCAAATAGCGATTTGAAATTGAGTATTCTTGTAGTATATTACAAATCGAATCCAATATGTGAAGTAGTTCTTGTAATTAAAATTGATTAACCTTTTCAATCATCGAATTGAATATGTGATAAATGGAATGAGAATAAAGATTTGAGTGATAAAAAAGAGAAAAGGAGAAATGGTTACAACATTTTAATTTCATCTTAATTGAATTATATTTTACAGATGTAAAATAAAATTCCAAGATAAATGAATAACCCATCATCCATTCTTTTCTTTTAATAGTAAGAATTGACAAAAATATCACTGATCAATTATTTCTTTCTTTTCAATACAAATGCCAAATTCATGTGAACAAATTTTGATTTTATATAAAATATAAAAGTATTTAAATTAAAATTATTAAATTAATAAAGCTAAAAGAAAATAAAGCTTTTATAAGTGAAGCAAGAAATAGAGTTATTTTTCACTTTTCTTAAAGGGGGTCCCAATGACTTTTGCTGTCCTGCAGTTCCCAACAATGGTAATCTCCTACTAAGCACTTTGACCGTTAAGAGTAGGGAACCTGTTCCCTGTCTTTGTTTCTATCTCATCGTATCCCATTCTCTTCTGCGAGATTTGAGTCAATACCTCGGTGTAGGTCCGGGATAATCCTTTGCTCCATAGCCTTGGGGCTATTTCCAACTAGCCAATTAAGAATTCTCAGATGTACTATTTCTAGAAAAAAAAACCATTTCTTGGTGTCAAATATAGGATATATGGTAGAAAAATGGAAGATCTATTCTCTTTTTTTTTCCAAAAAATCATCTTGGAGATTGTGTAATGCTTACTCTGAAAGGGTGTTTGGCTAAGCTGGTGGGTGTCGAATCCAACAAAAATAAAATCCTACTTCAAAAAGATTTGTAATCAGTGATAAGCAGGGTCGATCCACAGGGAATAGTGTAAAATTTAATTCCTAAAATTACTAATATGATAAAGGGGGGATTTTGAGATTTTTAACTAAAAACGAAATTTAAAAACGAAATTAAAGATGCAAATTCAAATAAAGTGAATAAAGCAAATAAAGTAAAATTCGGTTTTTATATGATGAGAAAATTCTAGTCTTCGGATTATCTTGGTATTGATTCTACGATTTGATCATTGATGCAATAATAATTCAACGTTAATGGATAAATTGGCTATAGTTACTAACAAGCTCTAGCAACCTAGTTTTTCCTTAAGTCATCGATAATCAAAACAAGCTCTTTGATTACTTCTCTTACCGACTAGACAACCCTAAACAAGCTCTTAAGATTTAGCCTAGCGATAGCATTCACGAATAAGAAAAACACCAATTCTAGCCAACAAACGCACAAGCTCGGTTTATTTAGACTAGGTTACTAATTCTCATAACGACTAATCGAAGACTTGTCCGTAATCAACGTTGTTAACTGCTACAAAAATTAGGGTTTACCAAACAATTACGGATTTGGGCCCTAAATAGCTTAATACGATTTCAACGATTAAATAGTTGATCAAGTTATCTAACCAATTGAAATATATTGTCAACAAAGATCAGAGAAAAAGCAAATACCCAATTAACGAAGAAATTAAGTACAATTCGATCTCACAAATAATTAGAATCAAACCTTGATGAATCCTCGACTAGAAATTTGAGTTTAGCAACTCATAATCGGATGTATGCACAAATCAATAAAAATCGAAAACTTCATTGCCAAGGAAAAACGTGAACTTGAATTAAGAATAAAGCAAAAGGTGTCTTGTGGGATAAAATCCCACATACTTATAAACATAAAGGAATCCTAATCCAAAAATGTAACTAATTAGGATTCTAACAAACTTAACAAACTAAATAAAATCTAATCTCCAAGATATGGAAATAAAATCAAAAGCATAATAAGGGAATAAATCCCATTAGTTGAGGAAAGAGAAAGTATCAAAACAGAATCTGAAATTCAGCACATAAGATCTTCAAAAACGTCCAGCTGTTCCGTCCTGGGCCGAAGCCTTTATGGCATTAACCGTGGGCACGCTTATATCTTCAGAATGTTCGGCAGCCAGATTTTTGTCATCAATCGGTTTTTCTTCATTTTTCTTCCTTTTTCACAACAATTAACCCCTTCTTCATTCTTTCCTTGCATTATCACCTATTAATCCAATATCAAAATAATTCCACCAAATATCAGGCTCAAATATGCCAAATATCCTAATAATGATCATGTAAAGTATGTACAAAGTACGACCTAACATAAGCTTATTTCAAAAATCTTATAAGTTCTTACACCTTATAAGATGTTTTAAGAGCTTATAAGATATTTGGTTTTATTTAAAAAATAAGCTCTTAAGTGTTTGGATAAAATAAATTTATAAATCAAAAGATGTTTTCAAATGTTATAAGAGAGAATTTGTGTAATAATAAAAATAAAAAAAATTCGGAGAAGGATATTGTTAGAAAGAAGAAAATTAACTAGGGTTTTTATATCTTTTAAGAATATAAACAACATCACAATTCTAAGATTTTGAAATAAGTTGGGTTTGGCTAACTTATTTCTTATTAAGCTTATAAGACACAAACATGATGATCTTATTTTTGGGTCTTATAAGATATTATTAAAGAAAAATATCCAAACACTTTTATAAAGCTTATAAGCTCTCAAACATCTTATAAGATAATTAAAAGAGCTTATAAGCTTAGCCAATCACCCTCTAAATGTACATCTAGAAAATTTCAATGGAGACGTCTGTATTGGTGACGTCTTCTATTCTGAAAATTTTAAAAAATAATAGTAAATGTGAAAACGTCAACTTAGTTGTCTTCTTGTCTTAGTTGCGCAATTTTTTCTAAAATACACTAATTTGGTAATATTTTGATTAATAAATATTATTTAAATAAAAACCCCGTAACACCATGCCACTAGAAAAAATAGTAATGATAATAATATCAAAGTTGTTGCAATCTGAATATTTAGTAATAAGATTATTTGTTTTATAATAGCAATTGAATAAAAGCTGTAAGTTTGTAACCCATGACAATTTGTTTTTGGTTTCAAAAGAAACTTTTAAAAAAACACAAATTTCATTTTCAAGTATTTGAATTATAAAATATTAAACAAATATAATACATTAAATTCTCATTCAAATTTATATTTTTTCAACTCAAGTTTTTCAATCCTTTATATATATAATTACCTATCAATCATTTTTACATTATTTTTCCAGAAATCAAACTCAATTTTTATAACTAATTTTTCGGGATGAGAATTTCTATTCCAAATATTGTTCCATTTTCTGTTCGAGATATATAGGTATTGTTTAGTTTTGTTTTGGTTGGTTATTTTGGTGAGAATTTTTGGTGAGCAATTTTTGGTTGGTTATTTTGGTGAGAATTTTTGGTGAGCAATTTTTGGGGACACGTGCATTATTGGTGAGATAGTGTTTGGTTTAATTTGGAAATTGGTTTTTGATTGGTTTTTTGGTGAGATAGTGTTTGGTTTTGTTTTGAGAGGGAACATAAGTTACTGTAGTCAGTCAAATCATGACAGTATTTGTCTGGTTAGTGATTAAATAATATTAAAAGTTATATTATAATATTAATTTGTAATAATTATATTATACATGAATATTTATTTGTGTAAGTTACAATTTAAAATAAATAAATATATTATCAAATATTTACATAAATGACTTAAGTTAAAATATACTACTAAATATAAATAATTTAAGTCCAAATATGTTATTAAATAAGACGTTATTATTTAATAAGAATAAATTTAAATAAATGAGACATCAAATAAATATGACGAGCATTTGTGTTGTTCATCGTACAATTTCATATAAATGAACGGGACACTAACAAATTCCATGTGGTCAATTCTGTGATCTAGCATTACTAGATTCACATGTATTTGATGATTCACTATCACGTTGCTCATGGAACAATCATTCCCCTAAATTATTGTTGAAATTAATATTGTTAAAACTAATTGAGGCAGTGAATGATCCATTGTACGAGCTTTGGCCAAATAAATTTGACGGTTGTGCAAAATTTTCTTGAGTCAAGGAATGTTGCGTTGAAATTTCATCGGATATGACAACAACATTTGGCGCATCAGATATAGGCTGACTTTTAAATATAATTGACATTAATAGAGTCTGACAATGACAACTTATAGTAAATTTAGTTTTTAAATTTTGAACCAGATTTTTTGAGTTTTTCCTAACTCAAATTGTACAAACTAAACACAATTTGATCAAATATTTGGCCAAAACAAACCGAAAACGAATCCAAACATAGTAATGTATAAACTAAAATAATGTAAAATAGTGATTATGAGTATCTATGTGAGATTATTTTAAACTAATATGCCTTATCTTTGATACTATAATCATATTTATTATATATTTTTTATATATATATGTGAAAATCAAATTAAAATATAAATATGTTGAAGAAGACTATTCCAAAATAAATTAGAAAAAATATTGAAAAAGACCATTTGATAACAACAGTAAAATATATATATCATACTAAATGAAAAATATTATTCCAAAACAAAATAAAAAAGGAAATGATATATATGGGGCTTAAAATAATTTAAAAGTTTGAATGATCCTTTACAAAATCAGAAAAGTAGGCTGCTTTAAAGTTCAAAATAGAACCAGAATTTTGGACCAAAAATTTCCTGTTGTTTTTTGGTCCAAATTGTAATGACCAAATGATATTTGGTCAAAATTTTGGGCCAAAATAGGCCCAAAATAAAACCAAACATTGCCATAGATGTTTAACACATGTCAAAAATATTTAAATATGTTAAACATATCTTACTAAGTTAATGCATGAATTACACGTGTCAAGCACCTACATATCTAAAATAGTCAGTACTAATTTAATGTATTTTGCGACTTTCAACCAATTTTTAAAAACATAAACAAACATTTACATTCTTACATAATTTTTTATGGAGAATTTTCCAAAGTTAAAACTAAAAAACATAAACAAATATATCCAAATGATGGGCTTTCCCAGAAGTGGAAACCCAATTGAACCCCATGGCCCAATCTAGCAAGTAGATCGGCCCTTTTGTTCCCTTCTCTTTTTGTATGTTGCTTAAAACATCTTTTCCTAAGTAACATGTTACAGTCAAGAACAATATTTTCAAGAAGATGATTATCGATATCACCATTTTTAACGAGTCTTCAAACAGCTTTCGAATCCACTTCGACAATGATTTGTGGCATACTTTTGTAATTCTTCTTATAACAATTATTATATATATATATATATATATCAATTGCTGAGGCTAATTTGATATGGTTTAAACTTTAATTCATTTACGAAATAAATCTACAGAAAAAACAATCCAATAATTGATGTAAACATAAAACACCCCCTGGATTATTGTCCAGGATGCTACACTTCTCCTGAGCCCAACCTCTATTTCCATCCACAATTGTTTCCAACCAAAAAAAAAAAAAAAAAAAAAAACACCATTTTAATCATTTCCCAGGATCTGCATGAGCTTCTGTTTTTCCCATGAACAATTCAGAAAACGTAGGCAGCTTCATTACACCTTTATACGACATAGGAATTGTAATATTCCCAATAACAGGAAGATCAACAATCATCCTTAATTCAATCAAATAATCTATATCCCAATCTGTCGCAATATCTTTCGCCAAACTCACCACCGCACTATGCGCCACCTTAACCGTCACTTGGAGCATCGTATTATCACTAGCCTTGAGCGATCCAGGGTCAGGTATAGAACCCGTGGCGATCACATTCTCCATGCTCTTCATCGTGTAATCGATTTCTCCTACCGGAATGGGAACAACATATGGATTCGAAACAGAAACCATTGCGAGGAATGTTATTCCGTCGAGCCCAAAACCCTTGAGATCTACGTCTTTTATCGTCGCCTCTGGCATAGGAATGTTGGCCATTTTTTCAGCCACGAAATTTTTTGCATGCTCTACGATCTCCATTTTAGGGTACTCGTTAAGATCGATTCGAGTCAATAATAGTGTAACAAATGAGAGATGTTTGTAAATATGGGGTGTTTATATATCTATATAATATATATACAAATGGATGGATATGGATAATCCTCTTTGTAAGATTGGTAAATGGTAATCATGGTAATTTGCCAAAAAAAAGGCGATTCATTTTGTGGTAGAGTTTATAATAAGATGACATATCCATCTTGGAGATTTTTCTTTCTTAAGTGAGTATCCATTGGTAATTACTAATCCATTTTGGTGTACAATTTTCGTATTATTATGGTGATCTATATCTATTTTAAAAGTTTAAAGATAATTTACTTGATTTACTTAAGAAATGATTTAAAGTACACATATAGTTTACTTTGTAGTTTAGATTAAATAACCTTATATTTTTATTGAGATCAAAATAACTTTATATTAAGAATGAAATAATATTAATATTGTCACTATCAATGAATTGTAATTAAAAATTAATGCTAGCACTCAATGAATATTAGTTGTTCAATTTATATTAGTATGAGATTATTCACAATCTATGTGTATCTATAATAATCATATTTAACGTAATAAAATATATAATATAAAACAAATATTCTAAAAATATGATTTTTTTGAGATAATTTACATTTTTAAACTTTGGTCAGGACCAAATAAATTTATAATAATGTATTAATATTAGCCTTAATTTATAAAAAATATTATTATTATTATTATTATTATTATTATTATTATTATTATTATTATTATTATTATTATTATTATTATTATTATTATTATTATTATTATTATTATTATTATTATTATTATTATTATTATTATTATTATTATTATTATTATTATTATTATTATTATTATTATTATTATTATTATTATTATTATTATTATTATTATTATTATTATTATTATCGAATGAATGTAGATGAACTTGTAAACAAGCTTGTTCAATGCATATTAAAACAAATATCTACTATATTATAGCAAGGATGCCTTTGACTTTTTTATTGACCAAATGAAATAGAATTTTCTCAGAATTTTAAGTTTTTTAATTTCAAAGAAAAAATCTCGTTGGTTCGAGATTGGTTGGTTCCTCAAATATCTCAACTGATTAGATTATCCGTTTTCTATGTTTTCAAATTTCAAAATTAATCTTATAATTAGATTTTAAAATTTAAATACCATAACTTGAGCTACGTCATATCAATTAATTAATCCCTTTCAAGTTTCAAGTTCCATGCTTTTCTTCCGCTACATGATCAGTGGCGGAGCCATGAATTGAAAGTGGGTGGGGCGAAAGTACGATGACGTGGATCGATTTATTTCGGGTCGAGTTGTTTATGTCGGGTCGAGAGTTCGGATATTGAAAATCGCCCAAATACCAAAAAATCAGTTGGATAGAACTTTTCAGCTAATTTTTGCATATGACATCAACAATAAAAAATTTATAGTCGCCTCTCGGATCAAACGAAAAACTTAAGTTCATCAACTCCAACGCATCTTCATTAAATCGAGAACTCATCTCCCCAAAAATATGATCTATTGTTTCATTAAATATCTCAATTCGAAAAAAGTGATTTAATGTAACTGGATTCCCTCGAACACAACCTTTAACTGATCGACGAAAATCATTCATATCATAAATTTCTATGTTTCGTTTCTCATGCTTACAAAACATCTTCACTTTGGTCGTTGGGACTTTTGTAGAATTGTTACTGATCTAGAATTGTTTTGGGTCATTTATTATTTCAAGTAAGACAACAAGAGTATGGTCATACAATTCAAGTAAATTGTAATTTCATGGATCCCTTTCTACACCAACAAGATCCGATTCAATCTCAATCCCTAAGGCTTTTGTAGGAGTTGTAATTTGGATTGAGAAATATTTTTGAAGATAATCTAAGCATTCATAGCTAATGCTGCACAGCTAGGTAAGAATTTGACTAGCAATAAAATTTGAAGTTTAGAATTCAGACAAATTTATTAGAGACTATTATATATTTTTTTCTTTTTATGGTATTTGAATTAACTTCTTTATGTTTTCTTGTGTCTATTGGTTTACTAATTTATCAAGACTTTTAAGTCTATAAGAACCTTCAATATAAATAATATTTTTTATGGGGAATTATATGCAATTAACCCTAAAAAACTTAACGGGTGTTTGAGGATTGAAAGAGAGATTAGGCATAGTTTCTTTGAACATAACGGGGCACCACACAATAAACGAAATAGATACTGCTGATTTCACATATCATAAGGGGTCATATGCAATTTAGCTAAAAAAACGTAAAAAGAAACTTAAACTAAAAACATAAAAAAAATCCCCAAAAATAATACAAAATCTATAAGTATGTAAAAAGATATAGAATTATCCAACAAATCCAATTGTCAGTTATCATGATTATTTTGGGTGGGGCAACAGTTAAAAATTATATAATAATTAAATAAAAATTTAATAAAATATATATAAATTATTATTTTTTTATTTTTTTGGGTGGGGCGGCGGCCCACCCGCGCCCCACCCTGTCTCCGCCTTTGTACATGATCTCTCTTCTTCCTCACATGAACATGTGGAGGAAGAACTCAAAAAGTTTTTATAATTTATCTTGCTTTGATATTTTTCTTTCTTTTTCTATTTTTTATTTATACTTTAACTTAAATAAGAACTATTTCATAAAGATAGTTAGCTATATCACGTTCATTTCCTATTTTTGGTGGATGTATGTTACTTTAAATCTTTTTAACCCATCCACAAATTATCAGTGTAGTTGCATTTTTTACTTTCATTTTTTTATTCTTTTCTGTTCTATTTTTTTCTTAATTTTATTTTTTTCTATTTCCAGTATTAGTTTGGTTACTCAAAAGATAATCAATTTTTGTTTTTCATTTTTCATCTTAATATTTTGAGAGTTTTAAATTATCTTAATATTTTTATTTTAGTTTTTTTCTCTTATTTGTTACTATTTTCAGTTTTGCAGTAGTTTGTATCAATTGATAATAATATTTTTTATATTTTTTTTTCTATGTCCAGTATTAGTTTGGTTACTCAAAAGGTAATCAATTTTTTTTTTCATTTTTCATCTTAATATTTTGAGAGTTTTCACTTATTTTATATTTTTATTTTAGTTTTTTTCTCTTATTTGTTACTATTTTCGGTTTTGAGTTTGTGTCAATTGATAATAATATTTTTTATATATACTATTTCTATTTATATATAATAGAGCGATTTGTTAACTCCAAGTTATTATTATTTTTTGGGTTAATGCTAATTTTGAATTCTATCATTGTCAATATATTTTTCTGTTATTTTTGAAATTTCGTGCCATAATACATATATAAGCTCAATTAGTTATGGTTGCATCCTTATACAATCCGAATTACATTTTAATTTTGTGAGTTCTATCATTACAAAATTTTTACAGTTCATTAGTGATCAAATTATATTAGGGATCAAATCCACTTAATCTGTTAGACATGTGGTATTCTTGATATACGCTAATTATTTTATTTTGATGGATAAATACACATTCTACGTGAATATTATATATGTCAAAGTGTATTAAAAGATGTAAAATTGACATACATTTCCGATTATTTTACTATCTAAAAATTATATCTTTTAGAAATGAACTATATTTTTATTTATAATAGAATTTACTTTATACATGATTTCTAACTATTTATTATTTCTATTTCAGGTGCTTTTGAATGTGACGCTTGAAGAGCTGTCTACTAGATATAATTGCAAATTTAAGAAGGGTCTGAGTGGCCTCACCTTGCCAGTGAGTTGTGTTGCTAGAGTTTTTTAATAGAAAGAATTATTGTGTTGTGTTGCTAGAGTTTTTTAATAGAAAGAATTATTCTTTCTTAGATAGGGTATTTATAATGTTCTCTCAGTTCTTTTTGAACTTTAATATACGTTATACTTTTTATGTGTTAGTCTTTTTTTAATATCATTTTTTTTATAATGATATGTCGTGCATAACACGAGGCGCACGCTAGTATTTATTAATGTGAATGACTTACAAGAATATTAATGGTTCAACATCACATATATATAAAATTCTTTTATCTTGATAACTCTTGGATCCGACCAATGTTGGGCCCTACGACCAACATGTCGTCCACATACAATAACAAAATAACGAACGAGTTATCCGTACCAAACCTTTTGCAATACGTGCAATAGTCTGCGTTAAGTCTATTGTATCGAAGATTTATAATGAATGAATCAAATCTCTTATACCAACACCTCGGCGCCTGTTTGAGACCGTATAGAGATTTGTTTAACCTGCAAACCAAGTTCTCTTTGCCTACATCGTCAAAACCTTCTGGTTGGAGCATATAGATTTCTTCTTCAAGATTTTCATGAAGAAATGCAGTTTTCACATCCAACTGCTCCAGGTGTAAGTCGAATGCAGCACACATCTCCAGGACCACCCTGACTGTTGTAAGTCGAACCACCGGGGAAAATATCTCATTGAAGTCTATACCCTCTTTCTGAGCATATCCTTTCACCACCAGTCTAGCACGATATCGTTCCACTTGGTCATTGCCATCACGCTTGATCTTATAGACCCATTTATTTCCAATGGTTTTCCTTCCTCGTGGTAACTGAACAAGTTCCCATGTTCGGTTTTTATGTAAAGCTTCAATCTCTTCTTGCATTGCTGTCCTCCATAGAGCCGCGTCTTGGCTTCTGGAAGCTTCTTGGAAAGTTGTTGGCTCTCCATCCTCCGTTAAAAGACAGTATGCTACATTGCTCTCAGTAATGTATTCTGAGAGCCAGCCCGGTACTCGTCTTTCTCTAGTTGACCGACGGACTTCCATAGCCTCACCTCCGATTGGATCTTCTTCGTGATCTGATTCTGCTTCCGAGAAATCTGTATCATGATCTTCTGGACTATTTTCCACCATTATCGTCGTAGTCTCTGAACTTTCTTTCCCAGTACTATCATTTCTTACCAATTGCAGTTTACCTTATGCAAATATAACATCTCCGCTGATGACAACCTTGTGGTTTGTGGAATCGCACAAGCGATACCCCTTTACACCATCAGCATAACCCAAGAATACACACTCTCTGGATTTTTGATCCAATTTTGTGACTTCTTGTGAATTGTACATTACGTACACAGGACTTCCAAATGTATGTAACCGAGAATAATCAGCTGGCTTCCCCATCCACATCTCCATCGGCGTCTTCAGATCAATCGACGTTGACGGGGATCGATTGATCACATAACAGACAGTTCTGACCGCTTCCGCCCAAAATGGTTTATCTAGGCCTGCAGTCTTTAGCATCGCTCTCGTTCGTTCCAACAGCGTTCTATTCATCCGCTCTGCCACTCCATTTTGTTGTGGAGTGTATGCCGTGGTTAACTGTCGTTTGATACCTTCTTGTTGACAGAACTTTTCAAACTCATGACTGGTATATTCTCCTCCATTATCTGTTCTTAGGCACTTGATCTTTTTCCCAGATTTAAGTTCCACCCGCGCTTTGAAAACTTTGAAGATCTCAAACACGTTTGCTTTCTTCTTGATTGGATACACCCAACATCTCCTCGAGAAATCGTTAATGAAAGAGACAAAATACTTTGCTCCTCCAACGGATAAAACTGGTGATTGCCAAACATCTGAATGAATCAGATCCAAGATGCAACTGCTCCTATTGATAGATCGTCCAAACGAAACCCTATGCTGCTTACTTGTAACACAATGCTCACAAAGTGGTAAAATTACCTTTGTAAGCCCTGGGAGTAACTTTTGATCAGAGAGAACCTTGAGACCTTTCTCCGACATATGGCCTAGTTTCTTGTGCCATAACATTGTCATCTCTTCTGTCGAACTGGCCGATGCAATCGACGCATTAGCTCCCTGCTCCGTGTCACCTTTAAGCATGTATAAATTCGATGTGATCTTTTCTGCCCTCAAAACAACAAGCGCGCCTTTGATAATCTTCATGACTCCATTTTCAATGTGAGTCACACACCCAAGATCATCAAGTTGTCCAACAGACAACAAGTTCTTTTTCAATCCCTCTACATGCCGAACTCCTTGAATAGTGCGAATTGTACCATCAAACATCTTTATTTTGATAGTACCAATGCCAGCGATCTTAAGGCATGATTGTTTCCCATGTACACCTGTCCCCCACGAACCGGTTCATAATTTTGAAACCATTCTCTACGGGACGTCATGTGCCATGTTGCACCGGAATCGATCAGCAATACATCATCAAACTTCGCTCTGCCATCTGCAGATATTGATGCCTCGCTACATAGTATATCGCCATCACTCAAATTTTCTGCTACACTAGCCTGAGCATTAGATGACTCAGGGCCCTTTCCTTTGAAAATTTCCTTCTTCTTGGGATTCGTACACTCACTTTTGTAGTGCCCCTTTATACCACAATTGTAACATTTAATGTGCTTCTTACCCAGTGTCTGGGACTTGCCACGACTATGGCTCCCACTTGACCCACGCTCCATAGATCTTCCTCTTGCCATCGACAAAGCTTCTGCCTGCTGAGAATTCGCCAATCTGTTTTTCTTGTTCTTGCGCCTATTTTCCTCTTTCAGAATCGCGGCCGCAAGATCATCGAAGACTGGACAATCTGTGGTAGAATTTCCTGCCAGGTTGATGATAAGTTGATCATATTAATCAGGTAAGCTTTGGAGTAAAAGCTCCCCACGTTCACTTGCATCTATTTTATGACCCATTGAAGTGAGTTGTGAAAATAGTGTATTTAGAACATTGATATGTTCAGTTACCGACGTGGTTTTCGCCATCCGTAAGGTGTAAAGTCTCCGCTTCAAGAATATTTTTGTGTGTAGCGATTTGGCTTCATAGAGTTTCGTCAGCGTATCCCAAATTTCTTTGGCTGACTTCTTTTCCGCAATGCTGGACAGAACTCCATCTGCCAACGCCAAATGTAAATTGGCCACAACATTACCATCAATCTCTTCCCACTTTTTATCGTCAGTGATATCCGCCGGCCTATCCTCAATTGCCATAAGACAATTATCCTTTCGTAATACTGCCTTTATTTTCATTTTCCACAATGAAAAATTATTTCCATTGAATTTCTCAATATCAAATTTCGCCGTCATTTTTAAAACAACCGTTTCACCTCGAACCGTAGTATACAAAATATAGTACCGTATAAATAATACTTTCCCCGAGTAAGCTCATTGGACAGAACTTCCCGATAGTATTTAATTTATACTATTAAAATTATGTATACACCAACGAAAACTTTCTTGTGAACGGTACTCCAACCTAGTGGCTCTGATACCACTGTTAGGCGGTACGCGCTGCGGAAGCGTTGGATTATGACGTTATTTGAATTGAGACAACAATAAAATATAGAAAATAAGGGACACAAAATTTAACGGGGTTCACCCAATTTAGGCTACGTCCACGGGACAAGGCTATGATAATATCAATCTGAAAGGAATTACAAACGTCTTTACTAATCACAAGAGCGGAATAATTTTACCCGTCTCGAACTAGAAAGAACACTCTCACACTCTCTTTTATAACAAACAAAAGGAGAAAAAAGTTTATAGGGAAGAAGAGAAATGTTTTCGGGATGGTTTTCGAACAATGGACGAAGCTCTATTTATAGGAGAGTTTCGCCCGGAAATATGTCATGCATGACATCATTTCAACCTACATTTTTGACAAAAAAATATCATGCTTGCTCAAATTTCAAGCATGATATTTGAATTATGCTTGTTCAAGGTTTGAAGCTTTGATATTTGACATTGCATGCCATTTTTGAAAATGTTGCATGATATATTTGACACAGTTTACCCAAATTAATGGTGGCATGCATATAAACATAGTAAACTATTTATAGTAAGCATTCTGCCATCTTACATATACCAATATTTTGACTTGTGGAGTATGTTATTAACCTAATTATCATACCGTTTAATTACAACAATTACGGTTGAACAATTTATATATTCATTTCAATTACAGATTATTGTCGTATGGTTACGTTAGTGATCGAATACATTTCGTTGGGTCATTATTTTATTTGGAAATACATATGATTTTAGTCATTACGATAAATTGAAAAAAGAAACGTCACTTTTTGTTATTTCATTAGCCGTACCATTTCATATGCCCCTATTTTAGAGTTGGTACAAATATGAAATGTATCAACCTATTGTTATCACGGTTATTATGCACGTATGAGGGGTTATGACGGGTGATGCTATAGTAGGGGTGGCAAAATGGTTCCGGAACCATGGTCCAACCCAACCCAATTAGTTTTGGGTTTGGATGGATCTTAAAAAATACATTATGGTTCCAATTGGTTTTTGCATTTATTGGGTTTTTAAGATTTTTGGTTCCATGTGGTTTTTGATTGGGTCCAAATTGGTTCCATAATGGGCCTAATTTGGTTCCTTAATTGGATCCAATTAAAAAAAAAGAAAAATAATTCTCCATTTTTTTTAAGTCGATTTTCTTTTCAACCTAGGCCGAGCCTCTACTCCAAGTCTCCAACTCCTCACCTTCCCGGCGAACACCACCACCGTCCGACGCCAACCACCACCTTTGCTCCGCCGCTGGTACTTCTACCAGTCTTTGCTTTTCTCGTACAGTGTTTAGGGCTTTCTTTGCTTTTGGGGATTTTAATTGACATTTTTTATTGCTCTTTTATAAATTCAGTATTCTTGATTGTTTATGTAAATTGTTATTTTTCTTCTGTCTGATTCACAAGAATTGAGAAAGCTTTTATTTTCTACTTCAATTTGTCTATTTACTTTAAATATTCATCTTTATCAGTATTATTTATTATTATTTCTCAGATTTTGTCACTTTCTTTATAGAAATCGGTTATGTATTCATCTTTATCAATATTATTTATCATTATTATTTATCAGATTTTGTCACCTTTTTTTTATATAGAAATTGGAGAATATTTGATGTTGCATGCTTTTGTAAATTGGTGCACATATATTTCCAATTTAAATTATAAAAAAAATACATTGAAAAGTCAATATAAAAAATAAAAAAAACTATTAAAAATTTAAATTATCCTTAAATATAAAAATATAATGTATCACTAATTAAAAATTACATTTAAAAGAGATTAGTGATTAGTATAATAAGTATAAGCATTATGTTGGATCCATAAGTCACCAACCACCTATTTTGGGTCCATTATGGATCTATAATGGTTCTTTGTATGAGAACCATTTGGAACCAATAAAAACCAATAAGGATCCAATTTATATTGAAAACACATTTTGGTTTCTTGTTGGTTCCAACTTATCTTGTTTGCAAACCCAATTGGACCCAACCCAAATCCGATCCGATCCACCCATTTGCCACCCCTATGCTATAGGGTCATTAATAGATATCCCAAACTATAATGATTGTCAATTACAAGTTTAATCACACAAAAGATATAGGGGTGAAAATAGCTATCTTAAAATCATTTGGTAATCATTATATATCAAACTAAGTATAAAAACATGGTGTATACTATTATGGGCATTAATTTGTATTGGTTAAACGCATAATTAACCTACACGTCATTACAAAAAACCCAAAAATAACCTAATCTACTATTTTGAAAAACAATACTCCAAGACAATATATTGTGATTATTTTTCCTATCAAGAAACAAATAGGTAATCACTAAACGTAACTTTCAAACGCGTATAAAAATTTCATATTAACAAAATTTAGTTTAAACCCTATGCTCATTTTATTATTGAATATCAATAAATCATTAGGTTTAAAATCGACTAGTTATAATGTTGGACGGATTACCTATGGTTCAAAGTTAATGGATCACACTCATGTCAGCACTGTGGTTTAACGAATGAAATAAATAGTTTTTAGGTGTAATCAACTATTAAACCCCATGGATTAAACAATAAATATTATTTCACTATATTATACCAATTAAGTTATTTCAATGACAACATAAGGGCGACAAGACTACGTATTTTGCTATGGATATTACTACGTTCAGATAATTGGTTACGAATTTTTAATAACGTCTGAACAAATTGTTAGCATATTAAATCAAAGCTACACATTCAAAGGTGTTCAAAACAATATGAACACGTTAAAGCGGAAGCGAATATAGATCGAGTTACCTCCGGCCATTGTTACGATTTTCCGGCTAGTTTAAACTTCAACTCCGGCGAATATTTCAAGGCTCTTCTAAGCTCTCAAACTCACCCTTAGATGGTGTTGGTTTATGAATGTAAGTTATGAGCTTAGGGACCCCAAATGGTGTTGTATTTATAGCCTCATTAACCATCATTATGAGCACTAATCATAATCCCACTAATCATCAATAGTGGCCACTAACCATCAATAGTGGGCACTAACCATCAATAGTGAGCACTAACCATCAATAATGGGCAAACCACAATCCCATTAACCATCAATAGTGGACAAACTATAATCCCACTATTGTAGGTAATTATATGATTGTAGTCCCTAATTTTGGTCTAAAGTTTTTGTCATGGACCACAATAATGTGGAAATATTAGAAATATTCTAACATTCTCCCACTTGGTCCATATAACAAAGCACTCAACATAAGAAAACAAAATATATGAATCATGGCGATAGGTTCTCTGTGAACGAGTATTATCTTCCATGTATTACTATATATTAAGTCTCTCTACCAACAACCCTTAATCTTTAAGCCATATGCTTATTGTAGGTCCACACAAATGATATCTCTCAATAAATTAAATGAATGTGCACAACTATATGAGAAAACATCAACTGAATAAGAGTTTACTGAAAATAATGTATCTTACATTGTAAGATTACATCATGGAACCAAGTCCCATGCTTTCTACATGATCCTTAAATTTCTTTAGTGGCATGCCTTTAGTCAAAGGATCGGCAATCATCAAATCAGTGCTAATGTGTTGGATGACCACTTTACCATCTTTAACACGTTCTCTTATGGCTAGATACTTAATGTCGATGTGTTTGCTTCGACTTCCACTTTTGTTATTCTTAGCCATAAAAACAGCAGCTGAATTGTCACAATACAACTTAAGTGGCTTAGAAATAGAGTCGACAACTTTAAGCCCAGATATAAAACTCTTCAACCAAACACCATGAGATGTAGCTTCAAAACAGGATACAAACTCAGCCTCCATAGTAGAAGTAGCAGTCAATGTCTGCTTAGTGCTTCTCCAAGACACGGCTCCACCAGCTAGCATGAAAACATATCCTGAAGTGGATTTTCTTGAATCCATGCAGCCAGCGAAGTCAGCGTCAGAGTAGCCAACCACCTCTAATTCACTAGTCCGTCTAAACATAAGCAAGTCCTTTGTTCCTTGAAGGTATCTCATAACCTTCTTTGCAGCTTTCCAGTGATCGATCCCTGGATTACTCTGATATCTCCCTAATACTCCAATCGCATATGCAATATCGGGTCTGGTGCAGACCTGAGCATACATAATGCTACCAACAGCTGAAGCATATGGAATATTTTTCATTTGTTCCCTTTCAATGTCATTCCTGGGGCATTGGTCCAAACAGAACCGATCACCCTTCACAATTGGTGCTACACTTGGTGAACAATCTTTCATTCTAAATCTTTCAAGTACTTTGTTGATATAGGCCTCTTGAGACAATCCCAAAATGCCTCTAGATCTATCTCTGTGGATCTTAATGCCAATGACATAAGATGCCTCTCCCATATCTTTCATATCAAAGTTACTTGAAAGGAATTGTTTCACTTCACGTAGAAACCCTTTATCATTGGTTGCAAGCAAAATATCATCCACATACAACACAAGAAAACAAACTTTGCTCCCACTGACCTTAAGATATATACATTGATCCATGATATTTTCTTCGAAACCAAATGAAGTAATTATTTCATGGAACTTCTTATACCACTGGCGGGAGGCTTGTTTTAACCCGTATATGGATTTGTTCAACTTACAAACAAAATGTTCATCATCCTTAGAGGAGAATCCTTCAGATTGTTTCATATAAACCTCTTCCTCTAAGTCACCATTGAGAAATGCTGTTTTCACATCCATTTGATGTAACTCAAAATCAAAGTGAGCTACTAAAGCCATAATTGTGCGAAGAGAATCTTTCTTTGACACAGGAGAAAATGTATCTGTGTAATCGATTCCCTCTCTTTGAGTAAACCCTTTTGCCACAAGTCTTGCTTTATGTCTCTCGATATTGCCTTGTGAGTCTTTCTTCGTTTTAAAGACCCATTTGCGTCCAATGGCTTTTACACCATCAGGCAACTCGACGAGATCCCAGACTTTATTAATTGACATAGAGTTCATTTCCTCAATCATGGCCTTATGCCATAAGTTAGATTCTTTAGAACTTACAGCTTGTGAAAACGTTTCAGGATCATTCTCGGCTCCAATATTGTAGTCCGATTCTTGCAAATACACTTCATAATAGCTAGGTATTGCCGATCTTCTTGCTCTGGTAGACCTTCTTAATGTTGTTTCATCATTTTCTTGAGCGACTTGTTGTTCAACCGGTTGCTCAATTGGTTGATCAACATTGTCTTGATTAACAACTTGATCTAATGGATCAGCATTAACTTGTGGAATTTCAACGACTGGTTGTCTTACACTCGTTTGAGCCTGAGGAGTGTGTATGATAATCAGTCTATCACTTGAAGTAGAAGGTTGAGCTTCATTGTGATCCAACGCAGAGACTGAATCATGCAGTTGGTCACTCCCACTAATCAAGTCATCCTCAAGAAATTTCGCATTTCTTGATTCCACAATCCTAGTACTGTGAGATGGACAATAAAATCTATAACCCTTAGACTTTTCGGTATATCCAATGAAATACCCACTGATAGTCCTAAGATCTAGTTTCTTTTCTTGTGGATTATAAATTCTCACTTCAGACGGGCATCCCCAAACGCGTATATGTCGCAAACTGGGTTTCCAACCTTTGAATAACTCAAAAGGTGTCTTTAAGACAGCCTTGGTTGGAACTCGGTTTAATATATACACAGCCGTCTTTAGTGCTTCAGTCCACAAGAATTGAGGAAGTTTTCGATTACTCCTCATACTTCTCACCATGTCCATTAAAGTTCGGTTTCTTCTTTCTGATACACCATTCTGGTCCGGAGTACCAGGCATAGTGTATTGGGCAACAATCCCATGTTCTTGAAGAAACTTTGCAAATGGCCCAGGTGCTTGTCCATTTTCAGTGTATCTACCATAATACTCGCCACCCCTATCTGATCTCACTATTTTAATGTGCTTACCACATTGATTCTCTACTTCAGTCTTAAACAATTTAAAGGCATCTAAAGTTTCGTCCTTAGAACGAAGTAAATAGAGATACATATATCGTGAGAAATCATCAATAAAGGTGATAAAGTATTTTGGACTACTTGCGTCCATATCAGGACAACAAATATCTGTATGTATGATTTCTAACAACCCAGTACTTCTCTTTGCATCCTTTTTAGACTTGTTAGTTTGCTTTCCTTTAATGCAATCTATACAAGTCTCAAAATCAGTAAAATCAAGAGTACTAAGTACTCCTTCATCCACCAACCGTTTGATTCTCAAAATGGAGATATGTCCCAATCTCCGAAGCCATAATAGAGAAGAACTTTCGTTCACAATACTACGTTTCAATCCAGCAGTTATATTCAAGGAGTTATGAGCATCGTTATTTTGCAATGTAATTGAATAAAGACCATCAGACAATGTACCACAACCAACAATTCCGGATTTATTGAATAATGTAAAACCATTAACCGAAAATTTAAAGTTAAAACCAAAAGGTACAAGCCTTGAAATTGAAATTAAATTCCTTGAAAAACTAGGAACATAAAAGGTCTTTTCCAAATGCAAAATAAAACCACTACTTAACACCAAATCGCAAGAACCAATAACCTCCACATGTGAGCTCATCCTTCCTCCTGAATGGATGTATTGCTCACTTCCCACTGGCTTCCGTAGGTTTTGCATACCCTGCAAGGTATTTGAGACATGGATTGTAGAACCAGAGTCAATCCACCAAGTATTATGACCAACATTTGTTAAATTTGATTCATAACATACTAACGAAAGTTGAATACCTTTCTTGTCAAGCCAATCTTTGAACTTAGAGCATTCTTTCTTCATGTGTCCTTTCTTTTTGCAAAAGAAACACTTTGACTCTTTCTTAATGTCTGGTTTGACAGAGATCTTGCCTTTGTCTTTGGCACGATCCTTTTTCTTCCTTTCAGAAAAATTCAGATTCACTTTCTCTCCTTCTTCCATAGCCAACCTTCCCTCTTCTTGAACACACATGGTCATAAGTTCATTAATTGACCATTTATCTTTATGTGTGTTATAAGAAATCTTAAAAGGGCCAAATTGGTGTGGCAGAGTGCACAAAATAAAGTGAACCAGAAAGGTTTCTGACATATCAACTTCTAAAATTTTTAATTGAGCCGCAATATCCCTCATGCGCATGATATGATCACGCACACCTCCTATCCCAGTAAGCTTAATGGATGAGAATTTCATGATAAGGGTACTTGCCAAAGTCTTATCCGAAGTGACAAATTGTTCGTCTATTGCTTTCATTAAAAGACGAACATTGTCATATTGCTCAATAGAACCCCTAATCCCAGCAGATACTTTGGTCTTTATGAACATAACGCAGAGGCGATTAGATCGCTCCCACTTTTCATAAAGATCAACCTGATCTGGGGTACTCACCTCAGTGATTGCAGGTGGTTCAGGCTTTCTGATGGCATAGTCAATATCCATCAATCCCAATTGAAGGAGAACTCTTTCCTTCCAGACCTTAAAATTGTCACCTTTGAGTTCGGGAACATCACATTTTACATCAGAGTAACTAACAGGTTGACTAGCTGCAATTAAATTGAATATGCTTATTAAATATTGTTTTGAAGGTTATAACTATATCATGTTTTACCAATGTACAAACATGTTTTTACTAAATGAATCTAGAGACATAAAACTTGCCTGTGGGCTAAAGTTCTAATTCCATTAGATTCATACTATCATGATAAAACTATCAAATTATATTCTTTTTCCTAATACCTGTGGGTTAATTAGGAAATATGATTTGATATTTTATCCCAATTAATCATAAATAAAATTACAAAATTCCTGTGGGTAAATTTCATAATATTACACATGATTAATTACAATTAATGTCTAGTATCCACATGTGATTTCGACATCAAATTTCAAATAATTAGAGATGCTGTGGCTAATCCCTAATTAATAAAATTCAATCACTTGACATTTCACCTTATTTTATATACCCAACATTATGTATATAAAGTGTAGATTTCATTATAAAACAATTCATTACAAAACCCTTTTCTTCGCCTTGATTATGGAATGATCTCATGATAAACATCATGTTTAGTAAAGTGCCCAATATTGCATGAATATAAACTTTCTGTAGAAGATTTCATGCTCCAAGAATTTGTTATGCGAATGGGTGATGTAATAAATGGTGGTGACTATTATGCTCAGAATATTCCATAAATAATTTCTTAAATAAGAACATAAAGGAGCTGTAATAACTGATAACAAGAAATAGGAAATAATACACATGTCATCTCTTATGGACAGGTGCCAAACTATTTCTGTCCTTATATGATTAGCAAGATTCATTATGCTTAAGCCTTTTGCTACCATGCAGTAATACATGCATACAAAATCAATTTTCACCCACTTATTCATCAAGAAAGTCATCACTACATATACATATGTATATACGTGGCCATGTACTAATGTCATACATACAAATTCAACTTTAGCTAAAATTCCCACAAATTTAAACCATATTCTGCTCATAATTTCCAGAAAATTACAGCAAAGTTTGACGTGCGTGTGAGAACAAAATTGGGGAAAATTAATTGAAAAGAAGAATTTACTGAAACTCCATGATTATAGTCATGATTCATTCAACACAATCCAAAATACGGTAACAATTTTTGTAAGCAAGGTAGAGGCGATTACTCGCTCTGATACCAAATGTTAGCATATTAAATCAAAGCTACACATTCAAAGGTGTTCAAAACAATATGAACACGTTAAAGCGGAAGCGAATATAGATCGAGTTACCTCCGGCCATTGTTACGATTTTCCGGCTAGTTTAAACTTCAACTCCGGCGAATATTTCAAGGCTCTTCTAAGCTCTCAAACTCACCCTTAGATGGTGTTGGTTTATGAATGTAAGTTATGAGCTTAGGGACCCCAAATGGTGTTGTATTTATAGTCTCATTAACCATCATTATGAGCACTAATCATAATCCCACTAACCATCAATAGTGGGCACTAACCATCAATAGTGAGCACTAACCATCAATAATGGGCAAACCACAATCCCATTAACCATCAATAGTGGACAAACTATAATCCCACTATTGTAGGTAATTATATGATTGTAGTCCCTAATTTTGGTCTAAAGTTTTTGTCATGGACCACAATAATGTGGAAATATTGGAAATATTCTAACACAAATTAGTTTTTGGTAACCATATACAAGAAAACTCATATTAAGATACCATCATTATATACCTAATAACCAAAATTATTTTTATAATACACGTTACATAATCGTGTTGTATATGTGTGAACGACAATAATTAGGATAAACGTAATTTATAGGATGAATTTTGGGGTACACATCATATAAACTATTATTTGAGTTATCCCATACCTAATACCCCTAATTATTTTCTGAAAATACAACTATTTTATATTATAAATGCATAGAAATGGGTGTTATAATAACTCTATGTCAATATATGCTAATTATGGGTGAACGTAAATGGAAATGTTATTTTGTGTGTAGGGTTCAAGTTCTGTTAGTAATTTTTCCATACTCGTTCATTACCAGATATTTCCTAATATACAAGAAATAGCTTAAATATATGGGTATTGATTATACATTCTTTCCGAGTTAAAATTTGTTAAATTATGTAGTTATTATGGTAAATTGAATAGAACTTTTCATGGTAATACAATTTATTTTGGTTTAGCATTATTAATTGTTTATAATGAACTTACTTAATATCGATAGCCCATATATAAGAATTTGATAAACGACCACATGGGAAAATAGCGTGTAATAATCTACAAAGCCCAATAATCATATTCTTAGGGTTTATGGGCAAAACGTGACAAATTTTGGATGTTACAACCTTTACGTTGACATTAATTTCATACATGATATGGTAAATTTTTAACTCATTTACTAATATTAGGCATATGAAATTATTAAAACATTCGGTTAAATAATTATATCGAAGGCATAGACCAATAATACCCAATATATGTACGCATCAACGACAATAATGGTTTATGTAAATAGGATTTTATAGGCTAAATGATAAGACCATTAATGAAAAGTGACTTTTTCATTTTTTATACGCCATACCATATTGGCAAGGTCGATTTTAGGTTTCACGTAAGAATAAAACAATACGAGATCTGTTTGTCAAAATTGGTGGATATAATTTATCGTACATTGACTAAAGTAAATAATTACCTTACTATCAATGATCGTTTGTTTTTACAAACAAATCTCTATAAATTAGGTCACTATATGTTAACCATACAAATTTAATATTAGGATGATGATAAACTGAGATATCATTAAGTTATACACGGTTTATCATCATCCCTAATATTAAATTTATTCTACAAATGATATTGTCACACCAATTTTGTATCAATTGTAGACGTGTCTACAAGGCATAGTCTAATGCCATTATCATTAGAATGAAAAATACTTATGATATTTATGAACGTATTTCAACGTAGTCTCATCAAAACTATGCCTTAATCCGTGTATACCTACATGGGACTTTTTGGTTAATTTATAAGGTATTTGGTATAGTTATAAATAAGATGTCCCTAAACGGGCGTCAAAATATTACCCAGACATTTTGACCATGATTTTGATAAGACTATGAAGTAAAAATATCACGATATACAAACTCAATGTAAAGATAGTAATGTTGTACATTAATTTTGTGTGATATAATTAGGTCGTACAATCTTATCCAAAGGATACGACATATAGATACTATGTATCCGGCTATGTCATTTACTCTATAAATGAATTATTAATGATATACAATAATAAACGTGATCATAGTTATATTTAATACTTAGTGAAATATTAGGCATAAGTCGTGTTTTCACTTTTACACTTTTAGATATTTGTTTTTTATTGCTGTTGTATGCTGAAGGATATGTATATATAGTTCAGTCTCCGTTAGGATTGGTTTGAGTACTGTACAAACAATTTTCCCCAAATTCAATACACAGCATAATTTTCCATATCTGTTCTTCTTCAATGTATCCTTAGATTTCTTAACATGGTATCCAGAGCATGGTTAATCTCATCATCTTGATTATCATATTCATTTCTCGATCCTTCAATTCTCGATTATCTTCGATCTGTCTACTGAAGAATTGAAGAATAGAGTCCTTTTTGATCCAGAGGTCTTCGATTCGTCGCAGCTCTTCTTTCCTACTGCAGCTGTCTTTCTTCTCCGTCAGGCGATTCTTTGGTTCGATTGTTATCATTCGACATAGGTGATTGTTTTCTTTTACATATCACTTTTATTCGTTATGACGAGTTTGGAATCCTCATCCAAGATTGAGTCAAAACTCTCCCAAAATTACGATATGAATGATCCTTTATATGTGCACCCTTCGGATGTTCCGAATCTCCATTTAGTGCCTCATGAGTTACGTGGATCAGAAAACTACGGAGTATGGTGTAAAGCCATGAAATTGGCTTTGAGTTGCAAGAGCAAAACTGGTTTCATTACGGGAAAATGCAAGAAACCATCTGAGGATTCACCTGATTTTGAACAATGGGAGAAATGTAATGCTTTGGTTCTGTCATGGATATTGAAATGTGTCAGTAAGGACATTTATAATAGACTAGTTTATGCCGAGAATGCAGCAGATGCTTGGCGCGATTTGGAGGAGCAATTTAATAAGGCCAACAAATCAAGAATATTTGCCCTATTTCGGGAAATTCATGCCCACACTCAAGGCACCAATACCATAACCTCCTACTATTCAAGACTTCGACAAATGTGGGAGGAATACGATTCTTTGACGAATCTTCCAAGTTGTGACTGCAAGGCTTCAAAATCAGTGTCCACATATGCTCAGGACCACAAACTCATGCAGTTTTTAACAGGTCTAAATGAGACTTTTGGTCATCTCCGATCACAGATCCTTATGATGGATCCTCTTCCCACACATAAACAAGCATACTCAATGCTTTGTAATGAAGAATCCCAAAGAGGTATTCATCACAACACTACCCCCTTAGATAGCCCTATTACCTTCTACTCAAATAATTCCAAGGGTAATAATTCTGACATCATTTGCGAGCATTGCAACATTCCTGGTCATGCCAAGGAATCTTGCTATAAACTCGTTGGCTATCCACCGAGGGGGAGAGGAAGAGGTAGGAACCGTGGAGGTAGGAATGCAGGGAAAGGGCAATCCAGGGGCTATTCTTCGAATCAGGCTGCTACATCACAAAATGATCAACCTTCTTTGGGTGAAACTGATGCAATGCAGACCACTTCAAAGCCACAACCCACACCTGCATTTACCCCACATCAGTACCAGCAATTAATCAGCATGCTCGAAAGCAAAGGTTCACATTCTGCTGGCAGCCAGGGCCCACCAACATCTAATGCTATAACAGGTAACAGTAAGGCTGCCACAGGTATGTGTTCTACTTTCACTTCCTTAATTGCTAGCACATGTAATTCTGAATGGATAATAGACACAGGTGCTAACCACCACATGTGTTGTGATTTAAATGCTTTGACAACCATCAACTGCAATTCTCCTAAACACATATCTGTTAGACTTCCTACTGGAGATGTTGCCATGGTAAATAAAATTGGAAGCATTGAATTAGGAGACAGTATCATTCTTAAGAATGTTCTATACATCCCTAATTTTCAATTTAATCTTCTTTCTGTTTCCAGGTTCACTAAAGATCATAATTGTTATATCACTTTTTATCCTACATTTTGTTTTTTTCAGGACCTATGGAATGGGAAGATAAAGGGTATTGGTAAAGCCAATAATGGCCTATACACATATCAAGCTCATTTTTTACAATCTGATATTGATCAATTTTTGAGTTGTATTCACAATAAAAATTCTTCATGTATGAATGCCATGCCTATTTCTGATACTTGCTGTAAAGACACTCTTTCTGTAAAATCTGATCTTACCTTAGTCAATAAAGATGATTTTGACAGTCACTGTTATGCTGCACTTGATTCAAAGTTATGGCACTTGAGAATGGGTCACATATCTTTCTCTAGACTAAAAATGTTACCCACAGTAGGGAACTCTCTTGATAATTCTTTAATGCATTGCCCTGTTTGCCCTCTAGCCAAGCAAGCTAGGACTCCTTTTCCTACTAGAACTACTGTCACTTCACAGATTTTTGAGCTTATCCACCTCGATATTTGGGGACCTTATAAGGAACCTACACATGCCAATCATAGATACTTCCTTACTATTGTTGGCGATTACTCCAGAGCTACTTGGACTTTTCTAATGCAATTAAAATCTGATGTCTTGCCTATTATTCAACATTTTTTTACCTATGTGAAAGCTCAATTTAATACTAATATTAAAACCATTAGAACTGATAGGGCATGGGATTTTTTCAAAGCTTCTTGTAATCAATTCTTTCACATAGAAGGGGTAATCCATCAAAGCTCCACACCTTACACTCCTCAACAAAATGGCCTAGTTGAACGTAAGCACAGGCATATTCTTGACATAGCTAGGGCCTTAATGTTCCAATCCCACTGTCCCATTCAATATTGGGGAGAATGTATACAAACTAGTACCTATATAATTAATAGAACCCCCACTCCTATCTTGAAGGGTAAGACACCTTTTGACATTTTACACAATAGGTCCCCTGACATCCTACATTTAAAAGTTTTCGGATGCCTTTGTTATGCTAAGATTATCCCTATAATGGATAAATTTGGACATAGATCTAAGCCATGCATCTTTATGGGGTATGCACCAAATCAAAAAGCATACAAACTGCTTGACATTGCTACTAACATTTTTTTTACCTCTAGAGATGTCATATTTTATGAATCCATCTTTCCTTTTACTATGCTTAATTCTACTTCTGCTGATAACTTGTTTGTTCCAGATACGGCATCTTACAATGATGATTTTGTCCACCCATATCATAATAATTCTCCCTCTATATCTCCTGTTTCTTCTCCTAGAAATGTTGATTCATCAGATCCTCCTAGACCTGTTGATTCATCAGATTCAGAGGTGGTGGCCATCCCTAGACGATCTCAACGAATTACCACTAGACCTGTTTGGTCTAGAGATTTCATTTGCCCTACGTTAGACTCTGCAGAATCCTCACATCATAACACAACAGATTTTCCTGCTGCATCAACAGTGTCATATCGTATCTCATCTTGCCTCTCTTATGAACATTTGCATCCTCGTCACAAGCAGCTCATTTATTCCTTACATACTCATTCTGAGCCCACCAATTTCCATGAAGCTGTTAAAAATCCTCAATGGGTACAAGCTATGAAAGATGAGCTTAAAGCTCTCGAATTAAATAAAACATGGGAAATAGTGGATTTGCCTTCTAACCAAAAAACCATTGGTTGTAAATGGGTATATAAGGTAAAATTACATTCAAATGGCACTCTTGACAGGTACAAGGCAAGACTTGTTGCCAAAGGATATACTCAAAGGGCTGGATTGGATTATCATGAAACGTTTAGTCCTGTGGTGAAGATAGTCACTATAAGAATTGTCCTAGCACTTGCCGCCATGAACAATTGGCCCCTATTCCAACTTGATGTCACAAATGCTTTCTTGCAAGGTGACTTAGCTGAAGAGGTATATATGCGGCTTCCAGAGGGACTTGGCAATCAGGAGGAGTTTTCTTTCTCTCAATCTCTTTCGAATTCAGCTTTTCCTAACACTAAAGCATGTAGATTACTCAAGTCCTTATATGGTTTAAAACAAGCCTCACGGCAATGGAATGCAAAATTTTCTAAAGCATTAATTGATATTGGGTATCTTCAATCCAAGCATGATTATTCTTTATTTGTGAAGCATGATAATGATAAAGTCGTTTTACTCCTTGTATATGTTGATGATATAATTATAACAGGGAATGATTCAAAGATGATTGAAGATTTGAAATTGTATTTGCACACTAAGTTTCACATTAAAGACTTGGGATCATTAAAGTACTTTCTAGGCATTGAGGTTATAAGAAATAAGAATGGCATACATTTGAGCCAAAGAAAGTATATTCTTGACCTTTTAAAAGAAACTGGCATGAGTGCATGCAAACCTTCTCCTACACCTATTGAGCAAAATGTCAAGCTGACAAGTATTGAGTATGATGAAGGGATTCAAAGTGATGTTATTGATCCCTTACTTGATAATGAAAGTGAATATCAAAGGCTAATAGGGAAACTTATATATCTTGGCATGACTAGACCGGACATAGCTTTTTCTGTCCATTTATTGTCTCAATTTATGCATAGGCCTAAGAAATCTCACTGGTTGGCTGCATTAAGAGTTTTGAGATATCTTAAAAGTTCTGTTGGTCTTGGTCTGTTTATGTCAGCTAAAAATTCCATGAACTTAACCACCTATTGTGATGCAGATTGGGCTGCATGCTTGATGACAAGAAGGTCAGTGACGGGATTTTGTGTTAAGCTTGGAGATTCCCTACTGTGCTGGAAGGCGAAGAAACAGAAAACAGTTTCGCGTTCCTCGTGTGAAGCTGAATATAGGTCGATAGCTGCTGCCGCTTGTGAGATAATATGGATTACGGGAGTTCTTAAAGATATTGGAATTGAGGCTGCTGAACCTACAAAGATTTGCAGTGATAGCAAATCAGCTATGAGTATAGCTACTAATCCGGTCTTTCACGAAAGGACAAAGCATATTGAAGTTGATTGCCACATGATACGAGATCTCATTCAAAGCAAAAAGATCTTTTTGGAATATGTGAAGAGCGAGGAGCAACCAGCTGATTTGTTAACTAAAGGATTAAGTGGTGAACAACACAGAAGACTTTTGGGCAAGTTTGGTCTTTTGAATATGTTTATAATAGACAAAACTTGAGGGGGAGTGTGAAATATTAGGCATAAGTCGTGTTTTCACTTTTACACTTTTAGATATTTGTTTTTTATTGCTGTTGTATGCTGAAGGATATGTATATATAGTTCAGTCTCCGTTAGGATTGGTTTGAGTACTGTACAAACAATTTTCCCCAAATTCAATACACAGCATAATTTTCCATATCTGTTCTTCTTCAATGTATCCTTAGATTTCTTAACAATACTCAATGTCGAGAAATCAACGTAACCCATAAGGATAAATTAATAATTTTACATATTCGTGTGAAATGGTTATTTCCATACAACAGAGGCGTGATACAACAATCAGGGAAATGACTATTTAAAGGGTTAAATAGCCCTATAACCAGAACAAAGTAACGTTTAAATAATCTTTGGGTTAGTGAAAAGTCTTTATTTAGGGGACTTTTGGCAGGAATGATATTTGAATAATACACAAATATTATGGTATTAAACGCTAATTCAATTTTGGTTTGGATTATTATATTTCAATGTTAATTCATCGGATAGCCAAACTCAATGAAATATCAATATGGTCAACGAACCACCTCATGCATATTGTAACTATTTATATAATAATTGACCCATTTTTTTGTATCATGTCGATAAAACCCTAATATCACTATCGACCCTAACGTAATTAAATATTACGGCTTATCTACAAAATAAGGGCCATTTATTACGTTAATATATGGCATTAGGGGCGTATGACATATTTAGTCACAACTTCGAATTAAGAAGTGGTAACATACAAGAAATACACCGATAGTTTTATAATCTTCGTTGGATAGACATTGTTTTAATACAATCTGTTACCCTAATTTCGTTTAGAGTCGTAAGATGTGATATGTATCAGCATAATTTTATGCTGATACATAAGGTATAGTCAAAATAGGGCCGTGTATAAAAACAATACACGGTCTAAGCCCTATTTGCCCAGTAATTTTTCAGTCACTCGCCTAATTTCATTATAAATTTCTATGTCTTAGGGTTGTGAGGTATTGACTATGCAACCATAACGTGTATAACAAACATTTTCACGTCTTACTATAATTTGTATATTAGCACGTTAGTGATATGGGATATTAGGGTTTTATCGAATTAACGGTCACAAAATTGGGTATCCAGGAATATTCGTTATAGGGTAAATAACCCTATATGACAAGCCCATTATTGATTGTTAGGAATATTTTGCATATAGTAGAAGTAATTTACTCTATAAACAAATTATTTTCAATAAATAAACGTGTCATCATAATTATATTTAATTCTCAATGTCGAGAAATCAACGTAACCCATAACGATAAATTAATAAATTTACATATTCGTGTGAAATGGTTATTTCCATACAATAGGGGCGTGATACAACTATCAGGGAAATGACTATTTAAAGGGTTAAATAGCCCTATAACCAGAACAAAGAAACGTTTAAATAATTTTTGGGCTGGTGAAAAGTATTTATTTTGGGGACTTTTGGCAGGAATGATATTTGAATAATACACAAATATTATGGTATTAGACGCTAAAATTTATCAATTATGTCATCGGCGGGTTCCTATACTAACAATTAAACTTATTAATTTACAAATTGGTACAAGAAAACACTCGCCATAATTTATTTTGGCCATAACATACCAAAAATATCTAATGTACAAATTTTTTCCTCATTTCACAGGTGACGTAAATGCTCATGGAAGTCCTTACTTGGTTAGCGAATTGTTAACGATAAACGACGTAATCAATATTTATTAAACCCATAATATTATTCTGTAATTTATATCACGTAATATGTAAAAAATTACACGCTACTTCTATGAATATAACCATGTAATTTTCATAAATTGAGATTGTGACATTGTATAGTGGAAAATGGGAAACACTAAATAGTTTCATTATAGCCTATATGCATTTTAGTTTCACTAACAATGGTCATGTACATAATTATATAGGTACCCGGTATAATGATTCAAAATTTTATGTCGAGTGACTTATAAAATGGTCGGGAGTATTTCATATTATTACATTTGCTAATACTAGATACGACTGGGGGTTAGAATGCCAATATTATTCAAATAATTTCCATTTCAACTGAAACTAAACTGCATATAGGCGGGTTATAAACCCCACTAATAAAATTAATGATAAATTATGATCCTAAGTTGGTTAATTTTTCCAACATCTATTTATGGGTTAAATTACAACGTAAAGGTGTTATTTCTAATTGTAATTAACTACGTTACAACTTGATTATTCAAATATTATATACTAAAATACGTAAGTGTTGGTTAATCATATATAATGTGTATCCTTTGAATAGGGTTAAAATGCACCGATTACCTAATGACATGTACATATATTGGAAAAATTACGTTATGTAAGAATGTGTATCAGGTAAAACCATACATAAAGTGGTTAATCATGTAACCCTAAGTTGGTTAATTTTTCAAACATCTATTTATAAATGTATTTATGGAATATCACTTCCGAAACGACCATTTTTCAAATGTATAGAAACGATAATTGATAAAATCTTGTTTATCAAAATTAAATGAAACTATGAGTGGTTAATATAAAAACACTCGCAATATTGGTCGTGGCCTATACTGTATTTTGGTTAAGTTTAAGGGTATCAGTTAATTGACCCTAATATATTAAAAAATAAACATACTTTACGAATTAAAATAATTTATAGATCAAGAATTGGTATACTCGTTTAGTCACAACTTCGAATTGACCAAAATATACCAAGTTAACCCAAGTTCTTACTATAATAGTTTCACACTGATTAACCAAATAAATTTTAGTTTTGGAAAATGGGAATCAGTTGTTTACATTTTATTCGTAAAACGACCCACCAACAGTTAAATTTAATTCGTTGGGTTCACATGTATTTAACGATGTTAACATGAATTATTTTCCTACCTTATTTTTTCAACTAACGGGGTACAAATGGGATTATATATTTGGATATTAAATTACATGACCCTTATTATTATTTCTCCTAATACACCCTAACGAGTGGTTATTGAAAATTAATGAGTAAATACATGTGAACCCAACGAATTAAATTTTATTCAATTATCCATATGATTTTAATAATGATATTAGGTAGTTTAAAAGAAAATTCATCATATTTTATAAGTCGAATACACTAGACCGTAAACATCAATTATTAATGACAATGTTAATATATAATCATAGTAATTACGTACCTAGCAACATTTCTAAATGGGCTACGATGGAAACTGAATTTTGGTTCATACTAAACCATAATTCAAATACATTAAATCCTAAGGAAAATACGAACTATTGCTACTATCTGAATATGTCATCGAATAAATCATAACAGATTTTGTCAAGGTAAAATCATAATCACCTGTCTAACTTGTCAGGCTACTATGTCATTTAATGTCAAGCACTACTTTGTGGAAAATTGGATATTCACACAAGAAAGTCTTGGTCATGCACTACTTTGTGGAAAATGTGAAAGACATTATGGTTCATTTGTCTCATGAATCTCTCCTATAAATTGAGCTATTAAGACATTGTTAGCATCATCCCAAAATCATTTCTCTTTCTTCCTATAAACTTTCTTCTCATTTTGTTTGTTATAAAAGAGAGTGTGAGAGTTTTCTTCCTAGTTCTAGACGGATAAAATTATTCCGTTCTTTTAGTGAAGACATTTGTAATTCCTTTCAAATTGATATTATCATAGCTTTGTCCCGTGGACGTAGCCTACATTGGGTGAACCACGTTAAATTTCGTGTCCCTTATTTTCTATATTTTGTTGTTGTCTCAACTCAAATAATGTCATATTCCAACGCTTCCGCAGCGCGTACCGCCTAATACTACTAGAAAACAAGGCAAACGCGACACCCGATACCGTAGCTATACCGTCGCCAAGTCCACTTTTGCGACGGGGTCGCGTCGGTATCGACCCGTCGCCAATTCGGCGTCGCTGAAATACATCCCGACGCTATCCCGACGCACAGTACCTAAACACTTGACCCGGTTTTGGCCGGGTATTGACCGTTGCAATACCATCGCCATATTTTTTAAAATATATTTATATTAAATTAATAATTGTATATATTTTATTAAATACCGTCGCCAACCCGTCGCCTCCCGAATACTAATAATTATATATATTTTATTATATACCGTCGCCATTCCATCGCCAATAATTATTATTTATTTTTAATTCCCGTCGCAAACCCGACGCACACAAAAATAATTATATATTGATGTCCGTCGCAAACCCGACGCCAGACAATAATATTATTCCTTGAAGTCCCGTCGCAAACTCGACGCCAACAAATAATAATTATTTCTTGAAGTCCATCGCAAACCCGACGCGAACAAATAATTATTATTTGTTGAAGTTCGTCGCGACACCGAAGCCAAACATTTGAATACCGTCGCAATCCCGTCGCGTTTCTGGTAAATTTTGTAAAAAAAATATACAGGCAGGTTGCTGCAGCATATCGAGCAACCGGCTGCAATATCATAATTTCATCAATAATTGGAGATATCAACTTCCAGGAAATATATCAAACCACTCAAATTTAAAAAAAAATACTTTCCCCAATTTATTTATGATGCAAATGACATATAAAAGGGAGATAAATACTAACAAAAACTCTAAATACAACAAAGAATTGAAGAAAAATAGATACCAAAACCAAACCAAACCAACTTGAATGAAAATCAAATCCACACTTAGAACATATACTTTGGTCTACTAATTACTACTCAAAGCAAATCCCATGTAAAACTAGGTTGCACTGGATGAGCAGCCGTGCTCGTTGATGTTGAAGCCGGAGTAGACTGAAACGTCTCCCATTGTGTTGTTATCACAAACGAGGCTAATTTTTGCTCAATTTGATTTGGCGTATCAATTAATGAACGCCTCATTTGGACGGGTCCCGTTGCTTGGTGGGCTCGAGTTCTTGATCTTCAACACATCAAGAGTTGCCACAAACTTTTGCATTCTTCTCACCTATGAAATTTTTAAATTCAGAATAGAAATGATATATATATATATATACTTTTTATTCGAGATTTGGTAAATTGGTGTACCTGCATTTTCCTCTGTAATTTGACGTCTCCATCGGCGTTAATGCCATCTAATTTGAGCAACTAATTCATTAACAACTCAATGAGACTTGTAACATCTTTTTCAGCCACTTTTTCACCTTTGGAAATTGCAGATTCAAGTGAAGATACCTAATCAAAAACCAAAGAATAAATATTCTCACAAATACTCAAACCCACCTCCAAGTGCCCTTAACCCGACCAACACACACCATCAGGGAGGACGGGAGATAGATTAAAACAATTTACTACAACATTATCTACAATTCTGCTACCAACCACTCACCAGAAAAACACTTCAAGCTCATGAAATTAGCAAGTAAAACTTCCAATATAGATCTAAAACCATATTGAAACTCATATCCTCCACTAAAAATAAACACACCCACAACCATAATATCCGTACCCTAAAACATTAACATAAAACACTCCAGCAAACTCAATTACTCCAAAACCATTGGCTCCCAAATTCCACAATAATTACCATAAAAGCAACAAAACCACATACCTATAAAGTAAACATACACATCCACGAAATCAAAACACAAAAACATCAAATTACCTTGAGATGTAATCTCACGATTTGCACGCTTAGGGGTCCCAAACCGAACGGTTCTCGAATCCCTCAAGGCACTAACATTAGATGAACCAATGCTGGTCTCAGAAAATGAGTTCAATCTATCACTTAATTGACATATAGAAATAAAATCTTACTGTGTATTTAAACACAAAGTCATAGCTGGACCATGAAAGAACATCTGCTTCATAAATAAAAGGCAACTTTTCTCCTTGTCGTTGCCGCTCCTAAAATTCAACTAAATCATTCCGAGTGAATCCGTATAATCATTAGAACCTGAACATAAATAAAAGTACCTTCAAAGGGTGACTCGTCATTTTACACGAAACCTCTGTTTCAGGACCCGAGTTGACATTTAACCATATCTTTTCATGTTTCGAAATCATTTTCCCAGCTGGTGCCACATAGCCCGGAAAATTAAATGGGATGTTGAAGGTAAATTGTTCATCGTGATATGCTAATTTTTGAGACCATCTAAGTTTAACTGAAACATTCGTTCCACCATCAATCTGAAAAGATCAAGCATGTATCTCAATAATATATAGGAAATTATTGCACAATGTGCTATGAAACAACAAAGATAAGGATGAAATAAGAGCAGGTGAGAAATTTGCCTCTGGGACTGTCAGTGTGAAGATATGGGGTTCCAGAAAGCCTCCATCTTTAATATTGGCAGCCTTTTGTGTACCACTTACATTGTCCATGGTGACTAATTGAGTTTAATATGACTTCCTTGGTACCTCAACCTCAACACCTAGAAGTGAACCCTGTTAGCCAAATAATATGCCTTTTGAGAACAAGGCACATTAAGTCACTCGTGAAGCAAGGGAAATTATAATATATTTAATAGTAAGACATGATGAAAACTAAACTTGAAGAAACTAAATTGCGAATATGCATATAAACTTTACTTTAACTATAAATTTATGTCAGTGGAGTAGCAGATGCTGGAAGTAAGCCAACAGCTTTCAAACAATTGAAAAATAAAGTGAGAAGGAAAACAGGCCTCTCCTTTTGCATATAAATTCACTACAACTTAGGCATCAACACTTCTTATTATTCCCAACACTTGTGAAGGAAAGAGCCTTTCTCGAGTGTTGGGCACCTCCCTATCCTTATTTCAACTATTAGTGAAAAAGTTTGAACTTAGCGCCTAATAAAATTTAGCGGGAGTGTGAAATGTTTCGAAAATAATCGAAACTGTCGCTATACCGAAGCTATCCCGTCGCCAATATTTGTGAAAAAGTTTGAACTTAACGCCTAATAAAATTTAGCGGGAGTGTGAAAATTTCCGAAAATAATCAAAACCGTCGCTAACTCGACGCTATCCCGTCGCAACTGATTGTGAAAAAATTTGAACTTACCGCCTAATTAGATTTAGCGGGAGTGTTGAAAATTTTCAAAACTTTAATACCCGTCGCCAAACGGATACCAAACCGACGCTATTATCTAATTTAGAATATCGGTACAGTCGCTATCCCGTCGCAATACCGACGCAATTCATCAGGACTAGTGAAAAAAATATTGCGTTTTTCCACCTAACACCACCTGCAAGTATAGTAAATTACAATATACAAACACAGTAAGGAAATCAACAGTACACAAAACACACTACCACATTTTGTAATATAATAAAAGATTCAATACAAACTCGTCAATTATTACATGAGAAACTGAAAAATAAAAACGGTGTACTCCTAATAGTCTTCAAATGATTCGTCAATCTTGTCCCCCCAATAGTCTTCCTCTGAGTAATCATCGGGGTAGTCCGACTCGTATTCCGAAGCACTGCTATCTTGTTGTCCCGCATCATCATCATCCCCCTCTCCCAGAACAACGAAAACCCCTTCTTCAACGATATCAACTTCATGAGGTGGATCCACGCGAACCGGCGAAGGTTGTTGTTCCTCTTGAAAGATATCTTCAGTGTCTAATACCGACACATCCACATTTTTCATATGTGTCCAATCAACTCGACTTCTAGCATTCGTTTTCATTGCCACACACCACTGCTTTTGATCTCTACTCGTAGAAACATAACGAAGATAGTATACTTGTTGTGCCTGTGATGCTAGGATAAATGGGTCATCTTTAGAACCTCTACTTTTGTGTTTGGTTTGAACCATTCCATTTCTCGGATGCACCTGCATCCACTTACTAGTGTCATACCAGAAACATTTGAAGAGTACAACTTTGTCATTCATGAAGCCGTACGATAACTCCCAAATCTCTTCTATCACCCCATAGTAATCAACATGATCATCATCTTCATAGCAAAAACCTTTGACGCAAACACCGCTATTGAAATTACTTTTATTACCATCACCCTGCCTGATGTCAAAGTAGTAGCCATTGACGTAGTAACCCTTGTACCTTTTTATTTCAGTAGTTGGACCACTTGATAATGTCCTGAGGTATGCAATTGTGTCCATGTTATTTCGTACATGGTTGCGCAACCATGTAGCGAGCCTAGACATCTTGCTCACTTCACGAATTCTTTCTTCAATTGTCAACTCGGGACACAACTCTTCAATCAAATCGTGGTACATCTAATGACAATAGTTATTTATTTAGTTAACTACTATATTATATACATACAAATTGATTAATTTAAAGGTTATGTATACACATACTCAAGGTATTCTTGTATTTCGGGTGTATTGCAGAGAATATACACATGAGCGGTGTTGTATTCTTCAACATCCATGTAATATCGATATTTCACTACAAACGTGCCTCGGCCTGGATAGCGAAACAATGGCAAACAATTTGGGTCTTCCGGTTCGTTTGGTACATCGTGCCTCTTAGGTCGACTCAAGTTGGTTTCTATATCTTCCTCGAAGTACATTGAACAAAAGTTTGAAACCTCTTTCACCAGATATGCTTCACATATTGACCCTTCAACTCGTGCCTTTTGTCTTACCAATTTCTTCAACCCCCCTAAAAATCTACAAACACTAATAAGAACAAACGTTAGATAATAAACATGTATACTCATATGAAATTATAATAAAATAAAATACTCACGACTCAAACGGGTACATCCATCTATACTGCACAGGACCTCCATTTAATGCTTCATAAGGCAAATGTATCGGTAGGTGCTCCATCACATCAAAGAATGCTGGTGGAAATATCTTCTCCATCTTGCAAATTATCTCAATGATGTTACGCCCAAGTTCCTCCACATGTTCCACATTAAGTGTTGTTGCTGAAATGTCTCTAAAGAAATAACACCACTCAGTTATGGTTTCCCACATCGGATCAGGCAGGATGTGACGGAGTGCGACTGGAAGTAACCGTTGGACAATAATATGGATATCATGACTTTTGAGTCCACTAAAGTTTACATTTCTTGCACATCTAGCAATGTTTGAAGCATATCCAGCAGGTAATTGCAAATGCGACAACCATTTTCTGAACTCTTTTTGTTGTGTTGTATTTAGTGTATATGTCGCTTTAGGTTTCGCTTTCCTCCCAGCAATACTTTGCATATTCAATTGTGACCTTGAACAATGAGTCTGGAGGTCGATTCTTGCTCGTTCGTTGTCTTTTGTTTTTCCAGGAACATCCATTACAGTGCATAATGCATTTTCACCATTATTCTTCTCTGTGTGCATGAAGTCAATGTTGTGTCTGATTTTGTTTGTAGACCAATAGCTCAAATCCCAGAATATACTCTTCTTGCACCAGTTGTGTGTTACATTATACCCTGTTGTTCTATGTGCCGCACGCTTGGTTTTTCCAAACACATCAGGATCCAACAAACACACATCTTCATATATCTCAGCTCCATCAAGTCGTTTTTTCTGTTGCAAATCTGGATAAGTCCGTCCCCTAACAAACGCATTCCTTTGAATCCTATACGGATGTCCATCAGGCAAGAAAGGGCGATGACAATCAAACCAAGAAGTCTTCCGACTTGCTTGTAATCGAAAAGCTCTCGTTTTCTCCATACAATACGGACAAGCTAACCTACCGTGTGTGCTCCAACCAGATAACATGCCGTATGCAGGAAAATTGCTAATAGTCCACATCAAAGCAACTCTCAAATTGAAATTTTGTTCCATCGACGCATCAAATGTCTCGATACCCGTAGTCCATAACTCTTTCAATTCATCAATCAATGGTCTCAAGAAAAAATATCTATATCTCTCCCAATATTTTTCGGTCCCGGTATAATCAGGGACAAGAACATATATGGCTCTTTCATGCACATTCCCGGTGGTAAATTATACACGCAGATGATAACTGGCCAACAAGAATATTGGCATCCAAATTTGCTAAAAGGACTAAAACCATCAGAACACAAACCGATGCAAACATTTCTCGGCTCAGCTGAAAAATCTGGATATGTCGTATCGAAATGCTTCCATGCTCCACCATCTCTCAGATGCGTCATCCACCCATCATCTGTTTGAGTTTGATGGTGCCATGTCATGTCATGAGCCGTCTTCCTTGACATGTACAATTGCTGTAATCGAAGACCTAGTGGCAAATATATCAAAACCTTCCGTGCAACAGACTTGCGTTGTCCCATCCTACTTTGGTCGTATCTAGACTCCCCACAAACTGGACACGACTCCAGCAATTCATCCTCTTTGTAAAACAACATGCAATTATTCACACACGCATGAATTTTCTGTTTAGGCAAGAACAGAGGAGTCAACAATCTTTTTGCCTCATAGAAATCATTGGGAATGTTCTCTCCTTTATTAGGAGTGCAACGCTTGATTATGGAAATCCACCTCTGGAAATATTGTTGCGATATTTGTGACTCGGACTTTAAACTAACCAACTGAGTTGTCATCGATAACTGTGTAAATTCAGTGCAACCATCCCACAATTGCTGATTTACAGCTCCCATTAAATCATAATATTTTCTCGCTGCTGTATTTGGGTCTTCTCTAATATTAGAACACCCCCCAAATTCAAATCTTGTCTCACCATGGCGTAAGTTTAAACCATCTTCAACCAAATGCATATATTGATTGTCAGCAAATACTTCATTAGTATAGGATGTGCTTATTTCATGATCACAAACATTATTTGAAGGAACATACGTCTCACCATGGTATTGCCATATATAGTATCCTTCAACAAAGCCACTAGAAATCAAATGCGCTTCAACAGTACTAATATCATGCACATTTCCATTTTCACACCTCCTACACGGACATCTTATCATTCCCACTATTCCTTTTGACAACGAATAAGTTTTAGCAACCTCAAGAAATTCAATCAAACCATTCAAATATTCATCCTGATATAGTCCATCTCGACGGAAATGATTATACATCCAAGAACGATGTTCTGACATTTTTTCTAGATACATATATTAAAATTAAAGTAAGCTACACAATAATATAGTAACTTAATCAATTCAAGACAAATATAATTAAAATTAAAATAATCATAAAAATACCTTATCCCAAGATTTTGAATCTCCAATTAAGGGTTTGATTGTCAATTTATGGTTGAAATCTTCAATGAAGATGTGGAGAAAAGTGTTTGATTAAGGGTTTGATTGTCAATTTAGGATTTATGTATTCAATTTATGGTTGTAATATTCAATTTTGGGTTAAAGATGTGGAGAAAAGTGTTTTTTGGAGTGTTTCGGCTGAGATATATTGTGGCATATGTTTCTTTTTCTGTTTCTCTTCTATTAGGTTATTCAAATCGCATTTGTTTTTGGCGTCGGGTTTGTGTCGAGTAAATACCGACGCCTAAATCCGATGCTACCCATCGCTAACCCATCGCCATATTGATAAAAATAAAATGAATTGTACCGTCGCTAACCCAAGGGACATTCAATTTTTAAGGTGCCTTTACCATGGTATTGTTCTTGTATTTATCAACTTGGACATAGAAAAGAAGGGTCTTTTCTTCTTCTATTAGAGAAATAAAGTAATATAATAATTAAGTTTCATATATACATGTTCAGTGATTAATAGGACTAAGAAATTATATTAAATGTAAATTAATTAACTCAATTTCCTTATATTTTTCTTTGGCCAACTAGGTATCATTACAATTTGTTTTATGTAGTTGATTACTATGGAAAATTAAACGAGAAAAGTTAATAAATACCTCTAATAAAATGTATGTACACGTTATTATTTACTTAGTATTTTTTCTCAAAACAAAATTGAAGAAATTTTTCCTTAGTGTGCTATTAAGTTCAAAAGTAAAGTTTGTAAAAAGTGTATTAGGTGTAATGTGATGGGTTTTTTTTAATAAGAAATGTTTATTTTGATGGCAAAAGAGTGTATGTAAAATGAAGTGCCATCTAATTGAGGGGTTTAAAGTGTCATCTATATCGATGCCACCAAAATGTCCCTTCATGTCACACCCCCTGCATTTCAATATACAGAATATGCAAAACAGAAAACACAACAAACATAACCCAAAATACATTGAACACGATAAGTAACACATCATACGTAATAATTCACAATAATTCAACATAAAGTTTCAACTAGACAAACTATCAACTGATACAAAGGATCAATAAATAAAGTCAAGGATGGGATTCGGGAAACGAGGAGTGCGGGGGATCGGACTGTGGAGTCGGGACCTAAGGCTCTGGAGGTGTGAATGGATGCATCGATGCCAACAAACCTGTGGCGGTCGCTGTACTCCCTACAGACGGGATGCTGCACATACTACCCTATCCCGCTGCGGCTGCACCTGCCGTGTAGGCCTTTACCAAACTGGTCAAGTTAGCTAGATCTCCCTTGACGCTCACTACCTCTTCTTTCAGGCTTTGCTTTTCCTGTCCAAACACCTCCAGCGTTGTTGTGAGAGTCTTGTTCTGCATCTCCATCTCCAAGAGTTTCTCTTCTAGCGCCTTGTTTCTAGCCTCCACGGCCTCGTACTTGCGCCTCAATTCCTCATTTGTTGACCCGGGTGCTATATTTGATGGACAAGGTGACGATAGCATCTGCTCTGCAACTAAGCTAGGACCGGCTCCGAGAACGCGTCTTTTGCCCAAGCCCACCTTGACCGGCGCAGTCTGCAACCACAAACTCTTGTCCCACGGCTGCTAAAAGGGGTCTACGTCCTGCCCATATCGCTCGTGGAACATAGCATCGTACTCTGTCTGAAAATAAAAAACGAGTGTCATAAGTATAAAAACTAAACGTACGAAATACTTAAAAAGAACAGGCAACACCGTTAAGCTCATGTGTGACTAAACTAAACTTACATATGCCATCTCCAAGTTCGGGTTATACACGTCACCATTCGTCACCTTATCCTTCTTGTTAAGCTCAAGAAGAATAGGCAACGCTGATGGCGTCTTACCAGTCTGACGCTCATGAGATACAATTAAATGTAATGTTAATAGTGATTCGATAAAAAAAATTAATCAATAATATAAACTATAATACAATTTTTGATGAAATTACCTTCTCAAACATTCGCTCCTGAATGCTCTTACTCCCGAGGGCATGCACCGATAACATCCCATCTGGTCGTCCCGCTGAACTCCGACGATTGAGGCTGGCCTGTGCCGATATTGCCCTCTGGTCTTCCCGGCACCAATACCGAACATACTCCTCCCAAATCGCTGGGTCACTCAACCACTTCGGGCACGACTTCCCAAGCAACAAAGCGACATCCTCGACCTTGTTATCCTTTAGTGCCTTCTTGCGAGTCTTAGTCAACAAGTCACTAAACTTCTTCTGGTTTTTCGACTCCCATACCTGTCTGGCCAAAGCGACGGGCCCTCCAACCACATCATATATATCCTTAAAAAATACAAATTAAGTAAGTATAAATTTATTGATAAAAATTTGAATCAAATGTAATCACATACATACCAGAAAAGATGACCAGATTTTATCCTTCACGTCCTGCCCGATTTCACTGTAGTGTTTCCAAAATGCTTCCATGTTCCTTTTTATTTGTTTCCCAAAAAATCTGGAAACTCCATCACCAATAAGCCTAACATAAACGATCAAATTGATTAATTAAAGAGATGAAAAAACCAAAACAGTATAACATTATTAGATTAAGCTAGTATATAAGATTAGATGTTGATCATTTTTTGTTTAACTTACTTGCCCATGTATAATGTCGCAATAAGCTTCTTAGCACCGGGACGACGAGGGGAGATAGGACGGTCAGCTCCACGCACCGGAACACTCCCACTACTATCTAGGTCGATCGCGTCTGACCCGTCAACCTCATCAGCAACCATATCCCCATCGTCATTATCAGAGGAGTCAGAATACTCGTCGGCAGGAGCGGTACTGCGGTGACGGACATCTGAGGACTGTTGACTACCTCCAGTGGGCGGCGATGATCGGGAAGCCGTCGACTGTGTAGGTGTCGATCCTCGGGGAAGGGATGACGACGATGATCGGGAAGCCGTCGACTGTGTAGGTGTCGATCCTCGGGGAAGGGAAGCTGTCGACTGATCTGTGGGCACCGGTGATGACTTGTCAGTGGCTGATGTAGATGGAGTCGGAGCCGGATCGACTATGGTTCGCTGACGATACTTCGGAGCGGGCCCGGTGACCGGCTTTATACTTATGCCCGGATGACATCCCTTCGGCCTCTTCGGCGGTCGGCCTGCAACTGCACACTTCTTCGACCTTACACTCTTCCCACCACGAGGAGCCATAAAAAACCTGTAAAATTAACTTTGTTAAAACCACATTTAAGCATGTTATTCGACATGGTTTGAACTTGAATGACAACATGAATAGTTACTGTCTAAATGCCACTTTCACTAAAGCAATAAAGCAGATGGCTATGAAAAAACATAAAATTGTGCAGGGCCAGAAATCAGAGTACAGTTCACCTTTTATTTCTCATTTAAAATCAAACAGATTTTTCTCAGATTAAAATGGTTTAAGGGTCTAGTAAAGAACAACTCCCCACCCCACCACCAAAAATAAAAGTAAAATACTTTATTTTAATTTTAGGTAAAACAGTAATAATTATAAAATTATAGCATGTATTTAATGAGAAGCTAATAGTGATGTAATTGAATATAAAGACAAATACTTTTTGACAGTGATTCTTCATCCACCCCTATAATATTCATCCCATTTTCTTCATCTTTCGTTTTCACAATTTCGAATCACCTTTTCTATAAATTGTCTTTGCTTCTTAATGGGACAAATTAGTAGATATATAGTGCATATATAGCTTATTTGGTGTTGATTTGTGTCCAATCTTCCTTTACTATTTTCACTAATTGATGGGTATATCAGATATGTAGATTTGAATTCCTGTTGATGATATTATTGGTAGTATTATATATTTTTATCACCCTAGACAAAGAGCCTTATTAACAGTTCAAAGACTCCAAAATTAAGATATGGAGAAAGTAAACTTCAAATGAAGCTAATAAATGAAGCCTTAATGCACTTTTAAACAATGTCGATATGGAGCAAGTAATAAAACATTTACTATGAAACTAATCAATAACAAAAAAAGATTTCCACATGAATCACATCCAAAACAAGCTACAGAAGAGCATTAAGTCATTCGACAAAGATTTCCTCATTCTTTAGACTTTCATTAGAAAACAGAAAACTGCTAGAAAACAACACCTATTCATGGTACACTATTTTTCAGAAGCCTATACCCCATTTTTCGCAAACAATGTCCTTTCTCCAAGATGATCTTTGTTACACACTAAAAAACACAAATAAATCAAATAATTTTCGAGCCACTGGAGTTCTTTATTTTCATTACTCTAATATAGAGCTAACAGAGTACACACACATAACTAATTCCCACCTCAATATTTAGACCAAAAAGCTTAAAACTAGCAGCAGGGCTTAATTTGGTATGCCATCAAAAGATTCATATATTATGGGCAGCCTCATATTACCTAAAAAAATTATTGGTTCACATAAGCAAAGAGATGACCTTGATGCTAGATAGATGACCGTGAAGGAAAATTCCCAGATAACCCACTGTCATTTGATTTAGAATTAACTGGAAATTAATCAAACATAGAGTAATAAAATTGCCATTTTTTGTTCAAATGTAGGTATCATAAAAAAGTACTATGTACCGGAGAATAACATACAAAATGGTTCAATCATGCCTTAGAAGGAGTGCGTAATTTTTTAGGAGAAAAATTACCTTTCTCGCTGATTTTCTTCGACCTACAGCCCGAGGGATCTTCTCAGTGGTACAATCTTCTAAAAAGAGCAAAGCCCGAAGTTGGAGAAGATGGAGCAGCCACAGTCGGCAATGGTTTCGACCTAGTGGCTGACGGAGCAACCACGGCGGGCAAAAGGCAAGGTCTCGGTTAGGGTTTTGATTTGTGATCGAATTTGGGGCAAGGCACGATTGATTTGATTTGTGATCCAATTCAATTTTATCATTTTTATTAAATTATTATTAGTTTATAATCCAACTATAAATATAGAGAGGCTCATTATCAATATCCTCCACCTGGAATGCATTTAGCTTATAATAAAATTATTTAAAATTAAAATAATTAAAAATTGTAATTTGCTTTTCTTCAATAATTTATATTTGATTTAAAGAGAAAATTGTTACATTGTAGTATTGTACATATAATATAAATATTCAAATAATGCCAAACTAATTATAATATATAATATACTATATAGACGACAACATTCAAAAATTAATTCAATTGATAATGAGTATAATTGTATTAAGTTCAAAAATTATATATCTACAACGGTAATGAGTTTAGAGTATAGGTTTTAAGGTATTCAGTTTAGAGTATTCAGTTTAGGCTAAAAGACAAATCATCATATAGTATTCTTGTTACTTGAATAGTTAACTATAACAATTTAATTTTATTTAATGATATGATCAATTTAAAAACAAACTTATATTAAGACTTTTAAAATAGTAATTAGCGTCGGTATAGCGGCGGTATAAAATAACCAATATTATATATTTACATTTTATCCTAAAATATATTAATAATAATATTAAATTTATTTTAAAAATACAAATGGCGTCGGAATGGCATCGGTAACTCAACGAAATGATTTAAAAATAAAATTTTAAATTACTTATTTATCGTACCGTAGCCACACCAACGCAAACGTTAAAATATATTTTCTAGGATTCTTAATAATAAAATATTTTTAAAAATTAAATAATAATTAGCATCGGTATATAGACGGTATAAAATAACCAATAATATATATTTACATTTTATCCTAAAATATATTAACAATAATATTTAATTTATTTTAAAAATAAAAATAGCGTCGGTATGGCGTCGGTATGACGTCGGTAAGTTTATGAAATGATTTAAAATAAAATTTAAATTAATTATTTACTGTACCGTCGCCATACCGACGCGTTATTTTTAACCCATTTAAGAAAACGGGTTGGAATGTCACCGACGCAAAACCTTAAAAAAAAGGCGACAGGCTTTTCGCTCGTCGCGTTTGCTTCGTTTTCTAGTGGTGTAACAGTGGTATCAGAGCAACTAGGTTGGAGTACCGTTCATAAGAAAGTTTCTGTTGGTGTATACATAATTTTAGTAGTATAAATTAAATACTATCGGGAAGTTCTGACTAGTGAGCTTACTCGGAGAAAGTATTATTTATATGGTACTATATTTTGTATACTACGGTTCGAGGGTGAAATGGTTGTTTTAAAATGACGGTGAAATTTAATATTGAGAAATTCAATGAAAATAATTTTTCATTGTGGAATAAAGGCGGGTTACGAAAGGACAATTGTCTTGTGGCAATTGAGGGTAGGCCGGCGGATATCACTGATAATAAGAAGTGGGAGGAGATTGATGGTAATGCTGTGGCCAATTTACATTTGGCGTTGGCAGATGGAGTTTTGTCCAGCTTTGAGGAAAAGATGTCAGCTAAAGAAATTTGGGATACGCTGATGAAACTCTACGTAGCCAAATCGTTACACACAAAAATATTCTTGAAGTGGAGAGTTTACACTTTACGGATGACAAAAACCACGTCGGTGACCGATCACATCAACGTTCTAAATACACTATTTTCACAACTCACTTCAATGAGTCATAAAATAGATGTAAGTGAACGTGGGGAGCTTTTACCACGGCGAGAAATTCCACAAAGTAGTTGTGAAAATAGTCTTCGATGATCAACTTATCATCACCTGACGAGAAATTCTACCACGGATTGTCCAGTCTTCGATGATCTTGCGGCCGCAATTCTGGAAGAGGAAAATAGGCGCAAGAACAAGGAAGACAGATTGCCGAATTCTCAGTAGGCAGAAGCTTTGTCAATGACAAGAGGAAGATCTTTGGAGCATGGGTTGAGTGGGAGCCATAGTCATGGCAAGTCCCAAACATGGAGTAAGAAGCACATTAAATGTTACAATTGTGGTGTAAAGGGGCACTACAAAAGTGAGTGTCCAAATCCCAAGAAGAAATAAATTTCCAAAGGAAAGAGTTATGAGTCATTTAATGCTCAGGCTAATGTAGCAGAAAATTTGAGTGATGGCAATATTCTATGTAGCGAGGCATCAATATCTGCAGATGGCAGAGCGAAGTTTGATGATGTGTGGCTGATCGATTTCGGTGCAACATGGCACATGACGTCCCGTAGAGAATGGTTTCAAAATTATGAACCGGTTCTTGGGGGCATAGGTGTACATGAGAAACAATCATGCTTTGGAGATCGCTGGCATTGGTACTATCAAAATGAAGATGTTCGATGGTACACTTCACACTATTCAAGGAGTTCGGCATGTAGAGGGTTTAAAAAAGAACTTGTTGTTGGTTGGACAACTTGATGATCTTGGGTGTGTGACTCGCATTGAAAATGGAGTCATGAAAATTATCAAAGGCGCGCTTGTTGTTTTAAGGGCAAAAAAGATCGCATAGAATTTATACATGCTTAAAGGTGAAACGGAGCAGGGAGCTAATGCGTCGATTGCATCGGCCAGTTCGGTAGAAGAGTTGATGATGTTGTGGCACAAGAAATTAGGCCATATGTCGGAGAAAGGTCTGAAGGTTTTCTCTGATCAAAAGTTACTCCCAGGGCTTATAAAAGTAATTTTACCACTTTGTGAGCATTGTGTTACAAGTAAGCAACATAGGGTTTTGTTTGGACGATCTATCAATAGGAGCAGTTGCATCTTGAATCTGATTCATTCAAATGTTTGCCAATCACCAGTTTTGTCTGTTGGAGGAGCAAAGTATTTTGTCTCTTTCATTGATGATTTCTCGAGGAGATGTTGGGTGTATCCAACAAGAAGAAAGCAGAAGTGTTTGAGTTTTTTAAAGTTTTCAAAGCGCGGTGGAACTTGAACCTGGGAAAAGGATCAAGTGCCTAAGGACAGATAATGGAGAAGAATATATCAGTTACGATTTTGTAAAGTTCTGTCAATAAGAAGGTATCAAACGACAGTTAACCACGGCATACACTCCACAACAGAATGAAGTGGTAGAGCGGATGAATAGGACATTTTTGGAAAGGACGAGAGCGATGCTAAGGACTGCGGGGCCTAGATAAACCATTTTGGGCGGAAGCGGTCAGATCTGACTGTTATGTGATCAATCGATCCTCGTCAACGACGATTGATCTAAAGATGCCGATGGAGATGTGGACGGGGAAGCCAGCTGATTATTCTCGGTTACATACATTTGGAAGTCCTGTTTACGTGATGTACAATTCACAAGAAGTCACAAGTTAGATAAAAAATTCAGAGAGTGTGTATTCTTGGGTTATGCTGATGGGGTAAAGGGGTATCGCTTGTGGGATCCCACAAACCACAAGGTTGTCATCAACATAGATGTAATATTTGCAGAAAATAATTGCAATTGGTAAGGAATGATAGCACTGGGAAAGAAAGTTCAGAGACTACGACGGTAATGGTGGAAAATAGTCTAGAAGATCATGATACAGATTTCTCGGAAGCAGAATCAGAGCACGAAGAAGATCCAGTCGGAGGTGAGGCTACGCAAGTCCGCCGCTCAACTCTAGAAAGATGAGTACCGAGCTGGCTCAATGAATACATTACTGAGAGCAATGTTGCATACTGTCTTTTAACGGAGGGTGGAGAGCCAACAACTTTCCAGGAAGCTTCTAGAAGCCAAGACGCGGCTCTATGGAGGGCAGCAATGCAAGAAGAGATTGAAGCCTTACATGAAAACCGAACATGGGAGCTTGTTCAGTTACCACGATGAAGGAAAGCCATTGAAAATATATGGATCTATAAGATCAAGCGTGATGGCAATGACCAAGTTGAACGATATCGTGCTAGACTGGTGGTGAGAGGATATGCTCAAAAAGAGGGTATTGACTTCAACGAGATATTTTCCCCGGTGGTTTGACTTACAACAGTCAGGGTGGTCTTGGCTATGTGTGCTGCATTCAACTTACATCTAGAGCAGTTGGATGTGAAAACTGCATTTCTTCAGGGAAACTTTGAAGAAGAAATTTATATGCTCCAACCTGAAGGTTTTGCCAATGTAGGCAAAGAGAACTTGGTTTGCAGGTTAAACAAATCTCTATACGGTCTCAAATAGGCGCTTAGGTGTTGGTATAAGAGATTTGATTCCTTCATTATAAGCCTTGGATACTTAACGCAGACTATTGCACGTATTGCAAAGGTTTGGTACGGATAACTCGTTCATTATTTTGCTATTGTATGTGGATGACATGTTGGTCGTAGGGCCCAACATTGGTCGGATCCAAGAATTAAAGGCACAGTTGGCTAGGGAGTTTGAAATGAATGACTTGAGATCAGCAAACAAGATTTTAGGGATGCAAATTCACAGAGACAGAAGTAACAGGGCAATTTGGCTGTCACAGAAAAATTATCTGAGAAAGATCCTGCGCCGCTTCAACATGCAAGATAGGAAGCCAATCTCAACCCCTCTCCCTGTTAACTTCAAGTTATCCTCTAGTATGAGTCCTAACAGTGAAACAGAGAAGATGGAGATGTCTCGAGTACCGTATGCATCAGCAATGGGAAGTTTGATGTTCGCTATGATATGTACTAGACCAGACATTACACAAGTAGTGGGAGTGGTTAATTGGTTCATGGCGAATCCTTGAAAAGAGCATTGGGGAGCAAAAAAGAGGATTCTGAGGTACATCAGAGGTTCCTCGGATGTTGTATTATGTTTCAGAGGATCAGATTTTACTGTTAAGGGCTATGTGGATTCGGATTATGCGGGTGACCTTGATAAAAGGAGATCCACCATGGGATATGTGTTTACTCTTGCGGGCGGAGCTGTAAGCTGGGCTTCAAAGTTACAGAGTGTTGTGGCTCTGTCCACTACAGAAGCACAATACATGACAGCTACACTTGCCTGTAAAGAAGCAGTTTGGATACAAAAGTTGGTTGAGGAGTTCGGGCACAAACAATAAAGCATTACTTTATTTTGTGATAGTTAGAGCGTCTTCCATATTGCAAGGAATCCGGTCTTTCATTCCAGGACGAAACACATTGGTGTTCACTACCACCTTGTTCGTGAAGCATTGGAGAATGGGAGTGTTGACATACAAAAGATTCACACTCGAGAAAACCTAGCAGATGTATTGACAAAGCCAATCAGTACCGACAAGTTTGTTTGGAGTAGATCATCGGTTGGCCTTACAGAAACGTAGGCAACACGGACGGACAAGGCCAAAGGATGTGTGAAAAACTAATTTGTCATTAGTCTTCAAATGGGAGAATGTCATGCTGCTACAGTAATGTCATTTAATGTCAAGCACTACTTTGTGGAAAATTGGAGATTCACACATGAAAGTCTTGGTCATGCACTACTTTGTGGAAATTTGGAAATTCACACATGAAAGTCTTGGTCATGCACTACTTTGTGGAAAATGTGAAGACATTATGGTTCATTTGTCTCATGAAGCTCTCCTATAAATTGAGCTATTATGACATTGTTAGCATCATCCCAAAATCATTTCTCTTTCTCCCTATAAACTTTCTTCTCCTTTTGTTTGTTATAAAAGAGAATGTGAGAGTGTTCTTCCTAGTTCTAGACGGATAAAATTATTCTGTTTTTTTAGTGAAGACGTTTGTAATTCCTTTCAGATTGATATTATCATAGCCTTGTCCCGTGGACGTAGCCTAAATTGGGTGAACCACGTTAAATTTCATGTCCCTTATTTTTTATATTTTGTTGTTGTCTCAACTCAAATAAAGTCATATTCCAACGCTTCCGCAGCGCGTACCGCCTAACATAACTTCGTATTTGAATATGTCGAATTATTAATTCTAATACCTAGGGTTATAAAACACAGATCTCTCACCTATAATTTCAACTTATGTTACAGAAACAATATATCCTCAGATGGTAAATTACGAAAAAAGAAATTTGATTATGTATAAAATTTACTCGGACTAAATGCGACTGATTAGGTCAATAATTTATTAATATTTTAACCAACCTCATAATGTATTAAGGAAACACTATCGTAAAGTGTTAGTATGACCACATAGGAAACACTATCATATTCCATGAGTGTTGGTACCATCTGATGTTAAAATAATTTTGATATTTATAGTGTTTCCAACAATATAATTTAATAACTTACCTTATGGTCATGTATTTTATACGAATTTTGTTACCTAATTATATATTATATAGTTGCAATTTCTTTTAGTTTCCCCTGAATTTTAATCTTGAGAACCCATATATTTCACCATGTCGTAACTAATTACCAAATATATTTTTACAACACGTGCACACAAAATTACACGTGGTATTCTTAAGCTATTTATGCTTAAATTAGTGTTTCCCCATATTTGTCACTACAATATAAACTTAGGTCATGCATGGTTAGGATTAATGCACCGTTTGTCCCCAAAATTTCGGTTAATAAAAAGACCATACAAATTATTTACCCGATATTTTAACGCATACAAATATAAGCTGATAAAAATAACACATGCAATTGATTAAATACGGTATGATACGTTTAATTAACCGAAAATTACCCCTATAATTTATAGGTTATTAATCATTTTAGTCCACTAATTTTTTAAGGTAATACAGCGTATTATTAGCTTAATGGTAATTTTCACTGTATTAATTCGGGATTAATCAGATAGTAAGGTACATTACCTAAGTTTATAGTTTTCCTTATTTCATATGAAACTATTATCGTAAAATTGAAACATTTGCAGACGAGACTATATCGTTATTATCAATATTTTAAATACCCGGCAATTATGGGAAATACCTTGTGCATATATTTTATGTAGTATCAAATATCACAGATATGAGGGAAATTGGAAAGTGAATTTTCATTAATCGGGAAAATAGAACCTAATATGAGTTAATTACGAGGTTTGGGGATTTTCTCTCGGCGCACTTTAGAGGCTAACGTGCGCACAAAACCTAATGGCTAAGAAAAGGGGCAGGAAACCGGCGTGAGGGCAGTGAGAGCAAGAGCCAACTGGGGGAACCATCAGAGACACCTCTAAAGCAGAAAAGGGTGGAAAGTAAGTAAGGAACAGTGGGCAGCTGAGTTGGAAAGGGAGGAATCTAAACAGAAAGAAGAGAAAGACAGCAGAACAACAAAGGAAGCGATTACGGAGGAAAACAATAAGTAGGTTGAACTGATACAGGAAAAGAAATCTTGGCGATCCATATTGGTAAATAATAGAAATGGGGATTGTGGAATGAAACTGGAAAAAGTAAATATGGAGGAGGATGAGATTCAGGTAGCGGTGGAGGAAATGGAACCGGAAAAACAGTATTGGTAATACTCGTTGTATGCTTATATACTGGGACAAGAAATATCTGGCATTACTATGGTGAACTTTCTCAGGGGAAGATGGAAGGCTTACTATGCCTAAAGTGGTAAGGTTTGAAAAAGGATTTATTCTCAGATTTGAGTCGAAGGAGGAAATGGAGGCGGTGCAAAAACGGGGGATTCAATTCTTCTATTCAAAGCCCCTAATTCTGCAGCCATGGAGAGGAGATGGGGAGAGATATGATACTATATCAGCCATACCAGTGTGGATTCAACTGCCTAAGCTACCAGTGGGCCTATGAGGAGCTACCACACTTAGTAAGATCGCTAGTAAAGTGGGAGAACCTATGCATACTGATGAAATGGCGGCCCAAAAGATGAGGCTCGACAATGCCAGAATCTTGGTGAAGGTGGAGATGGGACAGGGAGCTACCAAAGGAGATTAAGATTCGACTACAATGGACAGAGGAGGCAATGATCCAACCTATTCGATATGAATGAATCCCATGTAAATGCCAAAATTGAGGGAAATGGGGACACCGAGATGATGATTGTCAAGGCCAAATGACTGTGAAATGGGTATGAAAACAGCCTGCTCAGGAGTAAGGAACTACAGTAAACAAGGTTCAGAAATCACAAGAGGTGGCCAGTCCGGTAACTAAGGTAACAGAGGATAGTACACCACAAACCAAAGGGAAAGAGAAAGAAAATGAATAGCAAGAAGTCAAGGAAAACAGAAGAAAGGTCAAGGTTGGGCTAAACAAACTAGTAGTGTAGAAGTTCAGCACGCTTTGAGTAATTTGTTTCAGGTACTAAGTAATGCAGAGGGAAGTGTGGAGGGAGTAAGGAACAATGGGTTTTCTTCCCATGTTCAATTAATGTAGGAGCTTGGAATATTAGGGAAATGGGCACATCTGTGAAACAACAAGCTGTGAGAAAATTGAGAAGGGAACAAAAACTTGATGTGGTGGCAGTTTTAGAAACACGTATAAAACCCCAGAATTTTAATAAAATGAAACGAAGTTTGGTGAAGAATGGGAGATAATTAATAATTATGTCCATGCGTCAAATGGACGTATCTGGCTGATGTGGAAGCACCAGGAAGTTCGGTGTCAAGTTCGTGAGGTTACTGATCAATGGATCGAATATTGGATGGAAAAAGGGAAGTACAAATTCACTCTTACAGTGGTGTATGGTCAAAATGATGAGGGTAAAAGAAAGCAACTATGGGAGAGTATGCAGAGAAATTGTAAGAGGGACCCTTGGTGTTGATGGGTGATTGGAATACAACACTACGAGCGGAAGACAAGTTAAATCCGGATGGATGTTATGTAGGGGCAATGCAGATATGCGAAGATGTTTTGACAACATTGGACTTGAGGACATTCCTTATGTGGGGGATTTGTTTACCTGCAGTAACAATCAGCATACGAGATCGAGGATTTATTGTAAATTGAATAGAGTTGTTGCAAATGTGGATTGGTTCACTCACATGGAAGGGTTCAAAGCTAAGTTCTTAGATAAAGATATTTTAGGCCATTGCCTAATGGTTTTGGAAATGCAAGAGACTCGGGTTGGGGGGCTCCTTTCCGGTTTCTAAATGGCTGAAAGCACCACCCTCAAATTAGACAAATTATTGCACAAGCTTGGAGCACAAAGGTTAGAGGCTATCCTATGTATCAAGTGCTCATGAAGAGCAAAGCAGCAAAAGTCGGGTTAAAAGACATGCACCAGACTCATTACTCAGACATTGATATATTAGTCCGGAGTAAAAAGGGAGAGCTGGAAATGGTAAGATAATAGCTGAAAATGCAGCCATTTGATCAGGAGTTGATTAACAAGAAGAGACTAACGGTTAAAGAAACAACACGACTGGCCAGAATGGAATATGAGTTCCTAAAGTAAAAAACTCAAGCTGCGTTTTATATTAACGAGGATGAATGCACGAAATATTTCTTTGCACGTATTAAGGCACGAAGAGTGGGAAATGCTATCCAATCTTTAAAGAATAGTGAAGGGATGCTGGTGTCTGATAAGAAAGCAATCCAAGCGGAGATTGTAACATATTACACACAAATGCTAGGGGCTGCGGAAGTAAGACAAGGAGGAGACAGGCTCATTAATAGTGAAATAATTCAAATGGGTTATACACTTCAACCCGACGACAATTTGATTATTTCCCGACCAATTACAAAGGAAGAAATCAGGAATGCATTGTTTTCCATACCGGAAGAAAAAAGCCAAGGGCCAGATGGCTTCACTATGGGATTTCATAAGTGTGCCTGGACAATTGTTGGACAAGATGTGATTGAAATTATTATGGATTGTTGGACGAAAAGGAAGTTTCTCAAAGAACTAAATTAGACTCTATTGCACCTTATCCCAAAAAATAAAGATCCAGTAAGTGTGCAAGATTTCAGACCAATTGCTTGTTGCTCGGTTTTGTATAAGACCATTTCAAAACTCATGTGTAATAGATTGAAGGAGGTACTTCCCAAACTGGTTGGACGGGCCCAAGGGGCTTTTGTTCAAGCTAGGTCCATTGTTGAAAACGTTCTGTTATGTCATGAATTGGTCAGGAGATATGGGAGGAAAGGTATTTCACCGAGAGTGGTGATGAAAGTGGATATTAGAAAAGCGTATGACACTGTTTGCTGGTTTTTCTTGGAAGGGGTACTACATGCTTACGGATTTCCTAAAGACTTCGTTGAAATGGTTATGCTATGTGTGACTACTCCTATGTATTCTATAATGTTACATGGGGAGGTGTTTGGGCAAATTAAGGGTAGAAGAGGACTACGACAGGGGACCCTATGTCTCCATACTTGTTTGTGCTCATCACGGATTATCTGACAAGAGGATTTAGGAAGCTGCAGAGGGATCCTACCTTTAGATTTCACCCCAATTGTAAAAAAGTGGAAAAGTGGATAGGGCATCCACGAGAAAGATAAAAGAGGTTTTTGAGAACTTTTCCGATGTGACTGGATTAAAAGCTAACTTAGAAAAAAGTCAGATTATTTTTGGTGGAGTCGAGGATGAGGAAAGAGAGGATATACTTAGAGAAACTGGGTTTGTGGAAGGGGCTCTACCAATGAGGTATTTGGGAGTTCCTCTAATATCGACAAAGGCTTACAGTGAAGAATTGTCAAACCCTGATCGATAAAATAATGAGTAAAATCCAATCATGGACAGTGAGGTTCCTTTCAATGGCGGGGCGTGCGCTGCCCATTAAAGCAGTTTTATTTGGTGTTCAAATGTTTTGGGCTCAAATATTCCCTTTACCTATCACAGTTATACAGGAAATTGAAGGTATGTGTCGGAGGTTTTTATGGAGTGGGAAAACAACCGGGAATTATAATGTGGCTGTTAAATGGAAAGATGTTCGCAGCCCGAAAGATGAATGTGGATTGGGGATTATCTCTATTGAACAGTGGAACATGGCAGCCATATTTAAACTCATTTGGAATATTGCACAGAAAAATGATACTCTGTGGATAAGATGGGTGCATGCTTACTACCTAAAATCACAGACTATTTGAAAAATCCAGGTAAAGAATACAGATTCATGGTTTTGGAAGAGATTGTTAGGAATTAGAACAAGCTTTCTTGATGCTATTGATGAGGTGCAAAACCAGTGGATTAGAGGAAAAAAATTTATCCGAAAAGCCTATAAACACATAACGGAACATAAAGATGAAGTGGGATGGAAATCAGTGGTATGGGAAAAAGGACCGGTTGCGAGACATCGAATCATTGTATGGCTTGCTATTCACAACAAATTGAAAACGAGGGACAGGCTGGGGAGATGGATGGCTGATATGGATGAGCAGTGTGCTCTTTGTAGTCTGAGGCAGGAGACTCAGGACCATCTGTTTTTCGAATGTGGATTCTCTAAAGAAGTTTTGCAAAACAGCTGGGAGAAAGACTATGTTGAGCCAAATCAGCTGGGAGAAAGACTATGTTCTGCAAAGTGGGGAGATGTCTTAGGTGGATTGGAAGGATTAGCGTGTGAAAGACTATGTTGAGCCAAATCAAAAGAGGTTTGTTTGTCTATATTGTTTATGCGATCTGGAGAGAAAGAAATAGCATAATTTTTTAGCAAGATAAACGGAACCCAAATGCTATTGTGGAGAATATAATGTTTATGATTCAATGTAAATATGGTAGATTGAATTAGCAGTGGCGTCTGAGGGTTGATGGAAAAAGATTTGTAATGAAACAATGTACATATACATAGTTGAATGAATTATATTGATTATCGTTCCAAAAAAAAAAATAGAACCTAATAGTCATGGTGAATTAAAATACGCCTATTTCTAAAATTTAGGTTAATACGGATTTATATAAGAAATAATTTATTAGGATTATATAAGAAATGGAAATTATTTGAATAAAATTGGTGAAATGACATACTAAATTGCGTAATAATCCTAATAAATTATTTCTTATATAAATCCGTATTAACCTAAATTTTAGAAATAGGCATATTTTAATATACATACAATTAGTCCTTTTTAAGACCAAATACCAATATTCTGATTAGAAATACAGTAATGTATAAAGGAAATTAATTTGATTTTTAATCCACATAGACGTTTACACGTTATACGGAACGACTATTTTATGTATATTAGAGTAATTCAGCACTATAATTTATAGGTAGATATTAAACTATATATAAAAACACTTGGGTATCTATCACGTTAATAAATTAGTATTTATGAAAATACTAAATCGTTCACTTTATGCAATATACATTTTCCAAATCGTTATGGGCTCTATATACCCTATACGTCAATATTTGAGGTATCAACAATTATTCCCTTATAACTCTTTTGAATAGACCATAATGTTATCATACATTAGTTATGTTAATGTGATTCGAAAAATATGACTAAATTTGGATAAAGTGAACGATTAATAACTTGTTGATATAATTACCTATATTAAAACCCCATTTTAATATGAGTATAATATTTGAATTACCATTTCATTATGCGGTACCTATTTTTAAGAAATATAAAATATAAAGTCAACTAGTGATTAAAATTCGTGACATCATGACAGTTCAAGATTATCAATAATATGATATTACACACCCCTATCATAGATAACATTGTTATTATTCATAGCTCATAGTTTTGAAATAATATATAGTTGATGTCGTAACTAATTCCCATTTCAACTAGTAATTACGCAGTGTTCAGATAACTATGAGCTCAAATGATACATTATACGTATATGAAACTATGAGGGTTATGAGGGTCCATTATTAGTAAACCTATGAGTACAAACGTTTTGAAATAACCACTCGTCTTGGCATTAATACACGGTAGAATAAGGTATTCACTCAATATGACTACTTATTTTTGCTAATTAACCTCATAAATACTCAAATGTGTTCTTAACCATTAGCTTACATATCAGTAAACAATTACTATTACGTCAAAAGTAATTTGTATTTTTACTTATATAAGTGTGAAACACTCCTCAAATATTAGTTATAAGTTTATTATATGGGATTGAAATTCAAAATAGCCTGTTAAAAATTATTAGCTATATCGTTTTCACTTTAGAATAGGCATGGTTGTAACACCTGTACCCGTTACATAATGATAATACGCACATTGCTTTTCAAAATCATCAAACACATACTTTACATATATGTACTCATTTAATCACAATATTTACACGGAAGCGTTTAACCATATTAGTTTATAACTTTCACACGATGACATAAGGATACAAAAATATACAATGTCTTGAAAAATTTTCATTTCTCAAGCGTGCAAAAAGAATTCCTATATGATATGCAAATGATGAGCCGAGGGTGAAGGACTTGAAATCAGCCAACCGATCTTTGATCCATGCTTCAGACTTCATGTGCAACTTCAGGATCAACTTTACCTACAACAACTAAAAGAAAAACATTGCGTTTGGTGTTAATGGCAGATAATCAACTTCATATAAACACACATAAATCGTCAGATAATCAATCTATTAAGTCATATAAGAATATCAGTCAAAATCATCTCACATTGAATTCATATCATTCGCAATTATAAAATGCACGTGATTGCCATTTTCTTTCACTGTTAATGGCTTGTTATAACCAAGAGTAGTCGTGATCACGAAAATGGCCATGGCACTCTGTAACACATAACACATGGGAGTTTAGTGAACTCGGGTGGCCGTACGGTACTTTGTGGTCCAATCATTTGGACAATAATTAACAAATGACTCAAGGTCTATAACAGCCATAACAGAATCCTCTTATCTCTGATGAATGCATTTACATATCACATATCTCATTTTCATCATCAATTCATCAACAACATTTTTACCATGATAAGGATCATCACACAATCCACATTTCTATACAATGAGTTCAAATCAACACATTCATTTCCGTCGCTCAAACATCACATAATCCACGTTATAGCACCATAGGCTATTCAATCAACACAATTAAGCAAGTAAAGGATTCATTTAGCACCACAAATTAAGAAAGCATCACTGAGTCAAATAATAGTCACCAAATTATACTCACAAGTAATGGATTCCCGATACGTCTTCACCTAGTTGATGTTTACAGCTCCTCTATTGGAATCTCGTCCTGTTAATCATATTGCAAATCATAACTATACTTGATACAACAAATAAAATGCAAATGAATGCATGAGTATCTCCTTGGTGACCTGTCCTAGATTTACTTATAACTTACAAGTCACCCGTAATTTACATTCGAGCGGTTTTACTACCTAAATTATAATGAATTCTAAACATATGAATTTTATCTCAAATTATTCCACAATATTTTTAACACATTGAATAACATGACATACAATTTCCATATCAAGTTAACATGTTTGTCATGTTCATTTCATCCTCCAAGTACACTACACCCGAAAAACAGTTTCAGCACGGTCAAGGTCGTTTCAAACAATTTTATAAAATCCCCTGTTTCTTTATAAATTTCCAAAATTTTGGTAAACCTTTCTAGCATATATATAAGTATGTAAAAAATATTACAGACTAAAAAACAATTCCTAGACTGGTGAAATAATACCAAAAAAGCGGCTGTTTGTAATTCTATCGAACAAACTGGCAGTTTTACGCTACCATTTTTAGAAACTTCTATGTACCTCTAAAATTTATCAAATTTTGCAGTAATATTTCTAACACCCTAAAGTTGACACAGAAAATTCAGCACAATTAATTCGAAGGTCTAACTACAATTACAGACATAAACTGGGAACACAGATATATGTTGAATCACTTCAATTTCAGACTTCTAAACATCTAAAACCTTCAAAATATATATCAATTCCAAATCCATGATTAAAACAAACGAAACAATCGGTAAAACACTTACTTGTTATGAAAACGTCGATTTGCCTAGTTCGATTTACGTATTACTACTCGTCTCCTATTGTTACCTAAATTTTTCTTCTCTTTTTCTTTCTTTTCTTTCTTCTCTTTCCTCTTCTTCTTTCTCTCTGTTTTTTGCTCTATGCTTCTAATTTTCTTTCCTTCGAGGTTGGTTTAAAAAGGTAAGGACGTGTGGAAGCTTAAGGGACTAACTTTGGTGACTCTTAATTGATAATATTATTATTATATTGATTGATTTATTTGCAGCTGCTAGCTTATTACGTGTTATATATTTGTATGTTATATTTTCTATGTGGCATGTGTTTATACTAATCGGGACATATAGGTAACACGTAAGTGACGCGCAGTGTATAGAATATATTTACCCGATAATTAACGGGGATATTTAATATACCGTATTCAATCAAAACTCTAAAGTTAAGCGTGCTCAAACGGGGTCAATTAAGGGATGGGTGATGTCCTGGGAAGCACGTCAATTATTTGTTCATTAATTAATTAAAAATAAATACTAGACGTCATGCTTGCTTAATTGAAATGTCATACTTGCTTAGATGTCATGCTTATATAAATGTATGTGCTTATGTTAATGTATGATTTAATGAAATGTGAGGGCCGTGTAACCTAATTAACTATTGAAAAATTTATGCCAATTAATTACCTTTTATTGAGTAAATAACAACATAATAAATAGGGCCGTGTAACCTAATTAAGGTGAAATTAGGTTATAGGGTTTTCCAGCCTTTTTTTTTACTCACTAACTCGAGAGAAAATGTTAGTGGCAATTGGGTAACCGACAATATTTTTGCTTCACACCTAATTTTACATGGGCTAGGTTTGATGTTTCTTTTTGTGATTATTTTACTACCCCATATGGTAACACAAAAAAAGAAACATCACGCTTTTGTCTCAAGGATGGGTGCAACCATCTGATCCTTAATTTCTTTGTTTATGGGACAACCAAAATATAGTTTAAATAGCCCCAAAGCCATATATTTTTAGGGGAAAATTATTTTTTTGAACATGAGTTGTAATAAAAAAAAATTGATAATGGAAACGTTTTAATTTATCAAACGAACAAAATTGATGTCAAATTTTGGTTGTTTCTTTTAATATTAATTCGGAAATGGAGACCCTCGGTAAATTAATTACATTGAAATGTAATTTATCCGCCTTTTTTTTCTTTTTCCTTTTTTTTAGTTCACTAACTTGGGAAAGAAACGAAAACAAAGAAAAGGGCACATTTATTAAAAAAGGTTGATTACTAAACGATAATGAATATTATGGTTTAAAAAATGGGCAATGCTACAGACATATTTTGTGACCCAAAATAAATGTGGGGAAAGAAAGACATTCTGATCGGGTAAAACAAGATTATTTACCATGTAGCAATTTCCCTATTAAAACTATTTACACGGAGCTATTTTTAAAATGACCTAATTATATAAACTATAGGGTTAATTTCCATGCTCGTTTCGTTTATTTTCCGCAAGTCATTCCCATAACAATATTTTCATTGTGTTTCCTTCCAAGTTATGGTGACAAGTAGATTAAGCAGGCATACCAATATTACCATTACAGGAATTAACCTATGAAATGACTAATGTGGATCAATTAGAAAAAAGACATATTGGTGTAAACAATATGTCTTTTTTCTTTGTTTTTTTTTCTAACTAAGCATGGAAATTAACCCTAAATAGACTAAAGAATACTGCTTTTTACTAAATTTTTCAGCCCCTATTTTTTTTTTTTGCTTTCGTTTAAAAAAAATACTTGTCTATTTATGAACCAAAACCTTATAAATTTTTGAAAACCTAATGAAAATTTGTTTATGAATATATAGGGACTACATAATTGGTATTTTACGTAATTTTCCGATGTAAATAATTATAAAATTACTCCAAAGGAGTAATAATTCTCCGGAAGTTGACATAGTTTATATATTGTCTATTTAGGAGGTTCATAAATTATCTCAAATACGTAAATATTCGCATGTCAAAAAGAAACAATCATATGTATGGTTATTATAAATTTGAACAATATATTTATGATAAGAATACCTCAAAATTCCAAGGGTTACATATTTGAACAATATATTTATGATAAAAATACCTCAAAATTCCAAGGGTAATATTTGTATGGCGAAACTGTAGGGTTTCTAGGGAAATAATTTTTTAGGGTGTGTGAACATTTCCCGATGTCCTTATCCAATGGTTATTTAAAGTTCTTTCAGTATTTATACAAAAGTTGTGTTGTTTATATAGCCTTTTTTTAGAAAATGGCAGACAAGATACGAACGATTGTTTTTTGGTTTAATTGTTAATTGTCTATGAATACCAAGTCTCAAAAAAAAATTGACCGAAATCCAAGTAGCTTTCGGTTTATACCATTCTAAAAAATGGCAATCCTATTTTGTGAGTCCTTGAGTTTTACCAATGTGTATTATAAGAATTTTATATTGTTTATTATTAGTATATTTTGGGATGTTAATGGTTGAAAAAAAATTGTTTATTGTTAACCACCTGTTTGTTAGGAACTAGATTAGAGACAATACCTCTCTCTAAACATAAAGAAAGAAAAATCTACGCAATAATTTTGTTTACTATTGGAGTATTTTTGGGGTAAACAATTTTGTCCTTTTTTTTTACAGACAATACTTGGGTTTGAATAGGGAGAGAACGACAACAAAAAAACGACAAAGAGACGTTTAGACTAAAAGGAAAAACAAATGACATTAATTCAGATTTAGGGTTGATAATCTTAAAAATGCAAAATTACCTTTTATTTAGGGTTCGAAATATCTCAAGAATACACAAAAAATACTAATTACACGATGGCAATGATTATAGGGTGAACCCTAATACACATTTCAGTATTGGGTCATATTTCCTAATAAGCATTTACCATATTTGAGATAATTTTTTGACCGAGTAAAACGTAGACATCAATTACCCATTTTGAGGAATTAATGTTTACTTACTATTATAGGGTCAATACTCAATAGGTGAAAATTTACTCGTAACGTCTTATCGTCTTGATTTGTTAATTGTCTATGAATACAAGGTGATATTTTAGGTAAATTTGAGGTTTGGTGCGTGGTGAAGGCAGCTTCTCCTGGTAACCCTATAACAAAAGCTTAATCTATTTTCCTATTTTTACAGGTAATAATTTTAGTCCAAAGGGAAAATACGTAAACAAAAAATGTAATTAGGTTATTATTCATAGTTAGGTTACAAACGCTAAGATAAAAAAAGACGGTAAAACCCTATAACCTAATTACTCATTTTACCTAGCCATACCAATGTATTATGTATGCCCCTAGCCATACCAATGTATTATGCATGCCCCTATTTTTTTTTTTTCATTCGTATTTTTTATTTCCTTACCATCTTTCTGAAATTTTCTTTTCTTTGTTGTCGTTTTCTCCCGAGTTAGTGAGTTTTAAAAAAAAGGCTGGAAAACCCTATTACCTAATTTCACGTTTTACTTAGTCATACCAATACACCCCTATTTTTTTCGTTCGTATCTTTTTGTTAACGTTTTTTGTCGTTTTACTATATCATTTACGTAAAAAATCCAGACATAATTATAAACCCGATAGTAAGGGATTAGGCGGTAAAGAATTTTTCGTAGGTTCTATGGAATTTTGAGGTATTCTTGTCTATCGCAATATAGGTGAAGGTTGATCTATAGTTGAAATTAAGGCAAAAAGTTTTATGCGTAATGTGGAGTGAATTAGTGTAACATCTTGTATTAAAAAATATTAGGGGCAGTAAAATGGGAAAATGTGATATGCGTAGGTATCTTATGTTTTAAGGAAACATCTTACTTATTCTAATTTCAGATGGAGAGACATTATGATTTATTATTATTTTAATTATTATATAATAAATACCCTCAAATATCCATAAATATTAATCCAATTTTCAGATCTAAACCCATCTTATTTACGTGCCAAATTTGGTAGACTAACTTGTGATAACCTTTTAGTGAGATGTTGGGGTAAAACGAATGAATTAGTTTATAATTAACCCTATAAACTCAAATTCTACACGTAACAGCCTCGGTAAATTAACTCGGGCGTATTGCTACGTAATTATAAAGAACAAGGGACAAGTGCACGTGAGATAATTACAAATGATAGTCTGGTCTCTAACGTAACCCTAATAACATCTATATATATCTCTCTCTCTCTCAACATAAAGAAAGAACAATCTACCCAATAATTTTGTTTACTATTGGGGTATTTTTGGGGTAAACAATATTACAAACGACCAAATTTAGGTTAATACGACCCTAAAATCCCAAACAAAGAAATGCTATACAAAGTCATAATTGAGAATTACCTAAACGACAACAAAGAAAAACTCACTATCATTTTTTTAAAGAAATTTTTGAAATTATCTATAATTTTAGAATATTATTTAAAGAATTTTTTTACGACATCCAAATTAATGAATTTTTCATTAAATCATACCCTATGAAATTTTTAATATTAACCCTAAAACTATGGGGCCGTGATATGCCCGGTCCGTAATCTCCTCTAGAGAAAAGCAGCAGGTCATCCGCAAACTTAAGGTGTGTAATACCCAATTTATCGCATTTAGGGTGGAAATTGAATTCAGAGTCCTTAATATTCTTGCGCAGAAGTCTAGAGAGATACTCCATACACACAAGAAAGAGGCCAAGTGACATGGGGTCCCCTTGTTTAATTCCTCTTCTCCTTTGGAAAAAACCTTCAGAGGAACCGTTAATTGCAATGGAATAGACAGTAGTGGATACACATTCCATCACCCAGGTGATGAAAAGATGAGGGAGCCCAAGGTTGTGAAGGATAGCATCAAGAAACTCCCAAGACACTATGTCACAAGCCTTCCAAAGATCCACCATAAGGGCACATCGTGGGGATATATGCTTCCTAGCATAACCCCGCAATAGCTCTTGGGCAAAAAAAATATGATCAGTGATATTCCTTCCTTTAGTGAAAGTCACCTGAGTATGGTCCACTATCATCAGAAGGATGCCACCAAGTCTATCAGCAATAATCTTGGTTATGATCTTGTAGATCACATTGCAACAAGCAATGGGCCTAAAGTCACTAACAGATGGGGAATGAGCCTTTTTAGGAATCAAGGCAATGATGGTCGTGTTAAATTGCTTCAATAGCTTGCCATTTCTAAAGAATTCAAGCACAGCACCAATGATGTGCATACCAACAATTTGCCAAGAATACTTGAAAAAGTGCGATCTAAACCCATCCGGACCAGGTGCCTTGTCATCAGCGATCGAGAAAAGGGCCGCTTTAACCTCAGAACAGTAACTGGCCTGGTGAGATCGGCCCTATCCTCGTCCTTGAGGCAATGTCCCTCAAGGAAGGTGACTGGGTCCGTAGGTTTTATAGTTTGCAGTCGAACCACCTTTAAATGGACTTTGGGTTCAATTTTAGTCGCGTTTTTGGTAATCGGTCTTCCAATTATCATAGCCAAATCTTTGCCTAAGCACAAATTGCGCCCTTCAGTGCCGGATAATTACACAGTCGCGCTTCATAAAGCACTTCTTTTTTTCAATGCCCAAAAGTGTAAGTTCTTGTTTTATCTTTTTTTTTTCAATATTCGATTATTTTTTGTGCGTTTTTTGGTTGTTACATTCATGATTTGTGATAAATGTGTGAATGCAAATATGTAGCTTAACTCGTACATGAACTGATTTTTAATGACTCTTGAAATTATTGTTATCTAAGGATTATCATTTTATATGTATGTAATTGACGATTAAGTTTACCAAATAACTCAATTGTAGCTAGCAATCTTAGTCGATTTGGCTCGAGGTTAATTTAATAGTATTTCAATAGTAAAATTAAGAATCATATTTTAATAAAATGATATATAATAATAAAATGATTATGTTATATATAATAATAGAACACAAAATCTCTAATATCTTTTTTGGTCAGAAATATGTTTTATTTCGATACAAGAAAATTAAATATTCAACGAATATTACATCAAATAAAAACTACGAAATCAGATTAAATTAGAACCTAAATCCACTGGGGACAACTTTTATAGAGTTGGTCGTGTAGCTGAATTTTATAACTTTGATCACGATTTCAATTCTCCGGAATAAATATTTGGCTTCTTCTTATGTAGCTCTGTCATCAGCTATAAATAACTTACGGTAGTTTCATATTAAATTAAATACTAACTAAATATTGTGAGTATACTTTTTAATTGTAAAACAAAAAGATATCTTCAAATGCCTTTGATAAATTATATTCAAGAAATATTGTCAATAAAAAATATACAGTACAAATAAATAGCATAATATAATTTTTAGAAAAGGCAAGAATTACTCGATGCTTTTGAAAAAGAAGCATATCACACATGGTGTGACTCATTTTGCACCATAGTGATTTCACATATTTAATGTCCATTTTTGTCCGTAACAGCATGGTGCTATCTTATATTTGTCTGTTTAATACGATTTTATTATTTGTTAATTGATACAATTATGTATATTATAATTCAATATCATATAATCAGATAATAGAAATGTTATAACTTTAAATCTATAATTTGTTAATTTTATTAATTTAGATTGAAGACTGTGCTAATTTGATAAACTCGTTAGAGAATAAAAAATAATCATCGATTTTTATGGGAGAAATTGGCATGAATTACTAATTTTTAGGAAAGATCATTTTGGTACCTTTTTATAGTTTATATGAGGTCCATGAGACATTAACAACTGTCTCTACATTTCTTGAATTGTTGATTTTATAGTTACACTTTGGTGAGCAATATAAGCATTATTATTATACTCTTATTAAATAATCATTACATTCCATCCATTTTTTCAAAAATAAATATTTAGAGACCTTAATCTTGTCATTTTCTCCTTCAAAATGTAAATTTATTGCTAAGTATCAAATAAGCATTCTATTGGACACAATCTATCTCATGATTAGCATAATAGTCAACATATCACTATTGTTATAACTAATTTCTCTTTAATTTTTATTAGATTTTTAGAAGTTGATAAATTTCATGTTTGTTTCTTTCTTTGATGTATTTTTTTCTTATAAAATACCTTCAATTTTTTTTTACTACTCACCCTCCTATATAGTTAGCAAAAATTTACTTTTGATCTGCTAAAAGTATTCTTGTATTTTTTTATATATATAAAAACTAAATAAATTCAAAAACTTTTGTTTTTTAATTGATAATTTACTGAGACATAACATCTTAACCTAATGGTAAAATTGTTGCACTATGATAAAAGTTATGGGTTCAATTTCATATTTTTATATGTTAGAGTAATTCATCATTTATATTTTTTAATAATAAAATAAAGATAAGTATTTGATTTAATGATATAATTGTTTAATTCAAAAAATAGAAGAACAAGAGATGAAGACTACGAGATTGAGCCTTTGATCTAAGACAAAAGTTGGACTTTAGCCCAATAAGTTATAAACTTTAGCCCAATAAGATAGAAATAAAGTTACATGACACAAGTTCAATCTCTCCCCCTCTCTCTCTCTTCTCTCTCTCGCTCATATATCCTTGTCTTGGCGGCGCAGCTGAGTGTGCAAGCTATCGACATATAGGTTTGTTCTGTTCTTCGATTTTGTCTTTCTATTACTGTTCTATAAATTTTATGTACTCATTGAATTATCGAGGGAAAAAAATGGTTAATAGGGAAGCTAATTCACATGTCCTAGTTTCGTGTTTCTTTTTTGTTATTTTTCAAATTTTTTGCATAATTTTCTTTTGATGATTACTCCCCCTGTTACCTCTAGGGTTTTAGCAAAACCCTATTCTTCAATTTTTTTGAGCTCTAGCTCTATGTTACCATAAATGTTTTACTTTGTGTTTAAGTTCTTTTGTTTATAAGCTTGTTTATGATTAATTTAACCCTTTTTTTGGGGTACGGGTCTTAAGGTTCGATTGTTAGGTCTTTCCACTGTATATTATCTTTTTCTTTTGTTTCTGTGTAATCGATTTCTTTTCTATAATCCCCTTTATTGTTTCGAATTTTCTTTCTAGCTTTAATTGCATTCTGTATTTTGGAATGGGGAAATTTTATTTAAATTCAGCACATAATTTGATTTTTATCTAATAACTTGCACCTGTAGCCAGAAATTATGATTTGTATTCCTATTCATAAGTAGCATTCTTTAGGGTCTATGAATCTTTCCTAAATTGTTCAATATCGTTTATAGTACCCAGCAACTTAACATTGAAAATCAGCGTAAGTTTGCCTCAACGGGATGCAAACAAAATAATCAAACCAATGAAATGAACATTTTAAATAAGAATATCACAAAGAAAACTGATTGATCAGTTTGATTGTCGATTGAGGGTGCACTGAATCTCCTATATTTGGTCCTTCTTGACATGATCCAGAGAGTTACGTTTCTGTATATTTCTGTACACAGATATTCTGGTCTAAATTTGTCAACGTTTCTTGGATGTGTATTGCTCTCTTGGTAGTGAAAGAGAAGAAACAAGGAAAAAGGAGTGATAAAACTATAAATGAAGGACAAGGAAACCTTGCTCCCGTCGACAATTAAAAATAAAGAGATGAGATTGGTTGTCCATGCGAAGCTGAAGCATTAGAAGAAGGTGGAGAAGAAGAAGAAGGCTAAGGCTCGTGAAGTTGAGGAGAAGAAAGCCTTGGAGCTGGGTGAGGAGCCGCCTCAAAAGCAAATCCCACGAACCATTAAAAACACCCGTGAGTTGGATGAGACTGTTTGCAAACCTGATAACCGGGAGCTATTTGCTGGTAATGATGCCGATGAATTCAGTTCCATCTTGAAACAAGATTACATTCCTAAGGTTTTGATAACCACAACCCGTTTCCATTCCACGGTATGTGTTTCTTTAGTCTCGCATGTTGTATTGTTAGGTTGCGTATGGATTGAAAGACTAACGACAAATCCGTTTAAATTGTTTGTATGGTTATATATGTACAATGGTTTTAGATAATTGTGCTCTGTTTATGGGCTTTTAGGTTATACTATTCGGTTGCTTTCAGATGTAAGATTTGCAGTATGCGGAGGAGTTGGTTAAGAATCTCAAATGACTATGTTGGGAGGATTAAAAAATCCACCATAATAACTAGATAAATAGCTCAAAATGAGCTCAAGGGTTTTGGGTTTATTATTACTTGGAAACTATCTAAACAAACTCAATGAATTTGTTCTTATTAATTTGAAATCCTTTCCTCGAAATTTGTCAATCTGAACACAACCTTTAATTTTTCATTAATTATTATGTGAGGCTTATGTGTTATTCTTTTTCTAAATTTGAACAACAGAGGGACCTGATTTCATTAAGGATCTTCTCTCTATCATTCCCAATGCTCATTATCACAAGAGAGGAACCTATGACCTGAAAAAGGTATCCTTCTAATGTGCATTCTAGGTTTGACGTGGTATGCAAACTTTGTCCATGAAAACAATGTCTGATTCACTGTTCTGTCGCGACTCCTGTAGATTGTTCAGTATGCAAGAAATAAAGACTTCACTTCACTCGTCGTTGTCCACACAAACCGCCGGGAACCAGGTCAAACCCTGCTCAAATCTGACTTGCAAAATAATTAGTAGTACATTATGTTTGAAGTGTTATGTGTATGAGAGCTGATAAAGACACCGAAAGAAAGAGCAAATCTTAAATTTACTGGCATAAAATTTAGATTCAAATCATGCTTTTTAAATGTGTGCACCCCCAATTTGGTAATTGTATTTACTAAACTTCTATGTGTAAAAGTAAGTCTAGCACTAGCATAGTAAAAAATAAAAATTTTGGGTTGTTCATAGTTGTATGATATAAAGAGAAGTTGGATTGAGTAGAATTTCCTATTATGGAGCACTTAAGCTGCCATTTCGAGATCATCCTAGGAAGTCCATTTCTTGGTTAACTCTTGTAAAGTTGTTGCAGATGCTATGTTAATTATTGGGTTACCTGATGGCCCTTCTGCCCCCTTCAAGTTATCAAATCTTGTTTTGCACAAAGACCTTAAGGTAAGCTGATTTTTTCCAATTTATTTCCCGACATTTTCTATGTTTTTAAAGACAGTATTTAACGGAATGAAGAATTGAAGTGAAATGGATTTGTTTACCATCTTCTGCCAATCAAAGTTCAGACTATCTTCTTATCATATTGAGTCATCCAGCTTGGTAGCTGTGTCATTGTCACTCCTCTGCGGTGCATGAGTTTGTATTTTCCCTTTACCTATTTGTTATCTTAAGCTCTATCCTTGCTTTGCTAATAATTTCACAGAATCATGGAAACCCGACCAGTCATCAGCCTGAGTTAGTTTTGACAAACTTCACCACACGTTTGGGGAATCGTGTAGGCAGATAATTTCTGGTGGCTGAAAAGGTAATTTATTTATTAAAGGTTAAACTTGACGTATAAATTCAGTCTCTAAAAAATCTTTGATGAATTAGCTTCTTTTCCTTTATACTATTTTTTTATCATTATTATTGTTGGGATAGTTTGGTATTTGTTGTTATAGAAGACCCTTTTGTGCAAAATTTATAAATCGGTATTAGAAACTGTCCTGAATCGAAATATGAATTGGTATTATAGATAATTCTGATCAAATACGGATTTATATTTCAATTCTGGACAATTTCTAGTGCCGATTTATAAATTTTGCCCATGTTTATCCTTTTCATGCTTCTTAGGACTCTATCTAATCAATATTTATAATTGAAATTTGGCTAAATTACCCTTGTTTTCTAAATTTAGGATGATACAGTCTTTATTTCCCCAAGACCCTAATTTCTGCGGTCGGAGAGTTGTTACCTTCCACAATCAACGTGATTTTATTTTCTTCCGCCATCACAGGTATGTACCCTTGACTGTGTGTGCAGATCCTTTTTTTTTTTTTTTTGCTTAAATTATGAGCATTAAATATCCATTAATACTTATCATTCCATGCAAAAGTTACATCTTCGAAACAAAAGAAAGCAAGCAGCCAAAATCAAAAGGTAAAGAGAAAAAAGATAAGGAGGCTATTGCTCAGGAGAAAGTTATTGCTCGATTTCAGATTTGTGATTCTGATGCTTCATTTTTTGCATCTTTTAGAAAGAATGGTTTCTTTAATTGAATTCAAGCTTAAAAAATTGTGGAAATGATAAATTTCTAAAATGTATACGGTCAGTCGGCGAAGTGCTTGTGTCGATGGTATAATTAATTTTTAGCCCAATTCATACCATACCCACATAATTCCACACAGCAACCTGATTTCGTTTTTCAGCTCATCTTTAAGTATGGCTTTACTCGATTATTTTAATTCTTTAATTTATTATTTTTAATTCTTTCATGTTGGAGTTTCTTGCTACTTTTACGACATTGAGGATTTCATGCTGTGTTTGTCTTGTTAGTTTCCTCTTAGATAAAATTCTATATTTAGTTTCACCATTATGTTGCCTCATGATGCTGTCTATCAAAAAATTGATATTTCAACCGAATGATGGGCAATTGTGTCACATTCTTGTAATTTGAAATTTGTAGGAATGTGGTCCTCGCTTCACGTTGAAGCTAATCAGTCTCCAGCATGGAACATTTGATACAAAGGAGATGAATACGAATGGGTATACAAGGTAATCCTCTAATATGTTTAAAACTTTTCTGTCATTGACTTGTGCCATAATTGTCAAGAGCTCGGGATTCCGGGACCTGGATAAATCGCAGGACTAAACATGGTGGGATCTATGTGGAACCCCACCATATAATACAAATGATACCAGTCACTTACATTTCGTTTTCATATTTTTTTCCAATTGCAACATGAAATGGATACCAGCCGGAGGAGATTTTTCTTGTAACATGCTTTGAGATGCAATTTTGTTGTTCCATATGTTCAACTTGGGCTACTATACTTATTAAGAACATGAAGTGATATTTAACATTTTTGGCTTTGTTTATTTCATTTCTTTGAAATCTTGCTACAAGGAATGAGAGGTCCTCTTTGTGCTTTATAATTATATTTTTGTTGAGGCAAACATGTTCTTGTTTGTTTTCTATTTTTAATTTGGATAGCAAATTACTCTTGGAATGGATTTTGTATCACAATGTGATACGAGCTGTATCAAATGGGAGATTTCGCCGTTAAGTTTTAGAGGATCGAAAGCTAGAATCAATCCTGGAGAAGCTCAACACACAATACTAATCACTTTCAGAATTCAAGAAGAAGAAGAACAACTTGGCACATAAACTTGCTTGCCTTTTCTCATTCATTAAGTTCTACATATACAAAGTTTTTAGCTTCACGAAATGGAAAGTGCTTTCTCACTCCGCGTGATTAGTAATGGAATTGAGGTAAAAAAGGAAAACATATGCTAGCTAATAATTAAACAGGAACGTAACAGAAGGTTGAGAAGGAAGGTGGTTGACTTTCTAATTTGCCACTTGCCACCATCTTAAGAAAAAACGTTCTTCCACTTATAAAGTTGTTATTGTAATGGCCTGCATCAAATACCCCTCCCTCGATACAATCCTTGTCCTCAAGGATTGAAGGTGGGGAACTGCTGTTGAATGTCGTGCAAAAACTCTGATGTACTATCTTCCGCCGGTGCATTGAACCATTTGATCAGAACTTGTGTTGTGGCATGGTTTCCTCATCGTGTAATTCTTCGATCCAAAACATGTTTAGGAAACAATAAAACGTGCCCATGTGGAGTGTGATTTATAGGTAATTGTGTTTGGCAAGTAAATGTGTCAAGCTTCTTCTTGAGTTGTTAAATGTGAAAAGTAGGATGTATCTTTGTGTCCTTAGGAAGATCTAATGTGTAAGGAATCTGCCCCACCTTCCGAATGATCTGAAAGGGTCCGAAATACTAGAGTGCGAGTTTCTAATAGTTGTGTTTCTTCAAGGAAAGTTGGCGGTAAGGTTGCAACTTAACGAACACCCAATCACCAATATCTAACTGTCTCTCCGAACGGGACTTGTCTGCTTGAACCTTCATACAAGTTTTGAGCGCGAGCGAGATGGTGTTTAATCAGACGGATTGTGGCCTCTCTTTGTTGTAAACTTCTATCCACAATCTCAACACTGGATGTCAAAGATATATAATTGATGTGGTCTGGTGGTTTCTGTCCGTAAACAACTTCATATGGGGTGGTGCGAATTGAGGAGTGGTACATTGTATTGTACCACCACTCCGCCAAAGCTAGCCAATGAACCCAATCCTTCGGTCGATCGCCTGTCATACATCTTAAGTAACCTTCAAGTGTCTGATTAACCATTTCCATTTGGCCGTCCGTTTGAGGATGATAAGAAGTTGACATGTGTAACTTTACCCGTTGTAATTTAAACAGCTCCTACCAAAATTTGCTAAGGAAGATAGAATCGCGATCGCTCACAATCGTTTTTGGTAAGCCTTGAAGTTTATAAACATGATCCATGAAAACTTGGGCAACTATCACTGCTGTATAGGGATGTTTGAGAGCCATAAAATGACCATATTTGCTGAGGCGATCATCTACAACCAAAATAGAATCCTTTCCCCCCGACGTCGACAGCCCATCAATAAAATACATCGATATATCTTCCCAAATGCGATTCGGAATTGGCAACGGTTGTAGCCACATTTTCTCCTTTGTTCCTTTGACACACATCGTATTCTCGAATAAAGCCTCGGACATCATGTTTCAATCCCTTCCTATAAAGAGTATTCCTGATGCGATGAAGGGTGTTATGCATGCCGGAATGTCCGCCGCTCGGACTACTATGGTAGTGACAAATAATTTCTTTTTGAATACTCAAATTCGACCCTACAACAATCTTACCCTTTCTCTTTAGTATCTCATTCTCCCACTGATACTTGAGTTGATGTTGGGGATTAGTTTGGATTGTTGTAATGATGGTTTTTAGTTTGTCGTCGTTTGACCACCCGGCTTGTATTTTTTGCAGCAAAGTATTGGTAAGCACAGTTATAGTGTGCAGTAACCCTTCTCGATTAACGGTGTGGTTCGGCGGAATTCGAGATAATGCATCAGCTGTTATGTTCTCACTACCCTTTTTGTAGACGATATCATAATCGTATCCAACCAATTTGGCTAGCCACTTCTGTTGACACGGTGTACAGATTCTTTGTTCAAGTAAATATTTTAAACTTTGGTAATCCGTCTTGATAATAAAATGCATGCCAATAAGGTATGATCGCCACTTTTGAACTACGGCAACTATGGCTAACATTTCGCGCTCGTAAACTGAGAGGGCTGCATTACGAGTCCCCAATCCTTTGCTCATGAAAGCGATTGGCCGACATTGTTGCATACGAATAGCACTGATCCCGTGACCTGATTCATCGGTCTCAATGACAAACTTTTGCGTAAAGTTTGGAAGAGCTAAAACGGGGGCTTCACACAGCTTTTTTGAGTAAACTGAAAGATTGTACCGTTGCGTTCGTCCACTGAAAATTATCCTTTTTTAAGAGGTGTTTAAGAGCTCTCGCAATCTTCTCGTAGTCTTTAATAAATCGTCGGTAATAACCGGTTAACCCCAAAACCCTCGCAGTCCCTTAAAGGTCCGGGGTTGCGGCCACTCGGTCAATTCTTGAATTTTCTTTGGATCGGTTGACACCCCCTCATGATTGATAATGTGTCCGAGGTACTCTACGGAACTCTCCCCAAAACTACATTTGGTCCGTTTAACGTATAACTGATTAGCCCGTAATATTTTCATTGTTACTCATAGGTGAATCAGGTGTTTCTCCCAACTGTCACTATAGATTAAGATATCGTCAAAAAACACAAGAATAAATTTGCGTAGAAACTGCTGAAATAACTTATTCATTAAACTCTGGAAAGTGGATGGGGCGTTCGTGAGGCCAAAGAGCATTACCAAGAACTCGTAATGCCCTTGGTGAGTTCGAAAAGCTGTTTTATTTATGTCTTCTTCCTTCATTCGTATCTGGTGATACCCCGATCGGAGATCTAATTTGGTGAAAATCGTGGCTCCATGTAATTCATCAAGTTATTCTTCTATCAACATAATAGGGAACTTGTCCTTGACCGTGTGCTTATTGAGTTCCCTATAGTCAATGCATAGCCTCCAACTGTCGTCTTTTTTCTCAACCCATACCATTGGTGACGAGAACGGACTATTACTATCTCGGATAATTCCACTGTCCAGCATCTCCTGTACAATCTTCTTGATCTCATTTTTTTGAATGACTAGGTAACGGTAAGGTTTCACATTGATTGTATCGGTGTCTTCCTTAAGGGTAATGGATTGGTCGTGCAACCGGGATGGGGGGAGGGTTTTGGGATTCACAAAGATATCCAAAAAATTCATTAAAAGTGAATTCAAATCAGTAGATTGGGTGGGTATACTCACATTTTGTTCCTTGCTGAACTCGGTGTCGGGCGTATTGTGTTTGGATTGAATGAACCCTACGTGCATTAATGATAATTGAGTCGTGTGTTGCAACATTTTCTGCATTTGTTTGGTAGTGATTGATTCCACTGTATGGGGTTGTTTTCCTCGTAACGAGATCTTCAGTCCGGCAACCGTAAAATTCATTTTCAACTCACTAAAGTTATAATTAATATCCCCGAGGGTAACGAGCCATTGAACCCCCAGAACTACATCACAACCACCCAGCGGTAATATCATTATCTCGGTTGTAAATGATATACCTTGCATTCTCCAGTTAAATTCTTTACACACATGCGAGCTATAAATTTTACTACTGTCAACTACTGCCACCGGGAAGGGTTGGGTGGTTTCCAACCTACACCCAAGATGTTTTGCAGCTTTGAGATCGAGAAAATTATGCATACTACCCGCGTCAATAAAGATATGTACTAGGTATCCATTAGATGCCCCAACCAGCCTCATGGTTCGGAAGTCATGTACTCCTGTCATTGCATTCATGGATATATGGTAATTGGCTACTTGGTCTGCTTGGTCATTACCCAATTTTTCCTATTCCTCTTGACCGCCATCAGGTATTTCTTCGTTATCCTCTATGTCTTCGGCATCCGGTATTTCTAAAATATATAATTGTCGTCTCTTGTTGCACATATGACCCGGTGTAAATTTCTCGTCGCACTAGAAACATAAATTTTTTGCTCTCTTCTCATCCATCTCTTGGGGGCTTAACCTTCTAGAGGCTACTAATGGCGGTGCAGTAGGCGATGGGGTTGATAAGTGTTTCGGTTAGGTCTCATTTGGGTTTGGTGACCGGGAGCAGCAGGGTGTGTGTTAGGTGTTGGTTCATATTTGTTGGGAGGATTGTTGTGTTGGGATTTGGCTGGAGTGAAATGAGGTGGAATGGAAGGATTTGATCGGCGGTTCAATAGAGTGTTGGTATGTTCTTGAAGTTTGGCTAAGCTAATGGCATCTTGTAAGGTTCGGGGTTTGAACATCCTAACATGTATTGCTACATCGTTCTTGAGCCCTCCCAAAAAACAACTAATGGCATAAGTCTCCGGTAATTCAACACAGTTCACCAATTCATCAAAACGATCAAGATATTTTTGAATTGAGCTATTTTGTTTTAAGTTAACTAGTTCGGACATAGGGTCCTCATATAGTAACGCCCCAAATCGCTCAATCAATGCTCGCACGTACTCTTCCCACTGAGGTAAATCTCTAGTTAATCTATTTTTGATAAAAATCTGATGCCATTGAAGTGCCTCACCTTCAAGGTGCATCGCGGCTAATTTGACTTTGGCTTCCGGTGGAGTGTCATCCACTTCAAAAAACTGCTCGCATTTGTAAATCCATCCTCGTAAGTCCTCTCCCCCAAACTTTGGGAACTCTACTTGTGAGAGTCGTGTAGGTGCTTGGTACGTCTGCTGCCAAGGGTTTCTCCGAACAGCAAGTGATTCGTCTCCCATATCCTCCATCATATTTGGTTCCGACCGTGATGGTCCCCCCTGAAAGTCCTTCACAGCTGCAGCTACAACCGCTATCATGTTACGTAGGTCATCCATCGATTTTTTGGTTTCTTCTGAGTTCGCTCGGAGCTGATCCTTCAGCCCATCCATCTCTCGTCTCAAATGGGAGATTTAGCCATCAAGTTTCAGAGGATCGGACGCTAGAATCAATCCTGGAGAAGCTCAACACACAATACTAATCACTTTCAGAATTCAAGAAGAAGAACAACAACTTGGCACATAAACTTGCTTGCCTTTTCTCATTCATTAAGTTCTACATATACAAAGTTTTTAGCTTCAGGAAATGGGAAGTGCTTTCTCACTCCGCGTGATTAGTAACGGAATTGAGGTAAAACAAGGAAAACATATCCTAGCTAATAATAAAATAGGAACGTAACAGAAGGTTGAGAAGGAAGGAATCGACTTTCTAATTTGACACTTGCCACCATCTTAAGAAAAAACGCTCTTCCACTTATAAAGTTGCTATTGTAATAATATCTTTAAAATTGGCCTGCATCACAATAATTTTATATTATTGTGGGGTTGACAAGTTAGTCTAATTATTTGTTAACAGTTTATTTACAAAATGAATATTTTTCAATTCCGTAAGGATACGACTAGGGGTGTTCACGAGTCGAGCTGGCTCGTAAATTACTCGATTCGAGCTCGAGCCTGAAAATGCATGTTCGCGAGCTCGCTAGTCGGCTCGCGAGTTTGAATAAGAAAATAATTTTTAATTAATATATATAAAAAAATAAATATTTATTCATATATTTTTATATAATATGATATATTATAATAATATATATATAAACAGTAATATTTTTGACATTAATTACGACTATATTTAATAATATATTAATAAATATAAAATTTTAAAAATATTTTTTATAAAATAATTATTATTTTATAAAAAAGAATACTTTTTCAATAAAAAAAAAAAAATTTTGAGCTCGAGCTCGGCTCGCTCGAGTCAAGCTCGAGCTTGAGCTCAATTTCTGCAGCTCGTCGAGCTCGAGCTCAAGCTCAATTTCCGCAGCTCGTCGAGCTCGAGCTTGATTTTTTGCCCAGCTCGACTCGATACGATAAGGAACAGTTGGACACCGTTGTGGGTCGAACTATTCTACACATGAATTTAAATCTGTAACAATGAATGACGTATTCAAAACTCTTACAAAATAATCAGAAATTGTAATACCTACCAATTAAATATTTATTATGAATTTGAATGAAAAAATGTAAGTTATCAATTTGGAATTTGGTAACTTGCAGACCCTGTAACCCTGAAGATGAGTCGATTGTTCGTTTCTAATTAATCTGTGAAGTCCTAATTTAATTACATGAAAATTTTCACCTTTCATAATTTTGAAATACTGACACTTGATTGATTTTAAATATCTAATGAATTTATTATAATTTTATTTTTTTAAATTAAAAGGTGGTAAAAATTCTGAGATGCTAAAGCCTAAAAGGAAGATAATACTTACATCAGTAGATGTGCAGGTCACCAAAGCATTTATTATACGAACTAATGCCTCAAAAGCATAATAAAAATACAAACCAAAAAGATGATATATAGTTAAAATAAAGTAGCTTATAAGTCAATTAAATGATTATAAATCTTTATAGAAAAGTCAAAACTTATTTCCACTTTCAAAGTAAAAATAACTAGTTCAACATATTTTAATTTTCCTCAAACAAAGAAACAAATCAGTTGTTAGTCACCTAGCTAAATATGCTTCTTTGTTTGATTACCAACTCCTACCTATCAATTCATACTCCTATATATATATCATCAAAATATTATTTGCAATAAAAGTAACAAAACAAACAAACATGGAGATCAAGCTACTTGCAATGATGATAATATTTTCTTGCTTGGTACTACAAAATCAAGCACAAGTACAACAACAAGAATGCATGAATGCGCTTCAACCGTGTTTGAATTACCTCAACGGCAATAGCTATCCACCGGATAGTTGTTGCCAACCTCTCGATTATGTCATTAAGTCGATTCCCGAGTGTTTTTGTAGTTTTATGACAATCGAGGGAATTAATGTGACTGAGGCACAAACATTGCCCGGTAGATGTGGACAACATATTAACTAGAGGTGGCAAAATGGATTCGGAACCACGGTTACATCGGTTCCAACCCAATTTGGGTTGAGTTGGTTCTTAAGAAAATTTTATTTGGTTCCTAATTGGTTCCGACTTGGTTCCAAGTTGGGTCCAACTAAATTTCAAGTTAGGCCCAAATCGTTTGTCAATAATCAAAATTATAATGAAGAAAATGTAAGGTATTAAGTCGGGTTGGGCTTGGTTCCCTTTTGGATTGATTTTGATTCCATTTTTGGTTGATTGTGGTTCCACCTTAAAACCATTTAAAAACCAAATTCATTTAACAACCAATCCATTGAAACCGACCCAAAACTAACCCAACCCGCCCAATTGCCACCCCTAATATTAACCCATTGGGGTGCGTTACTGGTACGCCAGATACACGATCGAGAAACTCAGTTCCGAATTTGGCCGGTTTTAAATTAGGGTTTTCGAGTTTGGTTATAGTTGTTGCTTCTTCAATGCTTGTTATCTTTCAAGCATTATAGTACATTGATTGTATTTGCATATATTTCACATACTTTTATTCCTTATTGCTTCCCTTATGTTTGCTTTTGTTTTTACATTTTTTATTATTCTTAAGATTGATATGTATTAAAGATTTAATGTTGAATTTCGTATGGATCTTAATTGGTTTTTTCCTATAAGAGTTTTTTCTCTCTCTTGTTCTATAGCATTGTTATTGTAAGTTTTGGATATTATTCTTTGTCAACATCTAAGTGATATTAATGGAATAATTCTTGTTGAAATTGAAAGGAATTACTAAAAGACAATGGGTTAAGAATCTAAAAGACATTTCATTCCATTTCTAAAACACATACATCGTTTGGAACATAAGTTAAAATGTTAGATTATATTACATTGGGTCCAACAAATTTGACGTTAAATTCCACATATTTGGGGCGGAAACCAAATGCTAAATGTGTACTTGACATGCAAATTAATTTGACATGTACTTATTTTTAACATGCACTTGAGAAGATAACAATAAATTAAAAATTATTGAGAAATTATATAAAAAATTGAAATTTATATTGGTGGATTTGTAAGAGACTATGTAAAAACTATTTTAGCTGTAAATCAAGAAAGAAAACGTTATCATATAGCAATTTGCTCATACAAATTAATTAAGCAACCAAGCAAAGTTATTTACATTTTTATTCATAGTATTCTAGACATTTATAATTAATAGTCAAAAATTGATTTGATTGGTTCTAATTTAACCATAAAATTAATGAGATTAAGAGTAATTGTAATTAGTTTCATTTCAACAAAAATTAGGTTAATCTATTGTGTCATTGCATACATAATTTTACATGCTTGTTGATTAGTTTTTGACTTGGGGAGCATTCGATTAATTAGGTTCAAATTAATTAGGTTAAATTTTCCCTTCATATCAACATATCAAATTAAAATCAATTTTTCCACCATATGATATTTTCCAGTTAAATTTGAATTTTTATATTGAAATCATTATTTTTTGCAATTTCGTAAACCCAGATGGAAGCCAGGATGGAAGAACTCAAAAAGCTGATGGAAATCCTGAAAGACTTTCACGTTGCTTGCAAAAAGAGGACTGGACGAGCTTTGTCACAAAAAAAGGGCAACTTAATTTATTAACTGTACACGAGCATGGGTTTTTTAAGCATGGGTTTATGAGAACCACTTTACTGGAAAGCTTATAAGATTTAAAAAGCTCATAAGAACTGCTCAATATTATTCAACATAAAACTTTGATATGTTCTGAAACAGGCAAGTAAGATGTTACAATATTCAATCATTCCTAGCTTATTTGCACTTTCTCTCTACACACTCCAGGTATTCATTCAGTACCATAATGGTATTCCGGTAGCTGGGGTTATGGAGTATCGAAATCTCGGAAATGCCATTTTGTAATTGAATACCAAACCAAATGAACCAATTCATCCAGGTTCATATGGATTTTTTTTCTTCTTTTTATCGATTTAACAAGTCGGTAAATCAAGAATAAGAAAATCTTCCAAGGAGTAATTAGATCCAAGTAAAAAATAAAATAAAAATAAAAAAATACTCAAATTGATATATCTGTGTACTTTGCTGTGGTTAACTGAGGCAAAATATTAGAATAGAACAAAAAACGAACGGTTTTTATATTTGATAGTTCTGAAATTTTGTGTCGTCTAGTTCAGCTAATGCTAAATGCATCTATACACTCCCCTTCATTATCTATAGGATACTGAATCATGTTCTTCGCCACTATGACATGTTTACTACATTGATGGCTATAGTTAAAGGAGTTCACTTTGTTTTCCTCTCAAATTTCTCTATGAAACCGTAAATGCAATAAAGAATGCAGTGAAATATCGGTAGAACACCTGGGAATTTAGATCCTTTGTTTGTGGGAATTGTTAAGATTGGGGTGGGTAGGGTAGACGGAGTAACTTGCTCTATATAGGGATTGTTGAATATGAATACTTTTATGTTCTTTGACCATTTTCCATGAGCAATTATTATATATGTAAAACATCAAAACAAAATCAACTTCTCATGTTGTTAAATGAAAAATTGAACTTTTATGTTTGAGTTAATGATTCTCGTATACTGTTTTGGCTTACTTACATGTATTTTGGTTATTAGAGAGTTCATTATAATTATCAGTTCCGATGGGAAAAGTTGGTGTTATACCTGATTAACAGGGGAGGATGATGTAGTTACCCCTAATTGTTTTCCTTTCCGTTTTTGTTTCTCTTTATTCACATATCACTTGATAGTTTTGGTTTCTATGTTTGTATTTGGTTTGTGAAATGTGGCTGCAACCAGATCTTTATCTGATCTGATGGTTGGCTTCATGGAGAATAGTCATCAAGGGAAGTATTTTTGGAACGTATCTAAATTCTTCTTTGCCCATAAATATGACTTGTTTTTGTGTTCGTTCAAGACTGCAATGTAGGTTTACTATTTTCACATTGGAATAAACCGACACAGATTTCAGTGAGTAGTTGGGGTAGGGCCTCTTAATATGTATTGCATTTTGTTATTAAGGGTAAATGTGCAAGGAAATCCAAGACAATTTGAACTGTTATGAAACAGAGAGAAAAGTAAATATAGATTGAAGAAGTTGTAATTATGAGATTATTATAATAACATGTGGTTTTCTGGACTTGATAATGTAGGCTTCCTTCAGGCATCTGATAATTTTCCTCACAAAACAATAGATTTGCACTTAATTTTTTTTTTTAATACATTGGGTCCAATCTTATGGAGTATATTATACATTTGTAGTGGTATAGATGGACCTTCTGATTCAATTGATGTCGACCGCATAATTGAATCAATTAAAGACGTTGACATAACCCCCGAGAAAATACGATTATTCTTGCCTAAGGTCAATTGGGAAGAGCTAGCTGCTATGTATGTTCCTGGCCACTCCGGTGCTGAATGTCAAGCAAGATAAGCTGGGCTAGTTTAAATAAGTGATGCTGATAGCCTCAAACATTGTATACTGATACCTTATAGCTAAAATGTGTTGATTGACTGTTTGTTCTGAAAGTTTCAATAATATATCTGATCCCTTGATATTACTGGAGAGAATGGTAGAAGTGTAAGCATATAATAAAACAATACGATCTAATCATGCTCACACATACGAACGAAGGCGGAAGCGATAAATAGAAACGAATTGATTACCTCCAGCCATTGCTATTGAAATTGTGAATTGATCAATCGATAACCCTTTTCTTTATCTCGATTCTTTATACTCTGATTTAGTTTCCAAACCCTCCTTCTCAATTTTCAGATGGTGTTGTATATATGAGAGTAGGCTTAGTGAACCATTAATCAGAAAAGTCACGTTTATTTATTCTGCTCTAGCCATCATAGAGAGATTTCAACGTGTGCTATTAACGTGGGTGGTTACTAGATAGTGGGAGAAAATATGGGCTGAATTAGTCAATGGGTTGACTAGTCAAAACAAATGGGCCACAAAATAGGTTTTCTATAAAATAACATTATTATATATATATATATATATATATATTACGAAAACCAACATTCTCCCACTTGGCCCATTTGTGAAGAGATACGATATACGAATCATAGCGACGAAATCTCTTAGAGCGAGAATTAATCTTCCATGTATTACGATATATCAAATTCTCAACACACCACACACACTTAACTTAATGAGTAAACCTCATGTTTACTCTAGGTTCAAACAAAATGATATTTCTCAACTTAATTACATAAATATGCGCATAAACCCAAAACGAGAAAATATCCAAATTAATAAAGTTTCAGCAAAACATAATGAATGTACTACATAATGGGTGCAAGTCCCATTCTCGCCACATGATCCTTGAAATTCTTAATTTGCATGCCTTTAGTCAAGGGATCAGCGATCATTAAATCAGTGCTAATGTGTTCGATGATCACTTTTCTTTCTTGAACACGTTCCTTCACGACAAGAAACTTTATGTCGATGTGTTTATTTCGACTTCCACTTCTGTTATTCTTAGCCATGAAGACAGCAGCTGAATTGTCACAATACATTCTTATTGGCCGATTAATAGAGTCAACAACTCTAAGCCCAGATATGAAACTTTTCAACTAAACACCATGTGAGGTAGCCTCAAAACAAGAGATGAACTCCGCTACCATAGTAGAACTGGCTGTTAAGGTTTGCTTTGCACTCCTCCATGATACGGCACCATCAGCTAGCATGAACACATATCCTGATGTGGATTTAAGTGAATCATTGCAGCCACCGTAATCGGAGTCTGAATAGCCTACCACTTCTAGATTGTCAGTTCGTCTGTACATAAGCATGTAATCCTTAGTACCCTTAAGATACCTCAATACTTTCTTTGCAGCCTTCCAGTGATCGATCCCTGGATTACTCTGATATCTCCCTAATACTCCAACCGCATATGCAATATCGGGTCTGGTACAGACCTGAGCATACATAATGCTACCAACAGCTGAAGCATATGGAATATTTTTCATTTGTTCCCTTTCAATGTCATTCCTGGGGCATTGGTCCAAACTGAACCGATCACCCTTCACAATTGGTGCTACACTTGGTGAACAATCTTTCATTCTAAATCTTTCAAGTACTTTGTTGATATAGGCCTCTTGAGACAATCCCAAAATGCCTCTAGATCTATCTCTATGGATCTTTATGCCAATGACATAAGATGCATCTCCCATATCTTTCATATCAAAGTTACTTGAAAGGAATTGTTTCACTTCACGTAGAAACCCTTTATCATTGGTTGCAAGCAAAATATCATCCACATACAACACAAGAAAACAAACTTTACTCCCACTGACCTTAAGATATATACATTGATCCATGATATTTTCTTCGAAACCAAATGAAGTAATTATTTCATGGAACTTTTTATACCACTGGCGGGAGGCTTGTTTTAACCTGTATATGGATTTGTTCAACTTACAAACCAAATGTTCACCATCCTTAGAGGAGAATCCTTCAGGTTGTTTCATATAAACCTCTTCCTCTAAATCACCATTGAGGAATGCCATTTTCACATCCATTTGATGTAACTCAAAATCAAAATGAGCTACTAATGCCATAATAACGCGAAGTGAATCTTTTCTTGATACAGGAGAAAAAGTCTCTGTGTAGTCGATTCCTTCCCTTTGAGTGAACCCTTTAGCAACGAGTCTTGCCTTATGTCTCTCGATGTTGCCAAGTGAGTCTCTTTTTGTCTTAAAGACCCACTTGCATCCAATGGTTTTTACACCATCAGGCAACTCGACGAGATTCCAGACTCGATTAGACGCCATAGAATTTATCTCATCTTTCATAGCATTCATCCATAAGTTTGAATCTGTAGAACTTACGGCTTGTGAAAATGATAAAGGGTCATCATCGACTCCGACATTGCAATCCGATTCTTGTAGAAACACTTCATAATCATCAGGAATAGCTGATCGCCTTTCTCGAATAGATCTCCTTAATGGGACTTGTTCATTCTCATGATGAACTGTCTCCTCGTTTACAACATGATCTATTGGATTTTGATCAATAGTTTGTGGAATTTCTATATTTGGTTGTCTAACGCTCGATTGAACTTGAGGAGCGTGAACGACAATCAACCTATCACTTGAATCAGGGGGTGTAACCTCATAGTGGTCTTTTTCAGGACTAGTATCCTGAGATTGATCACTCCCACTGATCAAATCATTCTCAAGAAATTTAGCATTTCTCGATTCCACAATCCTGGTGTTATGCGACGGACAATAGAATCTATAACCTTTAGACCTTTCGGCATATCCAATGAAATACCCACTAATAGTCCTTGGGTCAAGCTTCTTCTCTTGTGGGTTGTAAATTCTCACCTCAGACGGGCATCCCCAAACGCGTATATGTCTCAAACTCGGTTTCCAACCTTTGAATAACTCAAAAGGCGTCTTAGAGACGGCCTTGGAAGGAACCCGGTTTAATATATACGCTGCCGTCTTAAGAGCATCAACTCACAAAAATGATGGAAGTTTAACATTACTTCTCATGCTACGCACCATGTCAATTAATGTCCGATTTCTTCTTTCAGCTACACCATTCTGGTCTGGAGAACCAGGCATAGTGTATTGGGGAACAATCCCATGCTCTTGAAGAAATTTAGCAAATGGACCAGGTGCTTGTCCGTTCTCAGTGTATCTACCATAGTACTCTCCACCTCGATCTGATCTCACGATCTTAATGTGCTTACCACATTGATTCTCTACTTCAGCCTTAAACAATTTAAAGGCATCTAAAGCTTCGTCTTTGGAACGAAGTAAGTAGAGATACATATATCGTGAATAATCATCTATGAAAGTGATAAAGTATTTCGGATCTTCAGCATTCATATCCGGACAACAAATGTCCGTATGTATGATTTCTAATAAGTCAGAACTCCTCTTAGCACCAATTTTGTGTTTGTTAGTTTGCTTTCCTTTAATGCAACTAACACAAGTATCGAAATCGGTAAAGTCTAGAGTACCAAGTACCCCTTCCTTTACCAATCTCTTAACTCTCTCAATGGAGATGTGTCCCAATCTCCGGTGCCACAACATAGAGGAATCCTCATTCATAATACATCTTTTTAAACCAACATTAACATGCATAGAATTATGAGTGGTATCATTTTGCAAATTAAGATGAAATAAATTATCAGACAATGTACCATATCCAATAACTTCAGAATTTTTAATAATACTAAAACCAGAGTCTGAAAAATTAAAGGAAAAACCAAATGGTAAAAGTCTAGATACTGAAATCAAATTTCTTGCAAAGTTCGGAACATAAAACGTTTTCTCCAAACGTAAAGTAAAACCACTACTTAAAACTAAACTGCATGTCCCAACGGCTTCCACATGTGAAGCTATCTTGTTCCCCGAATAGATAGATCTTTCACTGTCCATTGGTTTCCTTAGGTTTGTCATACCCTGCAAGGTATTCGAAACATGGATTGTAGTCCCAGTATCAATCCACCATGTATTATGATTAACATTAACCATATTAGATTCATAACAGACAAATGCTAAAAAATTACCTTTCTTCTCAAGCCAAGTCTTGAACTTAATGCAGTCTTTCTTCATGTGTCCCTTCTTTTTACAGAAGTAACACTTTGACTCCTTCTTTATGACTTGGTTCACACGAATCTTTCCCTTTTCCTTTTCCTTATTGTGATCCCTTTTCTTCTTTGAAAAAGAAGTTGTAGCAAGGTTCACCTTTTCGCTCTCTTCCATCGACAATCTACCCTCCTCTTGAACACACATGGTCATAAGCTCGTTAATTGACCATTTGTCCTTATGTGTGTTGTAAGAGATCTTAAAGGGGGCATATTGTTGAGGTAGAGTGCACAAAATGAAATGGACTAGGAAAGATTCCGACATGGTAACTTCTAAAGCTTTTAGTTGTGCCGCTATATCCCTCATGCGCATGATATAATCACGCACTCCTTTAACCTCAGTGTGTCTCATAGATGAGAACTTCATAATCAAGGTGCTGGCGAGAGCCTTATCAGAGGATGCAAACTGCTGATCGATGGCTTTAAGGAGATTCTTGACCTTATCATGCTGTTCGACAGAACCCCGAATGCTAGCACATATTTTGGTCTTTATGAACATAACTGAGAGACGATTAGACCGCTCCCACTTTTCATAAAGATCAACTGCATCAGGAGTACTAGTCTCCGTTATGCTAGGCGGTTCGTCTTTCCGAATAGCATAGTCAATATCCATCCATCCTAAATGCAGTAACACCCTCTCTTTCCACACCTTGTAGTTATCACCACTTAATTCAGGAATGTCACATTTGACATCAGAAATATTTTCAGGTAAAATTACTGCAAATTAAAAGTACATGCTCATTAACAAAATTGAGATTTTAAATTTCACAATTTACCAATGTAAACCATGCTCATATGAATCTAGTGACATAAAACTTGCATGTGGGCTAAAGTCTACTCAATCAGATTCATAATAAAACCTTATAGCGAAACTGTTAAACCATTATTTCTTAACTTCTGTGGGTAGATTAAGAAACATAATCTAACACTTCACCCTAATTAATCATGCAAATACAATAAAATTTCTTGTGGGCATATCTCATTATATTACACATGATTAATTACAATTAATGTCTAGTATCCACATGTAATTTCGACATCAAATTTCAAATAATTAGAGATGCTGTGGCTAATCCCTAATTAATAAAATTTAATCACTTGACATTTCACTTTATTTTATATACTTAACTTTATGTATATAAATTGTAGAACTCATTATAAAACAATTCATGTCATACACAAAATTGCTCCAACCAATATAATGACTACTGTAATTATAATTTCTATTAATTTGATTTTTCTGAAATCAAATGCTAGAATATTTCTAAAATCATCCAAAAGAAATACCTTAAGGTTTGGAATACATTATTTAAATTTCCATAAACATTACAGTAAGTAAATCATTGCTGCATATATACATATGATTCCGCATTGCTGCTATCAACACAATCTGAAAATCTCTCCACATCATCACAATAGGAGTAATCAATTTTTGGTGCCCATCAAATTATCACCAAAAGGAAATTCCATATCCATATACTAAATTTCTGTTAATGATTTGGAGCCACAAGGATCCAACTTTACATAAAAGCATACAAAGGTTCCATGCAGATTAACATGCATACAAAACATGCACACAAATTTAATTTTCACAAAATCATTCATATTTATATATACGTACAGAAGCTACCAAACCTATACATATACATATGTATATATAATTATTTAGTTTGTTTTCTCTACTTAAATAGATTGAGAGTCTTAACCCAAAACAGCCCCATTAGGCAATGCATTATTATTATAATCCTAATCCCAATTTCACACTAAACAGCAGAGCACACATAAACCCGGCAAAGACATATTGACAGCTTCTATAGCAATCCCAAATTGTAAGGGTTTCCGAATGAATAAAACCAAATGTAATTGAAATTATGCTTCAATCGAAACGACATACATGACTCAAATATTCATTCAACACAATTTAAAATACGATAACAAATTTCGTAAGCAAGGCAGAGGCGATTACTCGCTCTGATACCAAATGTAAGCATATAATAAAACAATACGATCTAATCATGCTCACACATACGAACGAAGGCGGAAGCGATAAATAGAAACGAATTGATTACCTCCAGCCATTGCTATTGAAATTGTGAATTGATCAATCGATAACCCTTTTCTTTATCTCGATTCTTTATACTCTGATTTAGTTTCCAAACCCTCCTTCTCAATTTTCAGATGGTGTTGTATATATGAGAGTAGGCTTAGTGAACTATTAATCAGAAAAGTCACGTTTATTTATTCTGCTCTAGCCATCATAGAGAGATTTCAACGTGTGCTATTAACGTGGGTGGTTACTAGATAGTGGGAGAAAATATGGGCTGAATTAGTCAATGGGTTGACTAGTCAAAACAAATGGGCCACAAAATAGGTTTTCTATAAAATAACATTATTATATATATATATATATTACGAAAACCAACAAGAAGAAGAGTGGAAAACATGGATATACACAATTTAAATCTTCAATGTTATCAAAGAGAATCTTAATAAATAGATATTGGAGATGGGTTCCCAGAAGTATGTTGAAAATGTCACTTTCTGTGATTTAAGAGTAGTACAAATTTTTATAATGTTCGTTTGCTGGCATCCAGTATAGTCTTATTGGTGGGTACTGCGTAGTTATTTTAAAAATCTTTCTACTCTAAATCAGGCATGCAAATAGGGGTGGCATTGGGCAGGTCCGGCCCAGACCCAGACCCAAAACATTAGGTCTGGGTTTGGGTCTAGACCCACAAATAATTTTGGGTTTGGATCTGAGTCCAGACTTGATAATTTATTTTAATTGGGTCTGAGTCTGGGTCTGGACCCGTAGACCCATAGACCCAATTATTTTAAACCATTAAATTTGCAAGGCTTTTTTTAAAATCCAATGGTTATAAATATATATAACTTATTATCTAATACCTATTAAATAATATCTACTAGGGTTTTTTTTCTTCTCTCCACCATAGCCGCCGCGTCCGACCACCGCCGTGTCCGACCACCGCCCGTGCTCTCTCAAATCGGTACATTTTTCTACAATATTAAGGGTTTGGAGTTTTGAGATTGTTTTTCTACAATATTAAGGGTTTGAAGTTTTGAGGTTGTAATAGAAAATTGTGTAGGGTTTGGATTTTGTTTGAGTTTTTGTGGTTTGATTCTTGTTGTGATGGGATATTCAATATTGTTTAAGCTTTACAATGAATAAAAGTGTGATTGATGTTTGGTAAATTGGCATTTATTCAAATTAGTTTCACATTCAAGTGATAGATTATTCTATGGTATCCAAATTGCATTAAAAGGGAAAATATTTTACAGTGATTATGTGAATTAATGGGTATTCAAATATTTTGTTATAAAAATCTTCTCTTGAATTAATGTTGCAAATAAAAATATTTTACAGTGAACAAATGCAATGTGGCATGCAATGTGAATCTGCAGATGTATTTGGTTTATAAATTTAGACAGCTTATTGTGATTATTGTGATTTTTTTATCTGGATTTTTTGAAATTAGAAGTGTGGAAGTTGTAAGTTTTATATTTGGAGTTTGTTGTTGGCTATAGATTTGTTTTAGTTAAATTACTTATCAATTTATTTGAATTTTGAAGTATGTTGATTGGAATATTCAAATTGTTATGGTTAGGTAACTAAAAATGATTTTAGCTAGAGATTTATTTTATGCAATTTCTATGATTATTTTTAATAAAATTTTAGTTATAAGTCCAAAGCTATGTAAATTAAATAAAAAGGCACAAAAAAGTAAGCACAAAAAGGAAAAAAATTAAAGAAAAGGCCCAAATAAGAAATAAATAATAAAAGGTCTAAACACATTTCAAGAGAAAAATAAATAGTAAAAGGCCCAAACAAGACAACAAAACTGTTGGGTCTAGGTCTGGACCCAAATTATTGGGTCCAGACCCAGACCTGCCCAATCTATTGGGTCTGTATCACAGACCCAAGCGCCAGACCCAATGGGTCTGGGCCTAGCTGCAGACCCGCAACAATGGGTCTGGGTCCAGACCCAGACCAAAACTATTGGGCCTGGGTCTGGGTCGGACCCGCCCACTTACACCCGTGATGCAAAATAGAAGAAACATCTAATACTTGGAAGTGGGGAAAGTCATCTTTGTGATTGTGTATAGAGCCGCATAGAATATAACTACTGAAAGATGCATAGTGGACATTATGTGCTCTATTTTTCAAGTTTTACATACTCTTACTTGCAGGTTTCTAAATTGGGAAGATCCCTTAATCAATCAAAATCCATGGAGGACAAGAATCTTATGCATATTGTCCAACAGAAGGGACTAAATAATTGGATAGATATAGCTGGGAACAAATAGGGGACCCCATTCCAGTGCTTAGCACGTTAATGCTTCAATACCCAAAGGTGGCTGGTCGAACACAGGTGCAATGCAGAGAAAGGTATTGTTTCATAATACATACTCTTTTTGAGTTATTTATGCAATTAATATCCAATTTTGTGGATAGGGAAGCTGAAAGACCTGCCCTTGGACCTAAAGACTTTCGATTAGCGTATTACTGAATCTGAAAATGTTGATAGTTCTACGAGCAAAAGGAGTATGGTGCTTCAATTGATTACTATTGCTTGTATCTCTGATACTGTTACCTTGATGGCTTGCAGGCGGAAGCGTTTGCATAAACATATTGTAGTCAAATGGTTGTATTTGAAGCAAACAATGATGAATCCGGCTTTAGATAGTGTGATAAGGGCGGAAATGATATAACCCTTGGCGGCTATCTTTACAACAAGTTAAAGAAGAGAAGAACTTGAAGATCCCTAGATGTAACAACACCCTCATCAAAACAGAGTGAAATTTAATCCGTTCATGCAGAAATCTATTGCAGAAACATGAGGCAGAGATGAGTCATATATCATGTGCTGTCTATTTGGAGGTAACTGTAATTTTTTGACTGACTTCAAATTGTTTAGTCATTTTGCCATTTTTGTTCGGTTCCTCCTTGGCCGCTACATCAATGGTTGTCGTAATTGATTTGGGTTGGAAAATTTATTCATTGGGTCCAATTCTATCATTTCCCCATTTATTTAATGCGCTTTGATATTTTTCCCCATTGTTTTGGATTTAAACAACTCTAAATGATGAAAATGCTACTTTGTGTTTCTTGAATTTGTTGGTTTGAGTTGCATCTAAATGAAGATAGACTAAATCACCTAGATGAAGTCGTTCACTTGGAATTAGTTTCTGGTGCGCAGTTTTATCTTTCTGTTCAGGTTTCATATATTCATTTAGCGAAAAATAGGATCAGTTTTATACTCATCTGTAGTCTTACTCCAGTTTGTTTGCTAATATGGATCAAATAGTAGAGGTATTTGAGTGTTGCATAACTTGGAATGTTGGTCTATGAGGTACATATTCATTCAGGTTTAAGCAAATCTTAATGAGTTATATCATTATTAACTAGTTGTAAAATATAATCTCCTATATGCTGGTTTTTGCTTGAAAGGGTGATAAAAGTTATTCGGAATATTGATATGCAAAATCGTGAAGTTTTGGTTCAAATTGGTTGGCAACTCCTACCCTAAAAATGTGTTTTAAAGTATAATTTGGTTGCAGGCCTGTCAATGGGTGGGTCTTACCCAGACCCAGACCCAAAAGTTTGGGTCTGGGTCTAGACCCAGACCCAAAGATTTTAATTGGGTCTAGACCCAGACCCAGACCCAATACAAACTCAGACCCAAAACAAGACCCAAACAAGACCCAATACATTAGGCCCAAACAATTATATTTCACCAAACCTCAAACCCTAATATATACATATATATATATATATATATATACACATATCTCTTAACACTTTTTCAAATATCTCACAACCACCATCACCACCCACCTCCGCCTGCCGCCGCCGGCCGCCGCCCGTCGCCTGCCGCCCCATCTCTTTCTCTCTTTCTTCTCTCTTCTCTTAAAGTTTCAAAATCAAAAATATTATTATATATATCACATATATATATGATAAATATATTAACAGCTTGTTGCTGCCTTACCGGCGCGGTGCCGCCATCAATCGCCGGCGACTCGCCGGGGAGGCGCCGGCGTTAATTCCATATTCATTCTCACTCATTTTTTTCTTTGAGATTTTGAAACCAAACATTGTATAGATAATATATGTGATATATATACATACATATAAATATATAATATATTATATAAACAAATAATTATATTTTGGATTTGATAAGTTATATATATATGATTTTATATTTAATATTGGGAATATTCTAATAAAATATAAAATAATGTAATTACAAATTATATTTAAGTGTATTTAATGGCAATATTTAAATTATATAATAAAATATACTTTATATTATATATTACATAAATATATTTATAAACAATCAAAACAAAATTAATTGGGTCTATGTTTAGACCCAGACCCAATGGGTCCAAAGTTTTGGGTCTGGGTCTAGACCCAAAACATTGGGTCTAACTAAGACCCAAAGTTTTGGGTCTGGTCTGGGTCAGACCCACCCAATGACACCCAATGACAGGCCTATTTGGTTGGCATGCAAACAAATTTAAAAAAATTCTCAATATTTCACATAATTTTTAAGAAATTATTGTAAAAAAAGAAAAAAGGGAAAAATATTTTTTTCAACATCATTTAAAATGTAAGTTTTGACTATCTTTAAACATGATTTATTTTAAATATAAATGTCCAAAATAAGAATAATTTGAATTATGTTTTTAAATCTACTTAGTAAATTTAACTAAAAATATTTAATAAAAATTATATTTAAATATCAAACCAAGAAATTCACAACAAAATGTAACATATTATTGGTAATTGTTATTTATAGATAAGCTAGGACAAATATGGATTGTTTGATCCGAGCCCGTTTGTTAGACCCATCCCTTTCAAAACCCTAATCAACACTACGGCCATGGCGCAAGATCAATTGGTTCTCTGCGGCAGCACAATGAGAGCCCACACCGACTGGGTCACTGCTCCAATCGACAACTCTGACATGATCGGCACATCCTCCCGCAATAAATCCATCATTCTTTGGTCTCTCCAAATCTGACATGATCGTCACCGACTGGGTCACAGCCATAGCTGAGTCGTTGGGCTGCCTTGGTCATACGATAGACGAGTATTTTGACTCCTAGAATACTAGTCAAAACACTTCCCCATCTTTTATCTCTGAATCTGGCTACGAGATAAATTATGATTACTATGCCAACGAGGTGACGCAGGTAGTATTATAATTTACGAACTACCAGTAGAATTCATATTATATAAAAAACATTAAACTACACATAAACACAAACAACAAATAAAATAAGTTAAGAGAATATATGTTATCGAATAGGACGATTCAATTATTATTGCTCGGGAGTCGGGACTCGGGATCAGAAAATCGAATGTTGCAAAACGAGGCTTCTCCAAATCTTCTCCAACACTCAATTTGCAAAAATATAAGTGCTTTGTATAACAATTATTTCAAATATTGATGTAACGGCTTTTAAAATCTTTACATAATTATAGAAGAAAAATAATAAAAAAAAATTTAATTAAAATTGCCAAAAAAAAAAAAATGTTGTTCCCCAACGGCTGGAATTTTAGATTCTGAAATTCAGTGGGGGTTTGGCAGCCATAAATTAGATACAATATAATATATTAGGTACAATATAATATATATATATAACATATATTAGGTACAATATATAGATATATAATATATCCATAAATAATATAATCTATACATATATTAGGTACATTATACAAATAAAATCCAAGTCTCATAAATATTTTTTTTCCTTTCAAACAAGTCCATATATTAAACAACTAGCTAATTAGATAATAAAAGTTTTTTTAAAAAAATTATACATATTTGTATATATTTACAATAAAATCAAACAAGTCCATATATAATAAAAGTCCATATAAATATATTAACACAAGTCCATATAATAAAAGTTTTTTAAAAAATTATACATTTTATATATATATATATATATATATATATATTAATGGGCCAGGTCGGCCACTATAGAGATGGGCTACATGGGCCGGCCTGTCTGGCCTTAACAGGCCGAATGTCGAGGCCTTTATTCTATATTCAGTTTTTTTTTTTTTTTTCCATAATTTTCTTTTGACAATTTCTCACCCTGCTGCCTAAGGGTAGGCATTTGGTTCGGGATCGGATACCGACCCGACCCGATTGGGTTCGGGTAGTTCGGATCGGGTTAATCGGATCCTTCGAGTAATAACTTTTGGGTGTTCGGGTAGTTCGGGTACTAATACCCGAACTAAACATGCACCCAAAGACCTAAATCTAAACAAAAGAAACGAAACCCTTAGGCCTCAGTCGTCAGCCCCTCTGTCCCTCACAACTTGTGAATCTTCTGATTCTCTCTCTTCCCAAACTATCCCAAAAAATCTGAAATTACATACCCTAACCCTTTCTTTTCTTTCGGTTCGGATCTACTGTATTAGTCTCCGGCAAGAATTCAGGTTCGATATAGGTGGTTGCTCACTCTATTGGTTCTGTAAAGCTTGAACTGTGCCAACTGGAGAATTGGCATTTTACTATTCTATTTATATTTTTAAATTTCGTATGCTTCAGGAGGTCTCTATTCATGCCAAACGAAGAACTAACCTTTTATTATTTTATTTACCTCATTTGACATGTGAAATAAATTTGATATTATTATTTAGTTTCATCATATGTGGTCACGAAACAAATGAAAGTCTTGAGGATGCAAGCAGTGAGTTGATTCTGGGAATTGTGGTGCAATTTCTCAAAAAAAAAATGTCAAAAACCCGAACCCGACCCGATTAAACCCGAACTGAATGCCCACCCCTATTGCTGCCTCTAGGGTTTTGCTTGAGCTCTAACTCTATATCACTACAAGAAAATGCACTTCTCATGACAAAAATATTTGTAACGAAATAATAATTTGTCGCAAGAACTGATTTTTCGTAACAAAGCACTTTAATCCTTACCAAAAAGTTATCTTTTTGTAACAAATATACTTTCTCGTCACAAAAAATAAAATCTTGTCGTAAAAGATATATTATTTGGTAACAAAGTAAATATGTCGTTACATTAAATTATTATTCGTTACCTAAAGTAAAAAAATTCATTGCAATTAAACCTTTTTGTGACAATTTTGTTTATCTTTTGTAATAATGTTTAAATTGTTACAATAAGTTCATTTTGTAACAACAACATGTCCTTACAATAAATCTAAATAATTTAAAACTCTTTCGTCATCTTCTTGGAGGGAAAATTGCCGTACTATTAATTTTTTAATTCTTTTTTTTTTAAATAAAAAATAAAAACTTTGGATTTATACAATGTATTTTGAAATTAAATGTTTATTCGATCTCTTGAGCTTCTTCTCATTGTAAACTTAAGATTGTATAATAAATTTTTAATAAATTAGTAATTTAGTATATAGCTTATTGAAGTTAACGTTATAAATAAAATATCGATGCACTATTATGTTTATAAAACTAAAATTATGCTTATCTCTAATTATTAGTAATATATAGACATTAAATTATAAATTTATTTTTTAATTAATCATATCATTAAACTAAATATTATAGCTAATTATTCAAGTAACAAGACTACTATATGATTAAGTAATAAGAATAGCTAATTAAATAACTAACATTTAAAGTTCAAAATAATGACTAATATTTAGCTCAAAATGTTTTTATATGTACTATGTCAAGAAACTCAAGCGGTCAAGACAAAGGGGATAAAAAAAAAAATTCACTCTAAACCTTGCCCTAGCCTCTCGCAAACCCGATTTCGCCGCCTTCAAACCACAGTTGTGTTTCATTTTCTCCTCTATCTCAAGCCGCCGCCGACACGCAAGTTCTCTTCAAACTTTTCAGGTCTCCACCGCCACCTAGATCTAAAGGTGATAAATTTGTATAAATTTGACCTTGTTAATCATAGATGAATTAATTTCCACAATTTGGATAATGGGGTTGATGCTTTTGATGGCTTATGACTAATCTTTTTTCATTTTTTGGTCCCTTTGAATTTGGGGTGAGGCAATGGGTTCTAAACTGGTGCAATATAATATCAGTGATTTCAAAATCCTTATATCCGATATTATCACCTAATTGCTCTCCCCTGACTCTCATTCTCACCTGAGTATATGTATGTGTATTTGTGAGACTGGAGATTTGGAATTTTTTGTTCACTTCTTGTGAATTTCTACCCACATTAAAATTCAATCACAATAGTTTATTTTTGCTGTATTGCAGTGCTTATCTTGGATATAATTTCGAAAATTGTACCATGAGATATTATGTACAGCCACTTTGATACCTTAAAAGAGAGAGAGAAACAAGAAAAAACGGAATTTGTATATCATTATATTTGTTAATAAACTTTTATTCTTCATTGAAAGTTCAGAAAACACGCATCCCCTGCTCTCTGTTCTTCTTTAATATCATATGATCGGAAGTTCCCTTTGATGTGATTATTTGAGCTAAATTATTTATGTCAGAATGAATTCTTAATCTCATAGATTTTTCAGATTTTTTCTTCTTAATTAACTTGGTCTTGATCGAAAATCATGTGACTGAGCCCTTTTCAATGGTTTTTTTTTTATTGTTTGTGTTGTTTTTAGGTTAGATCTTTACCTAATTAAGTCCTTATTTTAGTTTGTTTATTATGTGTTTCGTATTTTATAATTTGATTTCAACTTGAAATTGTTTGACTAGCTTGTTAAAGATGTAAGTATACCAAAATTGACGTATGGTTGCTTGTGCTGCTTATGTTGCTTAGTTTAAAAACTTGCTTGCTGTGAGATGTTTTAAAAAACGCAGCACTGTTATTAAACAATATGCATACAAAAAGGTGTGCCTAACATGTATGCTCGATTCAAATGAATAACTCAAATAATAAGTACATCTAACATTACATATGTACTTAAAGAGATGGGTAAAATAATAGTCTTGACTAGCATTTAAACTTGGGATTCAACTATTTTAATCCAGTTTGATTGAAGATAGAAGGACGCCCTTATATCAGTTTATTTTTTTCATAATCTGTACTTGTTCTTCTTTGTATCAACACTTGTTAAAGCTTATAGTACCCGATCAACTAGTTGGTTTTGACATGTTACCTTCTTTGTATGTAGCTTCTCGTTGTAAGGAGGGTTCACAAGCTCTATAGATTGATTCAATTACCTTTGGTGCTCTAGAGTATAACAACATCCCACATAAGCAAATTACGAAGGTAATAATTTGTATTGATTTCGCATTCCCAGTAATGAATTATGGAATTAGTAACCCGACCCGATTAAACCCGAACCTGATTAAAACTCGAACCCGATTAAACCGAGTAAATCGGTTCGGTTTCGGGTAGTAAATTTCAGTATCCGAAACCCGAACTACCCGAACCCGACAACCGGAACCGAATGCCCACCCCTACAGTGCTGCCTCTAGGGTTTTGCTTGAGCTCTAGCTCTATGTTACCATAGATGCTTTATTTTGTGTTTTAAGTTCTTTTTTTTTCTTCTATAAGCTTGTTTAAGATTCTTAAGGTTCGATTACTAGGTCTTTCCATTGTATATTATCTTTTCCTTTTGTTTATGTATAATCAGTTTCTTTTTCTATAATCCTCCTCCTTTATTGTTTCGACTATTGAAATTCAGCACATAATTTAATTTTTATTTGTAGCCAGAAATCATGGTTTCTATTCATGTACACATTATGTACACACACAGATACTCTGGTCTGGATTTGTTAACGTTTGTTGGATTTGTATTGGTGTCTAGGTAGTGAAAGAGAAGAAACAAGGAACTAAAAATGAAGGACAAGGAAAGTTTGGTTCCGTCGAGAATTAAAAATAAGGAGAAGAGAAGGGCTGTCCATGCAAAGCTGAAGCATGAGAAGAAGGTGGAGAAGAAGAAGAAGGCTAAGGCTCGTGAAGCTGAGGAGAAGAGAGCCCTGGAACTAGGTGAAGAGCCGCCTCAAAAGCAAACCCCACGAACAATTGAAAACACCCGTGAGTTGGATGAGACTGTTTGCAAACCTGAAGATGATGAGCTATTTGCTGGTAATGACGCCGTTGAATTCAGTTCCATATTGAAACAAGATTACATTCCTAAGGTGTTGATAACCACAGCCCGTTTCCATTCCACGGTATGTGTTTCTTTAGTCTCGCATGTTGGATTTAATTTTTCATTAATTATTCTGTGATATTCTTTTTCTGAATTTGAACGACAGCGTGGACCTGATTTCATTAAGGATCTTCTCTCTATCATTCCCAATGCTCATTATCACAAGAGAGGAACCTATGACCTGAAAAAGGTATCTCCTTTTAATGTGCATTATCAGTTAGTATGCAAACTTTGTCCTTGAAAAAGATGTATGATTCTCTGTTCTGTCACGACTCCTGCAGATTGTTCAGTATGCAAGAAATAAAGACTTCACTTCACTCATCGTTGTCCACACAAACCACCGGGAACCAGGTCAAACCTTGCTCCAATCCGATAATTATTAGTACATTATATTTGAAGTGTAACGTGTATGATAGCTGATAAAGACACACCGAAAGAAAGAGCAAGTCTTAAATTTATTGGCTTAAAATTTAAATTCAAATCATGCTGTACCCCTCTCCCCTCCCCAATTTGGTAATTGTATTTGCTAAACTTGTATCGGTAAAAGTGAGTGTAGAACTAGCATAGTAAAAATCAAATTTCTCAGTTGTTAATCCATTTCTTAGTTAACTCTTGTAAGTTGATGCAGATGCTCTGGTAATTATTGGGTTACCTGATGGCCCTACTGCCCACTTCAAGTTATCAAATCTTGTTTTGCACAAAGACCTTAAGGTAAGCAGATTTATTTCCCGACATTTTCTCTGTTTTTAAAGACGAATGAAGAATTGAAGTGGAATGGTTTTGTTTCACAGAATCATGGAAACCCGACCAGTCATCAGCCTGAGTTAGTTTTGACAAACTTCACCACACGTTTGGGGCATCGTGTAGGCAGGTAATTTCTGGTCCATGTTTTATCCTTTCCATACTTCTTACGGCTCTATCTGATCAATGTTTTTTATAATTGAAATTGGCTAAATTACCCTAGTTTTCTAAATTTAGGATGATACAGTCTTTATTTCCCCAAGACCCTAATATCCGCGGTCGGAGAGTTGTTACCTTCCACAATCAACGTGATTTTATTTTCTTCCGCCATCACCGGTATGAACCTTGATTGTGCGTGCGTATCCTGTTTTTGGGTTAAATTATGAGCTAATATTCAATTTTTACTTATGCAAAAGTTACATATTCGAAACAAAAGAAAGCAAGCAGCCAGAATCAAAAGGTAAAGATAAAAAGGATAAGGAGAAAGTTATTGCCCGGCTTCAGGTTTGTGATTGTGATGTTTAATTTCTTGCATCGTATAGAATTAATTGAATTGGACCTTAAAGATAAAATTCTAATATTTTGAATTCGACCTAAGAGCCTGCTTTCCATCAAAATATTGTGTGACATTCTTGTAATTTGTAATTTGCAGGAATGCGGTCCTCGGTTCACGTTGAAGCTAATTAGTCTTCAGCATCGAACATTTGATACAAAAGGAGGTGAATACGAATGGGTGCACAAGGTAATCATCCTTGAATATGTTCAAAAACTTTTATGTCATTGCCTTTTGCGATTATTATTGTGGGAAAAATCGCAGCACCTAAATATGGTGGAGCCCACCGTATATAATAGAAATGGTTGCGACTAATTTAATTACAGGTCGGGTCTGCAAACTCATTTTGTTTTCGCAATTTTTCAATTGCAGCCTGAAATGGATACAAGCCGGAGGAGGTTTTTCCTGTGAGATGCAATTTTGTTGTTCCATATGTGGAACTTGGGTCTTGGGCTATACATATTAGTGATTGATATTTACTTTATAATATATATTTATGTTGAGGCAAACTATTCTTGTGCTTTTTATATTTTTAGTTTCCAAGTCAAACTATTCTCAGAATGGATAGTATTTATTTTCGGTCATTTTGGTGTGTATGGACCGATTATTTATTTATTGTTGTTTAATTTTCTTAGGTATTTTGTATCAGCGGTTGTGTTTATACATGGACTGTTTTGATGATAAAAATGTTTACTGATGCTGGTGTTGGGAGCAACAGCATTAAGTTTGGTTAATTAAGTGTTATTTTGGTATTATCTGATTAAGGGCGTGTTTAACTATTAAAACAAAATTAGTTAAGTGCTTTTACATGATTATTGGAGTTGTATTTTTTGATTCAACACCTTGATATGATACCTGAGCTGGAAAAAAAAATAAAAAATTATGAATGACTGACTAAAGAGAGGACTGAATGAATACTTTAATTATAGTAAATGCTTGCTTATATGAAGTAGGAAAACTATCTCTTGTAGGTGGTAATTGATAGGATAAGTCGTTGGATGAATTACGCTAGCATTATGTGTATACTCTCTTTGGTCGACCATATGTAGATTCTAGTATTGTAATAAAGTTGAGTTGCTATGTCTTGTTAAATATGTGTTCTGGAGTAGTCGCTAAAAGATGAAATGTACGTTTATGGTATTGAGAAAATCAGATTAGGACATAAAATCAGTAATCCAAATCTTACTAGTATTCACTTCGTCGCCTCCCAAATGAATAAAATTATATTTGAAGATCTTACTGAAATCTGAAAAATCGATGTTTTGGTCAAACTTTAGTCGATCATAATGTTTTAAAAACGAGCAAACGAGAAATTGTGTTGTAAAGTAGAAACATTACCGGAAAGAATCCTATCTTTCAATTTAAAGGTGAACTCGTTACTAACATCAAGTGGCTCCCTACAATATTTTGAAGGCCATAAAGAACCCTGAAAATATAAATCAACTTAGAATGAGAATAATTGTAAGAAAATGAAAATTGTAAAAATTACTACAAAAATTTTAAGGATTGTGATTGAACAAATACCAGGAGAGAGCATGTCCAGGAACATCAATCTCGGCTAATACATTAATTCCTCGTCTTTTTGCATAACTGAAACATTATGAAATGAAATATTATTAATACTAAGCATATATGTTATATATATATATGCATGTGTATATATGTTTTACACACCGTACAATCTCTATCGCATCAGCATTTGTATATCGTTCTAAAACGGAATATGCACCATTCCACAGTTTCGGATATGAAGGTATCTCGAGTGGGAAAGATTGTGAATCTACAATGTGCCAATGCAACACATTCTTCAAACCAATAAAGTTAATTACCACATACAATAAATTAGCAACTTATGAAGATACATATCATTTAACTTACATAAATACGAGAATTTAGTTTGGTCAATTTTTCTAAGTTGTTGAGTTTTTGCAATTATTGTAACACTGAAAATCATATTTTGGAGATTGGCTTATTTTTCCTTTGGATTGCGTTTGTTGAATTATAATTATTATTATTGGTATCGAGAATTCAATAACTAAGCCATGTGAATACATATTTAATAAATCAACAATATGAATATTTGATTGGTCAAAACATTAAATATATGACACGTAATGTATTTTTGGGATCTACATTAAATTTTTTATTTTATTGTATTTGCTGATTATTTTTTTCTTTTTTTACTGAATTGTTAGATGATTCAAGTTATACGTCTTAAAAAATAATTAATAATTAAGTAATAATAATTATGATCGCATAAAAATCCTTACTCATGTGACTGTAGAATACAAAATCTCTAATATCTTTGGATTTCAATTTGATTAGAAATATATTTTGGTAGAATACAAGAAAATTAAGCGTTCAACTATTATTACAATCAAATAAAAACTACTAACTAAATCATATTCTTTGAGATAATTGAAATTACACTATGTTACTATGAAATAAAAAATTATCAATTGCCACTCGTACAGTTGCATATCGATAAATTAAATACTAACTAAATGTTGTGAGTCTAGTTTTTACTTGTAAAAACAGAAAAATAGGACTTTGAAAAATTATATTCAACAATTATTGTCATTAAAAAAACACAACGTTATAATTTATAAATAGCTAAAAATAATTTTTAGAAAAAGGCCAGAATCACTCAATGCGTTTGAAGAAGAAGCATACCACACATGGTTTGACTCACTTTGCACCATAGTGACTTCACAGTACACATATTTGATGTCCATTTTTGTACGTAACAACTTGGTGCTATCAGCTATGTTATTTTTGTCCATTTAATACGATTTTGTTATTTGTTAATTGATACAAGTATGTAGATTATAATTCAATATCATATAATCAGATAATAGAAATGTTATAACTTTAAATCTATAATTTGTTAATTTTATTAATTTGAATTGAAGGCTTTGCTAATTTGTAGGTTAGAGGTTTACAAATTACTAGATTTAAATGATTTATTAGTTGATAATTTTAATAAAAAATATTTAAGTAATAAAAATGATTCTTCATAATTTGTTAAAAAATTATAAAATTTTAAAAAATCGTTAATTTTGAAAACTTGAATTTGATAAACTCATTAGACAATAGCAATCTTTCTGGACTCATTTTGTATTTCGCTCTTAATTTGTTATATGAAAATATTTTATGCAAATAATATAAAGATTAAACTTGTATAACATAAATATGACGTGTCAAATTGTAATATTATTAAAATAGTAGTTTCAAATATTATTTCTAAATTGTAAATTAGCTATGAAGATATTGCATACGAGGCAAAGTGCATACGGGTCAATTTCATACGAGGTACTTTGTATATAAGGCAAAGTGCATATGAGGCAAACATATGTTGGTACTCAATAATCCATTCAGAAAAGAGATGGATCGGGCCATCATCCGACCCGACCCGACGACCCAAGAATAGATAGTCCATACATATGATGACATGTGGCAACCATTGTTCGGCCCAACCACCACATCATAAATAGTAATCAAATAAGCCTATAAATACCCCTTCTACTAGCTCATTGGAGATGGGGATTCTCTCTAAAGATATCACCTGGTATTCTATAGGAGACACTCTCACACAAGCTCTATATAATTTATTAGAACTACGATAGGCTTGATCCTAAGTAATTAGGTACATAGGCAGCTCCATACACTTGAGTGCAGTCTATAATTTTCTTATTTTGGAGTGTTGGTTGACTCAAGAGATCGATTTGGTTCAAATTGACCCAACGAGATCTGAGCTAAATCATTTGGCGCCATTTGTGGGAATCATAAATCTATATACGAGGTAAAAGCTACGTACGAAGTAGGACCTACATATGAGGTGAAAGCTATGTACGAGAAGAAAGCTACAAGCTTAAAAGCTAGGAACCAAACGACAATGTGGTCCACATTATCCTAGTCACCCCAGGACGACAATTCCCAAAGCTCGACCCGTGAAGGGAACGAGGGTTACGCGTCGACGGCTGTTCCATGAACTTGACCCACAAAGGGAACAAAGGGAAATAAGCCGCGGCGAAAAGGTATTATGAGAAGAAAAAATGGACCTCTAGGTGAAGTAAAAAAAAAAAACACTTACCTCTAATACGAGACAAAACATCGACTTCTACTATAAAAGTGAAATCACAAAAATTTGTCTCTCATACTTGGCACAATATTTGCCTCTAACACGAGGAAAAATATATCCTAAAATTTGCCTCTAATACGAGGCAAAACATTGGCTTCCACTATAAAGGTGAAGTCACAAAAAGTTGCCTCTAATACGAGGCAAAATATTTAAAAATTTACCTCTAGTACAAGACACAATACTTGCATCTAATACGAGACAAAACATTGACTTCCACCATAAAGGTGAAGTCACAAAAAGTTGCCTCTAATACGAGATAAAATATGTTAAAAATTTACCTCTAATACAAAGCAATTAAATAGTGACCTCCACCATAAAGGTGAAGTCATAATACTTGCCTCTAATACGAGACAAAATACTTACCTCTAATACGGGCAAAATATAGGCTTCCACTGAAGAAGGTGAAGCCAAAACGTTTGCCACTAGTACGAGGCAAATGCTTAAAAATGGATAAAGCAAAAATTAAACCCATTTAAACTTAAAGTTGGAGGGAGTGTTGAAATCTCAAAGTTATTATCGTGAAATATGGACCGTGGATTCAAATAATCTGAACCGTGCACCTCTAGTAAAAATTTTAACTTAAAAACATAAACAAACATAGCGGGTAATTTCATTTTTGTTTCTCTCTTTGATATTATTTTTTCTTATAAAATTTCGATTCACTTTATTTCGACTAAGATTGAAAATTTATATACAATACAATATGCTAATAATACTTACCACAAATTATCGTAAGATTATTGTTCTATGATTTAAAAGTTATTCTTCAATTTAATCATATATTAGTAATTAGATACAGGCGATTTCCATGTTTTATAGTAACTCATTATTTCTATTTTCTAATAAAAAAAATAAAGATAAGTATTTGATTTAATGATATAATTTTTTAATTGGAAAATGGAAGAAGAAGAGATGAAAATTGTCAAGATTGGGCCTTTGATTTAAGACAAAAGTTGGGTTTTAGCCCAATAACATATAAATGAATTTACATACACAAATTCGATTTCTCCCTTTCTCTCTCTCTCCCATACATCGGCGGCGGCGCTACTAGGTTGCAAGAAACGGATAATATTTGCAAGCTATCGACATTTATAGGTTTGTTCAGTTCTTCGATTTTGTCTTTCTATAAATTTTCTATAAATTTTATGCACTCATTGAATTATCGAGGGAAAAAATAAAAATCGCATGCCCTAGTTTCGTGTTTCTTCTTTGTTCTTTTTCGGAGTTCAACAATTAGTTCAGCTTTTGAAATGGGAAAGTTTCCGTGTGTTTATACACTACATTCAGTTTTTGTTTTTATTTTTGTTATTTTTTGCATAATTTTCTTTTGACGATTTCTCCCCCTGCTGCCTCTAGGGTTTTTCCAAAACCCTGTTCGTCGATTTTTTGGAGCTCGAGCTCTATGTTACCATGAATGCTTTATTTTGTGTTTAAGTTCTTTTTTTCTATAAGCTTGTTATGATTAATATTAGCCCTTTTTTGGGGTGGGGGTCTTATGGTTCGATTATTAGCTCTTTCCATTGTATATTATCGTTTTCAATTGTTTCTCTGTAATCAGTTTCTTTTCTATAATCCTCCTTTATTGTTTCGAACTTTCTGTCTAGCTTTAATTGCATTTGATATTTTCGAATGGGGAAATTTTATTTAAATTCAGCACATAATTTGATTTTTATCTAATAACTTGCACCTGTAGCCAGAAATCATGGTTTGTATTCCTATTCATAAGTAGCAATAGCATTCTTTAGGGTCTTATGAGTAAATTGCAGTTTTGACCTGTTTGTGCATAGCCACATAGATGTATATCTACATAGCGTGTTATCAGGTACTCGTGAGAAGAGAAAAGTAAGTTGGTAACTATTGTTTTCAACTTTTTTTATATTTTCTAAATCTTGCCAAAGTTTCTTATGAGATCACATGCCTCAATTGATTCTAACGATCTGTAACCAGTGAGAAACTGCGAAAATGTGGGGTCGAAAGTATTATGTCTGACCTTTTGCTGTTATTTGCTCTTAGCAATGAGGTATTAAATCTATAGATGATGATGGGTGATTTTATTGCATTAAGTTCTTTTAATGTTTGTAGTGAGTGGATAAACCTTTGCTCTGTTACCTATACAATCCGGTGGATTACCAAAGCAGTTCAATTGGATCTTTCATAAATATGTTCAATATTGTTAATAATACTCAGCAACTTAACATTGAAACTCAGCGTAAGTTTGCCACAATGGGATGCAAAGCATGCAAACAATCAAGCCAATGAAATGGACATTTTAAATAAGAATATCACAAGGAAGACTGATTGATCAGTTTGATTGTCTATTGAGGGTACCCTCAATGAATCTCCTCTTTTTAGTCCTTCTTGATATTATCCATAGAGTTATATATCTGTATATTTATGTACACAGATACTCTGGTCTGGATTTGTTAACGTTTCTTGAATTTGTATTGCTGTCTAGGTAGTGAAAGAGAAGAAACAAGGAAAAAAGGGTGATAAAACCAAAAATGAAGGACAATGAAACTTTGCTTCCGTCGACAATTAAAAATAAGGAGAAGAGATCGGCTGTGCATGCGAAGTTGAAACATCAGAAGAAGGTAGAGAAGAAGAAGAAGGCTAAGGCTCGTGAAGCTGAAGACAAGAGAGCCCTAGAGCTCTAGGTGAAGTAAAAAAAAACACTTACATCTAATACAAGGCAAAACATCGACTTCTACTATAAAGGTGAAATCACAAAAATTTGCCTCTAATACTAGGCACAATATTTGGCTCTAACACGAGGAAAAATATATCCTAAAATTTACCTCTAATACGAGGCAAAACATTGACTTCCACCATAAACGTGAAGTCACAAAAAAGTTGCCTCTAATACGAGGCAAAATATTTAAAAATTTACCTCTAATACAAGACACAATACTTGCATCTAATACGAGACAAAACATTGACTTCCACCACAAAGGTGAAGTCACAAAAAGTTTCCTCCTATACGAGACAAAATATATTAAAAATTTACCTCTAATACAAGGCAATTAAACATTGACCTCCACCATAAAGGTGAAGTCATAATACTTGCCTCTAATACGAGGCAAAATACTTACCTCTAATATGGGCAAAATATAGGCTTCCACCGAAGAAGGTGAAGCCAAAACATTTGCCACTAGTACGAGGCAAATGCTTAAAAATGGATAAAGCAAAAATTAAACCCATTTAAACACCTTGCCACGAAACACAAGGTCAAAAGTTTCTCTAATAGTTCGAATTGTTTACATCGTGTCTTGTATACTCTACGACCTGTGAGACAAAATGATGTGTGTCAAATTGTAATATTATTAGAATAGTAGTTTCAAATATTATCTCCAGATTATAAATTAGCCATGATGCTATTGCATACTTGGCAAAGTGCATACAACAATTTCATACGAGGAACTTTGTATACGAGGCAAACTGCATATGTGCAATTCATACGAGGTACTTTGTATACGAGACAAAGTTCATACAAGGCAAATATATGTTGGTACCTCAATAATTCATTCAAAAAAAAGATGAATCGGGCCATCCTCCGACCCGACCAGACCCGACCCGACCCAACAACCCAAGGATATATGGTCCACACATATAATGACACGTGGCAACCATTGTTAAACCCAACCATCACATCATAAATAATAACCAAATAAGCATATAAATATCCTTCTACTAGTTCATTGGAGAGGGGATTTCTCTCTAAAAATAGCACCTCGTATTATATGCGAGGCACACTCACACAATAGCTCTATTTAATCTATTAGAACTACGATAGACTTGATCTTAAGCAATTAAGTACATAGGCAGTTCAATACACTTGAGTGCAGTCTATAATTTTCTTATTTTGGAGTGTTGGTTGACTCAAGAGACCGATTTGATTCAAATTGACCCAATAAAATTTAAGCTTTAAACAGACATATATTTAAATAAAATAATATTTACTTTAAATAAGATCGAAAAAGCATAGAAAATCATTAAAAATTAAAGGTGTTATTGTAGACGTCATTATTGGATTCATTTGGTTTTTATCTTTTTGTATGGACCAAATTGCAATTAACCCTAAAATGTCTCACTATCTCTACATTACTTGAATTGTGTGACTTTATAGTTACAGTTTGGTGAACAATATAAGCATCATTAGGGTTATTCACTTGTCGAGCCGGCTCGCAAGCTCGGCGAGCCGGCTCGAAAAAAGCTCGACTCGAACTCGAGTTTTTTCGAGCTCTAGCCGAGCCTAACGAGCTCGAGCCGGCTATCGAGACGAGCCTAACGAGCTCGAGCCAGCTATCGAGCCAGCTATCGAGCCTAGCTCGAGCTCATTTAAGTTGTTCGGAAGCTCGCGAGCCCGGCTCGCGAGCTCCCATTATTATTTAATATATATATTATATTATATAATATATAATATATATTATATATTATATATATATTAAATAAGTAGAAAACACCTCCTAAGTTTTAGTCCCAACCTTAAATTAGAATTTAGAATCGCTCCTCCCATTCAGTTCCCACAGCAGCACCGTCATCCAGTACCACCACCGGCGGACATGGGCGCTTTGAAGACCCGAAACCCTGACGGTCTAACCCTTCATTTTCTCATCGATCTGGTCCGACTCCGAAGTTCGAACATGTGAGGTAAATTAAAATCTTGCTCTCTGCAACTAGGGTTATGTCTAAATAATGGGGTGGAGTGTGTAGAATTTGGGGACAAATTAAACCCTTTAAAGCTTTTGAGTCGAGCTTTCGAGCTCGAGCTCGAGCTGAAAATACAAACACAAGCTCGAGCTCGAGCCTTTGTAAGCATTGCTCGATGAGCTCGAGCTCCCTTAGACATTGTCGAGCTCGAGCTCGAGCCGGTCAAAATCGCCAAGCTCGGCTCGAGCTCGACTCGTGAACAACCACAAGCATCATTATTATAGTCTTATTAAAATAATTATTTCATTCCATCTATGTTTTCATAAATAAATATTTAGAGACCTTAGACTAGTCATTTTCTCCTTCAAAATGTAAATTTATTGCTAAGTATCAAATAAGCATTCTATTGGATTGTGTGTGTTATTGTCATAATTGTCACAATCTATCTCATGATTATCATAATAGTCAACATATCACTATTGTTATAACTAATTTCTCTTTGCTTTTTTTTAGATTTTTAGAAAGTTGGTGAATTTCACGTTTGTTTCTTTCTTTGATGTATTTTTTCGTTATAAAATACATCCATTGGTTTTTTTATTACCCACCCTCCTATATAGTTAGCAAACATTTACATTGGTCAACCACAATTAAGGTTACACTAAAGTTCCGTATACCCTTTTGATCTACTTAAATACCCTTATATTATTTTATATATAAAAAAACTAAATCAATTTAATAACGTATGACTTTTAGTTGATAATTTTCTGAGATATAACTACTAAACTTATTCATGATATTTTGACCTAATGGTAAAATTGTTGCACTATGATTTAAAAGTTATGGATTCAATTTTATCAAATATAAGTGATTTTATAAAATATGAGTAATTTCCATATTTTATAGTAATCCATCAGTTCTAATTTTTACTAAAATATTATAGATAAGTATTCGAATTAATGATATAATTGTTTAATTCAAAAAATAGAAAAAGAAGAGCAGATGATTGTCTAGATTGGGCCTTTGGTTCTCTCTATCTAAGACAAACATTGGGCTTTAGCCCAATAACATATAAATAAATTTACATGACACAAGTTCAATCTCTCTCTCTCTCTCTCTCTCTCTTATATATCGGTGTCTGTGGCGGCGCTACTGAGTTTGTAGGAAATGGATATTTGCAATCTATCGACATTTATATGTTTGTTCTGTTCTTCGATTTTATCTTTCTACTACTTTTCTATAAATTTTTATGTACAAATATTCAGTGAATTATCGAGTGAAAAAATAAAAATTGCTAATAGGGAAGCTAATTCGCACCCTAGTTTCGTGTTTCTTTTTTGTTCTTTTCGGAGTTCAACATTAGTTCAGCTGAGCCTGAGTGTAATATTGTGTAGGGTAGTTTAGTCTTCCAAATTGTAGAAGTATTTTGCTATTATTATTAAATTTTTAATTGGGAAAGTTCTCGTGTGTTTATATTTCATATGAGCAGAAGCACCACTGTCTAGAAACCAAGTGAGATCAGGGGAATCACCAACAGTCAGAGCATAAAAAGACTTCAGCAAGTCATTAGACACATATGCATGATCGTAACGGTGTGAACATGAAGCAGAGAGATGGCCTAGAGTACTGCAAAGCTGACATGTCTGATCAGGACGTGAAGGAGGCAAAAGACCAGTAGAGTGTGATGATGATAATGCCGAGGAGCGAGGCGGGCATGAGACATGACGAGACTGAGAACCTGCAGAAGAAAAACTAGAAGAAGAAGGTCCACGACCAAAACAACCCCAGCCACGACTGGAACCATTTCCACGGTCACGATAAATACCACGCACCACGTCCGGTGTTGATTTAGGCTATAAATGCTGGGTTAGTAGGGATAGTTTGGTGTTGGAGTAAGCGATGTTCAAACTGAAGAAGGCGAGCTTGGGGGTCATCAAAGGATAAAGTTGAGTTATGCATGATGATAGAGGTGACAAAAGCATCATAATCCGGTGGAAGGCCATTCAGAGTTTGAAGAATAAGATCTGTCGAGGAGATTGGTGATTTACCGGTACGTAGATTATCAGATAATTGTTGTAATTTTGTGAGATAGGCATCACATGATAAAGAACCTTTCTGAATAGTGGAGAATTCTCTTTTATACTGAAGTTGTTTTGCTAGCGATTGTTGAATAAATCGTGTTTCAAGTGCTAGCCATATATCTCGTGATGTGGATAGAGAGTAAACGGATTATAGAATTTCGGATGTCATAGTATTGTGCATCTATGCTTTTATGCTTCGATCGGTGTGTATCCATTAGGAGTGATTTGGATTAGTAATCAATTGTTCAAGACTATTGAAAACATGTGTGAGTGGACAAGGAAGAGAACCATCAACATAGCATAATACTGAGTGACTACCAAGGAGATCCTCGAATTGTGCCTTCCATAAAAGATAATTTTCGGATGATAATTTGGTAAAAATATGTGGTGGATTTGGCAAATGAGTGATGTATGATAGGATAGGTTGTTGAAAGTGACTAAAAGCAGCGCCGGTTGATGAGATTGGAGTAGCAGATGTCACTGTTGTTGAATTTGATGTATATGGGTATGGAATATGGTGGGCTGATGGGTTTTGATTTAAGTCACATAGATGGGCAAATTACTCCTATATATATATATATATCATCGAAATATTATTTGCAATAAAAGTAACAAAACAAACAAACAAACAGACAAACAAACATGGAGATCAAGCTACTTGCTACGATGATAATATATATTTTCTTGCTTGGTACAACAAATTCAAGCACAAGTACAACAACAAGAATGCATGAACGCGCTTCAATCGTGTTTGAATTATCTCAACGGCAATAGCCATCCACCGGATAGTTGTTGCCAACCTCTCAACTATGTCAATAAGTCAATTCCAGAGTGTTTGTGTAGTTTTATGACTATCAAGGGTTCTAATCAAGCTGAACAATCTGGGATTAATGTGACTGAGGCACAGACTTTGCCTGGCAGATGTGGACAACATATTAGCCCATTGGGGTACGTTAGGGTTTAGCAATTAACCCTAAAATGTCTCACTATCTCTACATTACTTGAATTGTTGACTTTATAGTTACAGTTTGGTGAACAATATAAGCATCATTAGGGTTATTCACTTGTCGAGCCGGCTCGAAAAAAGCTCGACTCGAGCTCGAGTTTTTTCGAGCTCTAGCCGAGCCTAACGAGCTCGAGCCGGCTATCGAGACGAGCCTAACGAGCTCGAGCCAGCTATCGAGCCTAGCTCGAGCTCATTTAAGTTGTTCGGAAGCTCGCGAGCCCGGCTCGCGAGCTCCCATTATTATTTAATATATATATTATATTATATAATATATAATATATATTATATATTATATATATATTAAATAAGTAGAAAACACCTCCTAAGTTTTAGTCCCAACCTTAAATTAGAATTTAGAATCGCTCCTCCCATTCAGTTCCCACAGCAGCACCGTCATCCAGTACCACCACCGGCGGACATGGGCGCTTTGAAGACCCGAAACCCTGACGGTCTAACCCTTCATTTTCTCATCGATCTGGTCCGACTCCGAAGTTCGAACATGTGAGGTAAATTAAAATCTTGCTCTCTGCAACTAGGGTTATGTCTAAATAATGGGGTGGAGTGTGTAGAATTTGGGGACAAATTAAACCCTTTAAAGCTTTTGAGTCGAGCTTTCGAGCTCGAGCTCGAGCTGAAAATACAAACACAAGCTCGAGCTCGAGCCTTTGTAAGCATTGCTCGATGAGCTCGAGCTCCCTTAGACATTGTCGAGCTCGAGCTCGAGCCGGTCAAAATCGCCAAGCTCGGCTCGAGCTCGACTCGTGAACAACCACAAGCATCATTATTATAGTCTTATTAAAATAATTATTTCATTCCATCTATGTTTTCATAAATAAATATTTAGAGACCTTAGACTAGTCATTTTCTCCTTCAAAATGTAAATTTATTGCTAAGTATCAAATAAGCATTCTATTGGATTGTGTGTGTTATTGTCATAATTGTCACAATCTATCTCATGATTATCATAATAGTCAACATATCACTATTGTTATAACTAATTTCTCTTTGCTTTTTTTTAGATTTTTAGAAAGTTGGTGAATTTCACGTTTGTTTCTTTCTTTGATGTATTTTTTCGTTATAAAATACATCCATTGGTTTTTTTATTACCCACCCTCCTATATAGTTAGCAAACATTTACATTGGTCAACCACAATTAAGGTTACACTAAAGTTCCGTATACCCTTTTGATCTACTTAAATACCCTTATATTATTTTATATATAAAAAAACTAAATCAATTTAATAACGTATGACTTTTAGTTGATAATTTTCTGAGATATAACTACTAAACTTATTCATGATATTTTGACCTAATGGTAAAATTGTTGCACTATGATTTAAAAGTTATGGATTCAATTTTATCAAATATAAGTGATTTTATAAAATATGAGTAATTTCCATATTTTATAGTAATCCATCAGTTCTAATTTTTACTAAAATATTATAGATAAGTATTCGAATTAATGATATAATTGTTTAATTCAAAAAATAGAAAAAGAAGAGCAGATGATTGTCTAGATTGGGCCTTTGGTTCTCTCTATCTAAGACAAACATTGGGCTTTAGCCCAATAACATATAAATAAATTTACATGACACAAGTTCAATCTCTCTCTCTCTCTCTCTCTCTCTTATATATCGGTGTCTGTGGCGGCGCTACTGAGTTTGTAGGAAATGGATATTTGCAATCTATCGACATTTATATGTTTGTTCTGTTCTTCGATTTTATCTTTCTACTACTTTTCTATAAATTTTTATGTACAAATATTCAGTGAATTATCGAGTGAAAAAATAAAAATTGCTAATAGGGAAGCTAATTCGCACCCTAGTTTCGTGTTTCTTTTTTGTTCTTTTCGGAGTTCAACATTAGTTCAGCTGAGCCTGAGTGTAATATTGTGTAGGGTAGTTTAGTCTTCCAAATTGTAGAAGTATTTTGCTATTATTATTAAATTTTTAATTGGGAAAGTTCTCGTGTGTTTATATTTCATATGAGCAGAAGCACCACTGTCTAGAAACCAAGTGAGATCAGGGGAATCACCAACAGTCAGAGCATAAAAAGACTTCAGCAAGTCATTAGACACATATGCATGATCGTAACGGTGTGAACATGAAGCAGAGAGATGGCCTAGAGTACTGCAAAGCTGACATGTCTGATCAGGACGTGAAGGAGGCAAAAGACCAGTAGAGTGTGATGATGATAATGCCGAGGAGCGAGGCGGGCATGAGACATGACGAGACTGAGAACCTGCAGAAGAAAAACTAGAAGAAGAAGGTCCACGACCAAAACAACCCCAGCCACGACTGGAACCATTTCCACGGTCACGATAAATACCACGCACCACGTCCGGTGTTGATTTAGGCTATAAATGCTGGGTTAGTAGGGATAGTTTGGTGTTGGAGTAAGCGATGTTCAAACTGAAGAAGGCGAGCTTGGGGGTCATCAAAGGATAAAGTTGAGTTATGCATGATGATAGAGGTGACAAAAGCATCATAATCCGGTGGAAGGCCATTCAGAGTTTGAAGAATAAGATCTGTCGAGGAGATTGGTGATTTACCGGTACGTAGATTATCAGATAATTGTTGTAATTTTGTGAGATAGGCATCACATGATAAAGAACCTTTCTGAATAGTGGAGAATTCTCTTTTATACTGAAGTTGTTTTGCTAGCGATTGTTGAATAAATCGTGTTTCAAGTGCTAGCCATATATCTCGTGATGTGGATAGAGAGTAAACGGATTATAGAATTTCGGATGTCATAGTATTGTGCATCTATGCTTTTATGCTTCGATCGGTGTGTATCCATTAGGAGTGATTTGGATTAGTAATCAATTGTTCAAGACTATTGAAAACATGTGTGAGTGGACAAGGAAGAGAACCATCAACATAGCATAATACTGAGTGACTACCAAGGAGATCCTCGAATTGTGCCTTCCATAAAAGATAATTTTCGGATGATAATTTGGTAAAAATATGTGGTGGATTTGGCAAATGAGTGATGTATGATAGGATAGGTTGTTGAAAGTGACTAAAAGCAGCGCCGGTTGATGAGATTGGAGTAGCAGATGTCACTGTTGTTGAATTTGATGTATATGGGTATGGAATATGGTGGGCTGATGGGTTTTGATTTAAGTCACATAGATGGGCAAATTACTCCTATATATATATATATATCATCGAAATATTATTTGCAATAAAAGTAACAAAACAAACAAACAAACAGACAAACAAACATGGAGATCAAGCTACTTGCTACGATGATAATATATATTTTCTTGCTTGGTACAACAAATTCAAGCACAAGTACAACAACAAGAATGCATGAACGCGCTTCAATCGTGTTTGAATTATCTCAACGGCAATAGCCATCCACCGGATAGTTGTTGCCAACCTCTCAACTATGTCAATAAGTCAATTCCAGAGTGTTTGTGTAGTTTTATGACTATCAAGGGTTCTAATCAAGCTGAACAATCTGGGATTAATGTGACTGAGGCACAGACTTTGCCTGGCAGATGTGGACAACATATTAGCCCATTGGGGTACGTTAGGGTTTAGCAATTAACCCTAAAATGTCTCACTATCTCTACATTACTTGAATTGTTGACTTTATAGTTACAGTTTGGTGAACAATATAAGCATCATTAGGGTTATTCACTTGTCGAGCCGGCTCGCAAGCTCGGCGAGCCGGCTCGAAAAAAGCTCGACTCGAGCTCGAGTTTTTTCGAGCTCTAGCCGAGCCTAACGAGCTCGAGCCGGCTATCGAGACGAGCCTAACGAGCTCGAGCCAGCTATCGAGCCTAGCTCGAGCTCATTTAAGTTGTTCGGAAGCTCGCGAGCCCGGCTCGCGAGCTCCCATTATTATTTAATATATATATTATATTATATAATATATAATATATATTATATATTATATATATATTAAATAAGTAGAAAACACCTCCTAAGTTTTAGTCCCAACCTTAAATTAGAATTTAGAATCGCTCCTCCCATTCAGTTCCCACAGCAGCACCGTCATCCAGTACCACCACCGGCGGACATGGGCGCTTTGAAGACCCGAAACCCTGACGGTCTAACCCTTCATTTTCTCATCGATCTGGTCCGACTCCGAAGTTCGAACATGTGAGGTAAATTAAAATCTTGCTCTCTGCAACTAGGGTTATGTCTAAATAATGGGGTGGAGTGTGTAGAATTTGGGGACAAATTAAACCCTTTAAAGCTTTTGAGTCGAGCTTTCGAGCTCGAGCTCGAGCTGAAAATACAAACACAAGCTCGAGCTCGAGCCTTTGTAAGCATTGCTCGATGAGCTCGAGCTCCCTTAGACATTGTCGAGCTCGAGCTCGAGCCGGTCAAAATCGCCAAGCTCGGCTCGAGCTCGACTCGTGAACAACCACAAGCATCATTATTATAGTCTTATTAAAATAATTATTTCATTCCATCTATGTTTTCATAAATAAATATTTAGAGACCTTAGACTAGTCATTTTCTCCTTCAAAATGTAAATTTATTGCTAAGTATCAAATAAGCATTCTATTGGATTGTGTGTGTTATTGTCATAATTGTCACAATCTATCTCATGATTATCATAATAGTCAACATATCACTATTGTTATAACTAATTTCTCTTTGCTTTTTTTTAGATTTTTAGAAAGTTGGTGAATTTCACGTTTGTTTCTTTCTTTGATGTATTTTTTCGTTATAAAATACATCCATTGGTTTTTTTATTACCCACCCTCCTATATAGTTAGCAAACATTTACATTGGTCAACCACAATTAAGGTTACACTAAAGTTCCGTATACCCTTTTGATCTACTTAAATACCCTTATATTATTTTATATATAAAAAAACTAAATCAATTTAATAACGTATGACTTTTAGTTGATAATTTTCTGAGATATAACTACTAAACTTATTCATGATATTTTGACCTAATGGTAAAATTGTTGCACTATGATTTAAAAGTTATGGATTCAATTTTATCAAATATAAGTGATTTTATAAAATATGAGTAATTTCCATATTTTATAGTAATCCATCAGTTCTAATTTTTACTAAAATATTATAGATAAGTATTCGAATTAATGATATAATTGTTTAATTCAAAAAATAGAAAAAGAAGAGCAGATGATTGTCTAGATTGGGCCTTTGGTTCTCTCTATCTAAGACAAACATTGGGCTTTAGCCCAATAACATATAAATAAATTTACATGACACAAGTTCAATCTCTCTCTCTCTCTCTCTCTCTCTTATATATCGGTGTCTGTGGCGGCGCTACTGAGTTTGTAGGAAATGGATATTTGCAATCTATCGACATTTATATGTTTGTTCTGTTCTTCGATTTTATCTTTCTACTACTTTTCTATAAATTTTTATGTACAAATATTCAGTGAATTATCGAGTGAAAAAATAAAAATTGCTAATAGGGAAGCTAATTCGCACCCTAGTTTCGTGTTTCTTTTTTGTTCTTTTCGGAGTTCAACATTAGTTCAGCTGAGCCTGAGTGTAATATTGTGTAGGGTAGTTTAGTCTTCCAAATTGTAGAAGTATTTTGCTATTATTATTAAATTTTTAATTGGGAAAGTTCTCGTGTGTTTATATTTCATATGAGCAGAAGCACCACTGTCTAGAAACCAAGTGAGATCAGGGGAATCACCAACAGTCAGAGCATAAAAAGACTTCAGCAAGTCATTAGACACATATGCATGATCGTAACGGTGTGAACATGAAGCAGAGAGATGGCCTAGAGTACTGCAAAGCTGACATGTCTGATCAGGACGTGAAGGAGGCAAAAGACCAGTAGAGTGTGATGATGATAATGCCGAGGAGCGAGGCGGGCATGAGACATGACGAGACTGAGAACCTGCAGAAGAAAAACTAGAAGAAGAAGGTCCACGACCAAAACAACCCCAGCCACGACTGGAACCATTTCCACGGTCACGATAAATACCACGCACCACGTCCGGTGTTGATTTAGGCTATAAATGCTGGGTTAGTAGGGATAGTTTGGTGTTGGAGTAAGCGATGTTCAAACTGAAGAAGGCGAGCTTGGGGGTCATCAAAGGATAAAGTTGAGTTATGCATGATGATAGAGGTGACAAAAGCATCATAATCCGGTGGAAGGCCATTCAGAGTTTGAAGAATAAGATCTGTCGAGGAGATTGGTGATTTACCGGTACGTAGATTATCAGATAATTGTTGTAATTTTGTGAGATAGGCATCACATGATAAAGAACCTTTCTGAATAGTGGAGAATTCTCTTTTATACTGAAGTTGTTTTGCTAGCGATTGTTGAATAAATCGTGTTTCAAGTGCTAGCCATATATCTCGTGATGTGGATAGAGAGTAAACGGATTATAGAATTTCGGATGTCATAGTATTGTGCATCTATGCTTTTATGCTTCGATCGGTGTGTATCCATTAGGAGTGATTTGGATTAGTAATCAAATGTTCAAGACTATTGAAAACATGTGTGAGTGGACAAGGAAGAGAACCATCAACATAGCATAATACTGAGTGACTACCAAGGAGATCCTCGAATTGTGCCTTCCATAAAAGATAATTTTCGGATGATAATTTGGTAGAAATATGTGGTGGATTTGGCAAATGAGTGATGTATGATAGGATAGGTTGTTGAAAGTGACTAAAAGCAGCGCCGGTTGATGAGATTGGAGTAGCAGATGTCACTGTTGTTGAATTTGATGTATATGGGTATGGAATATGGTGGGCTGATGGGTTTTGATTTAAGTCACATAGATGGGCAAATTACTCCTATATATATATATATCATCGAAATATTATTTGCAATAAAAGTAACAAAACAAACAAACAAACAGACAAACAAACATGGAGATCAAGCTACTTGCTACGATGATAATATATATTTTCTTGCTTGGTACAACAAATTCAAGCACAAGTACAACAACAAGAATGCATGAACGCGCTTCAATCGTGTTTGAATTATCTCAACGGCAATAGCCATCCACCGGATAGTTGTTGCCAACCTCTCAACTATGTCAATAAGTCAATTCCAGAGTGTTTGTGTAGTTTTATGACTATCAAGGGTTCTAATCAAGCTGAACAATCTGGGATTAATGTGACTGAGGCACAGACTTTGCCTGGCAGATGTGGACAACATATTAGCCCATTGGGGTACGTTACTGGTACGCAAGATACACGATCGAGAAACTCGATTCCAAATTCGACCGATTCTAAATTAGGATTTTCGAGTTTGGTTATAGTTGTTGCTTCTTCAATGCTTGTTATCTTTCAAGCATTGTAGTACATTGATTGTTTTGCATATATTTCACATACTTTTATTCCTTATTTCTTCCCTTATGTTTGCTTTTGTTTTTACATTTTTAATTATTCTTAAGATTGATATGTATTAAAGATTTAATGTATTGAATTTTGTATGGATCTTAATTGATTTTTTCCTATAAGAGTTTCTCTCTCTCTCTCTCTCATTCTATAGCATTGTTATGGTAAGTTTTGGATATTATTCTTTGTCAACATATAAGTAATATTAATGGAATAATTCTTGTTGAAATTGAAAGGAATTACTAAAAGACAATGGGTTAAGAATCTAAAAGACATTTCATTCCATTTCTAAGACACATACATCTTTTGGAACATAAGTTAAAGTGTTAGATTATATTATATCGGGTCCAACAAATTTGACGTTAAATTCCACATATTTTGGGGTGGAGTACGTTATCGCCAAATGCTAAATGTGTACTTGACATGCAAATTAATTTAACATGCACTTGAAAAGATAACAATAAATTAAAAAGTATTGAGAAATTATATAAAAAATTGAAATTTATATTGGTGGATTTATAAGAGACTATGTAAAAACTATTTTAGGTGTAAATCAAGAAAAAAAAAAAACGTTATCATATAACAATTTGCTCATACAAATTAATTAAGCAACCAAGCAAAGTTATTTACATTATATTTTTATACATAGTATTCTAGACATTTATGATTAATAGTCAAAATTTGATTTGATTGGTTCCAATTTAACTATAAAATTAATGAGATTAACAGTAATTGTAATTAGTTTCATTTCAGTCAAATTAGATCTGCACTGTACATTTCAACAAAAATTAGGTTAATCTATTGTGTCATTGCATACATAATTTTACATGCTTGTTGATTAGTTTTTGACTTGGGGAGCATTCGAGATAGGTACGTGTATGTGAAATGCAATTTCTATGAATATCTTATAGAGATATAATAATAATATTGGCTTATCTATAAATGGAACTTAAATTAATTATTAATCACAAAATATGTAATACTTTTGTAAATGAACTTCCATGAGCAATCCAAATTGTTTATGTGGGGGGTGGTTTCCCTCTCAACCAAGTCCATCCGGTTCAAATTAATTAGGATAAATTTTCCCTTCATATCAACATATCAAATTAAAATCAATTTTTCCATCATATGATATTTTCCAGTTAAATTTGAATTTTTATATTGAAATCATCATTTTTTGCAATTTCGTAAACCCAAATTGCCGATTGGCTAAAATATAGTATAAAATAAACATACAAGTCAACTTAAAGTACAAAACTTATTATTTTGCCTATTAAAAGCTGAACCCATCTCTTCTAATATACTAAATCAAACACATATTTTTTTAATGCAAAATATAAATGAAAAAATGAAACAAAAGTACTCTACTGACTACTCTATGAAAGAAACCATTTATGAATGATTTTGTTTTGCAAAATTAAAATTTTTAATGTGAATTATCAGTTCATTAAATTATTTCCTTGTGAATGATCATCAATCATGCTTGTTGCTCTATGTAAGGCTACCAACAATTACGACCACATTATAAAGAATAATTCAAACTCTTCAAGCCATACATAATACCCAAAGTTTGATCACCAACTCTCACCTATCTATCAAAGTCCACACACACAAAATAACACACACAGATACATTCATATAAATACCTATATGTGATTATATGTTTGCACACACTTAATTCTAAGATAATCCAAAGAAATTAAGTGTACAATTCCACAATTTTGTAAAAAGCAAAAATGAAATTTAGGGTTTTTCATTTTGTAACATCTCTAGTCTATGTTGTTGCATGTTGGTACAAAGTCAAGCACAAGTGCAACAACAAGATTGCATGAACGAGCTTCAATCGTGCATGAGTTTCTTCAATAGCAATAATCATCCACCGGATAGTTGTTGTCAACCTCTCGATTATGTCATTAAATTAATGCCGGAATGTTTATGTACGAGTATTCAGGGTGCAAATCAAGCCAAGCAAGCTGGTATTAATGTCACTCAGGCTCAGACTTTACCGGCCTGGAAGATGCGGTCAACATATTAACCCGTTAGGTTGCATTGTGGGCACACCCGATACAAGAAACTCGATGAAAAATTCGGTTGGTTGAAAAATAGGGGTTTCAAGCTTAAATTCAGCTATTATAGCAATTGTTGTAGTACTTCTAGTGTTGCATGGATTGTAACACATTGTCAAGACCCTATCATTGTTGTATTTATATATATATATATATATATACATCGCATATGTTTTTATCTTTTTTGTATGGATATCCAAAAGTGTTTTTTGGGATTTTTATTTTTCAAGTTTGAAGTGTATTTAATATTTTTTTTCGTTTTTGAAATATAATTAGGTATGTATAATAATTTTCTTCATAGTGATAAAACTTTTCAAAATTAAAAAGAGTGATGGAAGAAAGAATATTAATTTAAGTTTAAAAATGTTCCTTAATTATCAAGAATAATTATACATGATGGAGTGTGTATAGTTCACCAATATAGATGTTGTGATTACGGGATATATCTGAAAAATAACTTATAATATGATTTCACTAAAAAAAAGCTTACAATATGCATCTCGCGTTCACGTAGAAAATAAAGAAGTTTAGTACAATTTAATAAAAAAAGTGAAATAAAAACTAACAAGTGCAAATAAAAATATTGTTATATATCAAGACTTGCACATGTGGTACATAACGAATATATGTTATTTGTTATTAGAAAATAATTGTTTAAAACATTTCTCAGATAAAAGTAACACCTTACATATTTTAATATTTTGAACTTAATTTATAAAATTCATGTTCAAAAGGTTGTGAGTTGTGACAAATCAGAATTTTTGTCGCATCTAAATTTATATGAAACGTTGTGGTCAAATTTTGGATTGTTTACTTTATTGTCTATATATAGAAGGCCATTATATCATTAAAACACTTCAGAATTTCTCTCTATCCATATACTCTTTCTATATTCATATAATTTTATCATCAGTTGGCAAATAATGATAGAGTAATTGTCAATTTAAAAGAACGTGATCACACCTCAATTCCAATCATCTATATTTAGAAATGGGATATGATCAAAAGGTAGTTTGACAAGAAATTCCCCTAAATAGAATGAACATACACACGTGTTTGCCTTCACTTGAAGAAAAGTTTATTGTTCAACAGCACAATACTACAATAGTTAATTTTTAGAAATTTATGGTATTGAAATTGTTGTTGACTTAATTTTACTAAATTGGCTTCTTTATTAATATGTAATAGATATGATAACTCTTCTAGTGAAGTCTTAGGGTCCCTCACCTTGTTTAATATAATAATCATAAAACAATAATCTAATATGAACATCTTAACCAAGAGTCACTGTTTTCAATTGTTGGATTTTGGCCTAATAAATACAAAATATATAAGTTGTCGTTGTCGTATGACTCTTATAGAATATATCAAAATATACATTTTCTACTTACAAGTAAAAGATAGTACAAAAAATCAATTAATCTGGTATATATATATATATATATATAAAATTTAGAATACAATATAAAATAGGTGGTTGCTCACTCTATTGGTTCTGTAAAGCTTGAACTGTGCCAACTGGAGAATTGGCCTTTTACTATTCTATTTATATTTTTAATTTTCGTATGCTTCAGGAGGTCTCTATTCATGCCAAACGAAGAACTAACCTTTTATTATTTTATTTACCTCATTTGACATGTGAAATAAATTTGATATTATTATTTAGTTTCATCATATGTGGTCACGAAACAAATGAAAGTCTTGAGGATGCAAGCAGTGAGTTGATTCTGGGAATTGTGGTGCAATTTCTCAAAAAAAAAAATGTCAAAAACCCGAACCCGACCCGATTAAACCCGAACTGAATGCCCACCCCTATTCCTGCCTCTAGGGTTTTGCTTGAGCTCTAACTCTATATCACTACAAGAAAATGCACTTCTCATGACAAAAATATTTGTAACGAAATAATAATTTGTCGCAAGAACTGAATTTTCGTAACAAAGCACTTTAATCCTTACCAAAAAGTTATCTTTTTGTAACAAATATACTTTCTCGTCACAAAAAATAAAATCTTGTCGTAAAAGATATATTATTTGGTAACAAAGTAAATATGTCGTTACATTAAATTATTATTCGTTACCTAAAGTAAAAAAATTCATTGCAATTAAACCTTTTTGTGACAATTTTGTTTATCTTTTGTAATAATGTTTAAATTGTTACAATAAGTTCATTTTGTAACAACATGTCCTTACAATAAATCTAAATAATTTAAAACTCTTTCGTCATCTTCTTGGAGGGAAAATTGCCGTACTATTAATTTTTTAATTCTTTTTTTTTTAAAATAAAAAATAAAAACTTTGGATTTATACAATGTATTTTGAAATTAAATGTTTATTCGATCTCTTGAGCTTCTTCTCATTGTAAACTTAAGATTGTATAATAATTTTTTAATGAATTAGTAATTTAGTATATAGCTTATTGAAGTTAACGTTATAAATAAAATATCGATGCACTATTATGTTTATAAAACTAAATTATGCTTATCTCTAATTATTAGTAATATATAGACTAGGGGTGTAAACGAGCCGAGCTCGAGCCGAGCTTGGTAATTTTGCCAAGCTCGAGCTCGAGCTCGAGCCTATTTAGGCGAGCTCGAGCTCGGGCTCGAGCTCGTCGAGCTCATAATTTTCGAGCTCGGGCTCGAGCTCGTGAGCTTAAGTTCGAGCTCGAGCCGAACCCAAGCTCGCGAGCTCGAGCCCGAACTCGAGCCGAGCCCATTTGAAATTTCAAATTTTCGGCGGGAAATTTAAATTTTGAATTTTTATTTATTAATTATTTAATATATATTTATTAATATAATTAAAAATATAATAATATATTAGATAATAAAAAAGGCGGAAAATTTAAATTTTGAATTTTTATTTATTTTTTATTAATTATTTAATATATATTTATTAATATAATTAAAAAAATAATAATATATTAAATAATAAAAAGCTCGCGAGCATTGGGCTCGAGCTCGAGCTCGGTTAAAAGTTCGAGCTCGTGAAGCTCGGCTCGAGCTCGAAAAACTCGAGCTCGAGCCGAGCTCGTTTGATCGAGCTCGAGCCGGCTCGGCTCGACTTACACCCCTAATATAGACATTATTTAAAGTTCAAAATAATGACTAATATTTAACTCAAAATGTTTTTATATGTACTATGTCAAGAAACTCAAGACAAAGGGGATTAAAAAAAATTCACTCTAAACCTTGCCCTAGCCTCTCGCAAACCCGATTTCGCCGCCTTCAAACCACAGTTGTGTTTCATTTTCTCCTCTATCTCAAGCCGCCGCCGACACGCAAGTTCTCTTCAAGCTTTTCAGGTCTCCACCGCCACCTAGATCTAAAGGTGATAAATTTGTATAAATTTGACCTTGTTAATCATAGATGAATTAATTTCCACAATTTGGATAATGGGGTTGTTGCTGCTGATGACTAATCTTTTTTCATTTTTTCGTCCCTTTGAATTTGGGGTGAGGCAATGGGTTCTAAACTGGTGCTGTATTACATTAAAATTCAATCACAATAGTTTATTTGTATAAACATGCTTGCTGTGAGATGTTTTAAAAAACGCAGCACTGTTATTAAACAATATGCGTACAAAAAGGTGCGCCTAACATGTATGCTTGATTCAAATGAATAACTCAAATAATAAGTACATCTAACATTACATATGTACTTAAAGAGATGGGTAAAATAATAGTGTTGACTATCATTTATTTGATTGCTTATTGATTAGGCTTGCTATGTTAAAGTCACGTTTGGGATTCAACTATTTTAATCCAGTTTGATTGAAGAGGCGAACAACAATTACTGTTTTTGATTGACTGTCATTTAACTTGAATTTTTGAGATATTACACCTCCAGAAAATAGGACGCCCTTATATCAGTTTATTTTTTTTCATAATCTGTACTTGTTCTTCTTTGTATCAACACTTGTTAAAGCTTATAGTACCCGATCAACTAGTTGGTTTTGACATGTTACCTTCTTTGTATGTAGCTTCTCGTTGTAAGGAGGGTTCACAAGCTCTATAGATTGATTCAATTACCTTTGGTGCTCTAGAGTATAACAACATCCCACATAAGCAAATTACGAAGGTAATAATGTGTACTGATTTCGCATTCCCAGTAATGAATTATGGAATTAGTAACCCGACCCGATTAAACCCGAACCCGATTAAAACTCGAACCCGATTAAACCGAGTAAATCGGTTCGGTTTCGGGTAGTAAATTTCAGTATCCGAAACCCGAACTACCCGAACCCGACAACCGGAACCGGATGCCCACCCCTACAGTGCTGCCTCTAGGGTTTTGCTTGAGCTCTAGCTCTATGTTACCATAGATGCTTTATTTTGTGTTTTAAGTTCTTTTTTTTTCTTCTATAAGCTTGTTTAAGATTCTTAAGGTTCGATTACTAGGTCTTTCCATTGTATATTATCTTTTCCTTTTGTTTATGTATAATCCGTTTCTTTTTCTATAATCCTCCTCCTTTATTGTTTCGACTATTGAAATTTAGCACATAATTTAATTTTTATTTGTAGCCAGAAATCATGGTTTCTATTCATGTACATTCATGTACACACACAGATACTCTGGTCTGGATTTGTTAACGTTTGTTGGATTTGTATTGGTGTCTAGGTAGTGAAAGAGAAGAAACAAGGAACTAAAAATGAAGGACAAGGAAAGTTTGGTTCCGTCGAGAATTAAAAATAAGGAGAAGAGAAGGGCTGTCCATGCAAAGCTGAAGCATGAGAAGAAGGTGGAGAAGAAGAAGAAGGCTAAGGCTCGTGAAGCTGAGGAGAAGAGAGCCCTGGAACTAGGTGAAGAGCCGCCTCAAAAGCAAACCCCACGAACAATTGAAAACACCCGTGAGTTGGATGAGACTGTTTGCAAACCTGATGATGATGAGCTATTTGCTGGTAATGACGCCGATGAATTCAGTTCCATATTGAAACAAGATTACATTCCTAAGGTGTTGATAACCACATCCCGTTTCCATTCCACGGTATGTGTTTCTTTAGTCTCGCATGTTGGATTTAATTTTTCATTAATTATTCTGTGATATTCTTTTTCTGAATTTGAACGACAGCGTGGACCTGATTTCATTAAGGATCTTCTCTCTATCATTCCCAATGCTCATTATCACAAGAGAGGAACCTATGACCTGAAAAAGGTATCTCCTTTTAATGTGCATTATCAGTTAGTATGCAAACTTTGTCCTTGAAAAAGATGTATGATTCTCTGTTCTGTCACGACTCCTGCAGATTGTTCAGTATGCAAGAAATAAAGACTTCACTTCACTCATCGTTGTCCACACAAACCGCCGGGAACCAGGTCAAACCTTGCTCCAATCCGATAATTATTAGTACATTATGTTTGAAGTGTAACGTGTATGATAGCTGATAAAGACACACCGAAAGAAAGAGCAAGTCTTAAATTTATTGGCTTAAAATTTAAATTCAAATCATGCTGTACCCCTCTCCCCTCCCCAATTTGGTAATTGTATTTGCTAAACTTGTATCGGTAAAAGTGAGTGTAGAACTAGCATAGTAAAAATCAAATTTCTCAGTTGTTAATCCATTTCTTAGTTAACTCTTGTAAGTTGATGCAGATGCTCTGGTAATTATTGGGTTACCTGATGGCCCTACTGCCCACTTCAAGTTATCAAATCTTGTTTTGCACAAAGACCTTAAGGTAAGCAGATTTATTTCCCGACATTTTCTCTGTTTTTAAAGACGAATGAAGAATTGAAGTGGAATGGTTTTGTTTCACAGAATCATGGAAACCCGACCAGTCATCAGCCTGAGTTAGTTTTGACAAACTTCACCACACGTTTGGGGCATCGTGTAGGCAGGTAATTTCTGGTCCATGTTTTATCCTTTCCATACTTCTTACGGCTCTATCTGATCAATGTTTTTTATAATTGAAATTGGCTAAATTACCCTAGTTTTCTAAATTTAGGATGATACAGTCTTTATTTCCCCAAGACCCTAATATCCGCGGTCGGAGAGTTGTTACCTTCCACAATCAACGTGATTTTATTTTCTTCCGCCATCACCGGTATGAACCTTGATTGTGCGTGCGTATCCTGTTTTTGGGTTAAATTATGAGCTAATATTCAATTTTTACTTATGCAAAAGTTACATATTCGAAACAAAAGAAAGCAAGCAGCCAGAATCAAAAGGTAAAGATAAAAAGGATAAGGAGAAAGTTATTGCCCGGCTTCAGGTTTGTGATTGTGATGTTTAATTTCTTGCATCGTATAGAATTAATTGAATTGCACCTTAAAGATAAAATTCTAATATTTTGAATTCGACCTAAGAGCCTGCTTTCCATCAAAATATTGTGTGACATTCTTGTAATTTGTAATTTGCAGGAATGCGGTCCTCGGTTCACGTTGAAGCTAATTAGTCTTCAGCATCGAACATTTGATACAAAAGGAGGTGAATACGAATGGGTGCACAAGGTAATCATCCTTGAATATGTTCAAAAACTTTTATGTCATTGCCTTTTGCGATTATTATTGTGGGAAAAATCGCAGCACCTAAATATGGTGGAGCCCACCGTATATAATAGAAATGGTTGCGACTAATTTAATTACAGGTCGGGTCTGCAAACTCATTTTGTTTTCGCAATTTTTCAATTGCAGCCTGAAATGGATACCAGCCGGAGGAGGTTTTTCCTGTGAGATGCAATTTTGTTGTTCCATATGTGGAACTTGGGTCTTGGGCTATACATATTAGTGATTGATATTTACTTTATAATATATATTTATGTTGAGGCAAACTATTCTTGTGCTTTTTATATTTTTAGTTTCCAAGTCAAACTATTCTCAGAATGGATAGTATTTATTTTCGGTCATTTTGGTGTGTATGGACCGATTATTTATTTATTGTTGTTTAATTTTCTTAGGTATTTTGTATCAGCGGTTGTGTTTATACATGGACTGTTTTGATGATAAAAATGTTTACTGATGCTGGTGTTGGGAGCAACAGCATTAAGTTTGGTTAATTAAGTGTTATTTTGGTATTATCTGATTAAGGGCGTGTTTAACTATTAAAACAAAATTAGTTAAGTGCTTTTACATGATTATTGGAGTTGTATTTTTTGATTCAACACCTTGATATGATACCTGAGCTGGAAAAAAAAATAAAAAATTATGAATGACTGACTAAAGAGAGGACTGAATGAATACTTTAATTATAGTAAATGCTTGCTTATATGAAGTAGGAAAACTATCTCTTGTAGGTGGTAATTGATAGGATAAGTCGTTGGATGAATTACGCTAGCATTATGTGTATACTCTCTTTGGTCGACCATATGTAGATTCTAGTATTGTAATAAAGTTGAGTTGCTATGTCTTGTTAAATATGTGTTCTGGAGTAGTCGCTAAAAGATGAAATGTACGTTTATGGTATTGAGAAAATCAGATTAGGACATAAAATCAGTAATCCAAATCTTACTAGTATTCACTTCGTCGCCTCCCAAATGAATAAAATTATATTTGAAGATCTTACTGAAATCTGAAAAATCGATGTTTTGGTCAAACTTTAGTCGATCATAATGTTTTAAAAACGAGCAAACGAGAAATTGTGTTGTAAAGTAGAAACATTACCGGAAAGAATCCTATCTTTCAATTTAAAGGTGAACTCGTTACTAACATCAAGTGGCTCCCTACAATATTTTGAAGGCCATAAAGAACCCTGAAAATATAAATCAACTTAGAATGAGAATAATTGTAAGAAAATGAAAATTGTAAAAATTACTACAAAAATTTTAAGGATTGTGATTGAACAAATACCAGGAGAGAGCATGTCCAGGAACATCAATCTCGGCTAATACATTAATTCCTCGTCTTTTTGCATAACTGAAACATTATGAAATGAAATATTATTAATACTAAGCATATATGTTATATATATATATGCATGTGTATATATGTTTTACACACCGTACAATCTCTATCGCATCAGCATTTGTATATCGTTCTAAAACGGAATATGCACCATTCCACAGTTTCGGATATGAAGGTATCTCGAGTGGGAAAGATTGTGAATCTACAATGTGCCAATGCAACACATTCTTCAAACCAATAAAGTTAATTACCACATACAATAAATTAGCAACTTATGAAGATACATATCATTTAACTTACATAAATACGAGAATTTAGTTTGGTCAATTTTTCTAAGTTGTTGAGTTTTTGCAATTATTGTAACACTGAAAATCATATTTTGGAGATTGGCTTATTTTTCCTTTGGATTGCGTTTGTTGAATTATAATTATTATTATTGGTATCGAGAATTCAATAACTAAGCCATGTGAATACATATTTAATAAATCAACAATATGAATATTTGATTGGTCAAAACATTAAATATATGACACGTAATGTATTTTTGGGATCTACATTAAATTTTTTATTTTATTGTATTTGCTGATTATTTTTTTCTTTTTTTACTGAATTGTTAGATGATTCAAGTTATACGTCTTAAAAAATAATTAATAATTAAGTAATAATAATTATGATCGCATAAAAATCCTTACTCATGTGACTGTAGAATACAAAATCTCTAATATCTTTGGATTTCAATTTGATTAGAAATATATTTTGGTAGAATACAAGAAAATTAAGCGTTCAACTATTATTACAATCAAATAAAAACTACTAACTAAATCATATTCTTTGAGATAATTGAAATTACACTATGTTACTATGAAATAAAAAATTATCAATTGCCACTCGTACAGTTGCATATCGATAAATTAAATACTAACTAAATGTTGTGAGTCTAGTTTTTACTTGTAAAAACAGAAAAATAGGACTTTGAAAAATTATATTCAACAATTATTGTCATTAAAAAAACACAACGTTATAATTTATAAATAGCTAAAAATAATTTTTAGAAAAAGGCCAGAATCACTCAATGCGTTTGAAGAAGAAGCATACCACACATGGTTTGACTCACTTTGCACCATAGTGACTTCACAGTACACATATTTGATGTCCATTTTTGTACGTAACAACTTGGTGCTATCAGCTATCTTATTTTTGTCCATTTAATACGATTTTGTTATTTGTTAATTGATACAATTATGTAGATTATAATTCAATATCATATAATCAGATAATAGAAATGTTATAACTTTAAATCTATAATTTGTTAATTTTATTAATTTGAATTGAAGGCTTTGCTAATTTGTAGGTTAGAGGTTTACAAATTACTAGATTTAAATGATTTATTAGTTGATAATTTTAATAAAAAATATTTAAGTAATAAAAATGATTCTTCATAATTTGTTAAAAAATTATAAAATTTTAAAAAATCGTTAATTTTGAAAACTTGAATTTGATAAACTCATTAGACAATAGCAATATTTCTGGACTCATTTTGTATTTCGCTCTTAATTTGTTATATGAAAATATTTTATGCAAATAATATAAAGATTAAACTTGTATAACATAAATATGACGTGTCAAATTGTAATATTATTAAAATAGTAGTTTCAAATATTATTTCTAAATTGTAAATTAGCTATGAAGATATTGCATACGAGGCAAAGTGCATACGGGTCAATTTCATACGAGGTACTTTGTATATAAGGCAAAGTGCATATGAGGCAAACATATGTTGGTACTCAATAATCCATTCAGAAAAGAGATGGATCGGGCCATCATCCGACCCGACCCGACGACCCAAGAATAGATAGTCCATACATATGATGACATGTGGCAACCATTGTTCGGCCCAACCACCACATCATAAATAGTAATCAAATAAGCCTATAAATACCCCTTCTACTAGCTCATTGGAGATGGAGATTCTCTCTAAAGATATCACCTGGTATTCTATACGAGACACTCTCACACAAGCTCTATATAATTTATTAGAACTACGATAGGCTTGATCCTAAGTAATTAGGTACATAGGCAGCTCCATACACTTGAGTGCAGTCTATAATTTTCTTATTTTGGAGTGTTGGTTGACTCAAGAGATCGATTTGGTTCAAATTGACCCAACGAGATCTGAGCTAAATCATTTGGCGCCATTTGTGGGAATCATAAATCTATATACGAGGTAAAAGCTACGTACGAAGTAGGACCTACATATGAGGTGAAAGCTATGTACGAGAAGAAAGCTACAAGCTTAAAAGCTAGGAACCAAACGACAATGTGGTCCACATTATCCTAGTCACCCCAGGACGACAATTCCCAAAGCTCGACCCGTGAAGGGAACGAGGGTTACGCGTCGACGGCTGTTCCATGAACTTGACCCACAAAGGGAAATAAGCCGCGGCGAAAAGGTATTATGAGAAGAAAAAATGGACCTCTAGGTGAAGTAAAAAAAAAACACTTACCTCTAATACGAGACAAAACATCGACTTCTACTATAAAGGTGAAATCACAAAAATTTGCCTCTCATACTTGGCACAATATTTGCCTCTAACACGAGGAAAAATATATCCTAAAATTTGCCTATAATACGAGGCAAAACATTGGCTTCCACTATAAAGGTGAAGTCACAAAAAGTTGCCTCTAATACGAGGCAAAATATTTAAAAATTTACCTCTAGTACAAGACACAATACTTGCACCTAATACGAGACAAAACATTAACTTCCACCATAAAGGTGAAGTCACAAAAAGTTGCCTCTAATACGAGATAAAATATGTTAAAAATTTACCTGTAATACAAGGCAATTAAACAATGACCTCCACCATAAAGGTGAAGTCATAATACTTGCCTCTAATACGAGACAAAATACTTACCTCTAATACGGGCAAAATATAGGCTTCCACTGAAGAAGGTGAAGCCAAAACGTTTGCCACTAGTACGAGGCAAATGCTTAAAAATGGATAAAGCAAAAATTAAACCCATTTAAACTTAAAGTTGGAGGGAGTGTTGAAATCTCAAAGTTATTATCGTGAAATATGGACCGTGGATTCAAATAATCTGAACCGTGCACCTCCAGTAAAAATTTTAACTTAAAAACATAAACAAACATAGCGGGTAATTTCATTTTTGTTTCTCTCTTTGATATTATTTTTTCTTATAAAATTTCGATTCACTTTATTTCGACTAAGATTGAAAATTTATATACAATACAATATGCTAATAATACTTACCACAAATTATCGTAAGATTATTGTTCTATGATTTAAAAGTTATTCTTCAATTTAATCATATATTAGTAATTAGATACAGGCGATTTCCATGTTTTATAGTAACTCATTATTTCTATTTTCTAATAAAAAAAATAAAGATAAGTATTTGATTTAATGATATAATTTTTTAATTGGAAAATGGAAGAAGAAGAGATGAAAATTGTCAAGATTGGGCCTTTGATTTAAGACAAAAGTTGGGTTTTAGCCCAATAACATATAAATGAATTTACATACACAAATTCGATTTCTCCCTTTCTTTCTCTCTCCCATACATCGGCGGCGGCGCTACTAGGTTGCAAGAAACGGATAATATTTGCAAGCTATCGACATTTATAGGTTTGTTCAGTTCTTCGATTTTGTCTTTCTATAAATTTTCTATAAATTTTATGCACTCATTGAATTATCGAGGGAAAAAATAAAAATCGCATGCCCTAGTTTCGTGTTTCTTCTTTGTTCTTTTTCGAAGTTCAACAATTAGTTCAGCTTTTGAAATGGGAAAGTTTCCGTGTGTTTATACACCATATTCAGTTTTTGTTTTTATTTTTGTTATTTTTTGCATAATTTTCTTTTGACGATTTCTCCCCCTGCTGCCTCTAGGGTTTTAGCAAAACCCTGTTCGTCGATTTTTTGGAGCTCGAGCTCTATGTTACCATAAATGCTTTATTTTGTGTTTAAGTTCTTTTTTTCTATAAGCTTGTTTATGATTAATATTAGCCCTTTTTTGGGGTGGGGGTCTTATGGTTCGATTATTAGCTCTTTCCATTGTATATTATCGTTTCCATTTGTTTCTCTGTAATCAATTTCTTTTCTATAATCCTCCTTTATTGTTTCGAACTTTCTGTCTAGCTTTAATTGCATTTGATATTTTCAAATGGGGAAATTTTATTTAAATTCAGCACATAATTTGATTTTTATCTAATAACTTGTACCTGTAGCCAGAAATCATGGTTTGTATTCCTATTCATAAGTAGCAATAGCATTCTTTAGGGTCTTATGAGTAAATTGTAGTTTTGACCTGTTTGTGCATAGCCACATAGATGTATATCTACATAGCGTGTTATCAGGTACTCGTGAGAAAAGCAAAGTAAGTTGGTAACTATTGTTTTCAACTTTTTTTATATTTTCTAAATCTTGCCAACGTTTCTTATGAGATCACATGCCTCAATTGATTCTAATGATCTGTAACCAGTGAGAAATTGCGAAAATGTGGGGTCGAAAGTATTATGTCTGACCTTTTGCTGTTATTTGCTCTCAGCAATGAGGTATTAAATCTATAGATGATGATGGGTGATTTTATTGCATTAAGTTCTTTTAATGTTTGTAGTGAGTGGATAAACCTTTGCTCTGTTACCTATACAATCTGGTGGATTACCAAAGCAGTTCAATTGGATCTTTCTTAAATATGTTCAATATTGTTAATAATACTCAGCAACTTAACATTGAAACTCAGCGTAAGTTTGCCACAATGGGATGCAAAGCATGCAAACAATCAAGCCAATGAAATGGACATTTTAAATAAGAATATCACAAGGAAGACTGATTGATCAGTTTCATTGTCTATTGAGGGTGCAGTGAATCTCCTCTTTTTAGTCCTTCTTGATATTATCCATAGAGTTATATATCTGTATATTTATGTACACAGATACTCTGGTCTGGATTTGTTAACGTTTCTTGAATTTGTATTGCTGTCTAGGTAGTGAAAGAGAAGAAACAAAGGAAAAAGGGTGATAAAACCAAAAATGAAGGACAAGAAAACTTTGCTTCCGTCGACAATTAAAAATAAGGAGAAGAGATCGGTTGTGCATGCAAAGTTGAAACATCAGAAGAAGGTAGAGAAGAAGAAGAAGGCTAAGGCTCGTGAAGTTGAGGAGAAGAGAGCCCTGAAGCTGGGTGAGGAGCCGCCTCAAAAGCAAACCCCACGAACCATTGAAAACACCCGTGAGTTGGATGAGACTGTTTGCAAACCTGATGACGATGAGCTATTTGCTGGTAATGATGCCGATGAATTCAGTTCCATCTTGAAACAAGATTACATTCCTAAGGTGTTGATAACCACAGCCCGCTTCCATTCCACGGTATGTGTTTCTTAGTCTCACATGTTGTACTATTAGGCTGCGTATGGATTGAATTAACTAGTGAAAGATAAGAATTCATTTACTAATGACAAATCCGTTTGACTTGTTTATATGGATATTGCAATGGTTTCAGATCATTGTGCTCTGTTTTTGAGCTTTTAGGTTATACTATTGGGTTGCTTTCAGATGTAAGATTTGGAGTATGGGGAGGAGTTGGTCAAGAATCTTAAATGACTATGTTGGGTGGATTAGAAAATCCACCATAATAACTAGATAAATAGCTCAAAATGAACGCTCAAGGGTTTGGGGTTTATTATTACTTGGAAACTATCTAAACAAACTCAATGAATTTGTTCTTATTAATTTGAAATCCTTTCCTCCAAATTTGTCAATCCGAACACAGCCTTTAATTTTTCATTAATTATTCTGTGAAGCTTATGTGATATTCTTTTTTTGAATTTGAACAACAGAGGGGACCTGATTTCATTAAGGATCTTCTCTCTATCATTCCCAATGCTCATTATCACAAGAGAGGAATCTATGACCTGAAAAAGGTATCATTTTAATGTGCATTCTCAGTTAAATGAGGTTTGACTTGGTATGCAAACTTTGTCCTTGAAAACGAGGTATGATTCTCTGTTCTGTCACGACTCCTGCAGATTGTTCAGTATGCAAGAAATAAAGACTTCACTTCGCTCATCGTTGTCCACACAAACCACCGAGAACTAGGTCAAACCCTGCTCTAATCTGACTTGCAAAATAATTATTACCACAGTATGTTTGAAGTGTAACATGTATGAGAGCTGATAAAGACACCGAAAGAAAGAGCAAGTCTTAAATTTACTGGCTTAAAATATAAATTCAAATCATGCTTTTTAAATGTGTGTAACCCCAATTTGGTAATTGTATTTACTAAACTTCTACGGGTAAAAGTAAGTATAGCACCAGCATAGTAAAAATCAAATTTCTGGGTTGTTCATAGTTGTATGATATAAAGAGAAGTTGGATTGAGTAGAATTCCTATTGTGGAGCACTTAAGCTGCTATTCCGAGATCATCCTGGGAAGTCCATTTCTTGGTTAACTCTTGTAAATTGCTACAGATGCTCTGTTAATTATTGGGTTACCTGATGGCCCTACTGCCCACTTCAAGTTATCAAATCTTGTTTTGCACAAAGACCTTAAGGTAAGCAGATTTTTTCCAATTTATTTCCTGACATTTTCTCTGTTTTTAAAGACAGTGTTTAATGGAATGAAGAATTGAAGTGGAATGGATTTGTTTACCATCTTCTGCCAATCAAAGTTCAGATTATCTTCTTATCATATTGAGTCATCCAGCTTGGTAGCTGTGTCATTGTCACTCCTCTGCGGTGCATGAGTTTGTATTTTCCCTTTATCTGTTTGTTATCTTAAGCTCTATCCTTGCTTTGCTAATAATTTCACAAAATCATGGAAACCCGACCAGTCATCAGCCTGAGTTAGTTTTGACAAACTTCACCACACGTTTGGGGCATCGTGTAGGCAGGCAATTTATGGTAGCTGATAAAGTAATCTATTTATTAAAGGTTAAACTCGATGTGTAAATTCAGTATCTAAGAAATATTTGATAAAGTAGCTTCTTTTCCTTTATACTATTTTTTTATCATTATTTTTGTTGGGATAGTTTGGTATTTGTTGTTATAGATGGCCCTTTTGGGCGAAATTTATAATTCGGTATTAGAGCTGTCCTAATACCGATTTATAAATCGGTATTATAGATAGTTCTGATCAAATACCGATTTACATTTCAATTCAGGACAGTTTCTAATACCGATTTGAAATTTTGCCCATGTTTATCCTTTCCATACTTCTTTCGACTCTATCTAATCAATGTTTATAATTGAAATTGGCTAAATCACCCTTGTTTTCTAAATTTAGGATGATACAGTCTTTATTTTCTCAAGACTTTTTCCGCGGTCGGAGATTTGTTACCTTCCACAATCAACGTGATTTTATTTTCTTCCGCCATCACCGGTATGTACCTTGATTGTGTGTGCTTATCCTGTTTTTGGGTTAAATTATGTGCTAATATCCGATTTGTGCTTATCATTCCATGCAAAAGTTACATCTTCGAAACAAAAGAAAGCAAGAAGCCAGAATCAAAAGGTAAAGAGAAAAAAGATAAGGAGACCATCGCTCAGGAGAAAGTTATTGCCCGGCTTCAGGTTTGTGACTCTGATATTTCATTTCTTGCATCGTATAGAAAGAATGGTTTCCATAATTGAATTCAAGCTTAAAGATAAAATTCTAATATGTATATGATACATCTTGGTTGATGGTATAATAATTTTTTTGAACCCAACTCACCACCATACCTACAGCACCACATAATTCCACACAGCAACCTGCTTTCGTTTTTCTGCTTATCTTTGAATATGGCTTTGCTCGAACATTTTGATCCTTCAATTTATTATTTTTAATTCTTTCATGTTTGAGTTTCTTGCTAATTTTTACCACATTTGAGGATTTCAAGCAGTGTTTGTCTTGTTAGTTCCCTCTTAGATAAAATTCTGTATTTAGTTTCACCATTTTGTTGCCTCATAATGCTGTCCATAAAAAAATTGATATTTCAACCGAATGATGGGCAATTGTGTCACATTCTTGTAATTTGAAATTTGCAGGAATGCGGTCCTCGCTTCACGTTGAAGCTAATCAGTCTTCAGCATGGAACATTTGATACAAAAGGAGGTGAATATGAATGGGTACACAAGGTAATCCTTCAACATGTTCAAAACTTTTCTGTCATTGACTTGTGCGATAATTGTTATGAGCTCGGGATTTCGGGACCTGGATAAATCGCAGGACTTAAAACATGGTGGGATCTATGTGAAACCCCACCATATACCAGTCACTTACATTTTGTTTTCATTTTTCAATTGCAGCCTGAAATGGATACCAGCCGGAGGAGATTTTTCTTGTAACATGCTTTGAGATGCAATTTTGTTGTTCTATATGTGGAACTTGGGATACTATACTTATTAGGAACATGATATGATATTTAACATTTTTGGCTTTGTTTATTACATTTCTGAAATCTTGCTATAAGGAAGGAGAGAGATCCTCTTTGTGCTTTATAATTTATATTTTTGTTTGAGGCAACCTATTCTTGTGATTTTCCTATTTTTAATTTCGATGGCAAGTTATTCTTGGAAAGGATCTTATATTCCATATTAGTGTTACATTATTTTGGGATTGACAAGTGAGTCTAATTATTTGAAATATTGTTAGCAATGTATTTTTTAAAATGTATATTTATTGATTCCATAAAGATATGATATTATTGTGGTGCACTTTTGTCTGATACGATCTATTATTTGCCACACATACGACACAGGAACTTAAATCTGTAACAATGAGTGACTTATTAAAAAATGTTATAAAATAATCAGAACTTGTAATACCTAGCAATTGAAGATTATCAATTTGAAATTTTGACAAAAATGTAAGTTATGAATTCGAAATTTGGTAGTTTATAGATCCTGTAATGTTGAAGATAAGTTAATTGTTCCTTTCTAATTAGTCTTATAAGTCCTAATGCAGTCATATGTATAATCAAATTTTTAGTAATATTATATAAATGTTTTAATATATCATTAATTTTTCACTTTTTAATAATTTTGGCATGCAAGAAGTTATTTGCACTTAACTAATTTTAATGAATTTATTACATTTAAATTTTTTAAATTAGAACATGATAAAAATTGAGTGAGATTAGGAGTATGTAATATTTTTGTTTAAGAACCCCACAAGCAATACTTACCTGTGCAGGTTACCAAATCATTAATTATACAAACTAATATCTCAAAAACATAAGAAAAACATAACCAAAAAGATATAATATAGTTAAAATAAAGTAGCTTATGTGTCATTAAATTGCATTTCGTGATAAGTTCCTCAAGTCAATTAAATGGTTATAAATCTTTATGGAAAAAGTCAAATCTTATTACAACCTCTCCTCTTTCAAAGTAAAATTAAGTAGTTCAACATATTTTAATTTTCTTCTTACAAGCAAACAAATCAGTTGTAAGTCACCTAGAAATGCTTCTTTGTTTGATTACCAACTCTCACCTATCAATTCATACTCCTATATATATATATATATATATCATCAAAATTTTATTTGCAATAAAAGTAACAAAAAACAAACAAACAAACATGGAGATCAAGCTACTTGCTATGAAGATACTATTTTCTTGCTTGGTACAACAAAATCAAGCACAAGTACAACAACAAGAATGCATGAACGCGCTTCAACCGTGTTTGAATTACCTCAACGGCAATAGCCATCCACCTGATAGTTGTTGCCAACCTCTCGATCGTGTTATTAAGTCGATTCCCGAGTGTTTGTGTAGTTTTATGACTATCGAGGGTTCTAATCAAGCAGAACAATCTGGTATTAATGTGACTGAGGCACAAACTTTGCCTGGCAGATGTGGACAACATATTAACCCGTTGGGGTGCGTTACAGGTACGCCAGATACACGATCGAGAAACTCGGTTCCAAATTCGGCCGGTTCTAAATTAGGGTTTTCGAGTTTGGTTATAGTTGTTGCTTCTTCAATGATTGTTATCTTTCAAGCATTGTAGTACATTGATTGTATTTTCATATATTTCACATACTTTTCTTCATTATTCCTTTCCTTATGTTTGCTTTTGTATTTACATTTTTAATAATTCTTAAGATTGATATGTATTAAAGATTTAATGTATTGAATTTAATATGGATCTTAATTGGTTTTTTCCTATAAGAGTTTTTTCTCTGTCTTTCTATAGCATTGTTATTGTAAATTTTGGATATTATTCTTTGTCAACATCTAAGTGATATTAATGGAATAATTCTTGTTGAAATTGAAAGGAATTACTAAAAGACAATGGGTTAAAAATCTAAAAGACCTGCATTCCCTTTCTAAGATACTACATTGGAACATAAGTCGAAAGGATTAGATTATATTATATCAGGTCCAATAAAATTGGCATTATACTCCACATATTTGGGATGGAGTGCATTATCGCCAAACCCGAAATGTGTACTTGGCTTGTAAATTAATTTTACAGATACTTGGATATTTATTTAACCTCCAAATTTATTTGACATGCACTTGAGAAATATACCAAATTATTAAACTTAATTTAGAAATTATTTTAAAAATTGAAATTTATAATGGTTAATTTTAAAAACTATGTAAAAACTATTTTAGGTGTAACATAAATCAACAAGAAAGTAAATGTTATTATATAACAATTTGCCGTACAAAATTAAACAACCGAGCAAAGTTATTTACATTTTTATACGATGTCTAGACATTTATGATTAGTAGTCCATATTCGATTTAATTGCTTCCAAGTTAACTGTAATTAATGAGATTAATTATAATTGTGACTAGATCATTTCAGTCAAATTAGATATGCACTATAAATTTCAATAAAAAATTGGTTAATCTATTGTGTCATTGCATACATAATTTTACATGCTTGTTGATTATTTTTGTTGACTTGGGAGCATTCGAGATAGGTACGCGTATGTGAAATGGAATTCCAATGAATATCTCATAGAAATGCAAAAGAAAATTGGATTTTTTTTATAATATTGACTTCCTAAAATGGAATTTAAATTAATTATTAATCACAAAATATGTAATACTTTTGTAAATGAACTTCCATGAGAAATCCAGATTGTGTATGTAGGGGTGATTTCCCTCTCAACCAAGTTAATTTGGTTAAATTTTCCTTTCATATCAACATCTCAATTTTAAATTAATTTTTCCATCATATGATATTTCCAGTTAATTTTAAATTTTTTAGCGAAATCTATACTAAAATTATCATTTTTTCCAGTTTAGATACTCAAATTGCCAATTGGTTAAAATATAGTATAAAATAAACATACAAGTCAACTTCAAGTACAAAATTTTTAATGTTACCCATTAAAAGTTGAACCCATCTCTTCTAATATACTAAACCAAACACATAATTTTTTTCATGCAAAATATAAGTAAAAAATAAAACAAAACTCATAATGTATTCTAAGAAACCGTCATGAATGATTTTTGTTTTGCAAAATTAAGTTTTTCTACATGTGAATTATCAGTTCATTAAATTATTTCCTTGTGATCATCAATCATGCTCGCTGCTCTATGTAAGGCTACCAACAATTACAACCACATTATAAAGAAAGAATCTAAACTCTTCAAGCCATACATAATACCCAAATTAAGTTTGATCACCAACTCTCACCTATCTAATAAAGTCCACTCACACAAAAATAACACACACAAACACATTTATATAAATACCTGTATGTGATTATGTGTATGAACACACTTAATTCTAAGACAATTCAAAGAAATTAAGTGTACAATTCCACAATTTTGTTTAAAAAAAAAGCAAAAATGAAATTTAGGGTTTTGCATTTTGTAACATCCCTAGTGATCGTATGTTGTTGCATGTTGGTACAAATTCGAGCACAAGTGCAACAACAAGATTGCATGAACGAGCTTCAATCGTGCATGAATTTCTTCAATAGCAATAATCATCCACCGGATAGTTGTTGTCAACCTCTCGATTATGTCATTAAATTGATGCCAGAATGTTTATGTAGCTTGATGAGTATTCAAGGTGCAAATCAAGCCGAGCAAGCTGGCATCAATGTCACTCAGGCTCAGACTTTACCTGGCAGATGTGGTCAACATATTAACCCGTTAGGGTGCATTGTGGGCACAACCGATACAAGAAACTCGATTACAAATTCGGTTGGCTCAAAATTAGGGTTTCCAAGCTTAAATTCAGCTATTATAGCTATTGTTGTAATACTTCTAGTGTTGCATGCATTGTAACACATTGACAAGCCCCTATGATTGTTGTATTTATATATATTGCATATGCTTTTATCTTTTTCATATGGATATATAACACGTGTATCTTTTTTTCTTGTTCAAAAGGTGTTTTTGGGATTTTTGTGATATCGTGTATTTTAACTATTCTTCAAGTTTTAAGTGTATTTAATATCTTCATTGTTGAAATATAACTAATTTTTCAATTTTTTTGATTTCAGAACAATGGAAATAACCATATGGTATATAATGTAATAAGAAGGGCTAAATCAATAGAATGTTACAAATGAATGTTCATTACTATATGGCGCAGTACCAAAAGGTTCCTCACTAGAGTCAAACTTCAATATGTCACTATAATAGTGGAAATTATATTTATTAATGAGCACTACGCTAGAGTAATGAAATATTTGAACCTAAACTATACATATATATATATATATATATATATATATTAGATGAAATAAATGTTTCTAAATTATATAACTAAAATTAGGTATGTATTGAAGAAACTAACTAATTTTCTTCATAGTGATAAAAATATTTAAAGTTAAAAAGAATATTAATTGGAAGAAGGAATATTTCAAGTTTAAAAATGTTTTCTTAATTATCACGAATATTTATACATGATGGAGTATGTATAATTCACCAATATAGGTGTTGTGGTTAAGGAATATATGTTGAAAAATAACTTATAATATTATTTCACTCAAAAAAAAAAAAAAACCTTATATAATATGCATCTCGCGTTCCACGTAGAAAATAAAGAAGTTTATTACACTTTTTAAAAAAGTCAAATGACAAGTATAAATGAAATTTGGCGGAAAAACAGAGGGAAGCTAAAATAATCTAAATAAAGAACAAATATTATTTATATTAATTAAAATTAATTTAATTTAATAAATGAGTGATCATTTAATTATTTCATGAGTTCAAAATATATACTCGTGACATATAGAAAAATATAATTGATACTTAAGAAACCAAAATGTAATTGAAAATCGATTGTTCGATCATAATGATTGTGAAGAAACAAAGTAAGATAAAAATATAATTTTTGGGATGATAACATAACAAATTTACTTTAGCAATGAAAATGAGACAAGGTATTAGTAATATTGTCCTTAATATTTATTTCCATATTACTATCTTAATATTTTTAATTAAAATGGAATTTGAATAAACTAATGCAGCAGAAATTTTTGTACCCCAACTACAATCATCTTAAAAATGGGATATGATCAAAATGTAGTTTGACAAGAAATTCCCCTAAATAGAATAGAACATATTTATTGTTCAACAACACAATAGTTAATTTTTAGAAATTTATGGCATTAAAATTGTTGTTGACTTAATTTTATTAAATTAGTATGTAATGTATAGATATGATAACTCTTCTAGTGAAGTCTCAGGGTCCAAAGTTTTCTTAGCTCACCTTGTTTAATATAATAATTATAAAATAATAATCAAATATGAACATCTTAACCAAGAGTCCTTACTTTTAATTGTTGGGATTTTGGCCTAATAATTAATAAATACAAAATATAAGTTGTCGTTGTCTATGACTGTTATAGAATGTACGTGTATATCAAAATATAAGATCTTTCGATTTATTTTTTATTACGAAAATTGTTATCTTTGGCTCTCTTCAAAGTATTGCTTTCAGATTTAAAAGAATTATGCATAAGTTGAGAGCTCTAATCGATGCTTATTCGATAGTCGTTGAATTTTGGAGTGTTACTAATTCATAGACATCTATCATTGTATTTAGAAACACACAAGTTATTTCTCGGTACCACAATGAGTGCGGCATTATTTTGTTTTACAAGTTAATAAACATGTGCCTCGTCTAAACAATTTCTATAAACAATAACTAATTTTTCAATGTATTAAATTCATAATAATATATACATAAAACAAAAATTCTAAGAAAATACATTTTCTACTTACAAGTAAAAGATAGTATAAAAAATCGATTAATATGGTATGTATATAAAATTTAAAATACGAGATATTGTATCAAAATAGGATATTATAACTGGATAAATACATTTTATATTCAAATCTATACTAAAAAGGCCAAAAATTAAATTGGATAAAGCCCACAAGACAAAATTCATTGTGGAATTTTCTGTTCTGTTCTTTGAGCATATTCTAAATACAATTATATATCTTTTGTATATATGCAGAAAAAAAATAGAAAGTAGCCAATTGGGTGCCTTGACTGCAAACTAGCTACTACCATTTCATCTTCTTCGTTTCGTTCATAATCAATTCATATTCTTAGGTCTGTTATTTTTAGCTTTGTCAATTATAATCATTATTTATTTTCCGTCATTTTGGTGTGTGGACCGATTACTAGGTATTTTGTAATCGTATATGTACGTACAGCAACTAAGTATCAGCGGTTGTGTTTATATATGGGTTGTTTTGATGATAGAAAAGTTTACTGATGCTGGTATTGGCAGCAACAGCATTAAGTTTGGTTAATTGAGTGTTATTTTGCTATTATCTGATTAAGGACGTACTTAAATTATTAAAACAAAATTAGTTAAGTGCTTTTACATGATTATTGGAGTTGTATTTTTGGATTCAACACCTTGATATGATACGTGACCTGGAAAAACAAAAAATTATTATGAATGGCTGACTAAGAGAGGACTGAATGAATACTTTAATTAATGTAGATGCTTGCATATATGCACTAGGAAAACTATCTCTTGTGTGTTTAAACATAAGGTAATAGATAGGATAATCCTTTGCGCATAAAGCTAGCTTTATGTGTGTACGCTTTTTGGTCATGTCGACAACCATATGTAGATTCTAGTATTGTAATAAAGTTAACTTGCTATACGTACATCTTTTTAAATATATGTGGAGTTGTCACTAAAAAATGAGAGAGCTGTAAGTTTATGGTAAGTTTTTGGTGACAAGATGCAGAAACTCTTAATGTGACATGGATTAGAGAAGCTTCTGTATTACCTAATTTGATTTTGCAAGAAACTTGTGTGCTTTGAATGCAGTCAACTCCATTGTTGCCAAAGCGACTTTATTCATTTATCAGAGTGTGGTGGGATATGTCGTCGTAGTTATATTAGAAGTCCTTCATAATGACTTCAAGAGCAATTCTGCAAAAGAAAAAGTATCTACTTGATTCTGTCAAAGGTCGCCATTACTTGATTCGAGGGGCTTTAAGTTCTGAGCATGGAAACTTGTTAGAGATTCCAGATTCACAGTGCTCGAGCCCGCCTTCAAATCTTTCATCATCTGTTCCACATCTAGGAAACAAAGAAGATTCCCCTTCTCTAACCAAAGATATAGCACCATATTCTTTGACAAGAAAATATGTGAGGCATATGTCTTTCGAGGCTCCAATTTTGCGCCGTGAGATTGGAGTGCATGGGTTCACCCCATTGGGATTTAGGTGGAGTACAGAGTATGTACGTTATCTTTCCACTGCCACAGGGGGTCAGCGTGAATTAGGAGGCGGTGATGATAAAAATGAACAACGAGCTGTTAAACAAAAGAAGGAACCTTCACCAGAAGAATGTGACCAGGCAGTTGAAGGTTTGAGCTTTGCCAAAGCCAAAGCCAAAGCAAAGCAGCTGCAAGAATCGCAGAAGGGTGCTAACTTAATTCTAAAGCGGATTTGGGCTATGCTTTTAGGAATTGGTCCTGCTTTAAGGACTGTTGCCTCTATGAGCAGGTTAAGTTTTGTGTTTTTCATTTAATACAGGGAGGATTGGGCAAAAAAATTGCGGCACTGGAAGGATGAGTTTAAATCTACTCTGCAGCACTACTGGTTGGGTACAAAGCTACTATGGGTTGATGTTAGAATAAGTTTGAGGCTGTTGTTAAAACTTGCTAGTGGGAAGTCTCTATCCAGGAGGGAGAGGCAACAACTGACACGAACAACAGCTGACATTTTCCGATTAGTTCCATTTGCTGTCTTCCTTATAGTTCCCTTTATGGAGTTCTTGCTGCCGGTATTCCTGAAATTGTTTCCAAACATGTTGCCTTCAACCTTCCAGGACAAGATGAAAGAACAGGTGGAGTTGTATGGATGAATGGATCATACTAAAATATTGTCCATTTTTTTTTTGCTAACATTCGTTTGTCTTTCTGATAATAAATTTTGTTACCTTTTTACTTTGTTTTACTTTCTTTTTCTTAACTTTTTGATGAGTTTGTGGTCATTTGAGTGAGTTTTGAAATACCTCATAGCGGTCTGTTACTGGACAACATTTCATGATCACTAAAAGTAACTGTAAACAATGCCATACGCAATTTTCATATGTTTAGCCAAACAATGTGAGCACTGTGTTTTTGTGCTACTCCAGTCTGGCTTTGCTTTCATTATTACATCAGAGTTTAGGTAGGTGGAGAACAAATTGGTCTTCTTAAGCTGGGGTCGATCTTCAGCTACTCCAATCTGGCTTTGCTTTTCCTTTGGTACCATAAATTATAATTTGGCTCATACAAAGTCCATCTTCACATAAGATTCTAAACTGGGAAGGTCTTACAACTGTGTGGCTTTCTTCATCGTGAAATTTAGAGATTGTAAGATGTAGATTTAGGAGAGACTCCACAGTGTTTTTTCTTAATTCACCTATGTAAAGGTGGTTGCAGAGATAATGGTTTAAGGAAAATGATTGAATTTGTAATGATTGTATGATTTAATAAGTGTTGACATCTGCAGGAAAGATTGTGTTTTACATCTAATTTTATTGCCAATTCCATATTTGATCCCTCAATTCTCCGACTTTTTAATGAGCTAGTTTCTAGGAGCAATCCTTGTTATCCATAGTAGTACTGTCTGGACTGAAAAGAAATTGAAGTTCCATACTCGTATTCATCTTTGAGATGTATCATTTTTTCTTGTCATGGAGAATGGGATAGATTCCAGTACAAAATCAATAAGGTCCAAGTGCAACCATATGTTGATGTTGTCTGATTTAGGGTTATTCTTCTTGTTTTCCATGTGCCATACAAATTTATCTTGATCGGAATGCTCAAAATATAGGAAGCCTTGAAAAAGAGGCTAAATGCAAGGATGGAATATGCGAAGTTTCTTCAAGAAACATTAAAAGAACATCTTTAAGCATGTATAAATTCGATGCGATCTTTTCTGCCTTCAAAACAACAAGCGCGCCTTTGATAATCTTCATGACTCCATTTTCAATGTGAGTCACACACCCGAGATCATCAAGTTGTCCAACAGACAACAAGTTCTTTTTTAAACCCTCTACATGCCGAACTCCTTGAATAGTGCGAACTGTACCATCGAACATCTTTATTTTGATAGTACCAATGCCAGCGATCTCCAAGGCATGATTATTTCCCATGTACACCTGTCCCCCTCGAACCGGTTCATAATTTTGAAACCATTCTCTACGGGACGTCATGTGCCATGTTGCACCGGAATCGATCAGCCACACATCATCAAACTTGCTCTGCCATCTGCAGATATTGATGCCTCGCTACATAGAATATCGCCATCACTCAAATTTTCTGCTACACTAACCTGAGCATTAGATGACTCAAGGCGCTTTCCTTTGGAAATTTCATTCTTCTTGGGATTCGGACACTCACTTTTGTAGTGCCCCTTTACACCACAATTGTAACATTTAATGTGCTTCTTACTCCGTGTCTGGGACTTGCCACGACTATGGCTCCCACTCGACCCACGCTCCATAGACCTTCCTCTTGCCATCAACAACGCTTCTGCCTGCTCAGAATTTGCCAATCTGTCTTCTTTGTTCTTGCGCCTATTTTCTTCTTCTAGAATTGAGGCCGCAAGATCATCGAAGACTGGACAATCAGTGGTAGAATTTCCCGCCAGGTTGATGATAAGTTGATCATAGGAATCAGGTAAGCTTTGGAGTAAAAGCTCCCCACGTTCACTTGCATCTATTTTATGACTCATTGAAGTGAGTTGTGAAAATAGTGTATTTAGAACGTTGATGTGTTCGATCACCGACGTGGTTTCCGCCATCCGTAAAGTGTAAAGACTCCGTTTCAAGAATATTTTAGTGTGTAACGATTTGGCTTCGTAGAGTTTCGTCAGCGTATCCCAAATTTCTTTGGCTGACTTCTTTTCCTCAATACTGGACAGAACTCTATCTGCCAACGCCAAATGTAAATTGGCCACAGCATTACCATCAATCTCCTCCCACTTCTTATTATCAGTGATATCCGTCGGCGTACCCTCAATTGCCACAAGACAATTGTCCTTTCGTAACACCGCCTTTATTTTCATCTTCCACAATGAAAAATTATTTCCATTGAATTTCTCAATATCAAATTTCGCCGTCATTTTAATACAACCGTTTCACTTCAAACCGTAATATACAAAATATAATACCGTATAAATAATACTTTTTCCGAGTAAGCTCACTGGACAGAACTTCCCGATAGTATTTAATTTATACTACTAAAATTATGTATACACCAACAGAAACTTTCTTGTGAACGGTACTCCGACCTAGTGGCTCTGATACCACTGTTAGGCGGTACGCGCTGCGGAAGCATTGGAATATGACGTTATTTGAGTTGAGACAACAACAAAATATAGAAAATAAGGGACACGAAATTTAACGTGGTTCACCCAATTTAGGCTACGTCCACGGGACAAGGCTATGATAATATCAATCTGAAAGAAATTACAAACGTCTTCTCTAATCACAAGAATCGAATAATTTTATCCGTCTTGAACTAGGAAGAACACTCTCACACTCTCTTTTATAACAAACAAAAGGAGAAGAAAGTTTATAAGGAGAAAGAGAAAATGTTTCGGGATGATTTTCGAACACTATGCGAAGCTCTATTTATAGGAGAGCTTTGCCCGAAAATTATGTCATGCATGACATCAATTGCATGTTATTTTTGACATTTAAAATCAAACATATCAAGCTTCAATTCAAAGTTGGCAAGCTTCAATTCAAAGTTGGCAAGCTTGTTTGAATTTTGACAGAGGATTTATAATACCTCTAATGTTTTAATAGACCTGATTTGATGTTATTCTTATGAGCAACTACTACGTTCAACGGGAAAGATATTCTCACCCAAGTTGGAACAAACACCTTCCAAGTTCCAAGATGTAATTTAGAATCTTCCTTGAGTTCATTTGCCTGTCATCTCTGTCATCTCCATATTTTGGCCTTCATTCAAAAGAAAACTGCAGTTAACTGTTGTGTTTTTCCCCGATTGAGATAGTTTTTCTATTTTTACTTGTATACACTGTATTCTTTTTAACGCACCTTTTTTTTCTGTATTTTTTCTAATTGACATACTATTTCTGTTTTCGCAATGAAGTTACAACTTCTTCATGATACATGTATTAGCTGTGTGCCTGAACTCTAACTCAATGGTTTTAATGAATATGGCTTAGGAGCTATCCAAATGTCTTCTAATATGTTTACTACTTTTTGGCATCGCCTTCAAATAAAATTTCAATGATCAAACTTTGATTTCGTGACTCTCTGTTAATATTTTTCCTGCATTTCTTTTGTTATTAGAATTTGTAATTAAATCTAGTTGACGTACGATGGCAAAGTGACTCCGGAGGAGGTTGCATCAGCTGCTATGTACCTGAAAGACACCTTAGATAAGGAAGGGATTCAAGAACTTATTAACAAGCTCACCAAGGATCGAGGTTCGTCACACCACTTATTCTCGATTTGGTTTCTGGAGTTTCTTTTTATTTAATTTCTTTTCAAATTTTGCTTCTCATTATTTATTAATGTCGCATATTACGTGTATTTTTATTCTTATGTCGATGTTTCTACTTATTACTTATGTACTCGTGACAGAGGGAAAAATTCTCGTGGAAGATATTATCAAACTAGCAGATCAAGCTCAAGATTCTGAAACAGCTGAATCAGGAAAACAGTAATGGTAACAAAATATTTCTGTTGGTATAGTCTCGGATTTTTTATCTCATTCAGTATCTCTGAGCTTTGAGGCGAAATTTTTTATATATTTTACCCCATATCAAATGAGTATATGATAATGTGTTAAAGATTATTTCCCATACAGAATCATTTTTCATTGCACAATCTTTAGAGAACTGCAGCAACTGATGTCTACATACACGACATGACTGTATAAAACATGTTGTAGTAATTCTTTGTAGTTCGGAAAAGCTATTATAGCTATAAATAATTTGAGATGTCTTTGCCTGAATTTTATGAGATGGAAAATGGTGCCTTTTGTCCTTACAATATTTTGCCTTGTTAGTGACTTTCATATGGATGATTTGTATAGTTCATTTTTGGAATTTGGAAATTTGTAACACTTTAAAAACAGATAGCTACTCGATATTTCACTTGAAATTGATCATTGAAAATCTGTGTGATTGGTCTGCTAAATGGTAACAAAATATGCTTAGAGGTTTTGTTATCCAACCATGTAAATGTAATTTTCGCTTCGGACCAAAAACATCGTGAAAACTATGACTTTCTACACAGATTAAATATGTTCAACTTAAGTTTCCAAAGATATCATTTTATATTTTTTTTCATTTTCTCAACAATCTACTCTCTCTATATCTATGTATGTATATATATGATGATGTTAGGATTTGGATCTTGATCCAAATTCCAAACTTATAAATACAAGGTTATAGGCCAAAGCCCAACATAAGGATGATTCGGACCCATCTATGAGAGGCTCTCAGCTAGACTTACTTAACTAATATGCGAATCTAACCTGCACAAAAAATGCTTGTATATAAGTCAATGTTGGAGTGGAGACAAGATTCAATCAATCACAAGACTTTTAAATAAAAAAAAACTGCTGAAAACAAGCTATATATTAATCCGTTATATCTATTAAATATGCCCAAATGGATAGATTATAATTTATTGTTCAAACTTCATCCTTCTGTGACCAACTGGACTGTCCATGCGGGCGATCATAATTTATTCTTATTACTAATTGTATACTTATTATAAAAGACTTACCTATTTAGACTACCTATGAAAGACTTGTATATATATATATATTTTAAACTTGTATCTATTCCAAATATTAAGAAGGGATCAAACTTTACTCCTTAATTATAGATCAGACCGAATCACTTATGTGCATTTATTGTCAAAGCATTTTAAATATACCAATTACTTATTCAGTAATACTAATTACTTATGTGATATTTTACCGCAATGAAATTAAATATTGATATTAATTATTAAGTCACACTCGGAAGTTGGATGGAGTGTTGAAATCTCAAAGTTATAATATGAAATCTGGGCCGTCGTTTCTCACAATCTGGACCGTGCACCTGCCATACACGATTGACTTTTCCCCAATTCGGACAACGCGAATATTTATGCTTTGCTTTCAAATTGATTTCTTTTCAAAACAATTTCAAACCAAAATTCAGTGAGATTGCACAAAAACTCTAGATTGCTTCTGTAGTTCGAACTACTTCTCTCTCTCTCTACCTATACGTATAGATCACTTGTATGTATACATACGTCTCTGCTACAAACAGAGAGTGGATGTGCTCTGTTTTCGGAGTGAGTTTGATCTTATTAGCTGGAATTGAAACTTCTGCAGCTCGGGTGTTTCTTGAAGTAATTGAGCTCATAAATTTGGTGAATTTCCAGGGAACTATTGGGTTTTTGAAGTTTTTCAAGGGTTGTTAAGTGGGTTCACGTGGTATTTTTATGTTGTTATTCAGAATCTAGGGTTTGGTTATTTGGGGGGTTTTTTTGAGAATGCGAATTGAATGTGAATTGTCTTTTATATTACACGTGGGTCCTGATTGAAGTGTAAAACCTCGGAGCTTTGGTAATTATAGGGTTTTTAATGTTGTTTGTGTACATAGAAACGAGTAACTAAAGGATAGTTTCGACTTGAGTTTGTTGTATTATTATAAGTTGTTTTTGGGAGTAGAATAATTATTAGTTGGGATTGAGAGAGGGAGAAAGGAGAAATGTTTTATTCGGCAATTCATATTGGCAAAAAAGGGCCCCTTAGGGACCATCTGGATTGCAGCACACTTGGAGCGCAAACTTCGCAAGAATCAGGTTGCTGATACTGACATTGGAGATTCCGTAGGTAATGTTTTAATCTTTGTTTATTAATAGCACCTTTTTTTTGGTATCTTACTAATGTCAAATTTCTTGCTTAAAGTGAGTTTGATATATCCTCACGGTTGACTAGAGCAAAGAAAGATGAGTGATAATTTCTTATTTATAGTGAAGCTTCTGGATTGTTAATCTTGGTAACAGAGTAATCTTTGACCAAGCAAAGTTTTCTCAGTTCATAAAAGGTTCCAAAACTAATTTATAGTCTATAAGTTTCACCAACAAAGCTAAATATGAAAATACAATGAGGTTTCAAAGTAAGGAAATACAATGGTAATTCACATCAACCTAAGTTCCTTACTACTATTCTGAAATCCTGGGCCTATGCCACTATTTGATGCAAAACATAATCTTGTGGTTTGCTAATGATCTACATGCATGAATTATCAAATTGCTTAAATCATTTTCAGTTAATTTAATTAAAGACTATCATTCTAGTGTTTGCAAAAAAAGAAAAAACTTTTGGTACTTCCGTATTTTCCTATTTGGTGTTGCTCATTTCCATTTTGGTCAATATTATTATGATAATTATTTACTTCTCCTTAGTTAATATAAGCATCCTTTGTTTTACAGACTCGATTTTATCTCCTGATGTTCCCATTGCGCTTCGGTTGTCTAGCCATCTTCTGCTTGGAGTGGTGAGAATATATAACAGAAAGGTGAACTACCTCTTTGATGATTGTAGTGAGGCTTTGCTCAAAGTCAAGCAAGCTTTTCGCTCTTCTGCCGTAGATCTACCTCCAGAAGAGTCAAAACCGCCATATCACTCTATCACTTTGCCTGAGACGTTTGATTTTGATGATTTTGAGCTACCAGATAACGACATTTTCCAGGGGTTTGTTTAAACCGTTCCAAATCTCTATTCTTGAAAGCTTTTTTATGTTTATAAATGCTGTGAGATTTTCGTTACGCGATGTTGATTAGTAAAGCTGCTACTCTATAATGGTTTTGAGTTTTTCAAGGTGATCAGAATTGAAGTCTACTAGGTTTCAGTTTGTACTCAATTCAAATGCGAAAAATATAAGATGTGCACTCAAATTTCAATATACTAATTGTATAATACAAATAAAAAGAAATTGGTCGTGTCTGAGTGAGATGGTAAAAACAATTGGAGACATCTAGAGAAGGGGAATTCTAGTCTAAATTCTTGTCTGGGCCCGGTTGGGCTGAACCAAACTATTCATATGAGGGTTGAATTAGACTTTTCATATGATTGGTTGGACTTCAAGAAGAGTGACAAATCACAAGTCAAGGAGAATAACACTTGCCATGTGGTTAGTTAGTTTCAACCATATCAGGTCGGAGACTTGTAGTCCATACTCCAGAGTATTTGCTAGGTGTTTGGAAGATAACATGTTATAGTTTTTTTTTTTTAAAGTGTGGTTGCTGTCTAACAAGTGATCTGCAAAATATGCAGTAACTATGTAGATCATCATGTTAGTTCGAGGGAGCAAATCACTCTTCAGGATACAATGGAGGGGGTCAGTTACTCCACATCAAAGTTTGGGCTGGACGGTTAGTAGTCTTCTTGCTTCCTTATTTTCATATCCAATCTATATACAGTGCTTATGGAATTTTTATGGTATGTAATGCTTTTATATATTTTTCCTAACTAACTTGTTGTATTCTTCATAGAGAGATTTGGTGATGGTGACGTGTCTGGATTGGACCTTGATGAGGTACATCACTACTGATGCTATTATTAATTCTCTTCCATTTTTACATTGCAAATGGTTATTCTTTTTGTCATGATGGTGGTATTTTGAAAATCTACATCGAATAGCATGTAGTTTTACTTTGAAAACTGTAGCAAATTATATAAATAAGGTTCATCGTTGCTGTAACACATATAGATTAGGTTACTTCATGTGGTGTCATATGTTTGTTTTTCAATTTGGTAATGATATTATATGAAAATGTTTTTGCTACTGGAGAAATTATAAAAATGTATTAATGCTTTACCAAATTTACCAACTTATGCATTTGAACTTTACTCAGTAGTAGTATGTTAATTTATGAATTTTTTGGTTTTTGTTTCTAGTAGTACCTGAAGTTAAATTTTTGTTTTATCCAAACTTAAGACTTCTACTTTTGACAATTAACATGTTTTACGATGTTCTACTGCTGCATAGGTATAATCCTTACTAAGTGGGAACTGAGTAGGGAAAATATACATTACCATAATCTATAGTAGAATGTTCCCTTTGGGACATAGACATTAGTTATTGGAGACTTCCTAATTAGGAAAATGAGAAATTTCACTTACTATTCAAATGAATTTTGTACAATCAATATCCACTTTACATTCTTATCATTAATTTTGTCCTCCCAGGTAAGATTTCATCCTCTGTACAATTGCATTCTTATTCATGGACATTATTAACCTAGAAAATATTCGCATACATACAGGAATTACTTTTGGACAAAATTGACACTGCAGGGCACGCCTATGAGAGGTTTGCTTCACTTTAAAGTTTTTGTGGCATAACTGGTTGCTCCTTATGTTTCTTCACTTGATATTGATGGTTATATTTTCATTTGCCTTGATAATTAATAATGCAGAAGCTGTATTGCACTGTAATTCTGTTACCTTTTAGTTCCTAAAGGTAGCTTATATGTATGCCCTTGTGAATTTTGCATTAAAATCTTTCATGAGGTGTGAAGTTAAAGAGAGGATGAATTAAAAGATAACTACAAGATAATTTAATAGTTGTTTTAATTTACATGGTGGTGTCATGCTATTTACTATATTTCTAATAGTGGTGGCAATATGTCATGCAATCCATGTGCTAGATCTCATTCAGTATTTGGTCCAGAGGATTGGATTGTGATTTTCAGATATAGGTCCTTTAATTAGGATCCAATTGTGTCGTGTGAGTCCAAAAGTAATCCATTGTGAATCTAACAGAATATGTACTTGTATATATTTTTTTTAAAATTAACTTTTCAACACCTGCTGAATTACGATCTTGTTGGTTATAAAATTAAAAAGATAAAATAAATAAGCTCATAAATGTCTTAAATTTATTATGTGTTTTACTAAAAACCAAAATCCCTACTCTTCCCACCCACAGTCACCTTACCCCCGTTCCTCTCTTGTTCTCCATCAACATCCCACACTTTGCCACCCATATACATTACCAGTTTTAACTCTGCCATCATCAATTACACGTGGATAAAGGAACCTAAGGGCAGAATCGTCTGTGTATCAAATTGTATATGCATAATGTTTATTGGCTTTTTTCCTTTTGGATCTGTTTGGCATTGTTTTGGGCTAGAGTCGATCGAGCTTGTTATTGATGTAACATATTTTTGAGGTTTTGATGTTCGATTGACGTTCTTTGTTTTATTCATGTCTGGATCTATTTAGATTTGTTCCTTTCTGTGAATAAATGAGTGGCATTTTTATCAGATTTGTTTGACTATGCTTGATGATGACCGTATAATTCGCTAACTATGGATTTTACAAGGAAATTTGTATGCTACTTAGTACTTACTGAAATATAATAAAGGAAACTAGAATTTATTGGTGCTTCCAAATATACTTGCATTTTGTTCGTGTTAATGGCTTTTGGTGTTATTATTGCTGTATCTGAGATGAGATTTGCTCATACTTAAAACATTTATAGACGCACCCATGAACTATTCAGTCTCATACTAAGTTCATTTGGCGTTGATTCTATCAATCAGAGTTGAAGTTAATTTAAATATTCAGATCTCTCACTGTCTCACACAATCTGTCTGATTTCAGCTTGGCGTATCAATGTCCTCTCCCCAGCAAGATGAACATCCCGAAGATCTAGAAATCAGCTCTAAAACTCCGTTGATGGATTGTTAAGACTGTAGTATATCTATAGTCACTCAAAAAACAGTTCCGTTCCGAAGTTACCGTTTATCAATTAATAATTTATAACCCAAAAGAAGTAGAAATTAATGTCTACAATTAAGAAAAAAGAAATTCCATCTCAAATAATATCATATACTCATTCACGACTCCTTAATTGCCTTCCTTCTATTGTGTGATGATTATTTTATTGTAAGTTTCTAATTCCAATATGCATAAGAGGGAGTCATGTGATTGTTGACAATAATACTTGTATCCATTCTAGGACAATTTCTTTGACACCAAGGGAGTATATCATTCATTATAAATTATGACTTCGGTTCAGATCATTTATGGTTCTAGAACCGCTAAGCCTACGTTACATGCAATAGTAACTAGAATTACTATTGGAATAATATATAAAAGATTCCTATTCCAACTTCCCTAGATCTTCCGGTAGCACAGCCGAGACAGCGACGGGTTCTCTGTCCCTGCGGGGATGGAGCGACAGCCGAGACAGCGACGGGTTCTCTGTCCCTGTGGGGATGGAGCGACAGAAGTTTTGAGGATTCCAAACATTCATGATCTGGATGTGAATGAGTCGAATTACTTATCCCTCGGTCTATTAGTGAACCATCTCTCTGAAAGATGTTCCACTAGAAATATTCTTGTTATTGTTTCGACTCATATTCCCCAAAAAATGGATCCCGCTCTAATAGCTCCGAATAAATTAAATACGTGTATTAAGATATGAAGGATTCTTATTCCACAACAACGAAAGCACTTTTTCACTCTTTCATATACTAGGGGATTTCACTTGGAAAAGAAAATGTTCCATACTAACGGATTCGGGTCTATAACCATGGGTTCCAATACAAGAGATCTTGTAGCACTTACCAATGAGGCCCTATCGATTAGTATTACACAGACGAAATCAATTATAGACACTAATACAATTAGATCCGTTTTTCATAGACAAACTTGGGATTTGCGATCCCAGGTAAGATCGGTTCAGGATCATGGGATCCTTTTCTATCAGATAGGAAGAGCTATAGCACAAAATGTACTGCTAAGTAATTGCCACCCATTTCGCCCTTAAAGCCTATACGCGATGGATAGACTCTTGTAACCATGACAAATTTGCTTGCTTGAACATAATTTCTTTCCATTTCATAAACAAATCCATTTAGGGTATGTTTTGATTCAATGATTTGGATCGGGGAGGGGATTTAAAGAAAGGATTGGAAATGACACCTAAAATGGAGTCATTTGAAATCCACCGTAGTTATGGAGAAAATAGCTCAAAGTGAATGTCGAGTGATTTAAAATTTATTATAACTTGGATATATCCAAACGAACTTCATGAATTTGTTGACGAATTTGAAATCTGGATTTCAAATCCTTCAATCCAAACACACCCTTAAGTTTGTTTGGATGAATTCAAGTTACAATGGATTTCAAATCCCTTGTTATTCATTTTCAGCTATTTTCTTTACAACTATGGTGGATTTCAAATAACTATATTTTAGAGTCATTTAAAATTCTTCCTCCAAATCCCTTCCTCAAATCCAAATTACTCAATCCAAACACATTCTTAAAGAATTATATTTGCATTATCAAGTTACTACAACTAGCTTTTGTAATTTTGATTTAAAATGAAGTTCATGTTTGGTATATATTAAGAAGTTGAAGTGTAAATGACCAATAGAACTTACTTTAGCGTAAAAATCTGGAGGAGAATAAGCATGAAAGTGTGTGTGAGAGAAATCATAATACCATCCTTCACCCATATATAAAGTCACCTATTTGAAACGAAAGGAAAGTTAAACGAGATGCACAAAATAAGTTGATTCGGGGGTAAAATAATATAGAAAAGTAGGCTGTTTGAGGGTTATAAGCTCTTACAAAGTATTATGGTAACTATATTGGTAAAATCGCTTATAATCACTCGATATAAGCTGTCATGAGTTCATAAGATCCTAAGGCTCTGTTTGTTTATGCTTTTGAGATAAAATTTTGAAATTTTGTCGGGAATCTTGTACTATGGAAATTCGTGTGAAAATGGTAGAAGTTTGTTTATGTTTTTTAAAATAAGTTAAAAGTTGTAAGAATTGATGATGCGTAGAATAATTGTGTTAGTGGTCTATGTAATGATTATGTGAATAAAAAATAAAAATAAATATGGATAAAAAATTGTAAAATATAAAAGAGAAAGTGAAAAAATGATTATATTAAATGATTTGAATGGTAAATGTGTGAAGTGATTTACATATGATTGATATTAGTTATATAGTAGATTGAAAAAAGTAGAGTTGAAAAGGGAAAATTGAGATGAAAATTTGATGTGTTAAGTTTATTTAGAATTTTTGAGTTTTAAAACTTGAAAATGGAATTTGAAAACATAAACAAACAAGGCCTAATATTTCTTTTTTGGATGACGGGGGAAACTCGTAGCCGCTACCCTTAGGGTGCATACTGGGTAAACCTCGCTCTCCTGTAATAGCCTGCGAACCACACAAGAGATTTAAACCAGCATAGGTTGCCCATAGCTCACAGTCTCACAGTAGAGAAGGCTAATAGGCATTCCTTCAGCAGGAATCGAACCCGTGACCTAGGCCACAAGATTCAGCTGCCCAATCATTACTAGTCTAATAAGAGAGTGGATGGCTTAATAACGTACCTTATAGTAGTCATTTCTTGGTTTAGAATCAGTATCTTCTCGGATCCCGCTTTCATCCTCCGTTGAACTCTGTCCCTTGTTTGAGTCGCTTTTCTTTACTCTGACTTTCTTGTGCTCTAAATACTTCTTAGGCGGTTTAGTTGATATAAGAATGCGTCTCTTTAGTGACTGATGCGGGATCAAATAATAACAGTCACATGAGAGACACGTGGAGATGGGATCCGACCCGTCTCACGACAGACCAGATAAGATGTTTCGGATTGTGGGCTGCACTCGAGTAATTCAAGCTGCCTACGTACCTAGCAGATAGGATCAAGCCTCTTCGTAGTTCAAATGAATATGGTTCTCTAATAATTGAGAGCTGGGAATATTCAGAGAGATTAAGATAATTCTCCAAATAGTCAAAACGTACTTAATTACTTAACTGAGTCGATATTTATACTGTTAAATAGAGCTATGGGCCTGCTTTACCGGGCTTAGGCCCACTTTGCTCTTCCAACATAGGCCATTTACACTTCTAGAGCTTTGGGCTCGTGCTTCATGGTATCATCCCGTTTTGAGCGGCCCAAGTTTACTCTAGGCCCATCAGTGACTCAGGGGATTGAAATTCTGTAAGCATTTCTGAACTAGGGGAATACAACATGGCTCCAAATGTTTGTGTGATCATCTACATAGTTTAAGAATGTGAATTATGACATTGTGAGAGTGTTTAAATATATCCCTTATTGACTATATTAATACCTCAGCTGCTAGAGCCTGAAGTTGTGGAGTGAGATGGTCTTCAAGTGTTATTATAACAGGATATTCAGATGTAGAAAATGCATGCTCCGTAATTGACCTCAAACATTTGATCAGTTCCACAGGGGTCGTCAATGTCCTACGTAAAAGATATTTCTTTAAGACGAGAACTCAACTTTCAGAATTCAGGCATGTAATGAAAAATATGGACTCTATGCAATGGAGAAATGACTATTCCCTTTGTCTACAGGTGTCGGCGGGGAATACCTAAACCCAAACCTGACCCATGAAATACCTACAAAAAAATATTTTACCCGGATCTGACCCGGAGCCAATCGTATACCCGACGAGCCGGGTACGTTTTGGGTTGGGTCGGGTAAATGCCCACGGGTAAACTTCGGGTATTGTTCGGGTATAAATCCGCGGGTATTTTCAACGGGTAATGTTCAAGTAAAATACCCACCGATGAAAATTGTATCCGGACCCGAACTACCTAGTGTCGTTGGGTCTGGGTCGGGTCCGGGTCTCAGACCGTACTGGTTGGGTCCGGGTCGTGTGCGTTTTCTATTAAACGGGTCCGGGTTTGGGGAATCCCTCCCCATTTACAAGCCTGCCTCTGCCCACTAAGATTTTCTGCTATCTACTTTTATTGACCGAAAAATGGTTTTCCTACAATATAGAAAGTTATTGCTTAATTGCCTATTAGAATTTAAAAGTGAATTAATTTAGTCGTCTAGCTCACTCCCCATCCCCTCAAATTTTTCGTTTATTCATTCATGCTCGATCCATCACATATTCAAAGATCAACATCTGATGAGTGCAAACTTATTTAGTATGAAATCGATATTACATGCATGGATGAATATATATCGATAATATTACGAAAAGCATAGATATTTGAAAAACTATTCGTTTTATGTTCATACGTACGTACCTCCCATGTAGAACGTGTACATTAGTTTTCGTAGAATTTGGCCATAAATCCAATTCAATGACTCTTATACCTCCCTCAAGTGCGCGTATGAGAGGTATATCACTGCTGTTGCTACTTGATTCCCAGTTAGATATGTATTGTGGCTGCTATATATGAAGTAATGAGATAATGGAGCATTCTTATCTTGATGAACCTGCAATACAAACAAAAAATAACAATAATAATTATAATAATTAGTTGCAGTAGTAATAGTTAAGAAACTATTTTTCTGAAGATATATAAACATTTATATCCATGTCTATTTTGGCTAAATTTTGGATCATGAACTAAATTATAGGCATGATATTAGTAAATTGATTTGGGGCAAGCTAGTAGGGCAGCTGGCCTTGTAAGCGTGTCAGTCAACTTAATTTGGTTTAATTATTTTATATGATTTGTGGCCGAGATCAAGGTTTACTACACACACCTTAAGAGTAACGGTTTCGAGTTTCCTCTCATCATTAAAAAAAGCCTATTCATTATTCGTTCGAGCAACATTTAGCATTATTTCGTTTTCTATATTTTGTAATCAACTTATGAACTACTAAATGCAGTATTATTATTATTTTTTTTTTGAAAACTCTATTATTATGAAATAAAAGTTATAATATATTTTTTTAATGCGGAGTAATTTTTTAATCACATTCATTACAATGTTCAAGTCGTGTCATGAATATATTGATGTTTTGTGTGCATCTCTACGGTTGAAAAAGAATACTTTATTAGTTAAAAGTTAAAACTCATATATTACAAGTACATACGTATAAATATACTTATGTTTTTTTATTTGCATTTTCAACATACTCATATATTACAAGTACATAGTATAAATATACTTACGTTTTTTGATTTGCATTATCAACATAACGAGTTACGCTTGCTAATCGAATATACTCGTATTTTTGAGTTTTACAATGTAGGACAACCGACAACCTCGTATTGAATCTAACGAATAAAACTCTATATTTGGTAGGAAAAACTATATTATTTAAAATTAAAAATTATATAAAATTACTAACTAAATATTTATTTATTTTTTTATGACGGGGAAACCCGCAGCCGCTAACATTAAGTGACACTAGGTAAACTTGCTTTTGTGTAAGAACTCGTGACCTGCCACAAGATTCAGTTGCCCTACCAACTCTATCGAGGTTGCCCCCTAGTCCCCTACTAACTGAATATTGCACGAGAGCCAAAATGTTAATAATGTATTAAATTATTAATTATTGTCCACTTCTAAATCATATAGTAATATAAATTTAAGGGTAAAGTGCACTTCACCCACTTGAAAAACTTGAATTTTGCAATTTCGCCCATAAAAACACAAAAAAGATATATCACCTCCAAAAATTTGATATATGCATCATTTTGTCCGAATTATTATTTTCCGGCCAAATTTTAATCGAAAATCATTTAAATGATTTTTACAAATGAGATTATGATGAGAATTTCGCAACCTAAAATATATATTAGAGAAGCCCAACATGTGTAGGCCCAATCCGAGCATGTGAGAGAATTACAGAAAAACATTTAAATGATTTTCGGTCAAAATTTAGCCGAAATATAGTAATTGGGGCAAAGTGATGTATATATCAAATTTTTGGGGGTGGTGTCTCTTTTTTGCGTTTTTAAGGGGAAAGTTGCAAAATACAAATTTTTCGAGATGTGAAGTGCACTTTACCCAAAAATTAATTACGATTTATATACCTTACAAAATAATACAAAAACATAAGTTGTATCATTACTCCCGAGTTGTTTATTTTTAATAATGTTTAATTCTAATCCAATTATTTCCGGTTTCCATATTTTTCTCCAATTTTTCCCTGTAATTTTCAATAAAAAAATATAAAAACCAAGTCGAATTGTTCTAGTGTTTTAAGTGAAAAAAATAAAATAAAATAGAGATAGAATTCACTCGAATAATTCAACTCAATAGAATTTTAACAAAACAACAAATGAGAAAAAAGAAAAAGTTTACCCGGAGTTTAGGATTAAGAGGAGGATTAACATCCCCAAGCAAGTACTTAAAGAAACCCTCGAGATTCAATCCCCTCCGTTGAAATATGTGCAGATGCTTCAATGCATCTGAGCCTCCTCGTCACTGTTCTCCTCCTCCCCCTGCACCTCCACCAGGAACCGCCGCAGCTGATCCACGCTCATCACATTGTTCGACGAGTAATCCTCGAACATCTCCTTCACGTCCGCCAGCGCCTCCGCCGCCGCCAGCCGGAACCTCCGCCAGAAGCAGCAGGGCACTCTGTATGTTTGCTTCTGTTGGGAATACCAGGATCATGCTAATATGAGAGAAAAATACTTCTATTACTTTCAAGAATAGAAAGAAGAGATATACAAACTCTAACAAAAACTCTCAAAAACATTTACAAATCTCTCTTGGATATTCACAACTCTCTTGGTTGTGTTATGATGATCATTTACTTGATGATACAAGACTCTCCAAGCTTGTCTATTTATAGCACCAAAACTAGGTGGTAGGTGTGGTAGGTGTGGTAGCTTGAGCTTCAATGGTCTTCAATGGTAGGCAATGGTAGGTGTTGATGTTAGGTGGTGTTGATGTTAGGTGTTGAATTGTTGAATTGGATTCTTCAATTTGCTTGTACTTGGATATGATCTGGAAATTGAATTCTTCAATTCTCCCCTTCCAGGCATATTCAAAACAAGCAACCCGACTATGTCTCTGCATAGTTCTAGCTTATCTCGTGTCACCACCTTCGTTAGCATGTCTGATGGATTCTCCTTGGTGTTGATCTTTACTAGTCTCAACAGTTGTTGATCAATCGTCTCCCGTATCTAGTGATACCGAACATCAATATGCTTTGTACGAGAATGGTACATAGAGTTCTTGCTCAAGTCTAGAGCACTTTGACTGTCACAATGTACCTTGTACTCTTTCTGTTGAATCCCAAGTTCTTGGAGAAAGCGCTTTAGCCACAACATTTCCTTACCAGCTTCAGCGGCAGCAATGTATTCTGCTTATGTTGTAGATAAAGCAACACACTTCTGCAATCTTGATTGCCAAGAAACAGCTCCCCCTGCAAAAGTGTAGATATATCCTGAAGTAGACTTTCTACTATCAATATCTCCGGCCATATCAGCATCTGTGTAGCCTTCCAAGACTGGATCAGCTCCTCCGTAGCAAAGACATAACTTCGTGGTACCTCTCAAGTACCTGAGAATCCATTTGACTGCCTCCCAATGCTCCTTCCCGGGGTTAGAGAGAAAACGACTCACTGTACACACGGCTTGTGCAATGTCTGGCCTTGTGCATACCATGGCGTACATCAAACTCCCAACTGCTGAAGAATATGGAACTGCTGACATCTCCCCTATCTCTACCTTGGATGTGGGGCATGTTCTTTTGCTCAACTTGAAGTGATTCGCAAGTGGAACACTAACTGGTTTGGCATCATTCATGTTGAATCTCTCAAGTACTCGTTCAATGTACTTCTCCTGAGATAGCCATAACTTGCGATTCTTCCTATCTCGAGTGATCTGCATCCCAAGAATTTGTTGAGCCGGTCCTAAGTCTTTCATATCAAAAGACTTAGAGAGTTCTTTCTTCAGCTGGTTTATCTTTACTGCATCTTTCCCAACGATCAACATGTCGTCTACATATAGTAGAAGAGCAATAAAGGTGCCATCTGGAAGTTTCTTGATGTATACACACTCATCCGCAGTAGTCTTCTTGTAGCCTTGACTTTTCATGCATGAGTCTAATTTCTTATTCCACTGCCTTGGTGCCTGCTTCAAGCCATACAAACTTTTAGATAACTTGCACACAAAGTTATCTTTTGAGTTCTCAAAACCTTCCGGCTACTGCACATAGATTTCTTCGTTCAAATCTCCGTGAAGAAATGCTGTCTTCACATCCATCTGTTCAAGTTCCAAGTTCATACTTGCTGCCAAGCCAAGTATAACTCGGATTGAGGTCATCTTGACAACTGGTGCAAAGATCTCATCAAAGCCAATTCCTTTCTTCTGTTGGAACCCTATGACAACCAACCGAGCTTTGTGTTTCACCACTTGTCCGCTTGCAGCCTTCTTCAGCTTGAACACCCATTTGTTCCTCAGAGCCTTCTTCCCTTTAGGAAGTTCTACAATCTCATAAGTTTGGTTTTTCTGCAGAGATTCTAACTCATCCTGCATTGCTATTAGCCATTTTTCTTTATCCTTATGAGACACAGCTTCTTGAAAACTCTCCGGTTCTCCATCTTCAGTTAAGAAAAGATATTCAGATGATGTGTACCTTTTCGATGGTATATGGCCTCGTTCAGATCTACGAACAGTTGGAACCATTTGAGAAGAGCTACCATCATCTGTGTCTAGCGAGGTGGGTTGTGACTCCACTTGCTCTGCACTCTCTTCTGTCTCCACATCTTCTTCTGCTTCTGAGTTTTCTTCATGTACTTCGTCATTGTTTCTCAAGAACAATTCTGGTGCTTCATTTGAAACTTGAGTACCTTCATTTGACTTCCGAGACATTGTGGGTTTTTCAATGTCTTCTATTGTCAAATCTTCGTGGAACACGACATCCCTACTTCTGAACACCTTTTTCTCTTTAGGATCCCATAACCTGTATCCAAACTCTTCATTTCCATAGCCAACAAAAATGCATGGGATAGTTCTTGCATCAAGCTTCTGTCTGAGCTCTTTGGATACATGTGCATATGATGAACAACCAAATACTCTTAGATGTGAGTATGTTGGATCCTTACCTGTCCATAGCTTCTCTGGAACTTCAAAGTTGAGTGGTACTGAAGGTGATCGGTTGATAAGATAGCATGCGGTGTTGACTGCTTCTCCCCAAAATGACTTTGGAAGTTTAGCCATATTCAGCATGCTCCGGACACGCTCCATGATAGTCCGGTTCATTCTTTCAGCAACACCGTTGTGCTGAGGAGTGCGTGGTACTGACTTCTCATGTCGAATGCCATATTTTCTACAATATGCATCAAATGCCTTGGAAGTATACTCGCCTCCATTATCAGATCGAAGACATTTCAGCTTCTTTCCTGTTTCACGTTCCACCAAGACGTGAAATGTCTTGAAGCACTCGAACACCTGATCTTTCGTTATCAGGAAATACACCCACACTTTCCGAGAAGCATCATCGATAAAAGTCAGAAAATATCTGCTTCCACCGAGTGATTGAACCTCCAAAGGACCACAGACATCGGAGTGTACCAAACTTAACAACTCCGATCTTTTAGTTGAAGTAGAACTAAATGATACTCTATGTTGCTTACCAAATAGACAATGACTGCAAGGACCTAGTGCAGCGTTCTTGTCAGTGTTGATAAAGTTCTTCTTCATCAAGGTAGTCAAACCTTTTTCACCAATGTGACCAAGTCTCAGGTGCCACATATTCAGAGAAGCCTCTTCCGCAATGTTCAGGCTGTCCGTACAAATTCTCAAATGTGTTTTGTACAATGTGCCACAAACATGTCCTCGAGCGATTGTCAAAACGCCCTTTGACATTTTTCATGTGCTCCTACTAAAATGGTTTTCATACCCCTGTTCATCAAGGCATACCACTAACAGGAGATTGAGCCGAAGGTCTGGAACATGTCTGACATCTTTCAAGGTGATTGTGCTCCCAGCACTTGTCTTTATTTGTACATCACCAATTCCAGCTATTCCAGATGAACTGGAATTACCCATCTTCACCGCTCCAAAATCTCCAGCTTTGTAAGTTGTGAAGTAGTACCTGTGGGGAGTAACGTGGTAGGATGCTGCAGTATCTACCACCCATTCAGTGTCCTCTTTTGAGACGTGAAGGCATGTTTCGTCATTGGTAGTACAATACGCCACATCACCTGAGATTGTGATGAGCGCTTCACCACCCTTGTTCTTCGCTTGAGAATTGCTCTTCCCTCGCTCCTCTAGCCATTTGTAGCAATTCTTCTTCATGTGACCCTCTATACCGCAATGGTGGCAGGCATACGAAGGTTTTCGGCCATCTGATGATCTCCCCCGACTTTTTCCTCTACTTTGCTACTTTCCTCTACTATTTCTTTGTTGCTTTCCTTGTGGTCTTCCTCGATTCTCCGTCACAAGGGCATGCGTTTGATCTGTGTTCATGTCTTTCCTTCTTGACTCCTCATTGAACAATGCATCCTTGACCATGGACATGGTAAGTTTGCCATCTGGGGCTGAGTTGCTGAGAGTAACAACCAGTGTTTCCCAACTATCAGGAAGGGAACTGAGAAGTAGTAGAGATTGCATTTCATCTGCAAGTGGCATTTCTACACAAGATAGTTGATTTACAAGACTCTGAAACTCACTAGTGTGTTCGGCAACAGAAGTTCCACTTTTGAGCTTCATATTGACAAGACGCCTCATCAGTAGGGTCTTGTTCCTAGCGGTCTTGGCCTGGTACATATCTTCTAATTTCTTCCAAAGGGCATAAGCGTCGGTTTCTTGTGCAACATGGTGGAAGACACTATGGTCAATCCATTGTCTAATTTGACCAATGGTTTTTCTATTAATTTTCTTCCACTCCGTTGACTTGGTCGGGTCAGGATTAATACCTTTTATCTCTATTGGATCAAAAAGGTCTTTACAGCTAAGAAAATCTTCCATCTGAGGTTTCCATAGCGTGTAGTTGGTAGCCGTGAGCATAATCATAGCTCCGAAAGATGAACTTGACTCGTCAAAGGACATTTTCACCTTCTAGATAATTTTGATTTTCTATTTGAGAAAAATTGGAGCAGAATTTCAAAAAACGGGCAGCACCGTTGCGTTCGGAATGGCCAAAAATGGTAGGGTAGCCACATTCGAGGTTAAAATACAATTTTTGAAAAATTATAGGTCGAAATTATAATTTTCCAAAACCTAAGGGACCAAACTGCTATTTATCAAAAATTGAGGGACCAAACTGCAATTTTTCAAAACTTAAGGGACCAAACTGCAATTTGTAAAAACTTTTGGGACCAAACTGCAATTTATCAACAATTGAGGGACCAAACGGCAATTTTTCAAAACCTTGAGGGACCAAACTGCAATTTGTCAAAAATGCAGGGACCAAACTGCAATTTGTCAAAACTATGGACTGACTGCTGACGTGGCAGGCTGACGTGGCAGTCGTCTTCTTCACTGGAATTTTCCGGCGGCGCGTACAGTACCTTCCGGTGGTCAAAAAATTCCCAAAAAATATCAGTTTTCTCCTCTCGACGAGACGAATCCAACGGTATATTCAGATTTCTATTCCGAGCAAAATTGAAAAACTCGATTTTTTCAATTATGAAAATGGTTTGAAAAAATATCAAAACTCAACCATGCTCTTGATACCACTTGTTGGGAATACCAGGATCATGCTAATATGAGAGAAAAATACTTCTATTACTTTCAAGAATAGAAAGAAGAGATATACAAACTCTAACAAAAACTCTCAAAAACATTTACAAATCTCTCTTGGATATTCACAACTCTCTTGGTTGTGTTATGATGATCATTTACTTGATGATACAAGACTCTCCAAGCTTGTCTATTTATAGCACCAAAACTAGGTGGTAGGTGTGGTAGGTGTGGTAGCTTGAGCTTCAATGGTCTTCAATGGTAGGCAATGGTAGGTGTTGATGTTAGGTGGTGTTGATGTTAGGTGTTGAATTGTTGAATTGGATTCTTCAATTTGCTTGTACTTGGATATGATCTGGAAATTGAATTCTTTAGCTTCGACATGGATTGTTCGCCAATGTGATCATCGTTTTCGAATATATTCGTGCAGAGGAGGAGTAGAAAATAGTGGACTGGAAATTGGAATCGAAAGAAATATTAGTTTAGTTTAAAGCTAAAGTTTGATGAATAGAATTTGTTCAATCGTGTGTTTCACGTGTAAAATTTTTTATTAAGCGGCATTAGCATATGAATCTTTTTTATATTGGATTAATTAATTTTTCAATATTTTGTGTTATAAAATTAATATTTTAAAAAATTGAAAATTCCACTTTTGACATAATTAATTATACAACAGTCAATCATCCTATAATTAATAACATAAAAGTAAAATCCGATTCGTTGCATCGTTTTGGTTAATTAAATATATTTGTGATTTGTTACAAAGAAGAAGAGTACGATGTAAGAGTAAAAGCATGTATACAGTTAACTCTATCCACTTAAAAGGTGTTTTGCTAAGCTTATAAGCTCTTTTAAATATCTTTTAAACATCTTATAAGATGTTTGAGAGCTTATAAGCTCTATGAAAGTGTTTAAATAATTTTTTTAAATAAGATCTTATAAAACCCAAAAGTAAGATGTTTTGGTCTTACAAGCAAATAATAAGTTAGCCAAACCCAATTTATTTCAAAATCTTTGGCTATGTTTGTTTATGTTTTTGAAATTCAATTTCAAGATTTCAAATCACAAAATCTTAAATCTACTTAACACACCAAATTTTCATCTCAATTTCCTTTTTTCAACTCTACTTTTTCAATCTCCAATACTAACTACCTATCAATCAACACATCAATCATTTTACACATTCATCAATTACAATTAATATATACATTATTTTACACACTTATATATATATATTTATTTATTTAAATAATCATTACAAAAACAACTAATTCAATCATTAAACATCAACCAATCATCATTGATTTGACACATTATAATTTTCAACCTAATTCTAAAAATATAAACAAACACCTACCATTTTCACATGAATTTTGATGGTACGCCATTCCCGAGAAATTTTCAAAATTTTAACTTACAAACATAAATAAACATAGCCTAGATTTGTGATGTTGTTTATATTCTTAAAAGACATACCAACCTTAGTTAATTTTCTCCTTTCTAACAATATCCTTTTTCGATTTTTTTTTATATTTTTATTATTGCACAAATTCTCTCTTAACATTTGAAAACATTTTATAAGTTCAATAAACTTATTTTACCCAAACACTTGAGAGCTTATTTTTTAAATAAGACCAAAGATCTTATAAGCTTTTAAAACATCTTATAAGTTGTAAGATTACAACTTATAAAATGTTTTAAATAAACTTAGTTAAACACCATCTTAATCTTTTTCTTATTTTTAGCAACGTTTGCAAAGGAAATTGATGATAACACTCCATATTTTGATAATGGCACTCCACTTGCCTTTTAATTTGTTTAAGTGGACAATAATATTCTTATATGTGGAATTTTCATCAACTTTGAAAGATGAACTTGCCCTTTTTAATTGTTTTTTATAAGATATTTTGTTCCATTTTTTACTTTTCGATATTAACGGATATAATATTCAATTATCAAGATTAAATAGAACAAATTAAGCAATTTGAACACGCCAAATAATGGTGTGTCAAAGGGGAAATTCTAGCTCAATTCAGTTTAATCAAACTCTAAATAATCCAGGAATGACTAATCAATTAAATAGTAAATATAATTTTTTAGATGCTCAAATTGAATTTGAGCTTCAAAGTTTTTGGCTCCAAAATACTCTTATCAATGTATGAGATGCAGACGAGAGGACCATGTCTATAGTATGTTGTGGCTCTTAATGGCAAGGCTGTATTGACTACTAGAAACGTATATAATTTTCTTTGGATTATTATAAAATTCTGGTAATATGGTTAGAGTTTTATTTATCAATGTACTTAATTCATTTTATCTTGTGCCAATCAAATTTATTGGATGAATGCCATGTATAATAAATTAAGTTTGACAAGCAAGTACATATTTATAAACAGACTTAAATTTATCGGCTAAAAACTGATGTATTAACAGTAAATGATAATTTGACTCTTCGCAAAATTTGTCTAAATTTTTTATCTTGCATAACTTTCAATATGAATTAATGTAGCTTGAAGATCCAAGCTACCAATTTACTTTTGGTAAATATAATTTTACAATTTAAGGATGTGAAGTGCCAAACGAGTCTAATTAGAACGAAAGGGTACAAATTCCTATGATAAATAGATATCATTTTGGTCCTCGAACTTCGATATCCTATCAATTTGGCCCATGAAGTTTATGAAATTGTGTAACTTGACCAAACAATGTTGTCTCGAGGCATCAACCCATGTAACTAGTTGGCAAGTAACTTGTAGTGTCCTAAGCAGTTCTTTGTGATATTTTGTAGAAAAGAAGAGACAGGATAGGAAAAGGACATACATTTGAAATAATTTAATGAATTAGTGTGTTTGGATCGAGAAATTTGAAATCTATGGATTTCAAATTCATCGACAAATCCATTTAAGTTCGTTTGGATGATGATGGATTTCAAATCCCTCGTCATTCATTTTAAGCTCTTTTCTCCACAACTACGATGGATTTCAAATGACACCATTTTAGGTGTCATTTGAAATCCTTCCTCCAAATCCACTCCTCAAATCCAAATCCATCGATCCAAACGCACCGTAATTGATCAATTTCTTCCTTTTTAACAATTATTGATTCCAAAATATATACCTACGCAAGTTGATATTACGTTTTATTCCTTTCATCAATTATTAAAGCAACAACAAAATGATAATATTCTTGACTCCTACGTACCAACTCTAAACAAATGTAGGATAAGATTTAACTATAATATATATATATATATATACATATATTCACGTTTGCATGTAGGATAATAAAAACATATAAACCTTTGTAAATTTGAAATTTATGCACCCAAAATATCTACCTTATATTCAAATAGTTAGCACATTTACTCCCCATCAAACATTGTTGATCGAAATGTAATAAAAAACAAAGGCAAACTCGTGATATTCGACTCGTTTCTAATAAACACGAGAATTACTATATTATTATACACACACAAATCGCGCATTTCAATTTGTCATTCGAATTGAAAGCGCATAAGAAGCCTAACGGACTTATATTTATTTCCCTTTTTATCGTATAACGGAATAGCTCTTATTCCAGGTTTCAATTCCGATACAGGGAAACAAGCCTGCCCGCCAAAATCATCTTTTTCCGATCTGTCGTATTCACGTACCTCTATCCGTAGTAATGCCAGCTCTGGAACTCTTAACGGGAATGTGAACTCTTCGTTCCAACAAGGCGCCCAATCGTCTTCTATTATTATTGTTCTTCTCTTTGAAGCATCAACGGGGACCCCGTACATATGTACCTGAGACCATACAACAATACACTGTTTTCTATTAGTAAATGGCGTCCAATAATGAGATTATTGTGCGTTGCTGTGTGTCAAATTGTAATATTATTACAATAGTGGTTTCAAATATTATCTCTAGATTATAAATTAGCCATGATGAAGTGTCATACGAGCCAAAGTGCATACGGGGCAATTTCATACGAAGTACTTTGTATACGAGGCAAAGTGCATACTAGGCAAATGGATGGATCGGGTCATCGTACGACCCGACCTGACGACCCAAGGATAGATGGTCCATACATATGATGACAATTGACAACCATTGTTAGGCCCAACCATCACATCATAAATAGTAACCAAATAAGTGTATAAATACCCCTCTACTAGTTCATTTAGCGAGGGGAGTTCTCTCTAAAATACCACCTCCTATTCTATACGAGGCTCACTCACATAATAGATCTATTTAATCTATTAGAACTACGATAGACTTGATTCTAAAAAATTAGGTACCTAGGCAGCTCAAGAAACTTGACATAGTCTATACTTTTCTTATTTTCGAATTTTGGTTGACCAACACTTAGTAATGGATGTTTAACATTTGTAAATATTTTGACAGTTGCCAAACATTTAATTTGTGTAATAGAAGATGGAACACCATTTAGAATAGAAAACCTTGTTCCCAAATATACTATTTAGGGTTCTTAATAAAACTCGATAATGTTATTATTGCATATTTCATCACAAATTGTCTTCCATTATTCAGCTCCTTCATGAATTACTTTTCGGGTTCTTCACCGATAAAGTGAGTGGTGAAATACCTAAAATACCCTGTGCTATAACATACTTGATCGTTTTATTTCGACTGACCTTTGTATAGAAATCGGGCGGTGAATATGCATCAAAGTGCGTAGGGCTGAAATCCAAACACCACCCGTCTCCCATGTACACAAGTACCTGTCGAATAAAAACAACTCATATAAAATTTTACCAGAAAATAAAATGAAATGAATTTTTAGGTTTTTAAGTCACACCTTTAATGTTTTCTTCACAGGCAATGGTAATTTGGGATCAAACACCTCGTCGTTTGGACCTCTTCTCATAAGCAAATTGGGTTTTTTGAAATAACCGCAGCATCCATTTGCTCTAAACACTCCATGCATCATCCATAGAGATTTCCCATATCCCTGTTATATGATTAATAGCCATTAATATGTCATTGAAAAACATTTAATTTCACTAGACTATATGTCATTGAAAAAGGCAGATTTCTACGTTCCAGAAAATCGATAAGAGATAATTGTTAATTTTCGTTAAAGAAGTGCAATTTTATTTATTTTTTCATCCCAAATTAAACATGTTGATTTGGTATTTATCTAAATTGTTTCTCCGTAAATCAAAGTAGAAAACCTCAGCTGATAAGGTCAAGTATCCAATATGGGTTGTGCTAACGTATATATTAAGACAATTAAACCATAATACGTACAAGGCCATCTCAACATTTTCTTTTCTTTCATAGGATAAAGAACATTGTAAACTAAGGGTGTGTTTGGATCGAGCGTTTTGGATTTGAGGAAGGGATTTGACGGAAGGATTTCAAATGACTCCAAAATAGAGTATTTTGAAATCCACCATAGTTGTGGAGAAAATAGCTCAAAACCCAAGGGATTTGAAATCCATCATAACATGAATTCATCCAAACAAATTTAAATGGATTTGTCGATGAATTTGAAATCTATAGTTTTCAAATCCTTGAATTCAAACACACCATAAGAGTATATTTGTGACCCTAAACAAAATTTAAAGAGAGAAAAAATTGAAATAAACACTAAAACTCTGCAATAGTAAATGCACAACAATTTAAAAACCTGAATATTAAAAGGCAACCATCTGGGCACCATGCATCCATCCCGTAATTGGTCTAAAATTTGACGACGTTACTCTTGTTCGCTTAGGATATACCCTTAATATATTTTTCTGAGTGAACCTAAAAACGTACAAAATTTAACGATATATTACACATTTTTATACGAGCTTAAAGGTTTATTATTATCTATTAAGATACAAAAACAATTCTAATACCTTACTAAATCCGCTGAATATAATTCCGCAGCTTTTTGAAGTTTTTGTTCACTCACACTAAGTCGTTTAAATACATCCATTTTCGTTCTTAACGAACGCCTCAACCCCACATGTTTCGCGTTCCCAGCATGAATGGCGATTACACGCTTATATTCCGATGCTCCAAAATTGCCCGTTTTTGTTTCAATTTGATCATTTTCTTCATCATCACAATCACTCTGATTTTCGAAAAAAAAAAAGAAATTAAAATAAAAAAATTGAGTTATGTTAGAAATTTTAACTATAAAAATACTAAAAGGAAAGTATATTTTCGCCTTTAACCTTGTCATCAGCTTCAGGTTCGTCGTCAGTTGATTCTTTGTCCTTTGGCGATGAGGTTTCTCCGTCTTTGTTATTGTTTGAGAGATACTCTTTTGGTGGTTTTGTTGAGAGTATGAATTTATGCTTTAATGCTTCAGGTGAAGGAAATTCAACCAAGCACTCTGATTCGCGGCAATATAGCATTTCTCCGAATATTTGTTTCACCATCTATAGATAAATTAATAATTATGGATAAAATTTCCATTATTGAATTTGAGAGTATAGTTTATAATTTAAAATAAGTTTACCTCAGCCACTTTAGCTTGAAGGTCTGGTGTAAGATGATCCTCTAAAGTAATTATGACGGGGTATGGCGATTTAACAAAAGCGTGTTTTTTAATAGACTTCAAGCATTTGATCAGTGGCGCTGGAGTCGTTAACGTCCTGAAAATTTATTCAAACTTTTACATTTATTGAATACCGTAAATCTGCTAGAATCTACAAAAGGACCTTTTTCCCAATGTCGTTGTGTACATTTTACCGAGTCGTTCATGTGTGGGGCCCACATGATGAAGGGCGAATTCATCTTTCGATCAAGTAAACAATTATCAGTGATTTATATTAAAAGGAGCTTAACATACCTTCCATGAAGAACATCCACATTATCTTTAGCAGAGTTTGGCCATAAATCGAGCTCGATTCCCCTCACACCGTTTTCAAGGGCTTTAATGATCGGGATTTCGCTACAATCACTGCTCAACTGATTCCCAGTCAAGTACGAATTGTGACCTGTGTATATGAAATAATGTTGCAACGGGGCTGTCATATCGTGGTGTACCTGGAAATTAGTACAATTTGTCAAGATAATTTTATTCGTTTCAATTTAGACATCTTTTCCATAAGCATTCATTTGAATAATTGATCATTTTTCGGGCTTAACTTATCAACTGAATGAACACATAAGTCGAAAGATCAGTAAAATTAAACTTTAACGAAAAACATTTCTAAATATTAGGAGGAGAAATGCTAAGCAGTAGGCATTATAAACTCTAGTATTCATAATGCGGCAGATAGGATTTTGCAATAAGACATTGTTTCTCTCGGGTCTAATTATGTTGTTTCATTATATTCACATAATTCATAATTGCAAGCATCCAATATACATTAGATACATTTCTGTGACCATAAATTTCAAAGCAATCTAGCAATTCATAATCTGTCTAAATTTTCATATAAAAAGCAGATTCACAAGGGCTTCAAACTTTCCTCTAATTCACCAAGTTACTCTGGCAAGCAAATTGTCGTATAAAAAGTTGACTTTTATGTAAAGCATTTTAAGACACAACTTTCTTAAATTTTCGGATTATATGCTATCGGACAATTTAAATTATCGACTACGGTGGGACCCGCGTTAGGACATCGTACACAAATAATTGTGATAATCCCAATACATCTCCACATCCCCTGGCGATGACTCCTAAAACATTACATGATATATTATATCTTAACAACACCATTTTTATTCTACCTTAAATTCAACCCCTTAACGTCCTGATCACATTAATAAAACCCATAAAAAACAGAAAAAAATGGAGAAATTAGGAAGTTAAGCACAATCTTAACTTCGATCCGTAAAAAAATAATAAAAACATGTACAACATAATTAAATAACTGGAATTTGACTTGTGTTTGGCTAGATAAATGCTCGTATGAGTTCGACTCGATTAATAATTAAATAAACTCAAATACGATTATAACTTGATTCGACTCATTTACACCCTTAACATGCTTTGATCAAATTAATAGAACCCATAAAAAAGGAACCAAAAATTACAGAAAAAAAAAAGGAGAAATGAATTGAACCTGATTATTGATAGGGCCATTGAGATCATCTTGGAAGAGGAAAAAAAGAAGTCATCAAGAGTGAATCCTAAACGCTTATCGGATTGGTGGCGATGTATGAACACATTGTGCATGATCAAATCCACATCAACGGCTGAGCATCCATGATCACCCTCTGCGTACAGTCGGAACGCCTCCCTCACGTCCGGCGGCGCCACCGCCTCGTTGATCTTGAACTTCCGGTTTAAGAGCCCAAACATCTTGTAATAATTGTAGCTTCCCATGTTTTACTGTAATTTCTTTTCTTTATGTGTATATATATGTATATGTATGTGTGTAAGAATTATATATAAACCTTTACGCGTCTGGATTGGGTTTTATGGATGTTGCTTCGATGGATCCATGAGTTGTCTGTCTACAAAAGGTAAAAGGATTATAATAAAATTAAATGCAAATATATTTGCATATTATGTAATCAGAAAATTCGTTATGAAAGGGAGAAGACTTTTTGGGAATGGGATCGAAGAAGAATGAAGAAAGCAAGAACGTTTATTATTAATAATAATTTATTTATTGCTACTGAATGCGGGTGCCAAGAATCTATTACTTTGAATTTTCGTTTGTTCATTTATTAGTATTAAATATTAATTGGAAAAATTACATATAATAAATAATAAATTAACCATTAGGCACTTGAGGTTTTTAAATGGGTTTTTGGTGAGAATTTAGACGACGTTCAGCAAATAGCAACAACCCTCCAAATGCGCAGCATAAAAATGTCTTTATTTTTGTTTATTTTTAATTTATAGAATTATTATTTTCTCACATCTTATGATATTTACATTTAGATTTTTTGGTTCTAAACTAACAATAACTATGATCAAAAATTTTTACTATTTTAAAATAATAATAAATTTATATCAAATAAATAATGATAATTAAAATAGGTTTACAATAACATGTAAAACATAATATTTTATTTATAATATTTTAATTGTTGTTTATATGTATAATCAAACATAAATTGATAATGATAGAAAAATGGTGTAGAACTGTGGATCAAAAGAATGTTTCGAGTTGCAAGCAGGCGATAATCTTTATAAAGTAAGAACTAAAGTATATGTTCATATAAGTATAAATAATATGTTTTTAATAACATAAATATTATAGGTTTAATATGGACTATGCTTAGTTTTAAGGATGAGATTAAGTAATCGATGGAAGCATAGTTTTCTTTTCCTTCTTTATTTTGGTTTTATCGCCCCTTTTTCCTTGTTTCTTATCTTTCACTACCTAGAGAGCAATACAAATATAAGAAACGTTGACAAATTTAGACCAAAGTATCTGTGTACAGAAAGATAAATATACGTAACTCTATGGAGAATGTCAAGAAGGACCAAAAAGAGGAGACTACACCCTCAATCAACAATCAAATTGATCAATCTGTCTTCCTTGTGATATTCTTATTTAAAAGGACCATTTCATTAGTTTGATTATTTGCATGCTTTGCATCCCATTGTGGCAAACTTACGTTGATTTTCAATGTTAAGTTACTGGGTACTATAAACGATATTGAACATATTTAGGAAAGACTCATAGACCCTAAAGAATGCTACTTATGAATAGGAATACGAACCATGATTTCTGGCTACAGGTGCAAATTATTAGATAAAAATCAAATTATGTGCTGAATTTAAATAAAATTTCCCTATTCCAAAATACTGAATGGACTAGACAGGAAATTCAAAATTAAAGGAGGATTATAGAAAAGAAACTGATTACACAGAAACAAATGAAAAAGATAATATACAATGGAAAGACCTAATAATCGAACCTTAAGAACCCCACTCTAAAAAGAGGGTTAAATTAATCACAAACAAGCTTTTAAAAAAAGAACTTAAACACAAAATAAAGCATTCATGCTAACATAGAGCCAAAGCTCAAAAAATTGAAGCTATGGTTTTGCTAAAACCCTAGAGGCAGTAGGGGCGAAATCGTGAAAAGAAATTATGCAAAAAATAACAAAAACAAAAATAAAAACTGAATATAGAGCATAAACACACAAAAACTTTCCCATGTAACAATTTAATACACTCAGTTGAACTAATGTTAAAGTTCGAAAAAGGATAAAGAAAAAACACGAAACTAGGGCATGCGAATTAGCTTCCTCATTAACAATTTTTATTTTTTTACCTTGATAATTCAATGAGTACATAATTATTTATAGAACAGTAGTAGAAAGACAAAATCGAAGAACAGAACAAATCGATAAATGTCGATAGCTTGCAAATATCCGTTTCTTGTAGCGCCGCCGTAGACCCGATATATATATGAGAGAGAGAGAGAGATGAAGAAGGGAGATAAATTGAATTTGTGTCATGTATTATTTATATGTTATTGGACTAAAGCCCAACTTTTGTCTTAGATCAAGGGCCCAATCTAGACAATCTTCATCTCTTCTTCTTTTCCAATTAAACAATTATATCATTAAATTGAATACTTATCTATAATTTGTTAGTAAAAATTAGAAATGATGGATTACTATAAAATATGGAAATTGCTCATATTTTATAAAATCGCTTATATTTGATAAAATTGAACCCATAACTTTTAAATCATAGTACAACAATATTACTACTAGCTCAAGATATAATGAACAAACTTAGTAGTTATGTCTCAAAAATTTAATACAAGAATCATACAATATAAAATAATACAATATTGTATATAAAATCATATAATATAAAATTATACAAGAACACTTTCAGTAGATCAAAAGGGTTCTACGAAACTTTAGTGGAATCCTAGTTGTGGTTGATGAATGTAAATTGAAATGTTTGCTAACAATATAGGAGGGTGTGTAATAAAAAAAACAAATGGAGGTATTTTATAAGGAAAAAATACATCAAAGAAAGAAACAAATGTGGAATTCACCAGCTTTCTAAAAATCTAAAAAAAGATCAAAGAGAAATTAGTTATAACAATAGTGATATGTTGACTATTATGATAATCATGAGATAGATTGTGACAATTATGACAATAACACACACAATCCAATAGAATGCTTATTTAATACTTAGCAATAAATTTACATTTTGAAGAAGAAAATGACAAGTTTAAGGTCTCTAAATATTTATTTATGAAAACATAGATGAAATGAAATAATTATTTTAATAAGACTATAATAATGATGCTTATATTGTTCACAAAAGTGTAACTATAAAGTCAACAATTCAAGTACTGTAGAGATAGTGAGAGACATTTTAGGGTTAATTGCAATTTGCTCCATACGAAAAGGTAAAAACCAAATGAATTCAATAATGACGTCTACAATAACACCTTTAATTTTTAATTATTTTCTATGTTTTCAATCTTATTTAAAGTAAATATTACTTTATTTAAATATATGTCTGTTTTAGCTTAAATTTTATTAGGCAATTTGAATCAAATCGCTCTCTTGAGTCAACCAACATTCCAAAATAAGAAAATTATAGACTGCACTCAAATGTATTGAACTGCCTATGTACCTAATTGCTTAATATCAAGTCTATCATAGTTCTAATAGATTAAATATAGCTATTGTGTGAGTGTGCCTCGCATAGAATACGAGGTGCTATTTTTAAAGAGAAATCCCCTCTCCAATGAACTAGTAGAAGTATATTTATATGCTTATTTGGTTATTATTAATGATGTGATGGTTGGGCCTAACAATGGTTGCCACGTGTAATCATATGTGTGGACCATATATCCTTCGGTTGTTGGGTCAGGTCGGGTCGGGTCGGATGATGGTCCGATTCATCTTGTTTTTGAATGGATTATTGAGGTATCAACATACATTTGTCTCGTATACAAAGTACCTCGTATGAATTGCCCATATGCAGTTTAACTCGTATACAAAGTATCTCGTATGAAATTGTTGTATGCACTTTACCTCGTATACAATATCATCATGGCTAATTTATAATCTTGAGATAATATTTGAAACTACTATTCTAATAATATTACAATTTGACACACATCATTTTGTCTCACAGGTCGTAGAGTATACACGACACGATGTAAACACTTCGACCTATTAGAGAAACTTCTGACCTTGTATTTTTTGGCAAGGGCGTTTAAATGGGTTTAATTTTTTGCTTTATCCATTTTTAAGCATTTGCCTCGTACTAGTGGCAAACGTTTTGGCTTCACCTTCTTCGGTGGAAGCATATATTTTGCCCGTATTAGAGTTAAGTATTTTGTCTCTTATTAGAGGCAAGTATTATGACTTCACCTTTTTGGTGGAGGTCAATGTTTAATTGCCTTGTATTAGAGGCAACTTTTTGTGACTTCACCTTTATGGTGTTAGTCAATGTTTTGTCTCGTATTAGATGCAAGTATTGTGTCTTGTATTAGAGGTAAATTTTTAAATATTTTGCCTCGTATTAGAAGCAACTTTTTGTGACTTCACCTTTATGGTGGAAGTCAATGTTTTGCCTCGTATTAGAGGTAAATTTTAGGATATATGTTTCCTCATGTTAGAGGCAAATATTGTGCCTAGTATTAGAGGCCAATTTTTCAGATTTCATCTTTATTGTAGAAGTCGATGTTTTGCCTCGTATTAGAGGTAAGTGTTTTTTTTACTTTTTCTTCTCATAATACCTTTTTGCCGCGGCTTATTTCCCTTTGTTCCCTGTATGGGTCAAGTTCATGGAATAGCCGTCGACGCATAACCCTCGTCCCTTCACGGGTCGTGTTTTGAAAATTGTCGTCCTGGGATGACTAGGATTATATGGGCCACATTGCCGTTTGGTTCCTAGCTTTTAAGCTTCTAAGTTTCTTCTCGTACATAGCTTTCACTTCATATGTAGCTTCTACCTCGTATGTAGCTTTGACCTCGTATGTAGATTTATGATTTCCACAAATGGCGCCAAATGATTTAGCTCAGATCTCATTTGGTCAATTTGAACCAAATCGATCTCTTGAGTCAACCAACACTCCAAAATAAGAAAATTATAGACTGCACTCAAGTGTATGGAGCTGCCTACGTACCTAATTACTTAGGATCAAGTCTATCGTAGTTCTAATAAATGATATAGAGCTTGTGTGAGTGTGTCTCTTATAGAATAGCAGGTGGTATCTTTAGAGAGAATCCCCCTCTCCAATGAACTAGTAGAAGGGGTATTTATAGGCTTATTTGATTACTATTTATGATGTGGTGGTTGGGCCGAACAATGGTTGCCACATGTCACCATATGTATGGACTGTCTATCCTTGGGTTTTCGGGTCGGGTCGGGTCAGATGATGGCCCGGCCCATCTCTTTTCTGAATGGATTATTGAGTACCAACATATATTTGTCTCATATGCACTTTGTTTCGTATATAAATTACCTCGTATGAAATTGACCCGTATGCGCTTTGCCTTGTATGCAACATCATCATAGCTAATTTACAATTTAGAAATAATATTTGAAACTACTATTTTAATAATATTACAATTTGACACACATCAATGTCATATTTATGTTATACAAGTCTAATCTTATATTATTTGCATAAAATATTTTCATATAACAAATTAAGGGCGAAATACAAAATGAGTCTAGAAATATTGCTATTGTCTAATGAGTTTATCAATTTAAGTTTTCAAAATTAACGATTTTTTAAAATTTTATAATTTGTTAACAAATTATGAAGAATCATTTTTATTACTTAAATATTTTTTATTAAAATTATCAACTAATAAATCATTTAAATCTGGTAATTTGTAAACCTCTAACCTATAAATTTATAGTACATATCTAATTTGACTGAAATGATCTAGTCATAATTATAATTAATCTCATTAATTACAGTTAACTTGGAAGCAATTAAATCGAATAAGGAATACTAATCATAAATGTCTAGACATCGTATAAAAATGTAAATAACTTTGCTCGGTTGTTTAATTTTGTACGGCAAATCGTTATATGATAACATTTACTTCTTGATTTATGTTACACCTAAAATAGTTTTTACATAGTTTTTAAAATTAACCATTATAAATTCCAATTTTTAAAATAATTTCTAAATTAAGTTTAATAATTTGGTATATTTCTCAAGTGCATGTCAAATTAATTTGGAGGTTAAATAAAAATCCAAGTATCTGTAAAATTAATTTACACGTCAAGTACACATTTCGGGTTTGGCGATAATGCACTCCATCCCAAATATGTGGAGTATAATGCCAATTTTATTGGACCTGATATAACATAATCTAATCGTTTCGACTTATGTTCCAATGTAGTATCTTAGAAAGGAAATGCAGGTCTTTTAGATTTTTAACCCATTGTCTTTTAGCCTTTCAATTTCAACAAGAATTATTCCATTAATATCACTTAGATGTTGACAAAGAATCATATCCAAAATTTACAATAACAATGCTATAGAAAGAGAGAGAAAAAACTCTTATAGGAAAAAACCAATTAAGATCCATATTAAATTCAATACATTAAATCTTTAATACATATCAATCTTAAGAATTATTAAAAATATAAATACAAAAGCAAACATAAGGAAAGGAATAATGAAGAAAAGTATGTGAAATATATGAAAATACAATCAATGTACTACAATGCTTGAAAGATAACAATCATTGAAGAAGCAACAACTATAACCAAACTCGAAAACCCTAATTTAGAACCGGCCGAATTTGGAACCGAGTTTCTCGATCGTGTATCTGGCGTACCCGTAACGCACCCCAACGGGTTAATATGTTGTCCACATCTGCCAGGCAAAGTTTGTGCCTCAGTCACATTAATACCAGATTGTTCTGCTTGATTAGAACCCTCGATAGTCATAAAACTACACAAACACTCGGGAATTGACTTAATAACACGATCGAGAGGTTGGCAACAACTATCCGGTGGATGGCTATTGCCGTTCAGGTAATTCAAACACGGTTGAAGCGCGTTCATGCATTCTTGTTGTTGTACTTGTGCTTGATTTTGTTGTACCAAGCAAGAAAATAGTATCATCATAGCAAGTAGCTTGATCTCCATGTTTGTATGTTTGTTTGTTTTTTGTTACTTTTATTGCAAATAAAATTTTGATGATATATATATAGATTATGAATTGATAGGTGAGACTTGGTAATTGATAAACCTCGATTATACGTGTTTTCTAGCCTAAGATTAGTCATTTTTATATTATTTTATATCATGATTTATGCCCCATATACGTTTATAGGTTTGTTACATGATTGTAGGGTAAAATCATCGAATTCAAGAAAACGGCGAAAAAACGTATGAAATGAGATACATGGGCGCTGTTTGGAAATACGATCATATCTTGGGCTACAAACCTCCAATATTAATGAGCCTTATATGTTTGGAAAGCTAAGACAATTACCTAAAAGTTTTGTGAAGATGACAAGATCCGGTTCAAACGTTTAAAGGCCCGAAAGTTACAAATATGCTCTGTTTCGAACCAAATGGCGCAGTCCTGGTAAAACGATCATAACTCGAGTTCTACAACTTGGATTGGATCGAAATCAGTTGGGTTTTAAAGCCAAGACATAGATCTACAACTTTGTAGAAGACACCAAAGCGAAATTCGGATGAAATACATGGCGTACGTACGCCGTGTTAATTTGCGCCCGTACAACGAAGGCAGAAAGTTTGGATCATCTTGCGTACGAACGCCATTTTATACGGCGTACGTACGCCGTTTTATACGGCGTACGTACGCCGTTCAATATCGCGTACAGGCGCTGTTTCGTACAAAGCCCATATTCGGCCCATATTCGGGTTTATGTTTTAGATTAGGTATAAATACCCCCTCCGAACATTATTTTAGGGTTCGAACTTTTATTTTCTTGAATTGAGTTGTAAGATTGGAGATCGAGAGACGAGATTCAAGATTTTTGTAGACAATTTTATTCGACAACGGGTTTTATCGAAATTATTTTCTTTAATCTCTTTTAATTCTTGTCGTTTTATCATGTTTACATTATTAATTGTTTATCGTGCTTTCGCATCTATGGAGTAATTCATATTATTCTGGAACTGGGGCTAGCCCGATAATGTGTTATCGATATAGATTATAGAACCGTTGATATTACTTCGCGCATGCTTATGATTCGAATTCTTGTTTATTAATGCTTGTGAATTTGCTGGCCACATATTTGCATGTTCATAGATATTAGGTGAAAATTCTGAAAGGTGACATCTATATCGGAACCCTAGAATTCAAACCTAGGATCCTAAATCACGAAAGTAGTTTTAGGTCTTTTGAGGAATCGATACATTATCATAGAGATTAATGAGTCTGAGTCTAGTCTAATCATCACGAAAGTAGTTGGTTAATTAGCTTAGATATGTTATTATGCTTCGACAGAAGATAGTGATTACATTTGGATAGTGTCCTTCATAAGTAGCGATCGTAATTCAATCGGTATTATAATTGAGTCGATAATATATATCGTGGTAAACCCTAATTCCGGAATTTCCAATCATATACAAATCAAATCAATTTACTTGCTTTCTGTTTAGTTTTCTTTACAACTATCTCGTATTTTTATTAGGCTTAGATTACTGATAATTGATAGGCTAGTGCTTGATTGTTCGGTCCTCGTGGGAACGATATCTTTTGTACTGCACCGAAGCCGTGCGCTTGCGGTTTAGGCACATCAAGTTTTTGGCGCCGTTGCCGGGGACTTGAATAGTCAATATTAGTTTTTATCAGATTTTAGTGAGACTAAGCCATTTTATTTTATTTTTAGTTTTTAATTTTTATTTCTCTGTTTTATTTCAGGTTTTCGATTTTTCCTTGTATGCGAAGTAAGCTCGATTTCGTACCTGATCCAGAAATCGAGAAAACCTTTCGTGCTAGGAGAAGACAACAAAAACTGAAACAAGCTCAGCTTAGACAAGTTACAATGGCTGAAGAGAACGTGAATGCAAATATTAATGCAAACGCTAACGCGAATGCAAACCCAGCTGCAAATGTGAATCCGAATGCAAATGCGAGATGTCTTAAGGACTTTGCAGCACCTAATGCTCAGACACTTCACTCCAGCATTGCTAGGCCTACTGTAGAGGCCAACAATTTCGAGCTCAAGCCATCCCTTCTGCAAATGGTTCAGCAGAATCAGTTTGGGGGTGCACCTACTGAAGAGCCGAATCTCCACTTGTCAATGTTCTTAGAGTACTGCGACACTCTGAAGATGAACGGGGTTTCTCAGGATGCTATCAGGCTGAGATTATTCCCGTTCTCACTGAGAGACAAGGCGAGAGCTTGGCTACATTCCTTACCGACTGGTTCGATTAGAACATGGGATCAATTGATGCAGACATTCTTAGCGAGATATTTTCCCCCGAGCAAGACTGCACAACTGAGGAATCAAATTACGACTTTTGCTCAGAGAGATGGTGAATCGTTGTATGAAGCTTGGGAACGATTCAAGGATCTTCTACGACTGTGCCCACATCATGGACTAGAGAAGTGGCTCATTGTTCACACTTTCTACAATGGACTGATCTACACCACGAGGATGTCAGTCGATGCAGCAGCTGGAGGAGCTTTGATGAATAAGGGTATCGACGAAGCATATGACTTAATCGAGAATATGGCACTGAACCACTACCAATGGTCTAGCGAAAGTTCGATTTCACAGAAGACACCAGGTAAGTACGATCTTGATGCTATTACTCTACTTTCTGCACAAGTAGAAGCTATGTCTAAGAAGTTAGATTCCATGAACATGCATGTCAACTCTGTTACTACCCCACCCCCTATATGTGAAATATGTGGTACAGTTGGTCATATTGCCTTAGAGTGTCAATTTGCTAGTATACCAACCGATCCCTCTATAGAGCAAGCCAATTACGTGAATAACTTCAACCAAAAGAACGACCCATTTTCAAACACTTTTAACTCTGGTTGGAGAAATCACCCCAATTTTTCATACAAACCTCAAAACGCAGCTGTCCCGCCTAATTTTAGACCACCACCGGGATTTCAACAAATGCCTTTCAATCCTGTTCCACCACAGAAATCGAACTTAGAGTCACTTCTCGAGAGTTTCGTAGTAGCCCAAACTAAGCAAAACGAGGTAGTAAATGATGCAATTAAGCAACTAGCAACTAAGGTAGACTCTTTAGCAACTCATAATAAAATGCTAGAAAATCAAATTGCACAACAGGCTAGCAACTCGAATAGAAATTCTGGTTCTTTTCCCGGACAACCTGAGACAAATCCGAATGAACACTGTAATGTGATTACTTTAAGGAGTGGAACCGATTATGAAAGTCCGAAAATGCCTACTAGGATTAGTGAACCAGAGTTAACTGATAAGGTTGAAAAAGCGTCTAATCCCGACAACTCAAAAGACAAAACGAATGATGAAACTGAACCAGTGTATGTACCTCCACCACCATATGAACCACCAGTACCTTTCCCTCAAAGATTAGCTAAGGGAAAATTAGATAAACAGTTTGGAAAATTTTTAGAAGTTTTGAAAAAACTTTACATTAATATTCCATTCACTGATGCACTTGCACAAATGCCTTCATATGCTAAATTTTTGAAGGAAGTTCTTTCTAACAAACGAAAGCTAGAGGAATATGAAACTATCGCTTTAACTGAGGAGTGTAGCGCCGTAATTCAAAATAAATTACCTCCAAAACTTAAAGATCCCGGTAGTTTCTCAATTCCTTGCGTAATTGGTAATATGAGTTTTAACAATGCTTTATGTGATCTTGGAGCTAGTGTTAGTCTCATGCCATTGTCTATGGCGAAGAAGTTAGAGATGAATGATTTAAAACCTACGACATTAATTTTGCAATTAGCTGATCGTTCTGTTAAGTATCCGATAGGTGTGTTAGAGGATGTACCTATCAAGGTTGGTAAGTTCTTTATTCCTACAGATTTCATTGTTCTCGATATGGATGAGGATTCTCGAATCCCCATTATTCTTGGTAGACCATTCCTAGCCACAGCAGGAGCTATTATTGATGTTAAAAATGGAATGCTTTCCTTGAATATTGGGGATGAAAGAGTTGAATTTAGTCTATATAAATATGTTGCTAACTGCTCTATTGAGAACTCTTGTTACAGGATTGACGAGGCTATAACTACGGACAAGCTTGCTAGGAACCACTATAAGGATCCATTAGAAGTACGACTGTTGAGTGGTGGCTCGATTGAGGAGGAAGATGAAGTTGTCGCTAATATTGCTCGACTGCTTGAGGGAAATCCATCGTTGACATCAAACATCACTAGAGATGAGAGGAAGTTTCGACGTCGTGAACCAGATAAGTTCAAATTTGATGCGCATGAGAGTGCAAGGATTGAAAAGGAAGGAATTAAAGTTTTGCACAACAAAAAGATCCCTCGACAAAAACTCAAGAAGGGGCTATTTAGTTCTTCTATTCGACAAGCACCAGAGGTTTCTTTACCAATAAATCGAGATTCTAAAGTCGATTGGAGAATTGCCAAATCATCGGGTCCAATTCGGGATCTACAAAGCTGAGTTAACATGGTACATGAGTAGCTTACATTGGATGATAAAGACGATGCAACACCTTTACTTGGAACGCAAATTCTCTTTTGGTATTCGGGCATGTTTTTCAACATCCCGTTAGGTTAAGTTTTCCTTTCCCACTACTTATGTGTGATAACATTGAGGACAATGTATAGTTTAAATTTGGGGGTGGAATTCGACTTAGCATATTTATATATCATATGAGTTTGTTTCGCTTAAGTTTGGGGGAGTTTGAGCTATTCATAGGGCATGCTTTATTTTTTTTTTTCTATTATGAGTTTTAGCTTGTCAAATTGTACAATTTGCTAGAATTAATTTAAGATAGATGGCATGACTTCAATGTATAATTTGGACTAATGGAATAAGCATATCTCGATTTTTGCTCATGTCGACCTAAGATTAGGAATTACTTCTTTAGATATTTACACACAATCTATGGGAGAGGAGTTGAGTGGATGCTACATCTTGAGACACTTAAGGAGTAATTCCCAAGGATTTTAACTAAAATTTTCATAAGGTATAGAGATACTTTTGTGTTGGATTATAATGACATTGTGAATCTAACTCACATAAAGACCTAGTTTGTTTCGTGGCCTTTGACACTCGAGTGATTAAGTCCAAAAGGAGTGTTTCAACACTTAACGCCCTAAAGCTATCTAGATTCGGAGTCGTTGACCCAAAACTCGTTACATGGGTGTCATAGAAAGCCTAAGGGAACAAACATTGCACATGGTCTAATGAGCTAAATAAAAATCCACGCGTGCTGTGTAGAAAATCAAAAAAAAAAAAAAAAAAAAAAAAAATCTGAAAAGCTTTAGTTTTGAAGTGTGTATACCTTTTGAATTTGAAAGTTAATAAAAGTGGGGATTATATCCAAAATTTGATAAGGATGCCACTCGACTATAATGCCTATGATTGCACGCACCACTTTTGAAGTTAATTCGACTCTTAGTGTTAATATGTGGTAAAATTGAGAGATATGTACATACTTTTGAGATTAATTGTTAATGAAGTTATGCCACTAGTCTTTTGTTGATTTTTATAAATTGTATTATATGAATTTAGCTTGAATATCATAGATTTTGTGGGTATATCAAACTGCAAACCCTCACGAGACTATAACTCGTCCTTTTGGGGTAACTAAAAGGTTTAAAGGCTTGTTGCACATGCTAAGTGCAATCGTGTGCTCTACGAAAATGAGTTTATCTTTATTTTATCTTTTTGTTTTCTTTGTTTACCGTTTGTTCGAGGACGAACAAAAGCAAGTTTGGGGGGGTTGATAAACCTCGATTATACGTGTTTTCTAGCCTAAGATTAGTCATTTTTATATTATTTTATATCATGATTTATGCCCCATATACGTTTATAGGTTTGTTACATGATTGTAGGGTAAAATCATCGAATTCAAGAAAACGGCGAAAAAACGTATGAAATGAGATACATGGGCGCTGTTTGGAAATACGATCATATCTTGGGCTACAAACCTCCAATATTAATGAGCCTTATATGTTTGGAAAGCTAAGACAATTACCTAAAAGTTTTGTGAAGATGACAAGATCCGGTTCAAACGTTTAAAGGCCCGAAAGTTACAAATATGCTCTGTTTCGAACCAAATGGCGCAGTCCTGGTAAAACGATCATAACTCGAGTTCTACAACTTGGATTGGATCGAAATCAGTTGGGTTTTAAAGCCAAGACATAGATCTACAACTTTGTAGAAGACACCAAAGCGAAATTCGGATGAAATACATGGCGTACGTACGCCGTGTTAATTTGCGCCCGTACAACGAAGGCAGAAAGTTTGGATCATCTTGCGTACGAACGCCATTTTATACGGCGTACGTACGCCGTTTTATACGGCGTACGTACGCCGTTCAATATCGCGTACAGGCGCTGTTTCGTACAAAGCCCATATTCGGCCCATATTCGGGTTTATGTTTTAGATTAGGTATAAATACCCCCTCCGAACATTATTTTAGGGTTCGAACTTTTATTTTCTTGAATTGAGTTGTAAGATTGGAGATCGAGAGACGAGATTCAAGATTTTTGTAGACAATTTTATTCGACAACGGGTTTTATCGAAATTATTTTCTTTAATCTCTTTTAATTCTTGTCGTTTTATCATGTTTACATTATTAATTGTTTATCGTGCTTTCGCATCTATGGAGTAATTCATATTATTCTGGAACTGGGGCTAGCCCGATAATGTGTTATCGATATAGATTATAGAACCGTTGATATTACTTCGCGCATGCTTATGATTCGAATTCTTGTTTATTAATGCTTGTGAATTTGCTGGCCACATATTTGCATGTTCATAGATATTAGGTGAAAATTCTGAAAGGTGACATCTATATCGGAACCCTAGAATTCAAACCTAGGATCCTAAATCACGAAAGTAGTTTTAGGTCTTTTGAGGAATCGATACATTATCATAGAGATTAATGAGTCTGAGTCTAGTCTAATCATCACGAAAGTAGTTGGTTAATTAGCTTAGATATGTTATTATGCTTCGACAGAAGATAGTGATTACATTTGGATAGTGTCCTTCATAAGTAGCGATCGTAATTCAATCGGTATTATAATTGAGTCGATAATATATATCGTGGTAAACCCTAATTCCGGAATTTCCAATCATATACAAATCAAATCAATTTACTTGCTTTCTGTTTAGTTTTCTTTACAACTATCTCGTATTTTTATTAGGCTTAGATTACTGATAATTGATAGGCTAGTGCTTGATTGTTCGGTCCTCGTGGGAACGATATCTTTTGTACTGCACCGAAGCCGTGCGCTTGCGGTTTAGGCACATCAGTAATCAAACAAAGAAGCATTTCTAGGTGACTTACAACTGATTTGTTTGCTTGTAAGAAGAAAATTAAAATATGTTGAACTACTTAATTTTACTTTGAAAGAGGAGAGGTTGTATAAGATTTGACTTTTTCCATAAAGATTTATAACCATTTAATTGACTTGAGGAACTTATCACGAAATGCATTTTAATGACACATAAGCTACTTTATTTTAACTATATTATATCTTTTTGGTTATGTTTTTCTTATATTTTTGAGATATTAGTTTATATAATTAATGATTTGGTAACCTGCACAGGTAAGTATTGCTTGTGGGGTTCTTAAACAAAAATATTACATACTCCTAATCTCACTCAATTTTTATCATGTTCTAATTTAAAAAATTTAAATGTAATAAATTCATTAAAATTAGTTAAGTGTAAATAACTTCTTGCATGCCAAAATTATTAAAAAGTGAAAAATTAATGATATATTAAAACATTTATATAATATTACTAAAAATTTGATTATACATATGACTGCATTAGGACTTATAAGACTAATTAGAAAGGAACAATTAACTTATCTTCAACATTACAGGATCTATAAACTACCAAATTTCGAATTCATAACTTACATTTTTGTCAAAATTTCAAATTGATAATCTTCAATTGCTAGGTATTACAAGTTCTGATTATTTTATAACATTTTTTAATAAGTCACTCATTGTTACAGATTTAAGTTCCTGTGTCGTGTGTGGCAAATAATAGTTTGTATTAGACAAAAGTGCACCACAATAATATCATATCTTTATGGAATCAATAAATATACATTTTAAAAAATACACTGCTAACAATATTTCAAATAATTGGACTCACTTGTCAATCCCAAAATAATGTAACACTAATGTGGAATATAAGATCCTTTCCAAGAATAACTTGCCATCGAAATTAAAAATAGGAAAATCACAAGAATAGGTTGCCTCAAACAAAAATATAAATTATAATGCACAAAGATGATCTCTCTCCTTCCTTATAGCAAGATTTCAGAAATGTAATAAACAAAGCCAAAAATGTTAAATCTCATATCATGTTCCTAATAAGTATAGTATCCCAAGTTCCACATATGGAACAACAAAATTGCATCTCAAAGCATATTACAAGAAAAATCTCCTCCGGCTGGTATCCATTTCAGGCTGCAATTGAAATATGAAAACAAAATGTAAGTGACTGGTATCATTTGTATTATATGGTGGGGTTTCACATAGATCCCACCATGTTTTAAGTCCTGCGATTTATCCAGGTCCCGGAATCCCGAGCTCATAACAATTATCGCACAAGTCAATGACAAAAAAGTTTTGAACATGTTGAAGGATTACCTTGTGTATATATATTAGAATTTTATCTTTAAGCTTGAATTCAATTATGGAAACCATTCTTTCTATACGATGCAAGAAATGAAATATCAGAGTCACAAACCTGAAGCCGGGCAATAACTTTCTCCTGAGCGATGGCCTCCTTATCTTTTTTCTCTTTACCTTTTGATTCTGGCTTCTTGCTTTCTTTTGTTTCGAAGATGTAACTTTTGCATGGAATGATAAGCACAAATCGGATATTAGCACATAATTTAACCCAAAAACAAGATAAGCACACACAATCAAGGTACATACCGGTGATGGCGGAAGAAAATAAAATCACGTTGATTGTGGAAGGTAACAACTCTCCGACCGCGGAAATTAGGGTCTTGAGGAAATAAAGACTGTATCATCCTAAATTTAGAAAACAAGGGTGATTTAGCCAATTTCAATTATAAACATTGATTAGATAGAGTCGAAAGAAGTATGGAAAGGATAAGCATGGGCAAAATTTCTAAATCGGTATTAGAAACTGTCCTGAATTGAAATGTAAATCAGTATTTGATCAGAACTATCTATAATACCGATTCATAAATCGGTATTAGGATAGCTCTAATACCGAATTATAAATTTCGCCCAAAAGGGCCATCTATAACAACAAATACCAAACTATCCCAACAAAATAATGATAAAAAAAATAGTATGAAGGAAAAGAAGCTACTTTATCAAATATTTCTTAGATACTGAATTTACACATCGAGTTTAACCTTTAATAAATAGATTACTTTATCAGCTACCAGAAATTACCTGCCTACACGATGCCCCAAACGTGTGGTGAACTTTGTCAAAACTAACTCAGGCTGATGACTGGTCGGGTTTCCATGTTCTGTGAAATTATTAGCAAAGCAAGGATAGAGCTTAAGATAACAAACAGATAAAGGGAAAATACAAACTCATGCACCGCAGAGGAGTGACAATGACACAATTACCAAGGTGGATGACTCAATATGATAAGAAGATAATCTGAACTTTGATTGGCAGAAGATAGTAAACAAATCAATTCCACTTCAATTCTTCATTCCATTAAAGACTGTCTTTAAAAACATAGAAAATGTCGGGAAATAAATTGGAAAAAATCTGCTTATCTTAAGGTCTTTGTGCAAAACAAGATTTGATAACTTGAAGTGGGCAGTAGGGCCATCAGGTAACCCAATAATTAACAGAGCATCTGCAGCAATTTACAAGAGTTAACCAAGAAATGGACTTCCCAGGATGATCTCGGAATAGCAGCTTAAGTGCTCCATAATAGGAATTTTACTCAATCCAACTTCTCTTTATATCATACAACTATGAACAACCCAGAAATTTGATTTTTACTATGCTGGTGCTATACTTACTTTTACCCGTAGAAGTTTAGTAAATACAATTACCATATTGGGGTTACACACATTTAAAAAGCATGATTTGAATTTATATTTTAAGCCAGTAAATTTAAGACTTGCTCTTTCTTTCGGTGTCTTTATCAGCTCTCATACATGTTACACTTCAAACATACTGTGGTAATAATTATTTTCGAAGTCAGATTAGAGCAGGGTTTGACCTGGTTCCCGGTGGTTTGTGTGGACAACGATGAGCGAAGTGAAGTCTTTATTTCTTGCATACTGAACAATCTGCAGGAGTCGTGACAGAACAGAGAATCATACATCGTTTTCAAGGATAAAGTTTGCATACCAAGTCAAACCTCATTTAACTGAGAATGCACATTAAAATGATACCTTTTTCAGGTCATAGGTTCGTCTATTGTGATAATGAGCATTGGGAATGATAGAGAGAAGATCCTTAATGAAATCAGGTCCCCTCTGTTGTTCAAATTCAAAAAAAGAATATAACATAAGCCTCACAGAATAATTAATGAAAAATTAAAGGCTGTGTTCGGATTGACAAATTTGGAAGAAAGGATTTCAAATTAATAAGAACAAATTCATTGAGTTTGTTTAGATAGTTTCCAAGTAATAATAAACCCCAAACCCTTGAGCGTTCATTTTGAGCTATTTATCTAGTTATTATGGTGGATTTTCTAATCCACCCAACATAGTCATTTAAGATTCTTGACCAACTCCTCCCCATACTCCAAATTTTACATCTGAAAGCAACCCAATAGTATAACCTAAAAGCTCAAAAACAGAGCACAATGATCTGAAACCATTGCAATATCCATATAAACAAGTCAAACGGATTTGTCATTAGTAAATGAATTCTTATCTTTCACTAGTTAATTCAATCTATACGCAGCCTAATAGTACAACATGTGAGACTAAGAAACACATACCGTGGAATGGAAGCGGGCTGTGGTTATCAACACCTTAGGAATGTAATCTTGTTTCAAGATGGAACTGAATTCATCGGCATCATTACCAGCAAATAGCTCATCGTCATCAGGTTTGCAAACAGTCTCATCCAACTCACGGGTGTTTTCAATGGTTCGTGGGGTTTGCTTTTGAGGCGGCTCCTCACCCAGCTCCAGGGCTCTCTTCTCCTCAGCTTCTCGAGCCTTAGCCTTCTTCTTCTTCTCCACCTTCTTCTGATGTTTCAACTTTGCATGCACAGCCGATCTCTTCTCCTTATTTTTAATTGTCGACGGAAGCAAAGTTTCCTTGTCCTTCATTTTTGGTTTTATCACCCTTTTTTCTTTGTTTCTTCTCTTTCACTACCTAGACAGCAATACAAATTCAAGAAACGTTAACAAATCCGGACCAGAGTATCTGTGTACATAAATATACAGATATATAACTCTATGGATAATATCAAGAAGGACTAAAAAGAGGAGATTCACTACATCCTCAATAGACAATCAAACTGATCAATCAGTCTTCCTTGTGATATTCTTATTTAAAATGTCCATTTCATTGGTTTGATTGTTTGCATGCTTTGCATCCCATTGTGGCAAACTTACGCTGAGTTTCAATGTTAAGTTGCTGAGTATTATTAACAATATTGAACATATTTATGAAAGATCCAATTGAACTTCTTTGGTAATCCATCAGATTGTATAGGTAACAGAGCAAAGGTTTATCCACTCACTACAAACATTAAAAGAACTTAATGCCATAAAATCACCCATCATCATCTATAGATTTAATACCTCATTGCTAAGAGCAAATAACAGCAAAAGGTCAGACATAATACTTTCAACCCCACATTTTCGCAGTTTCTCACTGGTTACAGATCGTTAGAATCAATTGAGGCATGTGATCTCATAAGAAACGTTGGCAAGATTTAGAAAATATAAAAAAAGTTGAAAACAATAGTTACCAACTTACTTTGCTCTTCTCACGAGTACCTAATAACACGTTATGAATATAAAGTCTTACTAAAGTAGATATACATCTATGTGGCTAGGCACAAACAGGTCAAAACTACAATTTACTCATAAGATCCTAAAGAATGCTATTGCTACTTATGAATAGGAATACAAACCATGATTTTTGGCTACAGGTGCAAGTTATTAGATAAAAATCAAATTATGTGCTGAATTTAAATAAAATTTCCCCATTCGAAAATATCAAATGCAATTAAAGCTAGACAGAAAGTTCGAAACAATAAAGGAGGATTATTGAAAAGAAACTGATTACAGAGAAACAAATGGAAACGATAACATACAATGAAAAAAGCTAATAATCGAACCATAAGACCCCCACCCCAAAAAAGGGCTAATATTAATCATAAACAAGCTTATAGAAAAAAAGAACTTAAACACAAAATAAAGCATTCATGGTAACATAGAGCTCGAGCTTAAAAAAATCGACGAACAGGCTTTTGCTAAAACCCTAGAGGCAGCAGGGGGAGAAATCGTCAAAAGAAAATTAAGCAAAAAATAACAAAAATAAAAACAAAAACTGAATGTAGTGTATAAACACACGGAAACTTTCCCATTTCAAAAGCTGAACTAATTGTTGAACTCCGAAAAAGAACAAAGAAGAAACACGAAACTAGGGCATGCGATTTTTATTTTTTCCCTCGATAATTCAATGAGTGCATAAAATATATAGAAAAGTAATAGAAAGACAAAATCGAAGAACTGAACAAACCTATTAATGTCGATAGCTTGCAAATATTATCCGTTTCTTGCAACCTAGTAGCGCCGCCGCCGATGTATGGGAGAGAGAAAGAAAGGGAGTAATCGAATTTGTGTATGTAAATTCATTTATATGTTATTGGGCTAAAACCCAACTTTTGTCTTAAATCAAAGGCCCAATCTAGACAATTTTCATCTCTTCTTCTTTTATTTTCCAATTAAAAAATTATATCATTAAATCAAATACTTATCTTTATTTTTTTTATTAGAAAATAGAAATAATGAGTTACTATAAAACATGGAAATCGCCTGTATCTAATTACTAATATATGATTAAATAAAAGAATAACTTTTAAATCATAGAGCAATAATCTTACGGTAATTTGTGGTAAGTATTATTAGCATATTGTATTGTATATAAATTTTCAATCTTAGTCGAAATAAAGTGAATCGAAATTTTATAAGAAAAAATAATATCAAAGAGAGAAACAAAAATGAAATTACCGGCTATGTTTGTTTATGTTTTTAATTTAAATTTTTTACGTCTGGAGGTGCATGGTTCAGATTATTTGAATCCACGGTCCAGATTTCACGATAATAACTGTGAGATTTCAACACTCCCTCCAACTTTAAGTTTAAATGGGTTTAATTTTTGCTTTATCCATTTTTAAGCATTTGCCTCGTACTAGTGGCAAACGTTTTGGCTTCACCTTCTTCAGTGGAAGCCTATATTTTGCCCGTATTAGAGGTAAGTATTTTGTCTCGTATTAGAGGCAAGTATTATGACTTCACCTTTATAGTGGAGGTCAATGTTTAATTGCCTTGTATTAGAGGTAAAATTTTAACATATTTTATCTGGTATTAGAGGCAACTTTTTGTGACTTCACCTTTATGGTGGAAGTCAATGTTTTGTCTCGTATTACATGCAAGTATTGTGTCTTGTACTAGAGGTAAATTTTTAAATATTTTGCCTCGTATTAGAGGCAACTTTTTGTGACTTCACCTTTATAGTGGAAGTCAATGTTTTGCCTCGTATTAGAGGCAAATTTTAGGATATATTTTTCCTCGTGTTAGAGGCAAATATTGTGCCAAGTATGAGAGGCAAATTTTTGTGATTTCACCTTTATAGTAGAAGTCGATGTTTTGTCTCGTATTAGAGGTAAGTGTTTTTTTTTTACTTCACCTAGAGGTCCATTTTTTCTTCTCATAATACCTTTTCGCTGCGGCTTATTTCCCTTTGTGGGTCAAGTTAATGGAACAGCCGTCGACGCGTAACCCTCGTTCCCTTCACGGGTCGAGCTTTGGGAATTGTCGTCCTGGGGTGACTAGGATAATATGGACCACATTGTCGTTTGGTTCCTAGCTTTTAAGCTTGTAGCTTTCTTCTCGTACATAGCTTTCACCTCATATGTAGGTCCTACTTTGTACGTAGCTTTTACCTCGTATGTAGGTTTATGATTCCCACAAATGGCGCCAAATGATTTAGCTCAGATCTCGTTGGGTCAATTTGAACCAAATCGATCTCTTGAGTCAACCAACACTCCAAAATAAGAAAATTATAGACTGCACTCAAGTGTATGGAGCTGCCTATGTACCTAATTACTTAGGATCAAATCTATCGCAGTTCTAATAAATTATATAGAGCTTGTGTGAGAGTGTCTCGTATAGAATACCAGGTGATATCTTTAGAGAGAATCCCCATCTCCAATGAGCTAGTAGAAGGGGTATTTATAGGCTTATTTGATTACTATTTATGATGTGGTGGTTGGGCCGAAACCTCGAGGAGGATGAAGTTTGACCCCAAGAGGAAGAATACTGACAAGTACTGCAAGTTCCACAAAGACGTAGGCCATGATACAGAAGATTGCCGTCAATTAAAGTACAAAATAGAAAGGTTGATAAAACAGGAATATTTGCAGGAGTTCGTAGAACGAGGTCAAATGGAAAACAGAATAGAGGAAAAGACGGAGAGCAGTGGGGATCGGAGACAGGAGGGGATCCGTGAATACGACCCGAGGGAGAAAAGACAAGAAAACAACTAGGGTCAGGATGAGAGAAATTACAGAGATAATGCCCACGGGGGACTCATCAAAATTGGCAGGGTGATAGGGATGATAACCGCCCAAAATACGGTGATATAAACACCATAACCGGAGGACCTATTTGCGGTGACTCCGGTAATGCTAGGAAAAGATATGTAAGGGACATGGTTTCATACGAATCATGAGGTCTCCATGTTTGTAACGTAAACACCTCGTACGACGAGATAACCTTTGGACAACGAGATTTCGAAGGCATGATTAGCCCTCATAACGACTCTATGGTTATAACCATGGACGTTTCAAATTACGCAGTCCACAAGGTATTAATCGATAATGGAAGCTTGGCTGATATCATATTTTCACGAGCATTGGAAAAAATGAACACTGCGGTAGATAATTTAAGGCCGGTAAATACACCTCTCGTCAGGTTCGGCGGGTCAGAGATCGTCAAGTTCGGCGGGTCGTAGATCGTCCCACTAATTACAGGAGATACGGAAAAAGTAACGAACATAGGGACTCAGATGTCACAGAACCTAGAACTCATGATGATAAACTTCCTACGCACGAACGTCGACATGTTTGCTTGGCATGCATCTGACTTTAAGGGAATTGACCCATCCGTTATCGTACATAGGCTAAACCTGGACTCAAATGCAAAACCCGTTAAACAGAAAAGAAGAAATTTCGGCCCAGCTCGTAACAGAATCATCGAAGACGAGGTGAAAAGATTATTGAACGCGGGCTACATCAGGAAATAACCTACACGGAGTGGTTAGGAAATGTAGTATTATTTCTGAAAGCTGATGGCAAGTGGCGGATGTGTGTCGATTACACGAACTTGAACAAGGCTTGCCCACGCGATCTGTATCCTCTGCCATGTATTTACCTGTTAGAAGATTCAACCGTTGAATGCGCCCTACTGAGTATGATGGATGCATATCGGGGGTTTAATCAAATAAAGATGGCCTCGGAGGACGTCGATAAAACCTCGTTTGTAACCACCAAGGGAGTGTACTATTACAATGTAATGCCGTGTGGGATACGAAATGCGGGGGCTACTTACCAGAGACTCGTCAATCGGATGTTCAAGGATGAGCAAAAATATAGTCTTAGGTTTGAATAAATATAATAAATGAAGTCAAGGAAAAAAATTATCATCCAGCATTTGCAATGTAGAGAACCAAAAGAAACATTCATGCAATAAGTACCGATGAAGAGAATCGTAATTATACTACAAAAACAAAGGATTCCATATACAAAATTAGTAACAAAGTTTTCCATTTGTGAAGAAGAATAAACAAGAGTTGTGAAGGAAGGATAATTTTGAAATTTGTAAAAGTGTTGGGAACAAGAATAGTTGGAAGAATAAGGTTGGCCAAAAGTTATTGATTGAGATCATATTTTGACTAAAATTTGTGTATATTTATTTGTATAGTAGTGATAATTTGTTAAGTTCGAATTTTAGTCCTGTTTTTTTATTTTGCGATTTGCTAATTCATCCTATAACTTCAAAAAAATTGGCAATTTCAGCCTGATTTTGACAGGAGAATAGGGGTGTTCGTGGTGCGGTTTCGTTTTTTTTCTTTTTCTTTTTAAAACCAAATTGCCATGTGATGTTTTGTATTAGAAAAATCTCAAATTACCATTTTTAAAATAAACCAACAGTTCGATTTCCAAAATCTAATGAAAAAATGTGAAACAAAATTAAATATACATATTTAAAAATATTAGCATAAAAATTGTAATACTTTTAACATTGTCTAATTAAACAGATCTTTATATTTTACATATACAAAAGCTATGTTTAGCCTGAACACATATGTAAACAAACTACACAACAAAAGCAAAAAATTTATAAAAATTTAAAAATAATCAACAAAGTCACCCCGTATAATAGTTCATACATAATAATGAAATAGTTTCCAAAATTTAGACCAAGGCACTATAAAATTGTTTATAAATTATCAAATAGTTTTGTTAAATTATTTGCAAACATAAAACAAACTTAAGAAAGTATATAAAAACTCATTGATTTTTAAACAAAATATATTAATAACCTATCAAAAATTTAGTAATTATATTTTTGCATATATTATTATGATATATTACTTACGGGATATTTTTTGCTAATTCTTAAACACAACCGCTGATACTTGCTGTACTACATATAACATTACAAAATACCTAAGAAAATTAAACAACAATAAATAAATAATTGGTCCATAAACACCAAAATGACCGAAAATAAATAATGATTATAATTGAAAAATCTGAAAATGACAGCCCTAAAAATATGAATTGATTATGAACGAAACGAAGAAGATGAGATGGTAGTAGCTAGTTTGCAGTCAAGGCACCCAATTGGCTACTTTCTATTTTCTTTTATATACACAACATATATAATTGTATTTTAGAATATGCTCAAAGAACATAACAGAAAATTCCACAATGAATTTTGTCTTGTGGGCTTATCCAATTTAATTTTTGGCCCTTTTGGTATAGATTTGAATATATTTATTTATCCAGTTATAATCTCCTATTTTGACACTATTTTATATTGTATTCTAAATTATATATATATATATATATATATATATATACCAGATTAATTGATTTTTTGTACTATCTTTTACTTGTAAGTAGAAAATGTATATTTTGATATATTCTATAAGAGTCATACGACAACGACAACTTATATATTTTGTATTTATTAGGCCAAAATCCAACAATTAAAAACAGTGACTCTTGGTTAAGATGTTCATATTAGATTATTGTTTTATGATTATTATATTAAACAAGGTGAGGGACCCTAAGACTTCACTAGAAGAGTTATCATATCTATTACATATTAATAAAGAAGCCAATTTAGTAAAATTAAGTCAACAACAATTTCAATACCATAAATTTCTAAAAATTAACTATTGTAGTATTGTGCTGTTGAACAATAGACTTTTCTTCAAGTGAAGGCAAACACGTGTGTATGTTCATTCTATTTAGGGGAATTTCTTGTCAAACTACCTTTTGATCATATCCCATTTCTAAATATAGATGATTGGAATTGAGGTGTGATCACGTTCTTTTAAATTGACAATTACTCTATCATTATTTGCCAACTGATGATAAAATTATATGAATATAGAAAGAGTATATGGATAGAGAGAAATTCTGAAGTGTTTTAATGATATAATGGCCTTCTATATATAGACAATAAAGTAAACAATCCAAAATTTGACCACAACGTTTCATATAAATTTAGATGCGACAAAAATTCTGATTTGTCACAACTCACAACCTTTTGAACATGAATTTTATAAATTAAGTTCAAAATATTAAAATATGTAAGGTGTTACTTTTATCTGAGAAATGTTTTAAACAATTATTTTCTAATAACAAATAACATATATTCGTTATGTACCACATGTGCAAGTCTTGATATATAACAATATTTTTATTTGCACTTGTTAGTTTTTATTTGACTTTTTTTATTAAATTGTACTAAACTTCTTTATTTTCTACGTGAACGCGAGATGCATATTGTAAGCTTTTTTTTAGTGAAATCATATTATAAGTTATTTTTCAGATATATCCCGTAATCACAACATCTATATTGGTGAACTATACACACTCCATCATGTATAATTATTCTTGATAATTAAGGAACATTTTTAAACTTAAATTAATATTCTTTCTTCCATCACTCTTTTTAATTTTGAAAAGTTTTATCACTATGAAGAAAATTATTATACATACCTAATTATATTTCAAAAACGAAAAAAAATATTAAATACACTTCAAACTTGAAAAATAAAAATCCCAAAAAACACTTTTGGATATCCATACAAAAAAGATAAAAACATATGCGATGTATATATATATATATATATAAATACAACAATGATAGGGTCTTGACAATGTGTTACAATCCATGCAACACTAGAAGTACTACAACAATTGCTATAATAGCTGAATTTAAGCTTGAAACCCCTATTTTTCAACCAACCGAATTTTTCATCGAGTTTCTTGTATCGGGTGTGCCCACAATGCAACCTAACGGGTTAATATGTTGACCGCATCTTCCAGGCCGGTAAAGTCTGAGCCTGAGTGACATTAATACCAGCTTGCTCGGCTTGATTTGCACCCTGAATACTCGTACATAAACATTCCGGCATTAATTTAATGACATAATCGAGAGGTTGACAACAACTATCCGGTGGATGACTATTGCTATTGAAGAAACTCATGCACGATTGAAGCTCGTTCATGCAATCTTGTTGTTGCACTTGTGCTTGACTTTGTACCAACATGGAACAACATAGGATCACTAGAGATTTTACAAAATGAAAAACCGTAAATTTCAATTTTGCTTTTTACAAAATTGTGGAATTGTACACTTAATTTCTTTGAATTGTCTTAGAATTAAGTGTGTGCAAACATATAATCACATATAGGTATTTATATGAATGTATTTGTGTGTGTTATTTTGTGTGAGTGGACTTTGATAGATAGGTGAGAGTTGGTGATCAAACTTTGGGTATTATGTATGGCTTGAAGAGTTTGAATTATTCTTTATAATGTGGTCGTAATTATTGGTAGCCTTACATAGAGCAACAAGCATGATTGATGATCATTCACAAGGAAATAATTTAATGAACTGATAATTCACATTAAAAATTTTAATTTTGCAAAACAAAATCATTCATAAATGGTTTCTTTCATAGAGTAGTCAGTAGAGTACTTTTGTTTCATTTTTTCATTTATATTTTGCAAAAAAAAATATGTGTTTGATTTAGTATATTAGATGAGATGGGTTCAGCTTTTAATAGGCAAAATAATAAGTTTTGTACTTTAAGTTGACTTGTATGTTTATTTTATACTATATTTTAGCCAATCGGCAATTTGGGTTTACGAAATTGCAAAAAATAATGATTTCAATATAAAAATTCATATTTAACTGGAAAATATCATATGATGGAAAAATTGATTTTAATTTGATATGTTGATATGAAGGGAAAATTTAACCTAATTAATTTGAACCGGATGGACTTGGTTGAGAGGGAAACCACCCCCCGCATAAACAGTTTGGATTACTAATGGAAGTTCATTTACAAAAGTATTACATATTTTGTGATTAATAATTAATTTAAGTTCCATTTATAGATAAGCCAATATTATTATTATATTCAATTTTTTTAATCTCTATAAGATATTCATAGAAATTGCATTTCACATACACGTACCTATCTCGAATGCTCCCCAAGTCAAAAACTAATCAACAAGCATGTAAAATTATGTATGCAATGACACAATAGATTAACCTAATTTTTGTTGAAATGTATCTAATTTGACTGAAATGAAACTAATTGCAATTACTGTTAATCTCTTTAATTTTAAGGTTAAATTGGAACCAATCAAATCAAATTTTGACTATTAATCATAAATGTCTAGAATACTATGTATAAAAATGTAAATAACTTTGCTTGGTTGCTTAATTAATTTGTATGAGCAAATTATTATATGATAACGTTTTCTTTCTTGATTTACACCTAAAATAGTTTTTACATAGTCTCTTACAAATCCACCAATATAAATTTCAATTTTTTTATATAATTTCTCAATAATTTTTAATTTATTGTTATCTTCTCAAGTGCATGTTAAAAATTACATGTCAAATTAATTTGCATGTCAAGTACACATTAACATTTGGCGATAATGTACTACGCCCCAAATATGTGGAATTTAACGTCAAATTTGTTGGACCCGATGTAATATAATCTAACACTTTAACTTATGTTTCAAAAGATGTATTTGTCTTAGAAATGGAATGAAATGTCTTTTAGATTCTTAACCCATTGTCTTTTAGTAATTCCTTTCAATTTCAACAAGAATTATTCCATTAATATCACTTAGATGTTGACAAAGAATAATATCCAAAACCTACAATAACAATGCTATAGAAAGAGAGAGAGAGAGAACTCTTATAGGAAAAAACCAATTAAAAATGTAAAAACAAAAGCAAACTTAACGATATTCAATACATTAAATCTTTAATACATATCAATCTTAAGAATAATTAAAAATGTAAAAACAAAAGCAAACTTAAGGGAAGCAATAAGGAATAAAAGTATGTGAAATACATGCAAATACAATCAATGTACTACAATGCTTGAAAGATAACAAGCATTGACGAAGCAACAACTATAACCAAACTCGAAAACCCTAATTTAGAACCAGCCGAACTTGGAATCGAGTTTCTCGACCGTGTCTCAGGCGTACCAGTAACGCACCCCAATGGGTTAATATGTTGTCCACTTCTACCAGGCAAAGTCTGTGCCTCAGTCACATTAATCTCAGATTATTCAACTTGATTAGAACCCTCGATAGTCATAAAACTACACAAACACTCGGAAATCGACTTAATGGCATAATTGAGAGGTTGGCAACAACTATCCAGTGGATGGCTATTGCTGTTGAGATAATTCAAACACGGTTGAAGCGCGTTCATGCATTCTTGTTGTTGTACTTGTGCTTGATTTTGTAGTACCAAGCAAGAAAATATTATCATCATTGCAAGTAGCATGATCTCCATGTTTGTTTGTTTTGTTACTTTTATTGCAAATAATATTTCGATGATATATATAATATATATATATATAGGAGTAAGAATTGAGAGGTAGGAGTTGGTAATCAAACAAAGAAGCATATCTAGCTAGGTGACTAACAATTGATTTGTTTGCTTGTAAGAGGAAAATTAAAATATGTTGAACTAGTTATTTTTAGTTTGAAAGTGGAGAGATAGTAATAAGTTTTGACTTTTCTATAAAAATTTATAACCATTTAATTGAATTATAAGCTATTTTACTTTTAACTATATATCATCTTTTTAGTTTGTATTTCTATTATGCTTTTGAGACATTAGTTCGTATAATAATTGCTTTGGTGACCTGCACATCTACTGATGTAAGTATTATCTTCGAGTAAATTGCTTTTTTCGTCCCACAAGTAACACCATTATAAATTTTGGTATCGCGCTTGTTGGTTTTCTCACTCTCAGTCCTATATATCGTCAAATCTCTCATTTTTGGTGTTTTGCCCAAATTCTGTCAGGAAATTGACGGAGCCACGCACGTGAGACGTGCGTGGCCGTTAATTGGACGACAATAAGTGGGAATATTGACCTAAATTTGACCCTAAACCATTTGGAGGGAAAATTAACCTAATTTCTTCCAATTTCTTCCCCAATTCTTCCCCACTTCTTCCCCTAGCTGTAGACATTTCTTACCAATCATCCAATCATGTTCAGCTACAATTGTGAGTGTTGGTGGCATCAACTGTAGTGCTACATCTCTTTCATGGCTCAGAGGGTTTCCTGTTGGATGGTCCAAATTACTTTTCAGCTACCAGAAATTACCTGCCTACACGATGCCCCAAACGTGTGATGAAGTTTGTCAAAACTAACTCAAGCTGATGACTGGTCGGGTTTCCATAATTCTGTGAAATTATTAGCAAAGCAAGGATAGAGCTTAAGATAACAAACAGGTAAAGGGAAAATACAAACTCATGCACCGCAGAGGAGTGACAATGACACAGCTACCAAGCTGGATGGCTCAATATGATAAGAAGATAGTTTGAACTTTGATTGGCAAAAGATGGTAAACAAATCCATTGCACTTCAATTCTTCATTCCGTTAAAGATTGTCTTTAAAAACTCAGAAAATATCGGAAAATAAATTGGAAAAAATCAGCTTACCTTAAGGTCTTTGTACAAAACAAGATTTGATAACTTGAAGTGGGCTGTAGGGCCATCAGGTAACCCAATAATTAGCAGAGCATCTTCAGCAACTTTACAAGAGTTAACCAAGAAATGGACTTCCCAGGATGATCTCGAAATAGCAGCTTAAGTGCTCCGTAGTAGGAAAATCTACTGAATCCAACTTCTCTTTATATCATACAACCATGAACAACCCAGAAATTTGATTTTTTACTATGCTAGTGCTAGACTTACTTTTACCCACAGAAGTTTAGTAAATACAATTACCAAATTGGGGGTGCACCCATTTAAAAAGCATGATTTGAATTTAAATTTTACGCCAATAAATTTAAGACTTGCTCTTTCTTTCGGTGTCTTAATCAGCTCTCATACACGTAACACTTCAAACATAATATTCTAATAATTATTTTGCAAGTCAGATTAGAGCAGGGTTTGACATGGTTCCCGGCGGTTTGTGTGGACAACGATGAGTGAAGTGAAGTCTTTATTTCTTGCATAATGAACAATTAGGGTCTGGGGAAATAAAGACTTTATCATTCTAAATTTAGAAAACAAGGGTAATTTAGCCAATTTCAATTATAAACATTGATTAGATAGAGTGCTAAGAAGCATGGAAAGGATAAACATGGGCAAAATTTATAAATCGGCACTATAAACTGTCCAGAATTGAAATATAAATGGGTATTTGATGAGAATTATCTATAATACCAATTTATATTTCGATTCAGGACAATTTCTAACACCGATTTATAAATTTTGCACAAAATGGCCTTCTATAACAACACATACCAAACTATCCCAACAATAATAATGATAAAAAAATAGTATAAAGGAAAAGAAGCTAATTTATCAAAGATTTCTAAGAGACTGAATTTATACATCGAGTTTAACCTTTACTAAATAAATTACTTTTTCAGCTACCAGATATTACCTACCTACACGATGCCCCAAACGTGTGGTGAAGTTTGTCAAAACTAACTCAGGCTGATGACTGGTCGGGTTTCCATGATTCTGTGAAATTATTAACAAAGCAAGGATAGAGCTTAAGATAACAAACAAGTAAAGGGAAATACAAACTCATGCACCGCAGAGGAGTGACAATGACACAGCTACCAAGATGGATGGCTCAATATGATAAGAAGATAGTCTGAACTTTGATTGACAAAAGATGGTAAACAAATCCATTGCACTTCAATTCTTCATTCCGTTAAAGACTGTCTTTAAAAACTAAGAAAATGTCGGGAAATAAATTGGAAAAAATCAGCTTACCTTAAGGTCTTTGTGCAAAACAAGATTTAATAACTTGAAGTGGGCAGTAGGGCCATCAGGTAACCCAATAATTAACAGAGCATCTGCATCAACTTTACAAGAGTTAACCAAGAAATGGACTTCCCAGGATGATCTCGAAATAGCAGCTTAAGTGCTCCATAATAGGAAATTCTACTCAATCCAACTTCTCTTTATATCATACAACCATGAACAACCTAGAAATTGGGATAAATGTAGTTTTCGTCCCCCTTCTTTTTTCCAATCGCAAAATTGATCCCCACTCGTCGACCCACCGAGACCTGATAGTGGAAAGAGCCGAGCATGAGCCAGAGTCCTGTCGAGACAAAGCATCAGCTACCCTATTGTCAATTCCCTTTCGGTACTCAATTTTGTAATCAAAGGAAAGCAACTTGGTCATATATTTCTGCTGTAAAGGTGTTGAAATTTTCTGGTCAAGGAGGTATTTAAGACTTTGTTGATCGGTGAGGATGATAAATTGCCCGTGAAGTAGGTACAATCTCTCCACTTGTCGATTACTAACAGGGTAGCAAGGAATTCCTTCTCGTACACCAACAACCTGAGGCTCTTGGGACCGAGAGACTTGCTGATATAAGCGATGGGATGCTTACCTTGTGTTAGAACAACCCCCAACCCGTGGTAGCAAGCGTCAGTTTCGACAATAAGCTGGTTGGTGAAATCCGATAGAGCTATCACCAGGGTCGTGCACATAGTCATTTTCAGATGTTGGAAAGCAACCTCAGCTATGTCATCCCACTAAAACCTTCCCTTTTTGGTGAGGTCGGTCAATGGTTTTGCGATCACTCCATAATGTCGGATGAACTTTTGTTAATAATCGGTCAAACCTAAAAATCCCCGTAAAGCTTTAACATTGCGCGTTGTAGGCCACTCCTTCATGCACTGAATCTTGTTTAGTTTTTTTGGCGTGCAATTTTTTTGTGTTTCCCGAGTTAGGTTTTATTTAACTATTTTTGTATAGTTAAATACTCGGGGTAGTTCATAATTTAAGTATTTTATTGGCAATTTTCTTCAGGTATTATTGACAAATAAGAAAAGATTGAGGGGTAAATTTACATGTCACGTGTAATTAGATTCGTAGGACCTTGACACCAAAAATCTCACGTAATTCTTCCTTACCAAAATTATTTTGAGAGATCTACTATATACATAAGGTAACCCATTAGTAAATTCTGCAACGTATTACGAAGCCCATAGTTTTTTGGGGTTATTTAGGGTTACAAATGTCAAGGTATATGGTGTACTATATTTCCATACGAAGTAGACGCCATGTTAGACTAGGAAATGTAATTTTTTTTTGTGTTTCCTTACTAAGATGTAGGGTTACTTCTTAGTAAATACACATAACAATATCTTGTGCTATCATCGATGAATATGATGAAATATTTTTTTCCACCTCTAGTTTGCACAAATTTCAAATCACAAATGTAACTATGAATAAGTTCTAAAGGCTCGGTGTTCCTCTCAACAGACAGAAACAACTGTTTGACTAGTTTTGCCTCAACACAAATCTCATACTTGTGTTTATTTTCAACTTTAAATATTGGTATTAAAATAGGTATCGATGTAGTCACTATTATTTAGGATTTGTTTATTAATTCGTTAATTCTTCAAAATTTACCTAAATAAGACCAATGCATCTTATTAAAATACTCGTTATGAGAATACAAGACGTGGAAATATAGGCTAAAATTTTTCCTAACAAGGTATTTTCATTAAAAGATTTGCTAGTGACTTTTTTTTAACACGGCAATTTCCATAATTTTTTAATACCCTATTTTATTAAGCGCTTCCTTACTATCGGGAATGTGTTACCTAGCCATAAGCTTTGGTTTGGGCGCCCAATTAGTTAGTATAAAAAAGGTCCTACTAAGATGTATACATTTCTTATAAACGACAATGGAGATGTGTATGGAAATTACATATACAAAATATAATGAAAATACAAGCAAATCCGTTCTTATATTTGTTATTATCAACGATGTCATCGGTTTACGTATGTCGTATGATATTTTTGTAAAATAAACATAATACGATTACGCAATTCGTTTGATGTTAAGAGAGCATAGAAAAATTACGAGTGAAATCGTAATTTTTTGATTAGAAAAGAATTCGATTAAACTAATTTTACTAATTAGAATGACAATTTTTTCCAAATATTTGTCATAATATTTTAAGTTTTCCCACCTTCGTTGGGAATTTTTGGTTGTACAGATATATAACACGCATACCCGAGTTTTTGTGTTCTCTTGTATTAGTCTATGAACAAAATTAGGTGATTTTCAATTTTGTTTAAGAAATTTGTTAACAAGACAATAAATTATTCGTCAAAACTGTAGACCAAAAATTTTTCCGCCTTTTTCCTAACATTATTGGTCGCTAATGAATTAGAATCTAACTATAGGTTCATCAACTATAGTTACTTAAACATCATCACAAAATGCTTATTAGGTCGGGAAATAGTATTGTAAGACAAACCCTAATAGGAAACGTTTTGGCTTGTCACTATACATCCTAACAAGCCAAAAATTGTTAGGATGTATAGGTTCTTCAAATGATAACCTAATTACATTAGTAAACAAATTGTTTATCCATCGGAATTACGTAAAGGCTGTAATGACAATCCTGAAATTTAATTACTTTTCGTTTAGTGACAAAAGGAATCACATTATGGGCTTAGTGTGATGAAAAGAAATCACCAATTTTCCTTTTTGGTCGATACGTATTTTGTTTACGCATATAGCCCTAATTTTTTGGTATTCTACGAACCCACATTTAGGCAACTCTTCCGGGCCTCTCTCAGTGATTTATAAAGGTTATAATTATCCCATCTTGTGGTTATACCATTTTTTTTAACACGACAAGAGTGAATGGAAAATACGATGATTTTTTACCGCCTAAAAATCATAACCTTTTACTTCGTTGTCGTTTTCGTGGAATAGTTTACAGGATATTTACACATGGTATTGGTGTCGCTAGGTAAAACGTGTAATTAAGTTATAGAGTTTTCCTGCCTTTTTTTCGAGTCAAATTTTAGAAAATTTCAGTCATTCCAAAAAAAACTCAAACATAAAACTTTTGTTTGACTGGATATTATCAACGAAGTGACCCTAATTTGAGGCAAGAAATATGGCGGTAAGGAAAGAAAATTTTTGTTCTTGTTCTATTGGGGTTATTTCCTTCATAAATTTCTCTTTTAAGTCACTAAAATTAACTCTTGGCGTATTTTAGTCATAAAAAATTGTATTTAGTAAATACATCAGATGACAAAAATTACAAGATACTGTGCTTAATTTTCGCGCTATTAAAATTAAGGGCCGCAATAACCCCATAAACGACAATAAAATAGGTTTTTGGCATTATCCCATTTTATTATTGTGTAAGCCTAAGATATAACCTAAATACAGGGAGAGTAAAAAATTTCATCTTATACCCTATAGGGTATTTACCTACAAATGGTATTAGAATATTCTTGGTCATGAAAATTTTACATTTTCCTTAATATATTAAGGAAAGTACGATTGTGTTCGTAGAAGCCCATAGTTTTTTTGTGTTTCATTAGTATCTGAAATTTTTCTTTTCTTTGTTGTCGTTTCTTTTCCAAATTAATGAGAAACAAAAAAAAGGAAAATGGCGGGAAAATTTTTGGTCGTTTCGTTATTTTTTGTTTACTTCGTTGGGGTCCAAATAGTTTTAATACCTCATTTGATCAAATGTGGGTAATCCAGACGTTTTTTTTTTTTGAGAAGACTCCTCTCGATGGCTAAACCAAAATTTTAATTTTTCATGATTACTATCATTAGGGTTAAATGAGACCACTAGTTTATAACATTGACCAAAAAAGATTATTTAACTACGTTCTTGTTTATTATAATAGGGGTATACAATTCCGGGTAAGTTTTAATAGTTACCAGAACTACTAGGGTTTGGCATAAGGTGGAAGACATTGAATTAACACGTATGACTTGAATGTGATTAACTTATGGGTAATCGGCGATAGACAAGTGAGAAATTCTTTTCGTAAAATATTGGTATGAATTGTAGGGGCAATAAAATACATCCAAATATTATACAAAAAATTGATACACGTTTTCGTGATTACCCACATATTAACATCTTCCAATATATTCTTGGTCCAAATTAGGGTTGATCATTTAGCAATATGGATAAAACGATATAATCCGGATAGTGGATACCCCAAATATCCAAAAATAGGTGGAAGACATTGAATTACGTGTATTTTTTTAGGGTTGATCGTTCATTTTAGGTTCTGTGATAGACTATGTAAGAGAAAAATTATTGGTATGGCTATAACGGTTTTAATACGACAGATACTAATTCATGTGTGTTATTTATAGGAAAATATTTTGTAAACTAGAAATTAGGATTGTAGGTAAACCTTACAATAGGTATCTTATTGTGAGCAAATTAGTTTTGTCGTTTAGATACATCAATGAGTTGTCTTATCTCAAGATATTTTCCTATAAATAACCCTAACATTAAATTCGACACTAGCATTGCATGTTTGATAGTTGTCCTAATTTTAAAAATAGGTGCAACCATTACCAAACAAACCAAAAAATTCCCGGGGCGTATAGTTACACTCTTTGATAATTAGGGAGAAATAATAACCTAATTTCACGTAATACCTAGCCATACCACTTATTGGAAAACTCCAGAGAACGACAATAAATCGGGTAAAACAAAATTATTTACCATGATTTGTAAACATATTTCTTTTCTAATACATCATCTTTAGCCATACCAATAGTCTATAAAATAACTGTACACCCTATACCAAAAAAGGTCGAAAAGTGAAAAGTTGACAGATGTCTGATATTCTAAAACGAAAAAAGATCCTACGAGTCATTGAAATTTTATTAAGAAAATATTGTCATTTCCTATTCGAGACATAATTTTATCTAATGACGAATATGGTGTCGTTTGATCATTGTTAAGATTAAAAAAATTTTCCTTCATGAAACAATTTTAGGAGTAAACCCTGAAACACATTTACCTCACTTGTCTATCGCCCCACGTCAACAAAGACAAGTGAGGTAAAATACCCACCAGACAGGTGTGTGTTCGGTAAATATGGCATGATGTCCAAGAAGAAATGGGTATTTACTATAAACAAAAAAGACCCAATATCTTATTGCTCCCTAAGAAATAGTAAGGGTCAATATGAATAATTATCAGTACAAATTATGATTAGTAGATCTATATTTTTTTTACTATACCTTGTAGATTTACGAATATATCTAAAATTTTGCGGGAAAGTTTACATTATGGTTAATTGGTAATTATTATCATCCGTTTTACTGAGTAAGAATTTCCTAGGCGGATGATGGTATTTATAATATTCCGGGTAAAATTGCTATTTTAATGTGTTGGTAAGATTGTCATATCAGCAAACTTAAAATTACTCACGTCTTATAGTATAAGGTACAACGTTTTTTAACATATGGAGCCCATTGTCGATATTTCCCAATTGAGTTTTGAAAAACATCATAGTTAAAAACATCATAGTCACCCTAATTAGCCCATACATAGTTTTCAACAGTTATAACCCTACAAACTAACATCGGAATGCTCACTAATTAGAACTTGAAGGGGGCAAAGTGATATTTACCTCTCCTTTTGGCTATTTGTTTGGAAATGACATCGTTTTCAAGTTGGCCTAAACTATTCCCTTGCATGTAATGTCGTACATGATCAACCTTTACGTTGATATAAATTTCCATGCAGAACGAAACTATATCACTTTTATAATTTTTGTCCAAACTATTATATTTCCTAATATATTATAAGCAGTACAAATGACCCAAAATTACCCATCATTCAATTGCAAATTTAAGAATAACAATATAATGGCAAGTGGAAAATTGACGTTTACGTGAACAAAATTAGAATTTTAGGAAATATAATAGTTTCAACAAGTTGTTATTAATTGAATGACGGGTTTGTTTAGAACAAATAAAAAAACTATACAACTATCATACTTCTTGTAAACATACGTAAAAGTAAACAAACATTTTTTTGTTTTCAAATAGACGAACAAAGAAAAACCTAATTAGTATTGGTTAGTTGTACTAATTACATTGATTCGTAACGACAAAGCTACTAAACATGTATCATAATTTCTTTTCAAACTAGTATTATTAGCTCCTACCATTTAATTAAACTACCTTATGTAAGAATTAGCACCTTGTGGAAAATCATTCCACATTAGTGGACATATATCTCATAAAAGGTATCTTTTCAAACAACATCTTCAACCTTGGGGTAGTAAAAATTTCGATACACGTGAAATATGTTGGGATTTTGATAAGATAAATTGTATTTGGAGGATATTGACAAGAAGAAATCGATTTGCAAAATATAAGAAGCTTTGCACTAAGCTTTATATTCTTATAAATTTTCTTGTTTTTGTTGTTCTTGTTGTGGTACAATACAAATGACAACCCTTCTATTTATAATGCACCAAAATACAATGTGAACTATGATTTTTCAAAAATGTAAAACTTTGATTTCAAAGTTGTAAACTTTGATTTCAAAGTTGTAAACTTTGATTTCAAACTTGTGTAGCTTTGATTTCAAACTTGTGTAGCTTTGATTTCTTGTGCTTGTTATTCTTGATTTTTCTAGGATATTACAAATTATGTTTTAACACCCCCTCTTAATTTGTAATTCCAACTTGATTTCGTAGTTGCTCGAACTTCTCGAAACTCACGGCTTTGGTGAAGCTATCGGCTAGTTGGTCTTTTGTATTAATGAACTTCAATTCAATTTCTTGATCATCAACCAACTTTCTTATGAAATGATGACGAAGTTCAATGTGTTTTGATCTTGCATGAAAAACGGGATTCTTCGTCATTGCAATAGTAGACATGTTGTCGCATAAGATTGTTGTAGCAACTTCTTGCTTTTTCTCAATATCACTTAGAATTCTTCTTAGCCAAATTGCTTCACATGATGCGTCGGTGGCGGCAATATATTCTGATTCTGCTGATGACAATGCAATTGTTTTTTGCTTCTTTGATGCCCACGAAATAATTTTTGAACCTAGGCAAAAAATGTACCCGGAAGTACTTTTTCTATCATCAACTGATCCAGCCCAATCACTGTCAGTATATCCAATGAGTATATTATCTTTTTCTTTGACATATTTAATGCCAAGTTTCTTTGTACCTTGAAGGTATCGTAGAATTCTCTTGGCGACAGCATAATGTAGCTTGCTCGGATCATGCATGTACCTTGATATTAGACTAACTGGATAGACTATATCAGGCCTTGTGTTTGTTAAGTAGATCAATGATCCTACAAGACTTCGATAAATTTTGGCGTCCACTTTAGCTGCGCCATCATTCAATTGCAATTTCTCATTGACTGCAATAGGTGTTGAGATTGGCTTGCAATTTTGCATTTTGAAATTTGTTTAACACTCCTTCAAGATATTTCTCTTGAGAAATAAATATTTCTCCTTTTGATTGTCGGACTTGGATTCCAAGAAAATACTTCATTAATCCCAAGTCTGTCATCTCAAATTCAGCCATCATAGAATTTTTGAATTCTTGCACCATAATTGGATTCGTCCCTGTATAAATTAAGTCATCGACATAAAGACAAACAATAAGAAAATCTTTAGTACCTTTCTTGACATATAATGAAGGCTCATTGGGACTTTGTTCGAATCCATATGATCGAAAATAGCCATCAATCTTGCTATTCCATGCTCGTGGTGCTTGTTTGAGCCCGCACAATGCTTTCTTAAGTCGGTAAACTTTTTCTTCATTTCCTTGAGCAATATAGCCAGGTGGCTGCTCCACATATACTTCTTCTTCCAATTCGCCATTTAGGAAAGCTGATTTAACATCGAGCTGATATACTGGTAGCTCCCATTGTGCTGCAATGACTAAAACAATACGAATTGTCTCCATTCTTGCCACGGGTGCAAATGTCTCCGTGAAATCAACACCGGGTTGTTGTGAATACCCTTTCGCAACTAGACGGGCTTTGTGCTTATGGATTGAACCGTCTTCTTTGTATTTTGTCTTGTAGATCCATTTCACCCCGATCACATTTTTCTCTCGGGGAAGATCTACAAGATCCCATGTTTTGTTTTTCTTAATGCTGGAAATTTCTTCATCCATTGCATTTTGCCACACTTCTTCTTTTGCGGCTTCTTCAAAAGTTTGTGGTTCACTTGCAAATAATGCGACATCACATGAATTGTAGATGTCTCTCAAACTTCGAGTTTTTCTTACGGGACTCTCTGATTCTGGATCGGAATCTCCATTTGTTTCTCCACTTGAGCTTGGTTGATCACTCGGCTTTGGTGGAATCATAAATGATGATGGTTGAGATGCACTATTTTGGTCATCTCCCCAGTTCCACGCTTGCATTTCATCGAAGATCACATCTCGGGAAATTGTGAGTTTATTAGTCTTTGGATTCAACAGTCGATATCCTTTAGACTCATCACTATATCCGGTAAAGATAAGCTTTTCTCCATTTTCATCAAACTTTTCCCTTTGCTGGGATGGAATATGTGAGTAAGCAATGCAACCAAATATTTTAAAATGATTTACCTGAGGCTTTCTCCGATGCCACGCCTCATATGGAGTTTTATTTGGAACCGCCTTTGTTGGAGATCGGTTCAAAATATACACCGCTGCATTTACAGCTTCTGCCCAAAAAGATTTTGGTAAACTCTTTCCTGCCATCATGCTTCGAGCCATTTCCACAATAGTGCGATTTTTTCGTTCAGCAACGCCATTTTGTTGTGGGCTGTAACGAACAGTTAATTGCCTTTGAATTCCTCTTTCTTTGCAATAATCCATAAAGGCCTTCCCAACAAATTCTCATCCACGATCAGTGCGAAGAATTTTAATTTTTCGACTCGATTGATTCTCCACAAGTTTCTTGAACTCCATAAATTTGGGAAATGCTTCTGACTTCTAATTGAGAATGTAGACCCACATCATTCTTGTGTAGTCATCTACGAATAATAGAAAATATCTATATCCGTTGAGTGATGGTGTTTGTGTTGGACCGCAAATATCAGCATGTACCAACTCGAGCGGGACTTTTGCTCGATATGAAATCTTCGGAAATGGTAGGCGATGCATTTTGCCGAAAATACATCCTTCACATGGTTTATCTTGATTTGGAAAATTTGGAATCCCATATACCATTTTCTTATTTTTTAACAAATTTAAGCCTTTGTAACTCAAATGTCCGTACCTCAAATGCCAAAGTTTATAGTCTTCATCCGTTATGTTTTGTAATGCGACTTTCTGAGATAGTGGCAGATTGAGAGGGAATACCTTGTTCATACTCATCTTGACTTTTGCAATTGTCCGCCTCGTTTGCTTGTCAATAATGATGCAAAGATCATTATTAAACTCCACCTTGTAATCTTTCTTTAATAGTTGCCCAACACTCAATAAATTTTGAGTCAAATCGGGCACATAGAAAACGTCTTTGATGATATTGGTCTCGCCTTTCTTTGTTTGGACCGATATCACTCCTTTGCCACTGATTTTGAGGGACTTGCTATTTCCAAGTTTTACTTCGGACGAATAAGACTCGTCGAGATTCACGAACATATTTTTATTTCCGGACATGTGGTTGCTGCACCCACTGTCCACATACCAAATATTCTCAAGTTGTTGAGAATTCAAGCATGAATAAAATACTTGATCACCTTCTTTCTTTTCTGCGAAGTTGACATCATTTGTCTCCTGCTCATCTTGATACCAACAATCTCTTTGAGAATGAGTTGCATTTTTGCACCTTTTGCATCTATTCCAACAATTATTGGTGTTATGGCCAGTTCTTCGACAAATACGACAATAAGAATCTGAATTTTGATTATAAGATCTCGAGTTAAAAATGCCTTTTTCTCCTCGACCTCGACCACGACCACGAGAATTTTGATTTCTCCCACGACCTCTTCCTCGTGATTGTACCGACATATTTTTTTCATCTTGCGGGTCGTTATTCAACTTTTGTGTAATATTTGCTTTTCCTTGAAAAGCTTGCTCCAGATTTTGAGTCGAGAATCTACTCATTCTTTTTTCATGGGCTTCAAGAGAACCCATGAGTTCATCCAAAGTCAATTTTGATAGATCTTTGGATTCTTCTATCGCTGCAACAATATGCTCGAATTTCGCCGGTAAATATCGTAGGACCTTCTCAATAATTTTTTTCTCTTCTAGAGTATCTCCATAGCCTCTAATTTGGTTAACTACAGAAGAAACTCTAGATAGAAATTCTTGCACATTTTCTGAATCTTTCATGGCAATATTGTCAAAATCTCGCCATAGATTTTGTAGTTTGATCGTGATCACCTTCTCGTGTCCTCCAAATTGATTCTTTAGAGTTTGCCATGCCTCCTTTGCGGTCTTGGCACTCGTAATACGCGGAAGTATAGATCGGCTCACCCCTTGGTGCATAAAGGACAAGGCTTTTGCATCTTTCGTCTTGTTCTCCTTATGCTCCTTTTTTTGTGCATTTGTAAATGCGGCTACCTCCTCCGTTGTGTGGGAATTAAACCCATCTTCAATAATCTCCCAAAGCTCGTGTGATACGAACGTGGTCTTCATGAGAACACTCCATAGTTCGTAGTCTTGTCCAACAAAAATTGGAACACCTTGTTGAGAATATTTGAATGCAAGCTCTTGATTGCTTGTGGATGCCATTGATATATATTTGAGGAGTAATCAGAACCAAGGGTGGCTCTGATACCACAAATATGTTGGGATTTTGATAAGATAAATTGTATTTGGAGGATATTGACAAGAAGAAATCGATTTGCAAAATATAAGAAGCTTTGCACTAAGCTTTATATTCTTATAAATTTTCTTGTTTTTGTTGTTCTTGTTGTGGTACAATACAAATGACAACCCTTCTATTTATAATGCACCAAAATACAATGTGAACTATGATTTTTCAAAAATGTAAAACTTTGATTTCAAAGTTGTAAACTTTGATTTCAAACTTGTGTAGCTTTGATTTCAAACTTGTGTAGCTTTGATTTCTTGTGCTTGTTATTCTTGATTTTTCTAGGATATTACAAATTATGTTTTAACAAAATATAAGAGAACTGTATATTAACCTGGAATATCTGTAAACCTTGAATATCATGGCAATTACTAACATAGGGGTAATTTTACGCATAATCAAACAATATAAAAATATTGTCATTAAACAGATATTGTAATACGTACTATAAAATGGGTATGCACGTTTTACCCATAGACAAACTTACTTACTCAAATTGTCATGGTATATTTGATAGAATAATCACCTGAATTTAATTAAAAAATTACAAATAATTGGGTTTGACCTAAATATTCCAAGTTAAGGAATTTTTGGAAAAATTCTAAAAAATTTGATAGTTAATCTACTTTTCCATGGGAAATTACTTTGGACGGATTAAAGATGGTAAGTTCTTATACCTACGTTAGTCTTTACGTAATTCGTGTAAATATTTAGGGTTTTGTACACTCTATATTACGTAATGCATGGTTCAATTAATTTTTGGGTTTTTCTCAGACATCTTACAGATAATCGGTATTCATATATTGTTAAATACGGCAATTCAAATTGGTACATAAGTTTTTACTAATTATTATTACTGAAATGTTTGTGAATATTTTAGGGTTAAATAACCTTAACTTAACTAAAATAATTAGTCCCCGAACAAAATTTATAGCAGATACGATTATTAAGACCGTGTAACTAAACATTAGATTGACTCGTTTAAGAATCACTTGTTTTGCAAAGATAGTGAGATAGCCTCCAAACTAATTTCCGTCTCTATTAGGTACTTATATTATAACCAACGATTGATGACCATGCCGAAAAATATTTATTAATTATCGGTCAAGACATTCAGATAGTTTTTCCTAATATCTGAAATTATTGTAAAAATGATTTTGGTATTTTTTTAAATGTCATAACTAAAAAAGCAAACAAACATTATCGTGGATTCCCAACGATAATGACCTAATTATCATTATCATTACACTGGAAAAATAGCATGTCTCACCTAGTGATTTTGCAATGTCTAGCCAAAATAATCTCAGAAATCAAAAGAAACATTACCCTGATACAAACTATTAAACTGTATGAAATTAACCTATTTGACTTAATAAATTATCCTGATGACTTGTAGGGGTATGAGTAAGGGACGACCAAAAGACTGATCACAAGAAACCAATTGATTATCATAAGAAAAGTGATATGACTTATAAAACTATGGGTTATCATATCAATACCCGGAATTGTATACCAATCCAAAGACTCATTTGGTATGGAGGATAACGGGTGATAGTTAAATTTATCACTAATAATTACTTGTTTGGTATTTATGATAAAAGCCCGGTATTGATAATATGCCCGATTTTTTATCCTCAATTATGGTGATAACTTATCCCATCTAGGGGAGTGAGATAAAACTATCACATATTTCATCCCTTCTAGCTATGAGGCAAAATGCCCAATATAACCCTCAAAACATAAATGTACTCTCCATTCTACCCTTAAGCCTTCAAGTTTTTACAAAGTACATTTATTATGCTATTAATTATATCCTTCTTCCATCAACATTTCTTCATAAAGAGCTCCATCTACCACTGCTCCACCACATTACACTAGTTTTAAATTGCATTTACTTATCATTTGGAGGAGACTTCCATAAAAAAACCATATTACAGCTTCATATCTTCATCAACCAAAAAGTTCTAATATATAAGGTTGGAAGGTATCATATGTTTTTGATTAATTTTTTATATTATTCTTGCAATTTCTCTTTTAATCTACTAAATATAACATTTTGGACATGTAATTATATCTTGGGAAGTAGACATCTGATGTTGATGATTCTTATATGGCTAGAAAGCTAAGACAATTACCTACAAGTCTTATGAATAAGATAAGATCCAATTTAAACGTTTGAAGGCTCAAAAGTTACAAAATATATTATGTTCCGAACTTAATATAGCAGTTTTGATAGAAAGATGATAACCTGACCTTTACAACTTAGATTGGATCCCAATTAGTTGGGTTGTAAAGCTAAGACATATATCTACAACTTTGTAGAAGACGTCAAAGTCAAATTAGGACTAGATGAGGATCAAACAAGTGAACAAAATATCGGAAAAACACTGTCGGGGCAAAAACATTCTGCCCCCAACATTTAAACGCGGGACGTTTATAGGGGTCCTTTCGGATCTTATTTCTTGATTCTTTTGGTATAAATACCCCTCGGGTTTGAATTTTATTTTTCTGAAATTGATTGTAAAGATTAGAGATTCAAGAACAAGATTCGAGAATTGATTGTAAACGAGATCTTTCGACAATGGGTTTTATCGAGCTTATCTTTTTAATCTCTTTTAATTCTTGTTTATCTATCATGTTTACTTTTATTATCGTTGATTGTGCTTTCGTATCTATGGAGTAATCCATTCTCAAAGTTAATGATTTTACCCTACAAATATGTAAAAAACCTATTAAATGCATAGATGTTTATACCACATATAAAAATTGTATAATTACGACTAATCGTACGCTAGAAAACACGTATAATCGAGGTTTATCCTAGGGTAAAATCATTGATTTTGAAAAAATGACGAAACAAAATAATAAACCGTAAAGGGTCCAATTTGACATGAAATCAGGACATAACATTTTTTCAGTTTTTAATTTCATTTCTTTATTTGAGTGCTTTGATTTTTAGTGCTAAAGTGAGTCACATGCTCACTAAACAAAAGTACAAACAACACATATAGAATAATTATAATGTGAACAAACAGTACATTGCGTGACAAATAAAAAAACAATATTTTGGTTTAATAGAGCTTATGTTCTATATACGTCCTTATAAATTTCAGATTCACATATTGGAGAGAGAACTTGTAGAAGACAAGTCAATGGTGCCGAGCAAGAAAGCTCATGTCCTCACCCGTGACTAATTTTATTAGATCAAAATCATACTAAAGAAATACGCATAATTAAATAATAGAGCACTCCTCATTCAAACAAAACGAAGTGCAAACCGATGTGTTCTCATTTAACTGAAAATTGAACACACTTACTACCAACCATTGTTGGTTCAACTACAATTTCAAAATAGGCCATAAGAACATATACTCCTTAGGCACAACTAGTTTTTTTCACAATACCACACACATACATTACTAAATAGATATGCATCATATTTGACCTACAACAACAAATATAGTCATCACTTGGAGGGTACCGAGTTTGAAGATGAGCAACCCGGACTAAGGCAATGAAGGGAGTTTTTTGCTATGCTATGTGATTGCTCAAGATTATTAGTCCAATTCACTTCCGGTGCATCAGTTAGAAAAGAATTAGTTAGGAAGTTGCACATCCCAAAATGGTCAGATTGTCGAGGGCTATTGAAGGGTTTAATTAACAAATGCAACTTTTTCCATGGAAATATTCCCCCCCCCCCCCCTAGCCAAGACCATTTTGCAGCATGAGGAATTTCTAAATTAAAATGGTTATTGAAGGGTTTTACAAATGCAACTCTTTCCCTGAAAATATTCTTTCCCCCTGTAGCCAAGACCATTTTGCAGCAGGAGGAATTTCTAAATTGAAATGGTTATTGAAGGGTTAAACAAATGCAACTCTTTCCATGGAAATATTCTTCCCCCCTAGCCAAGACCATTTTGCAGTATGAGGAATTTATAAATTAATATTGCTTTGTAGTTGGAAAAAAAATGCAGAAATAAAGTCTTATTCATCAAGGGGGTGGAATGTAATTTTACATTTATCATTCATATTATCAACCATACAAAACACCCAATAGGATATATTTTTGTGCATATATCACACATACCAAATGAGGGAATGATAGCAAATAATTTTATATCTACAATGTTTTATCCTTTATTTTATCAATTACCACATATCCCATCCTCCATACCCAATGAGCCCCAATTGATTTATATTTATAATAATTCAGTTTGAATGTATACACTATTCCCATATAACCTCATACTAATAAACCAGATAACATTTTCACATAATTTATTAGGATTATGGGGCGTGATTAACATGAATTCTTGTTTATTATAATAGGAAGAAGATCAATCATTACGTATCACTATGGTCATTAAATATGTGCTATATAATAATCCAGTTTATTATAGTCCCACATTAACTAAATTCTAACATCACATTTTTATAATCATCTTCGACTAATAATTTAAACGTACAAGTAAATCCAATATGGTTTTTTATTATATGTCATATTTATCACCAGTTTAGCAGTTGATAAGGTTCTAACACTTGGCTTCATTTTAACAAAATTACCGTTTGTTTTTTCTCGTAAAACTTGTATGACAACCGCATTATGTGGGAGTGTAATTTGGATGACTACAATCTTATGTTTAATTAAACGTTTAGAGTTCTGTTGAATAGCCATACCATAAATTAAGTTACTTGGTAACTGCTTTCTAAGTACCATGATTTAAATACCAATTATCTGTTCATTAATTTATTTGTACAACAACGAATTAGTTATTGATTTTGATCAACAGTGAGTTTAGAAACCAATACAATCAGGGTCTTTTTTACAATGTCGTATATGGTAATATAGGTTTTTGTAATCTCCGACCAAGGTGTGGAAACCCTAATATACAAACTATTAAAATTTTCTAAATTCGATATCCTACCATGGTAACTTAATATAAGGGCATGAAACCAGTGATTTAGTCGATTATTAAGTTTAATTCTTAATTCACGTTATAGTTACAGTAATGACATTGTATTAATCATTGGAAAGATATGGCCGATATAATGAACTACCTGAGCTTATCGATTCACGGTATTTTGGTATTTTAAAGGTTGACAAAACTATAAACTATAAACTTTTTGATGTATTAATAACAAAATTACCCGAATATACATGAGAATAGGCATACTTGAAGTTATCTAGCATATATTGATTTCATTAAACGCAAAAATTCAACTGCTATTACCTATAAGCAATAAGAAATTACTAGCCTAAAAAACGTAGGGTTATATATTGTCGGTTGGATATTTAATATAAAAGTATGGGTTTACCCCAAAATATAATGTAATCAGAATATAACGGTATTTAAAAATAACCTTACGTAATATATAATCATAGCGTTAAGATATTTAGTTCCTAATTTTTATGAAGACGAAAGCAATTTTACAAATATACTGTGAGGTTATAGGTTGGCGTAGGGTAAAGTGATCAGCCTATATCATTTCTATCGGAAATAGGGGTCTTGGTCATGCGTGAATTAATACTTTTTTGGTTATTTTATGAGTTAAGCTTAAAAACCCAAATTAATGATTTTTAACTATGGATCATTAATGGATAATACTATTTCTACCACGACCCTATTTCTACCGAGATCAATATAAAAATAGGTGAGTAATATACACTTAAGGATTGGGCGATTAACCTAATTTACATAATATTGTTCCACCCTATAACCTAAATTTACTTTTAGGTAATTTTTATTAAACCGCCCCGAATAATTACACGAAGATACATGGGAACCCAAATCCCATAAAATTATAATAATATGTAAATTTTTGGTTGAACTACGTGAATTTAAACGTAGTATTTGTATTATGGCTACCCTAAAAGTGTATATTACCATCGACAGTAAACGACCAAAAAAAGTTTCTTTCCCGACTTAGTGAGCCAAAAAAAAAGGAAAAAAAAAAGTGGGAAATTTTTTGAAGGGTTTCGTTTGTTTTTGTTTACTTCGTAAAGTATGGCTAGGTTATACGTGAAATTAGGTTATAGGGTTTATTTAAACAATTATCCTTTATAACCTAACAAATTTGTAATATATTAATTGTTTTACAAATATTGAGTGATTCAATACTTTATTATACATGTATCAGCAATAAAAACTTTAATTGCGGAAACCCTATTGGGTCACTTAGAGGATAATCATCAAAAACGAAACCCATCAATACAGTTTATAAGGTAATACTTTATTAGATGCACATTGTATTAAAATATACCTAGATGTTACCATGTAAAATCCCTATACATGGATTAGATGATAACATTTGATGACACAAGATCATTCACGGCAATATTACCCGACATCCATTTTTTTGATAGTGCCTTTTTAAAATGTATGTGTGAGTCCATATGGTATTTTTGGGTTATTTAGTTTATAGTAACCCATTAATACATTACTTTGTAAACCCATCTTTCATGTGTAACACCCGAGTTATAAAACTCACATTTGGTCAAAAAATTATTTTTGAATTGTATCGTTATTTTTCCGAAGATGGTTCAAAAATTAAGAACCCTAGTTTATACATATACAAGTCACAAATAATGTAATATCTTGGAAAATAGCCCATAGTAATTCTAATAATCGATAAATAGGCGCCATCAAAAAATATGTATACGTAACAATACATGTATATAAATTTTTTCGGGATAACCCAAAATGATGTTAGAACATCGTGATGTTGATAGTAATAGGGTCTGAAATATTTGTTATTATGTATTATAAAAATGTTTCGAATTGATATTTTTTGTGATTAAATATCAATAATTTGATGTTACCATTAATGCCCTATCCATTTTGATGTTACAATTAATGTAATGAGTATACCTCAGATAAAAATGGTATACTCATTACATTAACGGTAACATCGTGTAGGCTACATATTGGGATGTTACCAAATGTATAAATACGAATATAGTGCAATTATATTAGGTAAGCATCTTTAATATGTAATCAATTATATAAATATTAGATTATATATCAAAACCTAATAGATAATGTTGTTTAGGTTTACATTGGTATATGTAACCTAATTGTAGCTTGAAAATTTGTTTCAAGCTATTGTTTTATGTTTTTGGCAAGCATGTTCTTAACCATATTTATATAATTGATTACTAAAATTGATATTCTTAATTTTACCTATTACGGTAGCCATTTAAGATTGTTTTCTATAATTAATTCCCTGCATTAATTAGTGTATGGCTAAGTTAATGCATGGTACTCTACCCTTATGTACTGATATTTCAAGTACACGATCAATGGTGCGTATACTCAATGTATATATTATGGCTGCTTAATCTAGAAATGGTATTTTGCATATAGTAATTTTTGTGCTAAAGTACCACATCGTAAGCCTTTTTCGTAATTTACTTTCTTACCATCCTTAATGAAGTATTATAAGTAATATACAATATGCACGTAACCATTGATCGTGCATATTGTATACATTTTCCCCTCGAAAATATTTTTGATACCCTAAATATTTCGTTTTTATATTATAAATAGCCCTAATTCTAATTGTAACATCTCCATTTTTAATTATTATACGATAATATTTAACGCCTATAAGTTTTACATACTTATTTGTACACTATGCTAAAGTAATCATACATAACCCTAATAGGTAGCCGTACCAATACATGTCATTCTCTTTGTCTCTAATATATTTTTAATATAGTAATTCATTGAAATAATTAACTCTATAACTGTATCTTGTATTATAACTCTCTGTCTTCACTATAACAACTCTTCTTATGATCCCACCCTTGAATGAGGGAGATGAGATCGCTTCCTATATATAGTAGGAATTTCCTTTGAAGACAGGGTCTTTCTTTTTCAATGCTCAAAGCTTGCGGCTTCCCTTCTAGTGACCTATTGTAAGGTAAAGTGCAATATTCTAAGAAAGTAATGCCGGCTGTTAGGTTGTTAAATCGAATCATTCTATCTAAACAAATCCAAATAGGGATCGGCTCTTGAAGAGGAAGGACTTATATTAAATCGGTTGTTCTTGTAGCCCGCGTCAAGCCATTTTTCCAAAACCAGACTCTGTTTTCACTATAACAACTGAGTATCTGTGATTATTTTGGGAATCATCTACCTTGATGTAAGGACATTAACGTATCTTTTCCTATTAGGGTACGAATCTTGAAACGTCCATCAAGACAATTATATTTATTATATAGTAATTACCATTTGGAGCATTTATAATGACGTTATTTAGGGTACCAATTAAAATGGTTTACATAGTTACGCAATTTGTTTAAAAAATATCGTAAAATTGAAATTTTATAAAGATACGCAATTTCTTTGTTAAATTACCATAATATCATTAGACATTGTGTTTAAACCACTAACTTAATGATTTTACTCTTAATCTGTATAATACTAGTCATTATATGGTTTTATCCGAGTTAGGGGTATGATTTATTAATAGTTTTAATCTACCCAAATTAACTAAAATTACGAAAACATGGCTTAGTATTAAAAATGAAAAGAATAGTATTATGCAACTTAGGATTTTTTGTATACTAGTTATTAAATTTTTTTTATTAAAATACTCCTAATATGTAAAATAATCCAAACCGATACATGGACATATTAATACGTATTATCCAAATAACCATCTCGTTTACCCCTAATTGTCATGCCCCAATTTTTGGGCTGCGTGATGGCCATGTCTTTAAGCCCATAAGGCTCGAAGACTCGAAGCATAGAGAATCAAAACAATACTAAGTTTTAGTTTAATTAAATATCATTTTACTGAAAATAACCCCAAAAGACGAGAAGTCTTAAATACTATCTTTACAATAATCCAAAAACTAATTATTGAACCCAATTAAAACTGATATGGCATGACTCGAGAACCATGAATGTTTTTCACCTCCAATACTTCTCTTAGTTTTTCTCTTACTCAATTAAACTTTCTGGTGGATTTAAAAAAATAGTGGGTGAGCGACAAAATCGCCCCGTAAGTAGTTCTTACACCTCCTATCGGTCTAGAGCATGTTACATACATATATTTATACATTTTTCAAATCAAGCAAAAGTAATTTTACGATTTAAAAATATACTTTTTCATGACAATAAACTTTGCAATATATGAAACCATTCATAAAACATGTGATCATATTTGTAAGCAATTCACACACTAATAACACATTGTCAATTATTTTCAAAGAATATAAATCGATTCAAGAAGTATTCTAATGCTCATGAATTCTTAGAACCTAGTCAGTAACTTGATCAAGTCCTAGCTGTTCATCCCGCTAGGTAGGCCAGAACTGCTATTAATTTGCCGCAATAGGCTTAAAGGTTCAAACACTGCTATTAATTCGCCGCAGGAGGCTCAAAGATTCAAATACTGTATATTTAAAGCCCTACAGCAGGCTCGGAATTAATTCCTTACTGATAGATACCAATACTTCAGAGCATACGAATCATTCAAAAATCTCAAAAGGAATCTTTTGCTATAAGTATTTCATTTTTCATAAATCATGATAACATAGTAGCGTTTTTGCATATACGAAAAACAAAATAGCATGCTCAAGACCAAATTTTTATATACGAAAATAACTTTGAAAACATAGTACGATATTTGATTAAAAGAGTTTTAAGAAAACATAGAAAGAAAAAACCACTTACCGTTTGAAAGGTCGTCTTTAAATTATCGTATTGGGTTCTTCTTCTACGGGGCTTTCTAATCGTAAATGAAAAGCTTGAGAGAAGTAAAAAGATGCAAAATTTCGTATGCTTTCTAAGTCCTATATGGATTATATATGATATGGTAGGTTTAAATTTAGCAAATATGATTGTTTCATTGAGATATGCTTATCGAAAATGACCCTACAAATATACATCCGAAAATTACAATATAAATTGGAAAATTTAAGATACTTGTTGATATATATTAAGTCTATAATATAAGGTAAGTAGTTAGGATCAGATTTTATCAAGATTCAGTAAATCTATAGATTTAGTAAGTTATTATTAGAGATCCATATATATTCAGATTTGTTATAAGTTAGAGATATAGTCAATCCCATATGAAATTTGAATATATCAAATTATATATATATATATACATATTATATAGTAAAATATATTTAATTAATTATTATTGGACTTAATATACTAATTAATGGGCCGGGTATTACACTAATAGGGGTATATTCAAAAACAACTTAGGGTTATATATCCTAAGTTGGCCGATAACCCCCACTCTGTAGTTAATATTTATCAATCTAAGATTTTAGTCCAAGGTTTGAGTATACACCTTTTTGATAAACTATAATTTCGGCTCACATCATACCTTAATCGTTTTTCTAAGAAAATACAATTACTGATCTGCGTGTAACTATACTTGGTTATCTTTATAATTAAATTCATGTTTATAAAATGACAAATTGGGAATTGTCAAACGAAGGTAAAATAATAAACATACAAAACTATTAATAGTCAAAAACATGGTATTAGGTATACACGGATTTAGCCTATATTGGTAGTTTTACTTGTAATTTAGCCTATCTTAATGTATTTTGGGCAAAGTGATACAAAATAACCGGGTTAACAATTATACATAATATTATGGCAACGATGGTAATTGTATTGGTATCGCCTGCTCAGTAGATAAAAATACGAATGGCCATATTTGAAACAAAATACATTCCTTTACTAGGGTACATAAACTATATCTTATAATTAATATACGTTTGGCTTTTGTTCGTCAAATATTATGTTTACTTAGTGATTCTGATCATTAAACTACGTTAACCCGAGTCACTAACACCCTCGGGAACCTCACAGAAGTTACGTGAATATGGGGTATCGTATTTTCCTTGTACATAAACAAATATGAAAATGTGTATTAGGGTTACGTATATTACCCTACGAAAAATTCATTAGGTGGTATGACATTAGATTTTGCATCTTGACAAAGAAAACAAAATATGAATACTACGACCCTAAACCCTATTGGTCATTGAAACGTGTATAGGACCAATGTAACAATTATACCCTATTTGTACCAATACTATAGGCAACAAAAATGGTATAAGATTTGTAAGAGATGTTGTGACCCTAATTTGATGTTTAACCTTTACGTTTGAAAAGGTCAACGTGTATAATGATAAATTTAAAGAAACAATGCTATACCATTTTGGTATCATTTCATGTGTCACTGCAAGAGATTTCACATCTAGTAAGGAAAATATTCGTTACTTAAAATCAAAAAATCGTCACTAGAACGTTTTGTAACGATGCATTCATTACGCATATTTATCCTGTAAAGCCCGTCGCGAGAAGTTCTTGCAACAAACTTGTTATGTCGTTACTAATGTATTTATAACGAAAAGTTAGTTCCTCACAAAATTTTTGTTTGTAGTAACGATTTTATCGTCACAAAAACATGTCAATTGCGTTACAAAAGGAAAATTTCGTTACTAAAAGTTAATTTTATTATTTTCTTATAATAATTTATGCAATAATAATTTCGTTACAAATAGTTATGGAGACAAGATAGTGTCTTTAGCAATAATAAAAATTAATTATATATATCAATATTTAATATTAATTGTTTTGTCACAAAAAGTAAATACGACAATTATATTTTCCTCGCCAATGCTTTGGTATTAAAAAAGTGGTTTGTTTTTGTTCCTATTGTATCCTGTGAACATAGATTGAAACTTAATATAAGACGCTCATCTAATCAAAAACAAATAATACACTATAGATAAAATTTAAAGAAAGAAAATAGCTAAAACAACAATAACACTTCAAGTACATTTATAATTGCAAATCAAACTAATACTTGTTATCACCGGTCAATATCTGTTGGACTATAATGTAGTACAAAGCCCAATTCCATTGTATGGGCTTTGTCTACAACATGCAATTTTTGATGTAACAAATCCTGCCCAAATTATTAAAGCAAGTAATTTTAAGAGAATTTTTTTTAATTCATACCGATTTGGATGATCAAATGAAAAGTGTATTTAAAAAATTTCTAATCAAATATGTATAGCACAATCAATCAAATAATGAGGAAACATGCTTTACTTTTGTATTTAAATTTTTTATTATAGAACTGTGTAGCTTTTAGTAAATCACTTCATTTGTTCAGGACAAGTGTATATAATTCATGTCAATGTTATATTTTTGAAATTTTTTAGGTAATTGTTATATATATGTATGAAGTAAAACACGAAATATAACACCGTTTTACCCCGTTGTGAGTTGAATCATCAAGAAGTAAAATAATTACTACTACTGTAACAAGTTATCAAATAGAAAATTGGACATACCATAGGCTTGAGGATCAGAAATAAAGTCCAAAGTGTTAGCAGCAACAAATACATCAACACCAAGTTCACTATTTAGGCTGCTTAACATTTCAGTCAGCTGTGGGTTGAACAATGAGGCGGCTCGCATTAGCTCCACCGCACATTCTCCCGCCCGGCTCCGTTGGGCGAGCTCAGCCGGAATGCACCCCATTGGCCCGGTTCCGGTCACTAGAACCCTCCTTGCTCCCAAACCATACAACTTCTGCAATAATAATATATGTTATATACATACTTATTCATTTCATTTTACCAAACGGCAAAAGGCCATTGGTTAATCGGTTTTTTTAGGCCAGCTCGTATTTTTATATATTTCATATTGAACTTTACAATACTGTCACATCATCAAAACACAATTTTTACTTTATAGTGGGCCCTTTTCATGTAGGTCAAAATCGGGACAACAATAAGAAGACGGAAGAAAGAGGAATTTTTTAATCGGAATTGGTTTTGACAAAATCGACCTATTTATAAAGAATAAATTATATTTATCATGTGATTATTATATAATAAAAAATGATGAATAAAGAATAAATGTTAGTACATTTGTCTCGTTCTGTTATGATTGACGCGAACGGAACTTATGTTTTTATAATAAACTAGAAGCAATATAACTTTTGTGAAAATGATAAGAATTTAGTAAAATATCCCCTATCTCATGTCAACCACACATTGATCCCATAATTGTTACCATCTTTTAGTAGCTAAGAAAGAAATGAAAAAAATGGAAAGAAAAATATTACCCTTAAAGCTTTGCTGTATTCAGAAATGATATATGTGACATAGTCGGGCACAAAAAATTGTCGAGATCGAGCAGAAAATGGCACCAAATAGTAATTGTTCACGAAATCATTGCCCCCAAGAGTGATGAGCACAAGGGCTTGATTCACTAATGCTTGAGTTTGCTCGGCTCTGATAAGTTCGGTGACACGTGTTTGATATTGTTGGAAGTACTCGATTTGTTTTCCAATACGAATAATATTCAGCTGCATAATATTAATATTAGAAAAATATGTTGAGGGAAAAATTTATAATGATGTTCACCTCGTTCATATGATAATATATTCAAAACCACTAAATATTAAAATATTAGTTTCTATGTAAATATTTATATTTGATTGCATTTATTGATGAAAGTATATAAAGAATTGAGGGTATAAATTGACACACAAATTGAATTCCAGTGTATTGAGAATTCCAACTCCTGCAGAAGCAAAATTAGCACCAACAAGAAGCTTCTCCTTCTTGAGCATTGGACTTAAGTATGCCATTGTGGGTTCCATTCCCATTTGTTCACCTAAAAATCACCACATTAAATTAACTTTAAAGATATCAAAAATGAAGTTCTCATCTACACATTCTACGAATTAAACCTCATATTCTCATACTAAGTAAAATTCATTTCTCGAATGATTAGTTTAGACTTTAGATTCTTCTAACTGAATTTGGACTAAACTTCCTCCTAATTAGGCATAGGCATAGTGGTAGCTTTGTAGTATTACATGTCACGTGATTATAGTAATATATAGACATCTTATGCTATAATTATCCAGTTTCAAATCTTATGCTATAATTTATATCTTTATTGAAAAATTAGTACATGCCATCACCAATTGTTCATTATTTTGTCTATTATTTGTAATTTGGCAAAAATATATTTCTTATGATAATTATAAACTACAAAAATCAGTTCAATTGTATTAAAATATGGATTTATAAGTGAACTTAAATATGTATGGATATATAAGATGGAGTATAATAAAATTAAATATGTAATTGAACTACAGGGTCCATTTATCAACATATGATATGATTGAAAAAAAGAACAATTAATGCTAGGATTAGGACTACCTTTATCTTTGAGACCAAATGAATGCCAAGTTCCATCAGTTGTTTTGATCTCTATTTATATTAAACATGTTTCCTTTATTAAACACTTTGATGTTGATAAGGTTCCCAAATCTTAATCATTAAAAAAATCAAATAACTTGCATTTTCATATTTAATTTGTCTTTCAACATCATTTCCATCATTATCAGTCTAAAAAAAGTCTAAATTAGGCTAAATTATTGGATTTCAAATCTCAAATTGGCAATTCAGATTAACCAGTTTGGTCCATATTTAAAAGTAGAGATCTATAAATACTTGGAAAGTGATTTATAACTTAAATTTTGGTCTAAAAACATTCTATAATGTTCCATATATTTTGTTTTGAGTTTTATTACTAAATAAATTTGCTTACATGACAGATGGGAACTATAGTTGGACAACAAAACACCATGTTTTTGTATAAAATCTCTTGATTACTATTAGGCAATAAAATCAAATCATTTACATTTTAGGATGAGTATTAAATAATTAAGGAATTGTTGTATAAATAATTTCAGACAATAGGAAATGTAAATCCACCCTTTTCACATATGTAGAGATGAAGCTAGAAAATGTTTATTTAACGATGAAAAAAGTTAAATTTTAACTTAAATAGGGTATTCATTTTTTAGGGGACATTTAAAATAATTGAATATATAAAAGATGGGTTAATTGTTTTACGTAAATACTACATATACAGATATAGTAAAAAAGAAACTAATATGGCGATACAATAGTTAAAAAATTTTTGGATACAACATGATTATTACATAAATTATAAATAATTATCTATTTATGTAAATAAAAATGAGATTGTTAAATACCTTACAATTTTTATGTAAAATAAAGTGGTGTCAGTACGTTTATGCTACAAATAAAATAAGGATAGATTTCTTTGTTATAGTATTTACCTATAATATTATGACTACATACATATAAATATGTATTATTTTTAATTATTGTCCAATTTGTTTTCAATATATCAAAAGTGTCGCATATATTTTTCTTTTTTGATGAAATTGAACATATAAACCATGTGGTGTACATAAATGTCATGGGGGCATGTTTTGAGCTACCTTAGACAGCATCTATAACTTTTTCCCCAAAAAAATAATATTAAGATAACAAAATTGTTACATAATAAATATTTCCAACTACCCTTTGATTGGTAGCTTTCAAGATTCATAATTTTGGGCAAAAATATATTTATAGCCTAATCAAAATCATATTCTATGTGTGCTTTTTTCATCCTAGTTAAAGAATAAAAAGGGTAGCAATAGTGACACTCTTAATCGGATTAAAAAGAAATTTAAACAGTCAGAAAAAAAAATCCACAGAGCATATCTGATTTTGTTAGTATGTATCATTGTACTATTCTCCAAATTATAATTATTGTAAAAAACTAATAATTTCAATGTTTGCTAACTAATTATTCAGGCCATTAATTGATCTTTAAGGTCCACAAGTTATTTTGTACCAAATTTGTGCAACCTTTTTATTATTTGATATTAAAAGTACAAATAGCTACTGTTTAATATGACCAAAATGGCTGCACTTGTTACACAAATTTGTCACTTCAACTCGCTTTTAACAAGAAATGTTATGCTAAATATATATATATATATATATCCCTTAACTAGCCTTCACTAGATTTATCACTTAGATTAAAGTATTATATAATGTGTGTGTGTTGAGAGTTGACAACTTTTTTTTGGATGAAAAAAAAAATTGTGCATTGGATATTTATTTTTTCTTTTTAAGCAACAGTTTACGAACCAAATAAAGAGTTAAATGAATCTAATTTGCCTATAATTGGCAATCTTATAGACAACTTTTTATGCCAAAAATACATTGAGAATAGAAGAAAAATTTTGTGTGGTACATTAAATTGGTCCCTTTTTGTGCCTAAGTAAATGCGATCTTCATTTGCAGCTCATTTATTTCAACACTGTAACGAAGTGGAAAAGGTAGGTAAGAATTAATTTTATTATGTAATAGTAAGATGTATACAAGTATTTCATGGTGTCACAAAATAATCTGCAGATATTTGTTGGTGTAACTTGGTATAATGGATTTATTATTTTTTAATCTTGAGTTTTCACAATTTCTTCTAAATCATAAATTGCAGCCAGGTATATAAAGTTATGAGTTTTTCTTTTCCATATTATGTATTTTAATGTGAAATACTCGTCTAATTTTGCATTTGGGATAGTTTGTAGAAGATGTTATTAACATTTTCAGATTCACAAATGTTATATATATGTATGTATATTGAATAATTAAATTGGTTACACTTAACAACTTTTTACCAAAAAAAAAAATTGAAGACAACTTAGATTTTCGAGTCTATTTTGCATAACAATAGGTCATAATTAAATTTGTCATAATAAAACACCGATTTTCAGTTACCACTGATGTTTTAAGTTTAAACTATCAACTCTATCGGAAAAATAAATCAGTTAAGAATCATTCGATTATCTAATGACTGAAAATTAAAGCAATGACGTGATAATTATGTAATGAAATAATAATTAATATCCGTAAACTTATATTGAATATGATACACTAATAATGCATATAAATATTCCAACCATATCAACAACAATTTTGTTGAAATTCTATATATTTCGACAGTTTATAAATCAATTAAAGTTAAAATGAACAATCGTATAGTTGAACTGATTTTTTTTTTATCAACTTCATGTAAATATTATACCAAAATCATCAGATAAAGGTGCACATAAATATCTCAAACTTGATGCAACAAAAATGTTATAAATTACACAATGTGTAATTCAATTTGCAGTATTTAATATGACAAAGTTTTGGATTATATTTATTGTTGTTATTTTATTGGTGAGCAATCAAAACATGAATTTACCCCGACTAACATAAATTTTGTTTTCCTGCCCTAGTATTTTTGGTAGTATTTAATGGCTGTCGTAAGTTCAATTTTCGAGAAATATTGAACTCATAATGTATAAACAAATGATAAAATACTAAACATAAAAATCTGTAATAGTTTATCATGTCTTAACATATTATGCAATGAATATTGTTTTTAAGTCACAAAAAATCAATCATACTATGCATTGTACTATTTGTTTTTGGAAAATGTGATATTTATGTCAATACTTTCAAGGAACATTTTTTAGCTGACTTGTATGTATGCTTATCACGTGAGTTAAATCCAAACTCAAACCCAAAATTATAGGATTGAGTCTGAACCGACAAGGTTTGAGTCTGAGTATAGGCCAAAGTTTTGGGTTTAGATCAAAACTCAAAACTTTGTTTATTTTGAATTAGGTCTAAATTTAGACCCAGCTGCCATTTTTTTTTTGTTTTATACTTATATTTTGATTCTTTTTAAGTAAATGTCAACACACATTTATTATATTATATGTATATATATACACAGATCTATAAAATCTTTAAAATATATTATATATGCACATATATTTAAATTAATAAATCTTAAATTTGAATATATATATATATGGAGTACTTAATATCAGAATAATATATGAAAAATCCGTAAATGATATTAAAATGTATATTTTTTGAAATGTGAATATATATACACACATACGTAGAATTATATATATATATTATATAAATTAAAAAATTATACACACGAGTACCCGATGCTTGTGAATTTTTTTTAAAAAGTATTAAAATCTGAAACCTATCTTTTCTTATTGCAACCTACCTCTTATCTATTACTCAAAACCTTTTATTGTGAAATTTTTAAGATTGATTGTGGCACAAATTAGGTCCCTAATCTCCCTGTATTTTTTTTCTCACCAAAAAGAATTTTGTTTTTCTTTTCTTTTTTCAAAGAAAACTTATAACTAGCAACTTTATAATTAATGTAACGATTTTGGTTGACAGTAGTAATAGTAATAGGTAGTTGATGTGGGTCGTACTGTTATGACTTTTAATCTCTGTACGATCCATGAACCATGTAAGGACAATAAGATTGTACGATCTATAACCCTTCTAAGGAATTAGGGCTGACGTGGACCCAAATTGCATTTCAAGTCCCTTCGACTTCTCTATTTGCAAAGCACTACAAGACACACGCGTTTTTACTGTACGGGTCAAGTACAAGAAAGGACCCAACAGATCCAGACCGTACATCAAGGCCACGTGTACGACATATGTTCGTACACCTGTATCGTCCGTACAACGTGGACTTCCTATAAATAGTTGCACTGTTCATTGAGAAATGGGACCGATTACATAAGATTAACTAGTACTTACCCGCTCTACTACCGAGCTATTATTGAGAACCTCGTCAATATATTTGAGCTACGTAAGACTTGATCCTAAAGAAAAGTATGTAGGCAGCTTGGGTTGAACCCCGAGTGCAGTCTATAATCTATCTTCAGGTTGGGTGACGCTTCGTGGCTCAGCTTGACCTAGTTCGTTTATTTCGACCTAGATCACTAGTAACTCCAAAATTCAATTCCGCCATGAACCCACCACCACCGCCGCCAGTTTCCTCCCATCTCACAACCCTAATCCTCCACCAGCACCGTCTCTCACCGGCGGTCTCTCGGACCTCACATCCCTTCTCCACCTCTGCAGAACCACCCTCAACTCTCTCCCCACACCCACTCCCGCAGCCCTTACCCTCCTCCCATGCCCTTTCAACCCTAACCACCTCATCCCCCCTTCATCTCTCTTCTCTCACTACCTCAATTGCCCTTCTTCTCTCTCTCTACACTCTTTTATCGAAACTATCCCGCCCTGTTACACCACTTGTTCATCCTCCTCCATCTCTCAATTCTGTCCATGGAGTGTGCTAACTTCGATAAAGAAGGGGTTTTCGTCAGGTTTTTTCCGTCGGAGGTGTGGGCTATTCGGAGTGAAATCAAAGCGTGGGGTGGTGGTTGAGAGATTGCAATTCGTTTCATTTGCACGAGTGGATTGTTGCGAATTCGCCTAAATATGGTATAATATGGTTCCGCCCCAGAACCGCTCCAGAACCGCCCGGCGGTTTCTGTTCTTTTGACCTTAATCGGGTTCGGATTCGGATTCGGATCCGGTTCCAAATATGCGATTCTTGTGCGGTTCTGGGTCCAGAACCGGATCCGATTTAGACCCTCTTTTATTTAACCTAATTTCACAATTCACTCAAAAATCCATTTAGTTCTTTACAAATAAAAAATCTAAAACCTACCCAACTCCAATAGCCCCCTTTGCCGCCGTCTTCGTCATTGTCTTCGCCGCCCAACTGACGCCGCGCCGCTGCACCGCCGCTCCGCCGCACCGCCTAAACATAAACTGTCGAATCATAGACTTAAGGTTCTGTTTCTACACTTCAATTTTATTGGCAATTGTGTTATTCTGCTACATTTTGTTTTTCGGAGCACAAATCATGAGAAGATTAGGTACATATTAGTGATTGATTTGGGTAGTACGTGTAATAGGATTCATGTGTTTAAGTATGGGAATATTGGTGAAATACTAAAATGGGAGAGAGTTTATTTAAGGATATTGGGAAGGTTGTGTTGTCTTGGCTATGAATTTAAAAATGAATATATCATATACATTTAAAAATGAAATTCAGCACATAATTTAATTTTTATCTGATAACTTGCACCTGTAGCCAGAAATTATGGATTCTATTCCTATTTCTATTCCTGTACACAGATACTCTGGTCTAAATTTGTCAACGTTTCTTGTATTTGTATTGCTCTCTAGGTAGTGAAAGAGAAGAAACAAGGAAAAAGGGGCGATAAAACTGAAAATGAAGAAGGAAAAGAAGACTATGCTTCCGTCAACAATTAAAAATAAGGAAAAAAGATCGGTTGTACATGCAAGTTGAAGCAGTAGAAGAAGGTGGAGAAGATGAAGAAGGCTAAGGCTCGTGAATCTGAAGAGAAGAGAGCCCTAGACCTCTAGGTGAAGTAAAAAAATAGAGAGCAATGTCAGTTGGAAAACCCCTATAATGCAATATCTAACGGACCAAACTTTGCCTGACGATAAAATAGAAGCTCGACTATTGGCGCATCGTTCGGCTCGTTTCACGATCGTGAACGATGATCTTTATAAGTGATCTGTTTCTGGGATATTACTTCGGTGCTTGAATACCGACGAAGCACTATATGTGATGAGAGAAATACACGAAGGTAGCTGCGGCAACCATTCAACATGTTGTTCCTTGACCCATATTAAGAAAATCAACCATGGTTTCTATTTAAGCTTCGTATATGTTACCGCTCAGAAGCGCGAATAAACGTTTAATCATTGCTAAATTCTGTAGGTCGTTTCTTAGCTCAAAAACTTATTCGATAGGGATACTTTTGGCCAATATTACCCCAAGACTCGATAGAGTATGTGAAACGATGCTGAGAGTACCAGATGCATGCGAATTTGATCCATCAGCCCGGTCAAGCAATGGAACCAATCAAGATTGCTTATCCATTCGACCAATGGGACATTGATATCTTAGGTTACCAAACGGACCATAAATATATTCCTTTAATAATTTCATGCAAGTATAGAACACTAAAGGTAATGTCCTGATGTTAACTACATGTCCGTTTCCTCCGACCCAAGGACAGAAGAAGTTTATCATACTGGCAATAGAACACTTTACAAAATGGATTGAGGCTGAAGCAGTGGCTCGTATCACTGAAAATGTCTTCATTGACTTTGTTTGGAAAAACATAATCTGCAGGTGCTGTATAGCTATCATACTGGCAGTTGAATACTTTGCAAATAAAGTTAGTTAATCGGACGTAATATCTCAATTGGGGTGACTAGATAAAACGTTAGTTAATCATTTAGCGCTTACGAAGCACACATGGTTAACTGGGGGGAGTAGATGATATTGGTCGTACTGTTATGACTTTTAATCCCTGTACGATCCATGAACCATGTAAGGACCATGAGATTGTACAAGCTGTAACCCTTCTAAAGAATTAGGGCTGACGTGGACCCAAATTACACTTCAAAGTCCTTTCGACTTCTCTATTTGCAAAACACTACAAGACCCGCGTGTTTTTACTGTACGGGTCAAGTACAAGAAAGGACTCGACAGATCCAGACCGTACATCAAGGACACGTGTGTAGATATTGAAATTTTGCAACCAATCAAATCATGCCACGTGGAAATATTGACCAATCAAAAGTCGTCTACGACAAATGATATTTATCTATTTGAGTTAATTTATGGATAATTATCAAATCAAGTTGATTTTTGGATAATATCTAGAAGATCTATCTAGATCTTCTATGAGCCAATCAAATGGCTCCAAAATTATGATAATTATTTATTAAATCAAATGGATAATTATCAATGGAATCCAAATTATCCAAAACTCTTCCACCCTACACCTATAAATAGGGTCCTTTGAAAATCATAATTAACACACAGAAGTTCAATCAAAAAGCTAGAGAAGACGAAGGAAGCTCTTCAAATTTTTTCTACGAAGGTTCTTCAAATATTCAAGGCGTTCTAGGCGAGACTCAAGGCGTTCTAGGCGATATTCAAGGCGATCTTGAAGATATTCATCAAATTATAGCGTTTGATTCGTAATTACGGTGCTAAACCTACGAATTAACGTTATAGAAATTCAAATCAAATTCAAGGAAGATCAAAGTCACAAAGTCAACCTTGAAGATTTCAAATTCCATATCAAATTCAACGTTTGATCCGAGATTAAGCTGCCAAGCCCTCGAATTAACGCTATAAACATTCAAGTCAACATTGGAGAAGATCAAAGAAGCAAAGTCAACTCCAATATTCAAGTCAACATATTTTGAAGGAAGAATCAGAGGATTAAATATAGAGATTTGTACCCCATATTTTATTTTGATCAATATAAATTTCATTTGTCACAATTTTTGTGTTTCTTGATTTTCAGAATTACAAATTTGTTGTGTACAAATTTTTGGCACGCCCAGTGGGACCATCTCTACCTCTCATCTCCTCACTTCAACAAGTTCAAATGGATGCTCAAGTCACAGCTATGAAGATAGTGGAATCCAAGATGATCATCTCAAATCCTTCAAACTCCATGAGTGAAATCATTGGCGTTGCCACAAGAAGTATGTCCATGAAGCTACAAACATCTTCAAATATGGTTCTCCTACAAGAGCATGTTAAGGATGATCCATTCCACCTTGGTGACGAAATCAATCATGATAAAGAGAAGTATTTGCCATCTCCACAATATTCTACATCAAGTGACTTGACCCTCGCATGTGTCATGATGACGAATGTTACAACTCCTGAGGAGCAAATTGCAAACTTAACGAAAGCTGTTGAAGGGCTAATGAAGCATGTTCAAGAGCAAGCCACTCTGATTACAAAGTTGATGAAGAAAGCTGACGACGTGGATGCCATACACGAAATTGAAAAACAAGTTGAGGTGCACGATGAAGCTGAGACGTCAAAGAATCAACATTTAGTTGAGAAGGAAAGATCCATTGTTGAGGAGCTTCAAGTTTCAAGTGATGGGACGATTCCAGCTGATCGACTTAAGGAGTTTATCATGAGTACTATTCAAGAGAACCACAAAGGGAGATCCAAGATACCTTTAGCTTATATCAAGCCATATACTCGAAGGATTGATGATTTGAAGATGCCAACTGGCTACCAACCCCCAAAATTCCAGCAATTTGATGGCAAAGGAAATCCAAAGCAACATGTGGCGCGCTTTGTTGAAACATGCAATGATGCTGGAACTTATGGCGATCAACTAGTCAAGCAATTTGTTAGATCACTGAAAGGCAATGCATTCGACTGGTACATTGATTTTGGTGCTGACTCAATCAACAGCTGGGGGCAATTGGAGCAAGAATTCCTCAATCGCTTCTATAGCACTCGTCGCACAATCAACATGCTTGAACTCACCAATTCCCGTCAATTGAAGGATGAACCAGTCATCGACTACATTAATCGTTGGAGAAATTTGAGTCTTAACTGCAAAGAAAGATTACATGAGTCCTCTACTATTGGAATGTGTATTCAAGGGATGCATTGGGGTCTTCGATATATCCTTCAAGGAATTCAACCAACAACATTTGAAGAGTTGGCCACTCGAGCACATGATATGGAGGTGAGTATGACCGGACGTGGAGTTGACAAGTCATATATCCATGAGCCTTGTTGACAAGAAATCAACAAAGGGGGCAAGCCATTCACAAATGCTTCTAATGATGAGCCCATAATTGATAGTGATGAACATATGGAAGAAAGTGATGTTCAAGTTCGTCATTCATGCTTCGACTAAAGATGCTAAATCAACGCTCTTTGATAAGAGCATAAACTGTCATCAATGCTCCTTGATAAGAGAATAAACTATCAACAAGTTTCCTTGATAAGAGTTTAAACTTTCAACAAATCAAATCAAATCAAATGAAGTACTCCTTGACACGAGTATAAAAGGTCTAGAAGTCAAATCAAATCAAATGAAGTTCTCCTTGACACGAGCATAAAAGGTCTACAAATCAAATCAAATCAAATCAAATGAAGTACTCCTTGACACGAGTATAAAAGGTCTAGAAGTCAAATCAAATCAAATGAAGTTCTCCTTGACACGAGCATAAAAGGTCTACAAATCAAATCAAATCAAATGAAGTACTCCTTGACACGAGTATAAAAGGTCTAGAAGTCAAATCAAATCAAATGAAGTTCTCCTTGACACGAGCATAAAAGGTCTACAAATCAAATCAAATCAAATCAAATGAAGCCCTCATTGACACGAGCATAAAAGGTCTACAAGTCAAATCAAATCAAATGAAGTCCTCCTTGGCACGAGTGTAAAAGGTCTACAAATCAAATCAAATCAAATGAAGTTCTCCTTGACACGAGCATAAAAGGTCTACAAGTCAAAGCAAATCAAATGAAGCCCTCCTTGACACGAGCATAAAAGGTCTACATGTCAAAGCAAATCAAATGAAATCCTCCTTGGCACGAGCATAAAAGGTCTACAAATCAAATCAAATCAAATGAAGCGCTCCTTGACACGAGCATAAAAGGTCTACAAGTCAAATCAAATCAAATGAAGCCCTCCTTGACACGAGCATAAAAGGTTTACAAGTCAAATCAAATCAAATGAAATTCTCCTTGACACGAGTATAAAATGTCTACAAGTCCAACCAAATCATGTACTCCAAGCCTTGAAGAGTATAAACTAAATATGACATTTCTATCAGAAAAAAAAAAAAATTGAACTACGTTATGACTTGATCCCTTTTTCTTTGGGTACGTAGGCAACTTAAATATATCTAAGTTCAGTCATAAATTCAAATCAAATCATATTCTCTCGATGGAGTGACGTTACTCATTCAAAAGAATTTTGAAAAAAAGATCCCACCGTGACATGGGGGCATGTAAATCCCGCCCGATGTGGACGACTTGCCAATGGAAGCCAAAAAAGTATTTTGAGTGGACACCAAACTATAGGAAAGACTTTCGTGGTATAGAAGCACAAGACGAAGCTATTCTTAAGGCATGATTTTTATGTTGAGACGTTGCGACTCATTCACTACGAAGTATGCTTTGAAATAACCAAACTTCCGTGAACGAGTCTCAAGGGGGCATTTGTAGATATTAAAATTTTGCAACCAATCAAATCATGCCACGTGGAAATATTGACCAATCAAAAGTCGTCTACGACAAATGATATTTATCTATTTGAGTTAATTTATGGATAATTATCAAATCAAGTTGATTTTTGGATAATATCTAGAAGATCTATCTAGATCTTCTATGAGGCAATCAAATGGCTCCAAAATTATGATAATTATTTATTAAATCAAATGGATAATTATCAATGGAATCCAAATTATCCAAAACTCTTCCACCCTACACCTATAAATAGGGTCCTTTGAAAATCATAATGAACACACAGAAGTTCAATCAAAAAGCTAGAGAAGACGAAGGAAGCTCTTCAAATTTTCTCTACGAAGGTTCTTCAAATATTCAAGGCGTTCTAGGCGAGACTCAAGGCGTTCTAGGCGATATTCAAGGCGTTCTTGAAGATATTCATCAAATTATAGCGTTTGATTCGTAATTACGGTGCTAAACCTACGAATTAACGTTATAGAAATTCAAATCAAATTCAAGGAAGATCAAAGTCACAAAGTCAACCTTGAAGATTTCAAATTTCATATCAAATTCAACGTTTGATCCGAGATTAAGCTGCCAAGCCCTCGAATTAACGTTATAAACATTCAAGTCAACATTGGAGAAGATCAAAGAAGCAAAGTCAACTCCAATATTCAAGTCAACATATTTTGAAGGAAGAATCAGAGGATTAAATATAGAGATTTGTACCCCATATTTTATTTTGATCAATATAAATTTTATTTGTCACAATTTTTGTGTTTCTTGATTTTCAGAATTACAAATTTGTTGTGTACAACGTGTACGACATATGTTCGTATACGTGTATCGTCCGTACAACGTGGACTTTCTATAAATAGCTGCACTGTTTATTGGGAAACAGGACCGATTACATAAGATTAACTAGTACTTACCCGCTCTACTACCCAGCTGTCATTGAGAACCTCGTTAATATATTTGAACTACGTAAGACTTGATCCTAAAGAAAGGTACGTAGGCAGCTTAGGTTGAACCCCCTACTACAGTCTATAATTTATCTTCAGGTTGGGTTATGCTTCGTGGCTCGGCTTGACCTAGTTCGTTTATTTTGTCCTACATCAGTAGTAACTGAAAACGTTATTCTCCAAAATTCACCTCCTCCATGAACACAACACCACCGCCGCCAGTTTCCTCCCATCTGACAACCCTAATTCTCCACTAGCACCGTCTCTCACCGGCGGTCTATCGGACCTCACATCCCTTCTCTACCTCTGCAGAACCACCCTTAACTCTCTCCCCACACCCACTCCCGCAGCCCTTACCCTCCTCCCCTGCCCTTTCAACCCTAACCACCTCATCCCCCCTTCATATTTCTTCTCTCACTACCTCAATTGCCCTTCTCCTCTCTCTCTACACTCTTTTATCGAAACTGCCCCGGCCTTATTACACCACTTGTTCATCCCCCTCCATCTCTCAATTCTATACGTGGAGTGTGCTAACTTCGATAAAGAAGGGGTTTCCGTCAGGTTTTTTACGTCGGAGGTGTGGGCTATTCAGAGTGAAATTGAAGCGTGGGGTGGTGGTTGAGAGATTGCAATTCGTTTCATTTGCACGAGTGGGTTGTTGCGAATTCGCCTAAATATGGTATAATCCGTTTCCTCCCCGGAACCGCTCCGGAACCGCCCCGGCGGTTATGGTTCTTTTGGCCTTAATTAGGTTCGGATTCGGATTCGGTTCCAAATGCGATTCCTTTGCGGTTCCGGGTCCAAAACCGGATCCGATTTAGACCCGCTTTTATTTAACCTAATTTCATAATTCACTCAAAAATCCATTTAGTTCTTTACGTATAAAAAAACTAAAACCTACCCAACTCCAATAGCCCCCTCTGCCGCCATCTTCGTCACGGTCTTCGCCGCCCCATTGCCGCCACGCCGCCGCACCGCCGCACCGCCGCTCCGCCGCAGGACCGCCTAAACATAAACTGTCGAATAATAGGTTCAGGTTCTGTTTCTACACTTCAATTTCAATGTCAATTGTGCTATTCTGCTACATTTTGTTTTTCGGAGCGCAAATCATGAGAAGATTAGGTACAAATTAATGATAGATTTGGGTAGTACGGGTACTAGGATTCATGTGTTTAAGTATGCGAATATTGGTGAAATACTGAAATGGGAGAGCGTTTATTTAAGGATATTGGGAAGGTTGTGTTGTCTTGGCTATGAATTTAAAAATGAATATATTATACATTTAAAAATGAAATTCAGCACATAATTTAATTTTTATCTGATAACTTGCACCTGTAGCCAAAAATTATGGTTTCTATTCCTATTTCTATTCCTGTACACAGATACTCTGGTCTGGATTTGTTAACATTTTTCTTGGATTTGTATTGCTGTCTAGGTAGTGAAAGTGAAGAAACAAGGAAAAAGGGGTGATAAAACCAACCAAAAATGAAGGAAAAGGAAAGTTTGGTTCCATCGAGAATTAAAAATAAGGAGAAGAGATGGGATGTCGATGCAAAGTTGAAGCATGAGAAGAAGGTGGAGAAGAAGAAGTCCATGGCTCGTGAAGCTGAGGAGAAGAGAGCCCTGGAATTGGGTGAGGAGCCGCCTCAAAAGCAAACCCCACGAACCATTGAAAACACCCGTGAGTTGGATGAGACTGTTTGCAAACCTGACGATGAGCTATTTGCTGGTAATGATGCCGATGAATTCAGTTCCATATTGAAACAAGATTACATTCCTAAGGTGTTGATAGCCACAGCCCGTTTCCATTCCACGGTATGTGTTTCTTTAGTCTCGCATGTTGGATTTAATTTTTCATTAATTATTCTGTGATATTCTTTTTATGAATTTGAACGACAGCGTGGACCTGATTTCATTAAGGATCTTCTCTCTATCATTCCCAATGCTCATTATTACAAGAGAGGAACCTATGACCTGGAAAAGGTATCCCTTTTAATGTGCATTCTCAGTTAGTATGCAAACTTTGTCCTTGAAAAAGATGTATGATTCTCTGTTCCGTCACGACTCCTGCAGATTGTTCAGTATGCAAGAAATAAACACTTCACTTCACTCATCGTTGTCCATACAGACCGCCGGGAACCAGGTCAAACCTTGCTCTAATCTGATAACTATTAGTACATTATGTTTGAAGTGTAACGCGTATGATAGCTGATAAAGACACCGAAAGAAAGAGCAGGTCTTAAATTTACTGGCTTAAAATTTAATTTCAAATCATGCTTTTTAAATGTGTACCCCCTCTCCCAATTTGGTAATTGTATTTACTAAACTTGTATGGGTAAAAGTGAGTCTAGAACTAGCATAGTAATAATCAAATTTCTAGGTTGTTAATCCATTTCTTGGTTAACTCTTGTAAGTTGATGCAGATGCTATGGTAATTATTGGGTTACCTGATGACCCTACTGCCCACTTCAAGTTATCAAAGCTTGTTTTGCACAAAGACTTTAAGGTAAGTAGATTTATTTCCCGACATTTTCTCTGTTTTTAGAGACAGTCTTTAACGGAATGAAGAATTGAAGTGGAATGGTTTTGTTTCACAGAATCATGGGAACCCGACCAGTCATCAGCCTGAGTTAGTTTTGACAAACTTCACCATACGTTTGGGGCATCGTGTAGGCAGGTAATTTCTGGTCCATGTTTTATCCTTTCCATACTTCTTACGACTCTATCTGATCAATGTTTTTTATAATTGAAATTGGCTAAATTACTCTTGTTTTCTAAATTTAAGATGATGGAGTCTTTATTTCCCCAAGACCCTAATTTCCGCGGTCGGAGAGTTGTTACCTTCCACAATCAACGTGATTTTATTTTCTTCCGCCATCACCAGTATGTACCCTGATTGTGCGTGCGTATCTTGTTTTTGGGTTAAATTATGAGCTAATATTCAATTTTTACTTATGCAAAAGTTACATATTCGAAACAAAAGAAAGCAAGCAGCCAGAATCAAAAGGTAAAGATAAAAAGGATAAGGAGAAAGTTATTGCCCGGCTTCAGGTTTGTGATTGTGATGTTTCATTTCTTGCATCGTATAGAATTAATTGAATTGGACCTTAAAGATAAAATTCTAATATTTTGAATTCGACCTAAGAGCCTTCTTTCCATCAAAATATTGTGTCACATTCTTGTAATTTGTAATTTGTAATTTGCAGGAATCCGGTCCTCGGTTCACGTTGAAGCTAATCAGTCTTCAGCATCGAACATTTGATATAAAAGGAGGTGAATACGAATGGGTGCACAAGGTAATCATCTTTCAATATGTTCAAAAACTTTTATGTCATTGGCTTTTGCGATTATTATTGTGGGAAAAATCGCAGCACTTAAATATGGTGGAGCCCACCATATATAATAGAAATGGTTGCGACTAATTTAATTCTAGGTCGGGTCTGTAAACTCAATTTGTTTTTGCAATTTTTCAATTGCAGCCTGAAATGGATACCAGCCGGAGGAGGTTTTCCTGTGAGATGCAATTTTGTTGTTCCATATGTGGAACTTGGGTCTTGGGCTATACTTATTAGTGATTGATATTAACATTTTTGGTTTGGTTTATTTCATTTCCTTCAACTGAAGAAGAGCAATCGTCTTTCGAATTTATAATATATATGTTGAGGCAAACTATTCTTGTGTTTTTTATATTTTTAGTTTCCAAGTCAAACTATTTTCAGAATGGATATGTATCCAAATTAGCGAGACTGACGAGTGTTCCAATTATTTGAATTACAATTTATTTTTAAAATGAGTATTTGTCATTTCTGAGTATATGACACCATTATGATATTTATGGAATAAAAGATGCGTTTCGAACTATTGTATGCTACACTTGAATTTCAATCCATAACAATGAATTAATTATTCAAAATATTCAGAAGTTGATTGAAGAACCCAACAAGCAACACTTACCTGTGCATGTCACCAAAGCATTTATTATACGAACTAATGTCTCAAAAGCATAATAAAAATACAAACCAAAAAGATGATATATAGTTAAAAGTAAAGTAGCTTATAAGTCAATTAAATGGTTATAAATCTTTATAGAAAAGTCAAAACTTATTACAATCTCTCCACTTTCAATCTAAAAATAACTAGTTCAACATATTTTAATTTTCCTCTTAGTCACCTAGCTAGATATGCTTCTTTATTTGATTACCAACTCCTACCTATAAATTCATACTCCTATATATATATCATCAAAATATTATTTGCAATAAAAGTAACAAAACAAACAAACATGGAGATCAAGCTACTTGCAATGATGATAATATTTTCTTGCTTGGTACTACAAAATCAAGCACAAGTACAACAACAAGAATGCATAAACACGCTGCAACCGTGTTTGAATTACCTCAACGGCAATAGCCATCCACCGGATAATTGTTACCAACCTCTCGATTATGTTATTAAGTCGATTCCCGAGTGTTTGTGTAGTTTTTTATCGAGGGTTCTAATCAAGCAGAACAATCTGAAATTAATGTGACTGGGGCACAAACATTGCCTGGTAGATGTGGACAACATATTAACCCGAAATGTAGAGAATTTAATAACCCGAAATATGAACGTTTAAGTAATCCAAATCTTACTAGTATTCACTTCGTCGCCTCCCAAATGAATAAAATTATATTTGAAGATCTTACTGAAATCTGAAAAATCGATATTTTGGTCAAACTTTGTCGATCATAATGTTTAAAAAACAAGCAAACGAGAAATTGTGTTGTAAAGTAGAAACATTACCAGAAAGAATCCTATCTATCAATTTAAAGCTAAACTCGTTACTAATATCAAGTGGCTCCCTACAATATTTTGAAGGCCATAAAGAACCCTGAAAATATAAATCAACTTAGAGAATAATTGTAAGAAAATGAAAATTGTAAAAATTACTACAAAAATTTTAAGGATTGTGATTGAACAAATACCAGGAGAGAGCATGTCCAGGAACATCAATCTCGGCTAATACATTAATTCCTCGTCTTTTTGCATAACTGAAACATTATGAAATGAAATATTATAAATACTAAGCGTATATGTTATATATATATATATATGCATGTGTATATATGTTTTACACACCGTACAATCTCTATCGCATCAGCATTTGTATATCGTTCTAAAACGGAATATGCACCATTCCACAGTTTCGGATATGAAGGTATCTCGAGTGGGAAAGATTGTGAATCTACAATGTGCCAATGCAACACATTCTTCAAACCAATAAAGTTAATTACCACATACAATAAATTAGCAACTTATGAAGATACATATCATTTAACTTACATAAATACGAGAATTTAGTTTGGTCAATTTTTCTAAGTTGTTGAGTTTTTGCAATTATTGTAACACTGAAAATCATATTTTGGAGATTGGCATATTTTTCCTTTGGATTGCGTTTGTTGAATTATTATTATTATTATTATTGGTATCGAGAATTCAATAACTAAGCCATGTGAATACATATTTAATAAATCAACAATATGAATATTTGATTGGTCAAAACATTAAATATATGACACGTAATGTATTTTTGGGATCTGTGTACACAACAAATTTGTATTGCTGCAAATCAAGAAACACAAAAATTGTGACAAATGAAATTATATAAATCAAAATGAAATGGGGTACAAATCTCTATTCTAATCCTCTGATTCTTCCTTTAAAATATGTTGACTTGAATATTGGAGTTGACTTTGCTTCTTTGATCTTCTCCAACGTTGACTTGAATGTTTATAACGTTAATTCGAGGGCTTGGCAGCTTAATCTCGGATCAAACGTTGAATTTGATATGGAATTTGAATATCTTCAAGGTTGACTTTGTGACTTTGATCTTCCTTTAATTTGATTTGAACTTCTATAACGTCAATTCGTAGGTTTAGCACCGCAATTACGAATCAAACGCTATAATTTGATGAACTTCTTCAAGAACGCCTTGAATATCACTTAGAACGCCTTGAATATGTGAAGAACCTTCGTAGAGAAAATTTGGAGAGCTTCTTTCGTCTTCTCTAACTTTTTGATTGAACTTCTGTGTGTAAATTATGAGCTACAAAGGACCCTATTTATAGGTGTAGGATGGAAGAGTTATGGATAATTTGGAATCCATTGATAATTATCCATTTGATTTGATAAATAATTATCATAATTATGGAGCCATTTAATTGGCTGATAGAAGATCTAGATAGATCTTCTAGATATTATCCAAAAATCAACTTGATTTGATAATTATCCATAAATTAACTCAAATAGATAAATATCATTTGTCGTAGACGACTTTTGATTGGTCAATATTTTCACGTGGCATGATTTGATTGGTTGCAAAATTTCAATATCTACAATCTGCATTAAATTTTTTATTTTATTGTATTTGCTGATTATTTGGTTCTTTTTTACTGAATTGTTAGATGATTCAAGTTATACGTCTTAAAAAATAATTTATAATTAAGTAATAATAATTATGATCGCATAAAAATCCTCAGGCATGTGACTGTAGAATACAAAATCTCTAATATCTTTGGATTTCAATTTGATCAGAAATATATTTTGTTAGAATACAAGAAAATTAAGCGTTCGGCTATTATTACAATCAAATAAAAACAACTAACTAAATCATATTCTTTGAGATAAAAAATTATCAATTGCCACCCGTACAGTTGCATATCGATAAATTAAATACTAACTAAATGTTGTGAGTCTAGTTTTTACTTGTAAAATCAGAAAAATAGGACTTTGAAAAATTATATTCAACAATTATTGTCATTAAAAAAACACAACGTTATAAATAGCCAAAAATAATTTTTAGAAAAAGGCCAGAATCACTCAATGCTTTTGAAGAAGAAGCATATCACACATGGTTTGACTCACTTTGCACCATACTGACTTCACAGTACACATATATGATGTCCATTTTTGTACGTAACAACTTGGTGCTATCAGCTATGTTATTTTTGTCCATTTAATACGATTTTGTTATTTGTTAATGATACAATTATGTAAATTATAATTCATTATCATGTAATTAGATAATAGAAATGTTATAACTTTAAATCTATAATTTGTTAATTTTATTAATTTGAATTGAAGGCTTTGCTAATTTGTAGGTTATAGGTTTACAAATTACCAGATTTAAATGATTTATTAGTTGATAATTTTAATAAAAAATATTTAAGTAATAAAAATGATTCTTCATAATTTGTTAACAAATTATAAAATTTTAAAAAATCGTTAATTTGGAAAACTTAAATTTGATAAACTCGTTAGACAATAGCAAAATTTCTAGACTCATTTTGTATTTCGCCCTAAATTTGTTATATGAAAATATTTTACGCAAATAATAAAAAGATTAAACTTGTATAACATAAATATGACACTGATGTGTGTCAAATAATAATATTATTAAAATAGTAGTTTTAAATATTATTTCTAAATTATAAATTAACTATGATGATGTTGCATACGAGGCAAAGTGCATACGGGTCAATTTCATACGAGGTACTTTGTATACGAGGCAAAGTGCATATGAGGCAAATATATGTTGGTACTCAATAATCCATTCAGAAAAGAGATGGGTCGGGCCATCATCCGACCCGACGACCCAAGGATAGATGGTCCATACATATAATGACATGTGAGAACAGCACATCATAAATAGTAATCAAATAAGCCTATAAATATCCCTTCTACTAGTTCATTGGAGAGGGGGATTCTCTCTAAAGATACCACCTGGTATTCTATATGAGACACACTCACACAAGCTCTATATAATTTATTAGAACTACGATAGACTTGATCCTAAGTAATTAGGTATGTAAGAAGCTCCATACACTTGAGTGCAGTCTATAATTTTCTTATTTTGGAGTGTTGGTTGACTCAAGAGATCGATTTGGTTCAAATTGACCCAACGTGATCTGAGCTAAATCATTTGGCGCCATTTGTGGGAATCAAAAATCTACATACGAGGTAAAAGCTACGTACGAGGTAGAAGCTACATATGAAGTGAAAGCAATGTACGAGAAGAAACCTACAAGCTTATAGGCTAGGAACCAAACAACAATGTGGCCCATATTATCCTAGTGACCCAGGACGACAATTCCTAAAACTCGACCCGTGAAGGAAACGAGGGTCACGCGTCGACGGCTGTTCCATGAACTTGACCCATAAAGGGAACAAAGGGAAATAAAGCGCGGCGAAAGGTATTATGAGAAGAAAAATTTGACCTCTAGGTAAAGTAAAAAAAAACACTTACCTCTAATACGAGGCAAAACATCGACTTCTACTATAAAGGTGAAATCTCAAAAATTGGCCTCTAATACTAGGCACAATATTTGCCTCTAACATGAGGAAAAATATATCCTAAAATTTGCCTCTAATACGAGGCAAAACATTGACTTCCACCATAAAGGTGAAGTCACAAAAAGTTGCCTCTAATACGAGGCAAAAATATTTAAAAATTTACCTCTAATACAAGACACAATACTTGCATCTAATACGAGACAAAACATTGACTTCCACCATAAAGGTGAAGTCTCAAAAAGTTGCCTCTAATACGAGACAAAATACATTAAAAATTTACCTCTAATACAAGACAAATAAACATTGACCTCCACCATAAAGGTGAAGTCATAATACTTGCCTCTAATACGAGATAAAATACTTACCTATAATACGGGCAAAATATAGGCTTCCACTGAAGAAGATGAAGCCAAAACGTTTGCCACTAGTACGAGGTAAATGCTTAAAAATGGATAAAGCAAAAATTAAACACATTTAAACACCCTTTCCACGAAACACAAGGTCAAAAGTTTCTCTAATAGGTCGAAGTGTTTACATCGTGTCTTGTATACTCTACGACCTGTGTGACAAAATGAATGTGTCAAATTGTAATATTATTGGAATAGTAGTTTCGAATATTATCTCTAGGTTATAAACTAGCCATGACGATATTGCATAAAGGCAAAGTGCATACAACAATTTCATACGAGGTACTTTGTATACGAGTCAAACTGCATATGGGCATTTCATACGAGGTACTTTGTATTCGAGACAAAGTTCATAAGAGGCAAATGTATGTTGGTACCTCAATAATCCATTAAAAAAAAGATGAATCGGGCCATCATCCGACCCAACCCGACCCGACCCGACCCAACAACCCAAGGATATATGGTCCACACATATGATTACACGTGGCAACCATTGTTAGACCCAACCATCATATCATTAATAATAACCAAATAAGCATATAAATATACTTCTACTAGTTCATTGGAGAGGGGATTTCTGTTTAAAAATAGCACCTTGTATTCTATGCGAGGCACACTCACACAATAGCTATATTTAATCTATTAGAACTACGATAGACTTGATCTTAATCAATTAGGTACATAGGCAGTTCAATAAACTTGAGTGCAGTCTATAATTTTCTTATTTTGGAGCGTTGGTTGACTCAAGAGAGCGATTTGATTCAAATTGGCCTAATAAAATTTAAGCTAAAACAGACATATATTTAAATAAAGTAATATTTACTTTTAATAAGATTGAAAAATATAGAAAATCATTAAAAATTAAAGGTCTTATTGTATACGTCACTATTGGATGCATTTGGTTTTTACCTTTTTGTATGGGGCAAATTGCAATTAACCCTAAAATGTCTCTCACTATCTCTAGATTACTTGAATTGTTGACTTCATAGTTACACTTTGGTGAACAATATAAGCATCATTATTATAATCTTATTAAAATAATTATTTCATTCCATCTATGTTTTCATAAATAAATATTTAGAGACCTTAGACTTGTCATTTTCTCCTTCAAAATGTAAATTTATTGCTAAGTATTAAATAAGCATTTTATTGGATTGTGTGTTATTGTCATAATTGTCACAATCTATCTCATGATTATCATAATAGTCAACACATCACTATTGTTATAACTAATTTCTCTTTGATCTTTTTTAGATTTTTAGAAAGTTGGTGAATTTCATGTTTGTTTCTTTCTTTGATGTATTTTTTCATTATAAAATACCTCCATTTATTTTTTTATTACCCAGTCTCCTATATAGTTAGCAAACATTTCAATTTACATTCATCAACCACAATTAGGATTACACTAAAGTTTGGTACAACCCTTTTGATCTACTGAAAGTGTCCTTGTATTATTTTATATTGTATGATTTTATATATAAAAAAACTAAATAAATTCAAAAACTTTTGACTTTTAATTGATAAATTTTTGAGACATAACTGCTACGTTTGTTCATGATATCTTGACCCAATAGTAAAATTGTTGTACTTTGATTTAAAAGTTACGGGTCCAATTTTATCAAATATAAGCTATTTTATAAAATATGAGAAATTTCCATATTTTATAGTAATCCATCATTTCTAATTTTTACTAACAAATTATAGATAAGTATTCAATTTAATGATATAATTGTTTATTTCGAAAAGAAGAAGAAGAGATTGTCTAAATTGGGCCTTTGATCTAAGACAAAAGTTGGGCTTTAGCCCAATTACATATAAATAATACATGACTCAAATTCAATCTCTCTCTCTCTCTCTCACATATGTATATATCGGGTCTGTGGCGGCGCTACATGAAACGGATATTTGCAAGCTATCGGCATTTATGGGTTTGTCTTGTTCTTCGATTTTGTCTTTCTACTCCTGTTCTATAAATAATTATGTACTCATTGAATTATCGAGGTAAAAAAATAAAACTGTTAATGAGGAAGCTAATTCGCATGCCCTAGTCTAGTGTTTTTTCTTTATTCTTTTTCGGAGTTCAACATTAGTTCAGCTGAGTGTATCAAATTGTTATATGGGAAAGTTTGGGATAAATACAGTTTTCGTCCCTCATGTTACATGCAATCGCAAAATTAGTCCCCTGTGTTCCGCGCACGTCAATTTAGTACCTCAACTTACCACATTTTGACACAATTGGTCCCTGCCGTCAATTGGCCGTCCAACTCTAACGGTTCGACCGTGTGACGCGCACGTGACAAGCAAATTTGGGGGGGAAATTGCATATGCCAAGCAGATTTGGGGGGAAATTGCATATTACATAATTTTAGCTTAATATCCTTTCTGTACTCTTACTTTACTGTCAACACTATTCATCATCTTCTTCATCTTCTATTCTTAGTTCAATTTTCCATTTTCATCCAAACAAAACACAACAAATAACAACAGTAATGCCATCTCTACACCATTGTTTTCTCATCTCAATCTTCTTCACAATCCTCACATCTTCAGTAATCCCATCCCACGCACAACCTTCTGACATTTACGATGTTCTCAAGCTTCACGGATTGCCAATGGGATTGCTCCCCACAGGTGTCAAAAACTTCACCTACGATAACTCTGGAAAGTTTCAAGTGTACTTGGATCGAGCCTGCAATGCCAAGTTCGAGAATGAACTGCACTACGATATGAATGTCTCCGGCGTACTCCGGTACGGTCAGGTTGACGGGCTGGCCGGAATCACGGCCCAGGATTTGTTTATGTGGTTCCCGGAGAAGGAAATCTGGGTGGATATTCCTAGCTCCGGTTTGATTATTTTCAAACCCAAATTTAAACCCTAATTGAAGAAAATAAATCTAAAATCATGTCATATGCAATTTCCCCCCAAATATGTTTGTCATATGCAATTCCCCCCCCAAATATATTTGTCATATGCAATTTCCCCCAAATCTGCTTGTTATATGCAATTTCCCCCCAAATCTGCTTGTCACGTGCGTTGCACATGCTCGAACCGTTAGAATTGGACGGTAAATTGACGGCAGGGACCAAATGTGTTAAAATATTGTATCTTGAGGGACTAAATTGACGTACGCGGAACATGGGGGACCGATTTTGCGATTGGCTGTAACTTGAAGGACGAAAAATATATTTATCCCGGGAAAGTTTATATGTGTTTATGCTCTATATTCAGTTTTTATTTTTGTTTTTGTTATTTTTTGCATAATTTCTTTTAACGATTTTTCTCTCTGTTGCCTCTAGGGTTTTAGCAAACCCTAGCTTCAATTTTTTTGGGATCTGGCTCTATGTTACCATGAATGCTTTATTTTGTGTTTAACTTCTTTTTTTCTATAAGCTTGTTTATGATTAATTTAACCCCTCTTTTTAGGGTGGGGTTCTTAAGGTTCGATTATTAGGTCTTTCCATTGTATATTATCTTTTTCGTTTGTTTCTGTGTAATCAGTTTCTTTTCTATAATCCTCCTTTAATTTCGAATTTCCTATCTAGTCCATTCGGTATTTTGGAATAGGGAAATTTTATTTAAATTCAACACATAATTTGATTTTTATCTAATAATTTGCACCTGTAGCCAGAAATCATGGTTTGTATTCCTATTCATAAGTAACATTCTTCAGCGTCTATGAATATTTCCTAAATATGTTCAATATCGTTTATAGTACCCAACAACTTAACATTGAAAATCAGCGTGAGTTTGCCACAAGGGGATGAAAAGCATGCAAATAATCAAACCAATGTAATGGCTATTATAAATAAGAATATCACAAGGAAGACTGATTGATCAGTTTGATTGTCGATTGTGGGTGCATGGAATCTCCTCTTTTTGGTCCTTCTTGACGTTATCCATAGAGTTATGTATATGTATCTTTCTGTACACAGATACTCTGGTCTAAATTTTTCAACGTTTTCTGTATTTGTATTGCTCTCTAGGTAGTGAAAGAGAAGAAACAAGGAAAAAGGGGCGATAAAATCGAAAATGAAGAAGGCAAGGAAAACTATGCTTCCGTTAACAATTAAAAATAAGGAAAAAAGATCGGCTGTACATGCAAAGTTGAAGCAACAGAAGAAGGTGGAGAAGACGAAGAAGGCTAAGGCTCGTGAATCTGAAGAGAAGAGAGCCCTGGACCTCTAGGTGAAGCAAAAAACACACTTACCTCTAATATGAGGCAAAACATCGACTTCTACTATAAAGGTGAAATCTCAAAAATTGGCCTGTAATACTAGACACAATATTTGCCTCTAACATGAAGAAAAATATATACTAAAATTTGCCTCTAATACGAGGCAAAACATTGACTTCCACAATAAAGGTGAAGTCACAAAAAGTTGCCTCTAATACGAGGCAAAATATTTAAAAATTTACCTCTAATACAAGACACAATACTTGCATCTAATATGAGACAAAACATTGACTTCCACCATAAAGGTGAAGTCACAAAAAGTTGCCTCTAATACGAGACAAAATATATTAAAAATTTACCTCTAATACAAGGCAATTAAACATTGACCTCCACCATAAAGGTGAAGTCATAATACATGCCTCTAATACGAGACAAAGTACTTACCTCTAATACGGGCGAAATATAGGCTTCCACCGAAGAAGGTGAAGCCAAAACGTTTGCCACTAGTACGAGGCAAATGCTTAAAAATGGATAAAGCAAAAATTAAGGCTGCTCAACTAATTGAAAAGGCTAAGAACTTACTCAAAGGAAACAATGAGGATCTGAAACTTGTTCAGACTTTGCAAGAAAGTATTAGTAAGCTGCTGAAAACTCCTCAGAAAGATATTATCGAACACATGGAGGGTAATGCAAAAACTACAGGGGACAAGCAAGAAGAGCTAAAATCAGGTACGATTTGGGATAATTTTGATATATCTAAGCTGAGAAATGCTGGGTGTAAACTGAATTATATCGAACCTATGAAGAATCAAGATAAGCAAATAGGTAAGATTGAACTTGAAGATGTGAAAACTGAAATTGAATATTGGAGGACTGCTGTGGTGTGTTATGTGTTAGGTGCATATCCTCCATATACTGTAATGAATGGATTCATTAAACGCATTTGGGGAAAGTTTGGCATTGATAAGATTCTGCTCATGCCTAATGGAATGTACCTTGTGAAGTTTCATACGATTGAAGGGAGGGATGCAGTGGTGGATTTGGGGGTCTATCATTTTGATAAGAAACCGTTAATTGTGAGTCCGTGGACTGAGGACATGAGCTTCGAAAGGAAAACGATTGAAACCGTACCTATTTGGATTCAATTGGAGGCATTAGAATTGAAATATTGGAGTAGTAGTGCCTTGAGTAAGATTGTGAGCCTTATTGGCAAACCAATAATGGCTGATAAGCTGACCATGGAAAAGGAAAGAATACATTATGCGAGGGTATTAGTGGATGTGAATGTGAAGAGGATGCCAGAAATGGTGTATTTTCAGAATGAAAAAGGTGTAGTGGTGGAACAGAAAGTTAAGTATGAATGGAGACCAGTGCATTGTACTCATTGTCATGGATATGGACATGAAGATGAGGTGTGTAGGAAGAAACATGGAAAAATGGAATGGAGACCGAAACAGGCAGATGCAGAAAAGGAGATGAGCGTGGCTGCGCCTATCACAGAGAAGGTTGCAAATCCGATACAAATCACAGAAGAGAAACAACAAAAGGGGAAAGAAAAATAATGGAGCCTAGTGACTAGAAATGGAAGGAAGATAGTGAACGTTGAGCAGAATGAAGCAGAAATATTAGCATCGAATAGAGGAGTTGAGGCGGTGGAAATCGAGTCGGGGAATACCACTATAACATACAAACACGATGAATCTCGGGTGTTGGAACGTGAGAGGACTGAATGGAACCACTAGGCAGCAGGAGGTGAAATACTTCTGTAATAAATATGGTATTGGACTGATGGGAATTTTGGAACACAAAATAAAGAAGAGTAGACAAGAGCAGGTATACAATAAGCTTTGCCTAGGTTGGGGGTTCAAAACTAATAATGAGGTAAATCCAAGAGGTCGTATTTGGGTGATGTGGAAGAAAGATTTGTTTGATGTCAAGGTGGAAAGAATTGAAGAGCAACTTATTCACACTAAGTTAATTATTAGAAATAGTCAGGAAATGGTGTATGCTACTTTTGTGTATGCATATAATCAAGCTTCTGCGAGACAGAGGTTGTGGGATCAATTGAGGAACTTGGCCATTGGAATGAAAGATCCTTGGGTGATACTTGGGGATTTCAATAGTGTTTTGTCAGAACAAGAGAGGAAAGGTGGAAATCCGGTTACAACAAATGAGAGTGAGGACTTCAAGCAATGTATTGATGATTGTGAGTTGGAAGAAATGAGATGGACAGGTTGTTATTTTACTTGGAATAATAACCAAGTGGGTGAACAAAGAATTTATTCTAAAATTGATAGAGCTCTTATTAATAATGAATGGTGTGTGAGACATCCTGATGTTCAAACATTAGTTTTGGCTGAAGGATTTTCTGATCATAGTCCTCTTGTGGTTAAAATGGATACCCAGGTGATTGCAAGAAGAAAGCCGTTTAAATTCTTTAATATGTGGTGTGATTCTAGAAGATTTCTCACAATTACAGAACAAAATTGGCAGCAAAGGGTTGAAGGGAATCGGATGTATACAGTGATTCATAGGCTAAAGTTGCTTAAAAGAGATCTCAAGAAACTAAATAAAGATTGTTTCAGTAACATTGAACATCAGGCAGAAGAAGCTTATGGCCTACTTCTGGGAAAACAACATGAACTACATCATGATCTAACAAATATTAGATTGCAGGAGGAATTGAAGCAAATTCAAGAGGACTATAAGGCTAAGACTACAACAAAAGCTAAATACCCGCAACAGAAAACCAAAATTGATTGGTTGAACATGGCCGATCAGAATACAAAGTACTTCCATATGGCCTTGAAGAAACAACAGTATCGGTCTAGGGTGATAATGATCAAGGATGGAGAAAGATTAGTTACAGAATATGATGATGTGGTTGAACACTTTGTCAAGTTCTATCAAAGTTTGTTCGGGACAAAAGCTGAGGTTAAGAAGGCTGAACTTAATGTGTTTGAACAAGGGCCAAGATTATCTGTGGAAATGCAAATGAAGTTGATTCAACCGTTTACAAAAGAAGAGGTTAAAAATGCTTTGTTTAGCATTGGTGAGAACAAAAGCCCTGCCCTGACGGGTATGGCAGTGGTTTTTCTAAAAAAGCTTGGAGAATTGTGGGAGATGACATAGTTGATGCAGTGATGGATTTTTTCCAAACTGGGAGGATGTTGAAGCAAGTAAATTGTACTCTATTAAGCCTTCTCCCAAAAGTTGAGAACCCTACCAATGCTAGTGAGTTGAGACCAATTGCACTTTGCAATACAATCTATAAGTGTATTTCCAAAATGATTACAACTAGATTGGCTGAGGTGTTACCTTATCTGATCAATGAGAATCAAGGAGCTTTCACAAAGGGCAGATCAATTGTTTATAATATCTTGATTAGTTAGGAGCTTATGAGGCAATACAATCGAAAGAATGTTTCACCTAGATGTCTTATGAAAATTGACATTAGGAAAGCCTATGACTCTGTTGAATGGAAATTTTTGGAAGAACTATTGGAAGGATATTGCTTTCCTAAGAAATTTAGCAAGTGGATCATGGAGTGTGTCACAACCACATCATTCTCTTTGGTTCTAAATGGTGAGATTCACGGATTCTTTCAGGGGAAAAGGGGATTGAGACAAGGAGACCCTATTTCACCTTTGTTGTTTGTTCTTGTCATGGAGTATCTCACAAGAAGCCTTCAGATTGCTGCTCAGAGTCCAAGATTTAGATTCCATCCAGGGTGTAAGCCGATGAGACTTACGAATATATGTTTTGCTGATGATTTGATGATCTTTTGTAAAGCAAATGTAAATTCAGTTTCAACATTGTGGGGAGCATTCAAAAAATTTTCTGAGACATCAGGCCTCTTTGCAAATCAAAGCAAATCTAACATTTTTGTCAGAGGTGTTACACAAGAGACTAGAGAACAAATTAGAATGGTGACTGGATTTCAGGAGGGTGGCTTTCCTATGAGATATCTTGGGATCCCATTATCTCCTACTAAATGGAATGGACATGATTGTCAGGTTTTGGTGGATAGAATCACGAAAAGAATGAACACATGGGCTTCACGGAATTTATCCTATGCAGGGAGAGTCCAACTAATCAATTCAATCTTGATGTCAATACATGTATATTGGGCTACTGTTTTTATCCTCCCACAGTCTGTGATGAAACTTATTGAGAAAAAGGCTAGAGAATTTCTTTGGGGGAAGACTAATCAGAACAGAAATACCCTTGCCACGAAACACAAGGTCAAAAGTTTCTCTAATAGGTCGAAGTGTTTACATCGTGTCTTGTATACTCTACGACCTGTGAGACAAAATGATGTGTGTCAAATTGTAATATTATTAGAATAGTAGTTTCAAATATTATCTTTAGATTATAAATTAGCCATGATGATATTGCATAGAGACAAAGTGCATAAAACAATTACATACGAGGTACTTTGTATATGAGTCAAACTGCATATGGGAAATTCATACGAGGTACTTTGTATACGAGACAAAGTTCATACAAGACAAATGTATGTTGGTACCTCAATAATCCATTAAAAAAAAAGATGAATTGGGCCATCATCCGACCCGACCCGACCCAACAACCCAAGGATATATGGTCCACACATATGATGACACGTGGCAACTATTGTTAGGCCCATCCATCATATCATTAATAATAACCAAATAAGCATATAAATATACTTCTACTAGTTTATTGGAGAGGGGATTTCTCTTTAAAAATAGCACCTCGTATTCTATACGAGGCACACTCACAAAATAGCTATATTTAATCTATTAGAACTACGATAGACTTGATCTTAAGCAATTAGGTACATAGGCAATTCAATAAACTTGAGTGCAGTCTATAATTTTCTTATTTTGGAGTGTTGGTTGACTCAAAAGAGCGATTTGATTCAAATTGGCCTAATAAAATATAAGCTAAAACATACATATATTTAAATAAAGTAATATTTACTTTAAATAAGATTGAAAAAACATATAAAATCATTTAAAATTAATGGTGTTATTGTAGACGACATTATTGGATTCATTTGGTTTTTACCTTTTTGTATGGAGCAAATTGCAATTAACCCTAAAATGTCTCTCACTATCTCTAAATTACTTGAATTGTTGACTTTATAGTTACACTTTGGTGAACAATATAAGCATCATTATTATAGTCTTATTAAAATAATTATTTCAATCTATCTATGTTTTCATAAATAAATATTTAGAGACCTTAGACTTGTCATTTTCTCCTTCAAAATGTAAATTATTGCTAAGTATTAAATAAGCATTCTATTGGATTGTGTGTGTTATTGTCATAATTGTCACAATCTATCTCATGATTATCATAATACTCTACATATCACTATTGTTATAATTAATTTCTCTTTGATCTTTTTTTAGATTTTAGAAAGTTGGTGAATTTCACGTTTGTTTCTTTCTTTGATGTATTTTTTCATTATAAAATACCTCCATTTGTTTATTTTATTACCCACCCTCCTATATAGTTAGCAAACATTTCAATTGACATTCATCAACTACAATTAGGATTACACTAAAGTTTCGTAAAACCCTTTTGATCTACTGAAAGTGTTCTTGTATTATTTTATATTGTATTTCATCAACTACAATAGTCAAATTGTTGTACTTTGATTTAAAAGTTACGGGTCCAATTTTGTCAAATATAAGCTATTTTATAAAATATGAGCAATTTCCATATTTTATAGTAATCCATCATTTCTAATTTTTACTAACAAATTATAGATAAATATTAACTTTAATGATATAATTGTTTAATTCGAAAAGAAGAAGAAGAGATGAAGATTGTCTAGATTGGGCCTTTGATCTAAGACAAAAGTTGGGCTTTAGCCCAACAACATATAAATAATTCATGCCAACAAATTCAATTTATCTCATTTCTTCTCTCTCTCTCTCTCTCTCTCTCTCTCATATATATATCAGGTCTCCGGCGGCGCTACAAGAAACGGATATTTGCAATCTATCGACATTTATCGGTTTGTTCTGTTCTTTGATTTTGTCTTTCTACTACTATTTGATATATGTACTCATTGAATTATCGAGGTAAAAAAATAAAAATTGTTAATGAGGAAGCTAATTCGCATGCCCTAGTTTAGTGTTTTTTCTTTATTCTTTTTTGGAGTTCAACATTAGTTCAGTTTAGTGTATTAAATTGTTATATATGAAAGTTTCTATGTGTTTATGCTCTATATTCAGTTTTTACTTTTGTTTTTGTTATTTTTTGCATAATTTCTTTTGACGATTTCTCCCTCTGCTGCCTCTAGGGTTTTAGTAGAACCCTAGTTTCAATTTTTTTGGGATCTGGCTCTATCTTACCATGAATGCCTTATTTTGTGTTTAAGTTCTTTTTTTCTATAAGCTTGTTTATGATTAATTTAACCCTCTTTTTAGGGTGCGGTTCTTAAGGTTCAATTATTAGGTCTTTCCATTGTATATTATCTTTTTCGTTTGTTTCTGTGTAATCAGTATCTTTTTTATAATCCTCCTTTAATTTCTAATTTCCTGTCTAGTCTATTCGGTATTTTGGAATAGGAAAATTTTATTTAAATTCGGTATTTTGCAGGAAATGGATATTTGCAATCTATCGAATTTTGTCTTTCTTCGATTTTGTCTTTCTACTACTTTTCCATAAATTTTTATGTACAAATATTCATTGAATTATCGAGTGAAAAAATAAAAATTGTTAATAGGGAAGCTAATACACAGCTAGTTTCGTGTTTCTTTTTTGTTATTGTTCGGAGTTCAACACTAGTTTAGCTGAGCCTGAGTGTAATATTGTGGAGGGTAGTTTAGTCTTCCAATTTGTAGAAGTATTTTGCTATTTTTATTAAATTTTTAACTGGGAAAGTTCCCGTGTGTTCATATTTCATATGAGTAGAAACACCGCTGTTTGGAAACCAAGTGAGATCAGGGGAATCACCAATAGTCAGAGCAGAAAAGGAATTCAGCAAGTCATCAGACATATATGCATGATTGTAACGGTGTGGACATGAAGCAGAGAGATGGCCTGGAGTACTACAAAGCTGACATGTCTACTCAGGACGTGAAGGTTGCAAAAGACCAGTAGAGTGTGATGATGATAATGCCGAGGAACGAGGCGGGCATGAGACACGACGGGACTGAGAACCTGCAGAAGAAAAACTAAAAGAAGAAGATCCGAGACTAAAACGACCCTGGCCACAACCGGAGCCATTTCCACGGTCACGATAAATACCACGCTCCACGTCCGATGTTGATTTAGGCTATAAATGCTTGGTTAGTAGGGCTAGTTTGGTGTTGGAATAACCGATGTTCAAAATGAAGAAGGCGAGCTTGGGGGTAATCAAAGGATAAAGTTGAGGTATGCATGGTGATAGAGGTGACAAAAGAATCATAATCGGGGGGAAGGACATTCAAAGTTTGAAGAATAAGATCTGTCGAGGAGATTGGTGATTTAACGGCACGTAGATTATCAGATAAATATTGTAATTTTGTGAGATAGGCATCACATGATAAAGAACCTTTATGAATAGTGGAGAATTCTCTTTTATACTGAAGTTGTTTTGCTAGCGATTGTTGAATAAATCGTGTTTCAAGGGCTACCCATATATCTCGTGAATGGGATAGAGCATAATCGGATTATAGAATTTCGGATGTCATAGTATTGTGCATCTATGATTTTATACTTCGATCGGTGCGTATCCATGAGGAGTGATTTGGATTAGCAATCAATTGTCCAAGACTATTGAAAACATGTGTGGGTGGACAAGGAAGAGAACCATCAACATAGCATAATACTGAGTGACTACCAAGGAGATCCTCGAATTGTGCCTTCCATAAAAGATAATTTTCGGATGATAATTTGGTAGAAATATGTGGTGGATTTGGCAAATGAGTGATGTATGGTAGGATAGGTTGTTGAAAGTGACTAAAAGCAGCGCCAGTGGACGAGATTGGAGTAGCAGATGTCACTATTGTTGAATTTGGTGTATATGGGTTTGGAATATGGTGGGTTGATGGGTTTTGATTTAAGTCACATAGATGGACTGCTGAAGTAGTTTGTAAATTAGGCCCAATGGAAGGTATAGTATTGATATCGATATGGGACTAGGCTAATGGAAAATTATTAAAATTAGGCTTCAAATGGGCTAGGGTTTCATCAAATAAATTAAGTTGGGCTGAATGTGAGTTTTGGATTGAATAGAGCTCGGTTGCAGAGGCTGCTGGAGATGGAATTGATGGTGGCAATAGGATTTGAGATGAAATTGACGTTGTCGACGGAGGGATGGCAGTCTCTCTACAGGCATATTCGAAGGTGACGATGAGGATAGGGATGGTGATGATTATAGGATATGAGTTATTTCTTTAGGTTGTAGGTTGAGAGATAATGGTGTTTGTATTGTGGTGATGTGGGAGACATCCATCGTTGGTGGAGATGGCGGAGCAGCGGCGATGACCAGAGGTGGAGCAGTGACGGATGCATGGTGGTGCGGAAAGTTGGGTTTTCGGAGGGGGACGACAGAGGGTTTGAGGACGGCGGCGTGATTGTGGCGACGAAAATGTCGCCGAAAGTGGGGTTGTCGAAGGTCGGGTTTGGTGCTATGAGGGCAAAAGGATTTTCTGCCCGGTGATTTATACCATGTTAGAGTTCTTAGGGTATGTAATATGAAGAACTCTGTATGTATTATATTGTGAAAACGTAAGACTACAATACTGAAGAGGCGTTTATATAGAAAATACAATGAATGAATAAGGCCACGGGCTATACAATATACGGGCCAAGTCTAATATAAATATATACACTAACAAATTTTATCAAATATAAGCGATTTTATCCATATTTTATAATAATCCATCATTTCTAATTTTTACTAAAAAAATTTATAGTATTCGATTTAATGATATAATTGTTTAAGTCAAGAAATAGAAAAAGAAGAGAAGATGATTGTCTAGGTTGGGCGGCCTTTTGGTTCGGACAAACGTTGAGCTTTTAGCCCAATAACATTTAAATAATTTACATGACACAAGTTTAATCTCTATCTCTCTTCTTCTCTCTCTCTCCTCATATAATGTGTCTGCGGCGGCGTTGCGGTGGCACTACTGAGTTTGAAGGAAATGGATATTTGCAATATATCGACATTTATAAGTTTGTTCTGTTCTTCAATTTTGTGTTTCTACAACTTTTCTATAAATTTTTATGTACAAATATTCATTGAATTATCGAGGGAAAAAATAAAAATTGTTAATAAGGAAGCTAATTCGCATGCTCTAGTTTCGTGTTTCTTTTTTTGTTCCTTTTCATAGTTCAACACTAATTCAGCTGACCCTAAGTGTAATATTGTGTAGAGTAGTTTAATCTTCCAAATTGTATATGTATTTTGCATTTTTTATTAAATTTTTAAATGGGAAAGTTTCCGTGTTCATAGTTCATACTTTTTTTTTAATGTGTCAAAATGTGAATGTCCCTAACGGGTCGAAACCGGTCGGCCCGTTAGGGCCCACTGCTCTTAGGGGGGTAGGCCAGCCTAGCCCCTTAAGCTAGCCGGCCATTAGGCCTGCCATTTTATTTTATTTTTAGTTTTTTTGGTTTTTTTTCTTTGATTTTTCTTTATTTAGTTTGATTTTTTTATTTCAATATTTAAAAATTATTGTTTTTTTTAGTAATTATTGTTAACTTTTATCTAACTTGTAAAAATAATTCTTGTGTAAATAAATGTTTAGTAACTTGCATTAAATTAAAAAAAAAATTACTACAAAGAAATCAGAACTAAGTTACTAACTCCATTACAAAGTACTAATGAAAATCGAAATCAAAATGTCCTAAGATTGATTGTGCATAGCCTCATAAATATCGACTGCAATATATCTACTTTGATTTTGATAATCTTCATGATAGTTTTCATTCTGATTATTTTCATCTTCATCTTCATTGTTGTCTTCATTCTGATCATCTTCATCTTCATTGTCGTCTTTATTCTGATTATCTTCATCTCCATCGTCATCGTCATCTTTATCGCCATCTTCGCTTGATAGTTTATCGTGAGAAGACGGAATAAACATTGAACCTTCAAATACCTTTTCTCTACCGCATTGATCAAGCCAATCCTTAAATAGCACGCAAGTCCTAATCGTTTTTTGGATCATTTTTGATCTTTTGTCCGTGATCATTCGTTCACTTGAGCTGAAACAACTTTTTGAAGCTACTGTTGACATTTGACTTGCTAGTACATCACGAGCAATACTCGACAGGATGGGGTAACGAGTTTGGTTACTCTCCCACCACCCTAATATATCAAATTCCATATCTTGAATTTATTCGAGCGCATATCTATGAATTTCATTTTTTCCTATACTTGATCTACTACTCGATTTTTTTTTCAGAGTCAAAAGACTAGAAAAAACAGGTGATCTTTTACCAGAACTAGTACAAGTATCTTGTGTAGTTGGAGTTTGATAGTTTGTTGAATAAATTCTCGACTAATTGTTTTAGTAAAGTATCAAGTTTTGATCTTTCTAACTCCGTGTCTAACGAAACAAAGTCTAACATTGAATAATATTGTTCAATTAATTGTTTACAACCTTCGACCCCACACCTTGGATCAAATATACAACCTATATAAGCTATAGTAGGAATACGATTAAAATATTTTAGCCATTTAGACATCATTGAACGAATAATAACTTGTACATTAGCATCATTCAAATTACTTTTCAACATTTTAACAATATGAATCATATTAGCTAACAATAGGTTTGATGTTGGATAATAACACCCACACAATAACTTTGTTGAATTATGAAATACTTCTAACGTTGGTGCTAGTACATGAACAATATCCCAATTCTCATCCATTACTGTCGGCACATCATTTTTGCTCAAATTTCTATTAACTATTAAACTGATTATATCTCTATATGGATATGCTTCCATCAATATTTTATAAGTTGAATTCCATCTAGTTGGCATATCGAGATAAATATTATTTTTTTCTTTTAATCCCATTTGTATACACCTTTTTCTAAAATCTTGCATTCTTTTAGTTAATGATTCAACATTAGCAAGGCAACGTCTAACTTTATTTATATGTATCTTTACTTTACTCAAACCGTCTTTAACACAAAGATGCATAATATGACATATACATCTAATATGAAAACAAGTTGAATCTAACATAGGACTTAATTGAAATTTTAGTTTATCCACGACTACTCCATTGTTTGAAGCATTATAAAAGAAATAGACATAATTTTTTCACCAATACCCCAAAAACGAAGTGAATTAACTATAGCGGTTGCAATTATAGTACCCGTATGCTGATGTTCGAGTTTATGAAAATCTAAAATTCGTTTATGCATGAAATATTTTTCATCAATCCAATGACCGGTGAGACAAATGTAACTAATTCTACCTCGACGGTCCACATATCGGACGTTAAAGATATTTTAGACGATAAATTTCTAAACATATCTTTTAAAATTATGACTTGTTCTTCAAATTGTAAATGTGCGTATTTTAAACAAGTATTACGCGACATGCGTTTAAATTGTGGTTGAAGACATTGATGAATGCAACGTTCCACAACAGGATTTTCTGAAAATGAAAAAGGAAGTTAGGCTTGAATGACTAGTCTTGCAAAGCCTCTTTTCATTACCTCCTCATCATACGTAAAAGTTTGATGACTTTGTATATGACAACTAATGTCATATAGTTGATTTTCTTTCAATTGTGCTAAAATTTGAAGATATTGTGGGTGATGTGTCATTAGATGTCTTTTCATACCGCTCATTCCACCTTTCCGATTAGTATGTTGAAATGTTGATACACACCATATACATTGAAAATGTTCTTCATCAATTTTTTTGAAAAATGCCAAATATCACTAGTTTTTTTTTTCATTTGTGTAGTACTACTAGTTGGGGAAAATACTTGAGTTTCGGGTACATTTTCGAATTGAGTCGGAAATTCTTCCGCAATTATATTTTGAAAATTTGGTACGGGTCAATTTAACCAATTTGGCGTGTCTTCCGGTTGTAAATAATTTGCTGTTTCGGTACTAATTTCTTGTACGTATATTTTTTTTTTCTTTCTACGACACGACGAACTACCACTAGGATTCATATTATATAAAAAAGATTAAACTACAGGTAAACACAAACAACAAATAAAATAAGTTAAGAGAATATATGTTACCAAATAGGACGATTCAATTATTATTGCTCGGGAGTCGGGACTCGGGATCGGAAAATCGAATGTTGCAAAACGAGGGTTCTCCAAATCCAATTCTCCAACACTCAGTTTGCAAATATAGAAGTTCTTTGTATAACAATTATTTCAAATAGTGATGTAATGGCTTTTGAAATCTTTACATATTTATAGAAGGAAAATAACAAAAAAAATTTAATTAAATTTGCCTGAAAAAAAGCGGTTGCCAAACTGCTGGAATTTCAGATACTGAAATTCAGTGGGGGGTTTGGCAGCCGTAAATTAGGTACAATATAATATATTAGGTACAATATATATAATATATCCATAACATATATTAGGTACAATATAATATATATAACATATATTAGGTACAATATATAGATATATAATATATCCATAAATGATATTATCTATAGCCAAACTTTAAATAATATAATCTATAATCTATAGCCATAATAATATAATCTATACATATATTAGGTACATTATACAAATAAAATCCAAGTCTCATAAATATTTTTTTTTCCTTTCAAACAAGTCCATATATTAAACAACTAGCTAATTAGATTAAAAAAAATTATACATACATAGTTGTATATATTTAAAATAAAATCAAACAAGTCCATATATAATAAAAGTCCATATAAATATATAAGTCCATATAATAAAAGTTTTTTAAAAAAATTATACATTTATATATGTATATATATATATATATTAATGGGCCGGCCTTATATATATTAATGGGCCGGCCTGTTAGGCCGACTGTCTCTACATTCAGTTTTTCTTTTTTGGCATAATTTTCTTTTGACAATTCCTCACCTAGGGTTTTGCTTGAGCTCTAGCTCTATGTTACCATGGATGTTTTATTTTGTGTTTTAAGTTCTTTTTTTTCCTATAAGCTTGTTTCAGATTCTTAAGGTTCAATTGCTAGTTGTATATTATCTTTTCCTTTTGTTTATGTGTAAACAGTTTTTTTTTCTATAATCCTCCTTTATTGTTTCGACTATTTACTTTAATTGCATTTGGTTTGGAATAGGAAAATTTTATTGAAATTCAGCACATAATTTAATTTCTGGTCTGGATTTGATAACGTTTGTATTGCTGTGTAGGTAGTGAAAGAGAAGAAACAAGGAAAAAGGGGCGATAAAACCAAAAATGAAGGACAAGGAAACTTTGCTTCCGTCGACAATTAAAAATAAGGAGAAGAGATCGGCTATCCATGCAATGCTGAAGCATCAGAAGAAGGAGGAGAAGAAGAAGAAGGCTAAGGCTCGTGAAGCTGAGGAGAAGAGAGCCCTGGAACTGGGTGAGGAGCCGCCTCAAAAGCAAACCCCACGAACCATTGAAAACACCCGTGAGTTTGATGAGACTGTTTGCAAACCTGATGACGATGAGCTATTTGCTGGTAATGATGCCGATGAATTCAGTTCCATCTTGAAACAAGATTATATTCCTAAGGCGTTGATAACCACAGCCCGTTTCCATTCCACGGTATGTGTTTCTTTAGTCTCGCATGTTGTACTGTTGGATTGAATTAACTAGTGAAAGATAAGACTAACGACAAATCCGTTTGAATTGTTTGTATGGTTATATATGTACAATGGTTTCAGATAATTGTGCTCTGTTTATGAGCTTTTAGGTTATACTATTCGGTTGCTTTCAGATGTAAGATTTGTAGTATGCGGAGGAGTTGGTCAAGAATCTCAATGTATGGTATTCGATTGATGATGATAGGCGTCTGTTTTCGGAACCTGTTCATAAATGGCCATAAAAAGAAGCATCGCGGGGTTCTCATACCGACCTTTCGGCCGATGATATTAGCCGCTAGCTCCATCATATATCGTGGCTTTATCTATCTTGGCTTTTACACCTCAAGGTATTCACCACCCTCTGTTGGGTCCGCCGGTCCCTCCCGCGTCCCGTGCCTACCCGACCGCCAATCAAATACCAAACCTCACTTTCGAAAACGTGTTCTTCACATGTATAGCATAATAATGCAACGTAATCACATTTACTTCAACATTTCATATCATAAAACCTCCATTTCTAATACCACACATAATAAATCATAAATCAACGACATTTAACACAATCGGCACATAATACACTCATTTCAAACAATCAACTCACATATCATAAACATGCATAATACCGATTCTTACGATGCGTCAAAGAAAAACTTCTTCTTACCTTAAGTCGTTAGTATTGAAATCGATAACGGTGACGCTACCGCAAGCTACCTATAGTGCTAGTTGTTTATTTCCTGTAAAACGATATATAACTTATCTAAATACAATTTTCGACTAATATTCTAAATTCACCGATTAATTCGAAGAAACTATCGATAAAATACTTACTTGTAATGCGTACGTCAATTCACCTAACTCGTTTTACATAGTACTATTCGGTTCCTATTTTCTCCTAATTTTTCTTCTATTTCTTCTTTCTTCTTCTGTTTTCTCTATTTTTCTCTCTGATTTCTGTCTCTCTCTCTTTCCCCTCTTATTTTGTTTGCTGCCCCTATTTTCTTTCTAATGTTTGTGCTTAACAATGACTTATATATATAATATATATATATACATAAAGCTTAAATAAAGAGATAAGTCGGCCAGATAAAACTTGGAGGCTAAGTTTGTGATCATTATATACAATATATATGTAATTGAAATGTAAGTCGGCCAGGAAACTTCAATCCTAAGCTTGGTGAACCTTTTGTTACATACATATATTAAATTAAAGGTAAAGCAAACTAGACACTTATAAGCTAAGTTGGTGACTAATGTATATATATATATATTTAATATTAAAATATACATAAATTGAAAGTAAGTTAGGAGATGAAAAAACTACAATTCTAGCTTGGGTGAATCATTTGATAAGTACATATGATATATATATATAGGTAGAGTGAGGTGGCAAGTGGGCTAAGCTTGGTGGACATATGTTAAATATATATTATTTTATTCAATGAATTATTTGTAACTACTAGCTTATTACGTGTTATACATTTATGTGTTATATTTTCTACATGTCATATATTTAAACTAATCGGGATATATAGGGAACACGTAACTGACGTGTAGTATGTAAAATATATTTACTCGATAATTAATGGAAAGGTCTAATGTACCGTATTCAATCAAAACTCTAAAGTTAAGCGTGCTCGTAAAGAACAATTGCATGATGGGTGACTGTCCTGGGAAGCACCTCAAATTTTCCGTTCATTAATTAACTCGTGATAATTCATATGCTACACAATCAATAATAAGTTCTAATAGGTGAGAGCTTATTCGGGTATTACAATTATTACCTCCTTACAAAAATTTCGTCCTCGAAATTTGACATATAGAATTCATCTCATTCATTTAAAAAAATGCACTAAAATGGTAATGATATGCATCAAAGAAACATACTGAAACAAACTAAAAAGTTGACCAAGTTTCCCCAGGCAGGATATGTTCATATGCCTTCTTTCGTCTACAGGAAAGATCCGCTCTGATACCACAAAATGTCACGCCCCCGGACACGGGCCTGGGGACGATGACCCTTTTTCTTTCGTAAATGTTATGGTTTTCTAAAATAATAAAATTTATTCTTTGGAAATGAAAATAAATCATTTTTCCTTTGCAAATTCAAACTTTGTACATAAACAAACATTCGTTTACAAAATCATAACAGAGCGGCTATTTAAACATAAAATCAGAGTTCTTGAGCTACAAAACGCTCGAAACACGGCATATGAACATAGCTCTGTCTGACCGCTCGGGATGCTTGGGCAACCTTCATATATATCAATCATCACCTGCATCATAAGAATCTAATGAGCTAATGGCTCAGTAAGAAGAAGCTCGGTTATAGCAATATTTTACGTAGCACATAAGACAGTCAATAATGCATAGTGCATTTAAAACATTATCTTTTTCCTCTTGGGTACCCCGAAGTATGGTATTCGATTGATGATGATAGGCGTCTGTTTTCGGAACCTGTTCATAAATGGCCATAAAAAGAAGCATCGCGGGGTTCTCATACCGACCTTTCGGCCGATGATATTAGCCGCTAGCTCCATCATATATCGTGGCTTTATCTATCTTGGCTTTTACACCTCAAGGTATTCACCACCCTCTGTTGGGTCCGCCGGTCGCTCCCGCGTCCCGTGCCTACCCGACCGCCAATCAAATACCAAACCTCACTTTCGAAAACGTGTTCTTCACATGTATAGCATAATAATGCAACGTAATCACATTTACTTCAACATTTCATATCATAAAACCTCCATTTCTAATACCACACATAATAAATCATAAATCAACGACATTTAACACAATCGGCACATAATACACTCATTTCAAACAATCAACTCACATATCATAAACATGCATAATACCGATTCTTACGATGCGTCAAAGAAAAACTTCTTCTTACCTTAAGTCGTTAGTATTGAAATCGATAACGGTGACGCTACCGCAAGCTACCTATAGTGCTAGTTGTTTATTTCCTGTAAAACGATATATAACTTATCTAAATACAATTTTCGACTAATATTCTAAATTCACCGATTAATTCGAAGAAACTATCGATAAAATACTTACTTGTAATGCGTACGTCAATTCACCTAACTCGTTTTACATAGTACTATTCGGTTCCTATTTTCTCCTAATTTTTGTTCTATTTCTTCTTTCTTCTTCTGTTTTCTCTATTTTTCTCTCTGATTTCTGTCTCTCTCTCTTTCCTCTCTTATTTTGTTTGCTGCCCCTATTTTCTTTCTAATGTTTGTGCTTAATAATGACTTATATATATAATATATATATATATACATCAAGCTTAAACAAAGAGATAAGTCGGCCAGATGAAACTTGGAGGCTAAGTTTGTGATCATTATATACAATATATATGTAATTGAAATGTAAGACGGCCAGGAAACTTCAATCCTAAGCTTGGTGAACCTTTTTGTTACATACATATATTAAATTAAAGGTAAAGCAAACTAGACACTTATAAGCTAAGTTGGTGACTAATGTATATATATATATTTAATATTAAAATATACATAAATTGAAAGTAAGTTAGGAGATGAAAAAGCTACAATTCTAGCTTGGGTGAATCATTTGATAAGTACATATGATATATATATATATATAGGTAGAGTGAGGTGGCAAGTGGGCTAAGCTTGGTGGACATATGTTAAATATATATTATTTTATTCAATGAATTATTTGTAACTACTAGCTTATTACGTGTTACACATTTATGTGTTATATTTTCTACATGTCATATATTTAAACTAATCGGGATATATAGGGAACACGTAACTGACGTGTAGTATGTAAAATATATTTACTCGATAATTAATGGAAAGGTCTAATGTACCGTATTCAATCAAAACTCTAAAGTTAAGCGTGCTCGTAAAGAACAATTGCATGATGGGTGACCGTCCTGGGAAGCACCTCAAATTTTCCGTTCATTAATTAACTCGTGATAATTCATATGCTACACAATCAATAATAAGTGCTAATAGGTGAGAGCTTATTCGGGTATTACAATTATTACCTCCTTACAAAAATTTCGTCCTCGAAATTTGACATATCGAATTCATCTCATTCATTTAAAAAAATGCACTAAAATGGTAATGATATGCATCAAAGAAACATACTGAAACAAACTAAAAAGTTGACCAAGTTTCCCAAGGCAGGATATGTTCATATGCCTTCTTTCGTCTACAGGAAAGATCCGCTCTGATACCACAAAATGTCACGCCCCCGGACCCGGGCCCGGGGACGATGACCCTTTTTCTTTCGTAAATGTTATGGTTTTCTAAAATAATAAAATTTATTCTTTTGAAATGAAAATAAATCATTTTTCCTTTGCAAATTCAAACTTTGTACATAAACAAACATTCGTTTACAAAATCATAACAGAGCGGCTATTTAAACATAAAATCAGAGTTCTTGAGCTACAAAACGCTCGAAACACGGCATATGAACATAGCTCTGTCTGACCGCTCGGGATGCTTGGGCAACCTTCATATATATCAATCATCACCTGCATCATAAGAATCTAATGAGCTAATGGCTCAGTAAGAAGAAGCTCGGTTATAGCAATATTTTACGTAGCACATAAGACAGTCAATAATGCATAGTGCATTTAAAACATTATCTTTTTCCTCTTGGGTACCCCGAAGTATGGTATTCGATTGATGATGATAGGCGTCTGTTTTCGGAACCTGTTCATAAATGGCCATAAAAAGAAGCATCGCGGGGTTCTCATACCGACCTTTCGGCCGATGATATTAGCCGCTAGCTCCATCATATATCGTGGCTTTATCTATCTTGGCTTTTACACCTCAAGGTATTCACCACCCTCTGTTGGGTCCGCCGGTCGCTCCCGCGTCCCGTGCCTACCCGACCGCCAATCAAATACCAAACCTCACTTTCGAAAACGTGTTCTTCACATGTATAGCATAATAATGCAACGTAATCACATTTACTTCAACATTTCATATCATAAAACCTCCATTTCTAATACCACACATAATAAATCATAAATCAACGACATTTAACACAATCGGCACATAATACACTCATTTCAAACAATCAACTCACATATCATAAACATGCATAATACCGATTCTTACGATGCGTCAAAGAAAAACTTCTTCTTACCTTAAGTCGTTAGTATTGAAATCGATAACGGTGACGCTACCGCAAGCTACCTATAGTGCTAGTTGTTTATTTCCTGTAAAACGATATATAACTTATCTAAATACAATTTTCGACTAATATTCTAAATTCACCGATTAATTCGAAGAAACTATCGATAAAATACTTACTTGTAATGCGTACGTCAATTCACCTAACTCGTTTTACATAGTACTATTCGGTTCCTATTTTCTCCTAATTTTTCTTCTATTTCTTCTTTCTTCTTCTGTTTTCTCTATTTTTCTCTCTGATTTCTGTCTCTCTCTCTTTCCTCTCTTATTTTGTTTGCTGCCCCTATTTTCTTTCTAATGTTTGTGCTTAATAATGACTTATATATATAATATATATATATATACATCAAGCTTAAACAAAGAGATAAGTCGGCCAGATGAAACTTGGAGGCTAAGTTTGTGATCATTATATACAATATATATGTAATTGAAATGTAAGACGGCCAGGAAACTTCAATCCTAAGCTTGGTGAACCTTTTTGTTACATACATATATTAAATTAAAGGTAAAGCAAACTAGACACTTATAAGCTAAGTTGGTGACTAATGTATATATATATATATTTAATATTAAAATATACATAAATTGAAAGTAAGTTAGGAGATGAAAAAGCTACAATTCTAGCTTGGGTGAATCATTTGATAAGTACATATGATATATATATATATATAGGTAGAGTGAGGTGGCAAGTGGGCTAAGCTTGGTGGACATATGTTAAATATATATTATTTTATTCAATGAATTATTTGTAACTACTAGCTTATTACGTGTTACACATTTATGTGTTATATTTTCTACATGTCATATATTTAAACTAATCGGGATATATAGGGAACACGTAACTGACGTGTAGTATGTAAAATATATTTACTCGATAATTAATGGAAAGGTCTAATGTACCGTATTCAATCAAAACTCTAAAGTTAAGCGTGCTCGTAAAGAACAATTGCATGATGGGTGACCGTCCTGGGAAGCACCTCAAATTTTCCGTTCATTAATTAACTCGTGATAATTCATATGCTACACAATCAATAATAAGTGCTAATAGGTGAGAGCTTATTCGGGTATTACAATTATTACCTCCTTACAAAAATTTCGTCCTCGAAATTTGACATATCGAATTCATCTCATTCATTTAAAAAAATGCACTAAAATGGTAATGATATGCATCAAAGAAACATACTGAAACAAACTAAAAAGTTGACCAAGTTTCCCAAGGCAGGATATGTTCATATGCTTTCTTTCGTCTACAGGAAAGATCCGCTCTGATACCACAAAATGTCACGCCCCCGGACCCGGGCCCGGGGACGATGACCCTTTTTCTTTCGTAAATGTTATGGTTTTCTAAAATAATAAAATTTATTCTTTTGAAATGAAAATAAATCATTTTTCCTTTGCAAATTCAAACTTTGTACATAAACAAACATTCGTTTACAAAATCATAACAGAGCGGCTATTTAAACATAAAATCAGAGTTCTTGAGCTACAAAACGCTCGAAACACGGCATATGAACATAGCTCTGTCTGACCGCTCGGGATGCTTGGGCAACCTTCATATATATCAATCATCACCTGCATCATAAGAATCTAATGAGCTAATGGCTCAGTAAGAAGAAGCTCGGTTATAGCAATATTTTACGTAGCACATAAGACAGTCAATAATGCATAGTGCATTTAAAACATTATCTTTTTCCTCTTGGGTACCCCGAAGTATGGTATTCGATTGATGATGATAGGCGTCTGTTTTCGGAACCTGTTCATAAATGGCCATAAAAAGAAGCATCGCGGGGTTCTCATACCGACCTTTCGGCCGATGATATTAGCCGCTAGCTCCATCATATATCGTGGCTTTATCTATCTTGGCTTTTACACCTCAAGGTATTCACCACCCTCTGTTGGGTCCGCCGGTCGCTCCCGCGTCCCGTGCCTACCCGACCGCCAATCAAATACCAAACCTCACTTTCGAAAACGTGTTCTTCACATGTATAGCATAATAATGCAACGTAATCACATTTACTTCAACATTTCATATCATAAAACCTCCATTTCTAATACCACACATAATAAATCATAAATCAACGACATTTAACACAATCGGCACATAATACACTCATTTCAAACAATCAACTCACATATCATAAACATGCATAATACCGATTCTTACGATGCGTCAAAGAAAAACTTCTTCTTACCTTAAGTCGTTAGTATTGAAATCGATAACGGTGACGCTACCGCAAGCTACCAATACTGCTAGTTGTTTATTTCCTGTAAAACGATATATAACTTATCTAAATACAATTTTCGACTAATATTCTAAATTCACCGATTAATTCGAAGAAACTATCGATAAAATACTTACTTGTAATGCGTACGTCAATTCACCTAACTCGTTTTACATAGTACTATTCGGTTTCTATTTTCTCCTAATTTTTCTTCTATTTCTTCTTTCTTCTTCTGTTTTCTCTATTTTTCTCTCTGATTTCTGTCTCTCTCTCTTTCCTCTCTTATTTTGTTTGCTGCCCCTATTTTCTTTCTAATGTTTGTGCTTAACAATGACTTATATATATAATATATATATATATATACATCAAGCTTAAATAAAGAGATAAGTCGGCCAGATGAAACTTGGAGGCTAAGTTTGTGATCATTATATACAATATATATGTAATTGAAATGTAAGACGGCCAGGAAACTTCAATCCTAAGCTTGGTGAACCTTTTTGTTACATACATATATTAAATTAAAGGTAAAGCAAACTAGACACTTATAAGCTAAGTTGGTGACTAATGTATATATATATATATTTAATATTAAAATATACATAAATTGAAAGTAAGTTAGGAGATGAAAAAGCTACAATTCTAGCTTGGGTGAATCATTTGATAAGTACATATGATATATATATATATAGGTAGAGTGAGGTGGCAAATGGGCTAAGCTTGGTGGACATATGTTAAATATATATTATTTTATTCAATGAATTATTTGTAACTACTAGCTTATTACGTGTTATACATTTATGTGTTATATTTTCTACATGTCATATATTTAAACTAATCGGGATATATAGGGAACACGTAACTGACGTGTAGTATGTAAAATATATTTACTCGATAATTAATGGAAAGGTCTAATGTACCGTATTCAATCAAAACTCTAAAGTTAAGCGTGCTCGTAAAGAACAATTGCATGATGGGTGACCGTCCTGGGAAGCACCTCAAAATTTCCGTTCATTAATTAACTCGTGATAATTCATATGCTACACAATCAATAATAAGTGCTAATAGGTGAGAGCTTATTCGGGTATTACAATTATTACCTCCTTACAAAAATTTCGTCCTCGAAATTTGACATATCGAATTCATCTCATTCATTTAAAAAAATGCACTAAAATGGTAATGATATGCATCAAAGAAACATACTGAAACAAACTAAAAAGTTGACCAAGTTTCCCCAGGCAGGATATGTTCATATGCCTTCTTTCGTCTACAGGAAAGATCCGCTCTGATACCACAAAATGTCACGCCCCCGGACCCGGGCCCGGGGACGATGACCCTTTTTCTTTCGTAAATGTTATGGTTTTCTAAAATAATAAAATTTATTCTTTGGAAATGAAAATAAATCATTTTTCCTTTGCAAATTCAAACTTTGTACATAAACAAACATTCGTTTACAAAATCATAACAGAGCGGCTATTTAAACATAAAATCAGAGTTCTTGAGCTACAAAACACTCGAAACACGGCATATGAACATAGCTCTGTCTGACCGCTCGGGATGCTTGGGCAACCTTCATATATATCAATCATCACCTGCATCATAAGAATCTAATGAGCTAATGGCTCAGTAAGAAGAAGCTCGGTTATAGCAATATTTTACGTAGCACATAAGACAGTCAATAATGCATAGTGCATTTAAAACATTATCTTTTTCCTCTTGGGTACCCCGAAGTATGGTATTCGATTGATGATGATAGGCGTCTGTTTTCGGAACCTGTTCATAAATGGCCATAAAAAGAAGCATCGCGGGGTTCTCATACCGACCTTTCGGCCGATGATATTAGCCGCTAGCTCCATCATATATCGTGGCTTTATCTATCTTGGCTTTTACACCTCAAGGTATTCACCACCCTCTGTTGGGTCCGCCGGTCCCTCCCGCGTCCCGTGCCTACCCGACCGCCAATCAAATGCCAAACCTCACTTTCGAAAACGTGTTCTTCACATGTATAGCATAATAATGCAACGTAATCACATTTACTTCAACATTTCATATCATAAAACCTCCATTTCTAATACCACACATAATAAATCATAAATCAACGACATTTAACACAATCGGCACATAATAAACTCATTTCAAACAATCAACTCACATATCATAAACATGCATAATACCGATTCTTACGATGCGTCAAAGAAAAACTTCTTCTTACCTTAAGTCGTTAGTATTGAAATCGATAACGGTGACGCTACCGCAAGCTACCTATAGTGCTAGTTGTTTATTTCCTGTAAAACGATATATAACTTATCTAAATATAATTTTCGACTAATATTCTAAATTCACCGATTAATTCGAAGAAACTATCGATAAAATACTTACTTGTAATGCGTACGTCAATTCACCTAACTCGTTTTACATAGTACTGTTCGGTTCCTATTTTCTCCTAATTTTTCTTCTATTTCTTCTTTCTTCTTCTGTTTTCTCTATTTTTCTCTCTGATTTCTGTCTCTCTCTCTTTCCTCTCTTATTTTGTTTGCTGCCCCTATTTTCTTTCTAATGTTTGTGCTTAACAATGACTTATATATATAATATATATATATACATAAAGCTTAAATAAAGAGATAAGTCGGCCAGATGAAACTTGGAGGCTAAGTTTGTGATCATTATATACAATATATATGTAATTGAAATGTAAGTCGGCCAGGAAACTTCAATCCTAAGCTTGGTGAACCTTTTTGTTACATACATATATTAAATTAAAGGTAAAGCAAACTAGACACTTATAAGCTAAGTTGGTGACTAATGTATATATATATATATTTAATATTAAAATATACATAAATTGAAAGTAAGTTAGGAGATGAAAAAGCTACAATTCTAGCTTGGGTGAATCATTTGATAAGTACATATGATATATATATATATATAGGTAGAGTGAGGTGGCAAGTGGGCTAAGCTTGGTGGACATATGTTAAATTTATATTATTTTATTCAATGAATTATTTGTAACTACTAGCTTATTACGTGTTATACATTTATGTGTTATATTTTCTACATATCATATATTTAAACTAATCGGGATATATAGGGAACACGTAACTGACGTGTAGTATGTAAAATATATTTACTCGATAATTAATGGAAAGGTCTAATGTACCGTATTCAATCAAAACTCTAAAGTTAAGCGTGCTCGTAAAGAACAATTGCATGATGGGTGACCGTCCTGGGAAGCACCTCAAATTTTCCGTTCATTAATTAACTCGTGATAATTCATATGCTACACAATCAATAATAAGTGCTAATAGGTGAGAGCTTATTCGGGTATTACAATTATTACCTCCTTACAAAAATTTCGTCCTCGAAATTTGACATATCGAATTCATCTCATTCATTTAAAAAAATGCACTAAAATGGTAATGATATGCATCAAAGAAACATACTGAAACAAACTAAAAAGTTGACCAAGTTTCCCCAGGCAGGATATGTTCATATGCCTTCTTTCGTCTACAGGAAAGATCCGCTCTGATACCACAAAATGTCACGCCCCCGGACCCGGGCCCGGGGACGATGACCCTTTTTCTTTCGTAAATGTTATGGTTTTCTAAAATAATAAAATTTATTCTTTGGAAATGAAAATAAATCATTTTTCCTTTGCAAATTCAAACTTTGTACATAAACAAACATTCGTTTACAAAATCATAACAGAGCGGCTATTTAAACATAAAATCAGAGTTCTTGAGCTACAAAACGCTCGAAACACGGCATATGAACATAGCTCTGTCTGACCGCTCGGGATGCTTGGGCAACCTTCATATATATCAATCATCACCTGCATCATAAGAATCTAATGAGCTAATGGCTCAGTAAGAAGAAGCTCGGTTATAGCAATATTTTACGTAGCACATAAGACAGTCAATAATGCATAGTGCATTTAAAACATTATCTTTTTCCTCTTGGGTACCCCGAAGTATGGTATTCGATTGATGATGATAGGCGTCTGTTTTCGGAACCTGTTCATAAATGGCCATAAAAAGAAGCATCGCGGGGTTCTCATACCGACCTTTCGGCCGATGATATTAGCCGCTAGCTCCATCATATATCGTGGCTTTATCTATCTTGACTTTTACACCTCAAGGTATTCACCACCCTCTGTTGGGTCCGCCGGTCCCTCCCGCGTCCCGTGCCTACCCGACCGCCAATCAAATACCAAACCTCACTTTCGAAAACGTGTTCTTCACATGTATAGCATAATAATGCAACGTAATCACATTTACTTCAACATTTCATATCATAAAACCTCCATTTCTAATACCACACATAATAAATCATAAATCAACGACATTTAACACAATAGGCACATAATAAACTCATTTCAAACAATCAACTCACATATCATAAACATGCATAATACCGATTCTTACGATGCGTCAAAGAAAAACTTCTTCTTACCTTAAGTCGTTAGTATTGAAATCGATAACGGTGACGCTACCGCAAGCTACCTATAGTGCTAGTTGTTTATTTCCTGTAAAACGATATATAACTTATCTAAATATAATTTTCGACTAATATTCTAAATTCACCGATTAATTCGAAGAAACTATCGATAAAATACTTACTTGTAATGCGTACGTCAATTCACCTAACTCGTTTTACATAGTACTGTTCGGTTCCTATTTTCTCCTAATTTTTCTTCTATTTCTTCTTTCTTCTTCTGTTTTCTCTATTTTTCTCTCTGATTTCTGTCTCTCTCTCTTTCCTCTCTTATTTTGTTTGCTGCCCCTATTTTCTTTCTAATGTTTGTGCTTAACAATGACTTATATATATAATATATATATATACATAAAGCTTAAATAAAGAGATAAGTCGGCCAGATGAAACTTGGAGGCTAAGTTTGTGATCATTATATACAATATATATGTAATTGAAATGTAAGTCGGCCAGGAAACTTCAATCCTAAGCTTGGTGAACCTTTTTGTTACATACATATATTAAATTAAAGGTAAAGCAAACTAGACACTTATAAGCTAAGTTGGTGACTAATGTATATATATATATATTTAATATTAAAATATACATAAATTGAAAGTAAGTTAGGAGATGAAAAAGCTACAATTCTAGCTTGGGTGAATCATTTGATAAGTACATATGATATATATATATATAGGTAGAGTGAGGTGGCAAGTGGGCTAAGCTTGGTGGACATATGTTAAATATATATTATTTTATTCAATGAATTATTTGTAACTACTAGCTTATTACGCGTTATACATTTATGTGTTATATTTTCTACATATCATATATTTAAACTAATCGGGATATATAGGGAACACGTAACTGACGTGTAGTATGTAAAATATATTTACTCGATAATTAATGGAAAGGTCTAATGTACCGTATTCAATCAAAACTCTAAAGTTAAGCGTGCTCGTAAAGAACAATTGCATGATGGGTGACCGTCCTGGGAAGCACCTCAAATTTTCCGTTCATTAATTAACTCGTGATAATTCATATGCTACACAATCAATAATAAGTGCTAATAGGTGAGAGCTTATTCGGGTATTACAATTATTACCTCCTTACAAAAATTTCGTCCTCGAAATTTGACATATCGAATTCATCTCATTCATTTAAAAAAATGCACTAAAATGGTAATGATATGCATCAAAGAAACATACTGAAACAAACTAAAAAGTTGACCAAGTTTCCCCAGGCAGGATATGTTCATATGCCTTCTTTCGTCTACAGGAAAGATCCGCTCTGATACCACAAAATGTCACGCCCCCGGACCCGGGCCCGGGGACGATGACCCTTTTTCTTTCGTAAATGTTATGGTTTTCTAAAATAATAAAATTTATTCTTTGGAAATGAAAATAAATCATTTTTCCTTTGCAAATTCAAACTTTGTACACAAACAAACATTCGTTTACAAAATCATAACAGAGCGGCTATTTAAACATAAAATCAGAGTTCTTGAGCTACAAAACGCTCGAAACACGGCATATGAACATAGCTCTGTCTGACCGCTCGGGATGCTTGGGCAACCTTCATATATATCAATCATCACCTGCATCATAAGAATCTAATGAGCTAATGGCTCAGTAAGAAGAAGCTCGGTTATAGCAATATTTTACGTAGCACATAAGACAGTCAATAATGCATAGTGCATTTAAAACATTATCTTTTTCCTCTTGAGTACCCCGAAGTATGGTATTCGATTGATGATGATAGGCGTCTGTTTTCGGAACCTGTTCATAAATGGCCATAAAAAGAAGCATCGCGGGGTTCTCATACCGACCTTTCGGCCGATGATATTAGCCGCTAGCTCCATCATATATCGTGGCTTTATCTATCTTGGCTTTTACACCTCAAGGTATTCACCACCCTCTGTTGGGTCCGCCGGTCCCTCCCGCGTCCCGTGCCTACCCGACCGCCAATCAAATACCAAACCTCACTTTCGAAAACGTGTTCTTCACATGTATAGCATAATAATGCAACGTAATCACATTTACTTCAACATTTCATATCATAAAACCTCCATTTCTAATACCACACATAATAAATCATAAATCAACGACATTTAACACAATCGGCACATAATAAACTCATTTCAAACAATCAACTCACATATCATAAACATGCATAATACCGATTCTTACGATGCGTCAAAGAAAAACTTCTTCTTACCTTAAGTCGTTAGTATTGAAATCGATAACGGTGACGCTACCGCAAGCTACCTATAGTGCTAGTTGTTTATTTCCTGTAAAACGATATATAACTTATCTAAATATAATTTTCGACTAATATTCTAAATTCACCGATTAATTCGAAGAAACTATCGATAAAATACTTACTTGTAATGCGTACGTCAATTCACCTAACTCGTTTTACATAGTACTGTTCGGTTCCTATTTTCTCCTAATTTTTCTTCTATTTCTTCTTTCTTCTTCTGTTTTCTCTATTTTTCTCTCTGATTTCTGTCTCTCTCTCTTTCCTCTCTTATTTTGTTTGCTGCCCCTATTTTCTTTCTAATGTTTGTGCTTAACAATGACTTATATATATAATATATATATATACATAAAGCTTAAATAAAGAGATAAGTCGGCCAGATGAAACTTGGAGGCTAAGTTTGTGATCATTATATACAATATATATGTAATTGAAATGTAAGTCGGCCAGGAAACTTCAATCCTAAGCTTGGTGAACCTTTTTGTTACATACATATATTAAATTAAAGGTAAAGCAAACTAGACACTTATAAGCTAAGTTGGTGACTAATGTATATATATATATATTTAATATTAAAATATACATAAATTGAAAGTAAGTTAGGAGATGAAAAAGCTACAATTCTAGCTTGGGTGAATCATTTGATAAGTACATATGATATATATATATATAGGTAGAGTGAGGTGGCAAGTGGGCTAAGCTTGGTGGACATATGTTAAATATATATTATTTTATTCAATGAATTATTTGTAACTACTAGCTTATTACGCGTTATACATTTATGTGTTATATTTTCTACATATCATATATTTAAACTAATCGGGATATATAGGGAACACGTAACTGACGTGTAGTATGTAAAATATATTTACTCGATAATTAATGGAAAGGTCTAATGTACCGTATTCAATCAAAACTCTAAAGTTAAGCGTGCTCGTAAAGAACAATTGCATGATGGGTGACCGTCCTGGGAAGCACCTCAAATTTTCCGTTCATTAATTAACTCGTGATAATTCATATGCTACACAATCAATAATAAGTGCTAATAGGTGAGAGCTTATTCGGGTATTACAATTATTACCTCCTTACAAAAATTTCGTCCTCGAAATTTGACATATCGAATTCATCTCATTCATTTAAAAAAATGCACTAAAATGGTAATGATATGCATCAAAGAAACATACTGAAACAAACTAAAAAGTTGACCAAGTTTCCCCAGGCAGGATATGTTCATATGCCTTCTTTCGTCTACAGGAAAGATCCGCTCTGATACCACAAAATGTCACGCCCCCGGACCCGGGCCCGGGGACGATGACCCTTTTTCTTTCGTAAATGTTATGGTTTTCTAAAATAATAAAATTTATTCTTTGGAAATGAAAATAAATCATTTTTCCTTTGCAAATTCAAACTTTGTACACAAACAAACATTCGTTTACAAAATCATAACAGAGCGGCTATTTAAACATAAAATCAGAGTTCTTGAGCTACAAAACGCTCGAAACACGGCATATGAACATAGCTCTGTCTGACCGCTCGGGATGCTTGGGCAACCTTCATATATATCAATCATCACCTGCATCATAAGAATCTAATGAGCTAATGGCTCAGTAAGAAGAAGCTCGGTTATAGCAATATTTTACGTAGCACATAAGACAGTCAATAATGCATAGTGCATTTAAAACATTATCTTTTTCCTCTTGAGTACCCCGAAGTATGGTATTCGATTGATGATGATAGGCGTCTGTTTTCGGAACCTGTTCATAAATGGCCATAAAAAGAAGCATCGCGGGGTTCTCATACCGACCTTTCGGCCGATGATATTAGCCGCTAGCTCCATCATATATCGTGGCTTTATCTATCTTGGCTTTTACACCTCAAGGTATTCACCACCCTCTGTTGGGTCCGCCGGTCCCTCCCGCGTCCCGTGCCTACCCGACCGCCAATCAAATACCAAACCTCACTTTCGAAAACGTGTTCTTCACATGTATAGCATAATAATGCAACGTAATCACATTTACTTCAACATTTCATATCATAAAACCTCCATTTCTAATACCACACATAATAAATCATAAATCAACGACATTTAACACAATCGGCACATAATAAACTCATTTCAAACAATCAACTCACATATCATAAACATGCATAATACCGATTCTTATGATGCGTCAAAGAAAAACTTCTTCTTACCTTAAGTCGTTAGTATTGAAATCGATAACGGTGACGCTACCGCAAGCTACCTATAGTGCTAGTTGTTTATTTCCTGTAAAACGATATATAACTTATCTAAATATAATTTTCGACTAATATTCTAAATTCACCGATTAATTCGAAGAAACTATCGATAAAATACTTATTTGTAATGCGAACGTCAATTCACCTAACTCGTTTTACATAGTACTGTTCGGTTCCTATTTTCTCCTAATTTTTCTTCTATTTCTTCTTTCTTCTTCTGTTTTCTCTATTTTTCTCTCTGATTTCTGTCTCTCTCTCTTTCCTCTCTTATTTTGTTTGCTGCCCCTATTTTCTTTCTAATGTTTGTGCTTAACAATGACTTATATATATAATATATATATATACATAAAGCTTAAATAAAGAGATAAGTCGGCCAGATGAAACTTGGAGGCTAAGTTTGTGATCATTATATACAATATATATGTAATTGAAATGTAAGTCGGCCAGGAAACTTCAATCCTAAGCTTGGTGAACCTTTTTGTTACATACATATATTAAATTAAAGGTAAAGCAAACTAGACACTTATAAGCTAAGTTGGTGACTAATGTATATATATATATATTTAATATTAAAATATACATAAATTGAAAGTAAGTTAGGAGATGAAAAAGCTACAATTCTAGCTTGGGTGAATCATTTGATAAGTACATATGATATATATATATATAGGTAGAGTGAGGTGGCAAGTGGGCTAAGCTTGGTGGACATATGTTAAATATATATTATTTTATTCAATGAATTATTTGTAACTACTAGCTTATTACGTGTTATACATTTATGTGTTATATTTTCTACATATCATATATTTAAACTAATCGGGATATATAGGGAACACGTAACTGACGTGTAGTATGTAAAATATATTTACTCGATAATTAATGGAAAGGTCTAATGTACCGTATTCAATCAAAACTCTAAAGTTAAGCGTGCTCGTAAAGAACAATTGCATGATGGGTGACCGTCCTGGGAAGCACCTCAAATTTTCCGTTCATTAATTAACTCGTGATAATTCATATGCTACACAATCAATAATAAGTGCTAATAGGTGAGAGCTTATTCGGGTATTACAATTATTACCTCCTTACAAAAATTTCGTCCTCGAAATTTGACATATCGAATTCATCTCACTCATTTAAAAAAATGAACTAAAATGGTAATGATATGCATCAAAGAAACATACTGAAACAAACTAAAAAGTTGACCAAGTTTCCCCAGGCAGGATATGTTCATATGCCTTCTTTCGTCTACAGGAAAGATCCGCTCTGATACCACAAAATGTCACGCCCCCGGACCCGGGCCCGGGGACGATGACCCTTTTTCTTTCGTAAATGTTATGGTTTTCTAAAATAATAAAATTTATTCTTTGGAAATGAAAATAAATCATTTTTCCTTTGCAAATTCAAACTTTGTACATAAACAAACATTCGTTTACAAAATCATAACAGAGCGGCTATTTAAACATAAAATCAGAGTTCTTGAGCTACAAAACGCTCGAAACACGGCATATGAACATAGCTCTGTCTGACCGCTCGGGATGCTTGGGCAACCTTCATATATATCAATCATCACCTGCATCATAAGAATCTAATGAGCTAATGGCTCAGTAAGAAGAAGCTCGGTTATAGCAATATTTTACGTAGCACATAAGACAGTCAATAATGCATAGTGCATTTAAAACATTATCTTTTTCCTCTTGGGTACCCCGAAGTATGGTATTCGATTGATGATGATAGGCGTCTGTTTTCGGAACCTGTTCATAAATGGCCATAAAAAGAAGCATCGCGGGGTTCTCATACCGACCTTTCGGCCGATGATATTAGCCGCTAGCTCCATCATATATCGTGGCTTTATCTATCTTGGCTTTTACACCTCAAGGTATTCACCACCCTCTGTTGGGTCCGCCGGTCGCTCCCGCGTCCCGTGCCTACCCGACCGCCAATCAAATACCAAACCTCACTTTCGAAAACGTGTTCTTCACATGTATAGCATAATAATGCAACGTAATCACATTTACTTCAACATTTCATATCATAAAACCTCCATTTCTAATACCACACATAATAAATCATAAATCAACGACATTTAACACAATCGGCACATAATAAACTCATTTCAAACAATCAACTCACATATCATAAACATGCATAATACCGATTCTTACGATGCGTCAAAGAAAAACTTCTTCTTACCTTAAGTCGTTAGTATTGAAATCGATAACGGTGACGCTACCGCAAGCTACCTATAGTGCTAGTTGTTTATTTCCTGTAAAACGATATATAACTTATCTAAATACAATTTTCGACTAATATTCTAAATTCACCGATTAATTCGAAGAAACTATCGATAAAATACTTACTTGTAATGTGTACGTCAATTCACCTAACTCGTTTTACATAGTACTATTCGGTTCCTATTTTCTCCTAATTTTTCTTCTATTTCTTCTTCTGCTTTCTCTATTTTTCTCTCTGATTTCTGTCTCTCTCTTTCCTCTCTTATTTTGTTTGCTGCCCCTATTTTCTTTCTAATGTTTGTGCTTAACAATGACTTATATATATAATATATATATATACATAAAGCTTAAATAAAGAGATAAGTCGGCCAGATGAAACTTGGAGGCTAAGTTTGTGATCATTATATACAATATATATGTAATTGAAATGTAAGTCGGCCAGGAAACTTCAATCCTAAGCTTGGTGAACCTTTTTGTTACATACATATATTAAATTAAAGGTAAAGCAAACTAGACACTTATAAGCTAAGTTGGTGACTAATGTATATATATATATATATTTAATATTAAAATATACATAAATTGAAAGTAAGTTAGGAGATGAAAAAGCTACAATTCTAGCTTGGGTGAATCATTTGATAAGTACATATGATATATATATATATATATAGGTAGAGTGAGGTGGCAAGTGGGCTAAGCTTGGTGGACATATGTTAAATATATATTATTTTATTCAATGAATTATTTGTAACTACTAGCTTATTACGTGTTATACATTTATGTGTTATATTTTCTACATGTCATATATTTAAACTAATCGGGATATATAGTGAACACGTAACTGACGTGTAGTATGTAAAATATATTTACTCGATAATTAATGGAGAGGTCTAATGTACCGTATTCAATCAAAACTCTAAAGTTAAGCGTGCTCGTAAAGAACAATTGCATGATGGGTGACCGTCCTGGGAAGCACCTCAAATTTTCCGTTCATTAATTAACTCGTGATAATTCATATGCTACACAATCAATAATAAGTGCTAATAGGTGAGAGCTTATTCGGGTATTACACTCAAATGGCTATGTTGGAAGGATTAAAAAATCCACCATAATAACTGGATAAATAGCTCAAAATGAGCTTAAGGGTTTCGGGTTTATTATTACTTGGAAACTATCTAAACAAACTCAATGAATTTGTTCTTAGTAATTTGAAATCCTTTCCTCCAAATTTGTTAATCCGAACACAACCTTTAATTTTTCATTAATTATTCTGTGAAGCTTATGTAATATTCTTTTTTTGAATTTGAACAACAGAGGGGACCTGATTTTACTAAGGATCTTCTCTTTATCATTCCCAATGCTCATTATCACAAGAGATGAACCTATGACCTGAAAAAGGTATCCTTTTAATGTGAATTCTCAGTTAAATGAGGTTTGATGTGGTATGCAAACTTTGTCCATGAAAACAATGTCTGATTCTCTATTATGTCCGGACTCCTGCAGATTGTTCAGTATGCAAGAAATAAAGACTTCACTTCACTCATCGTGGTCCACACAAACCGCCGGGAACCAGGTTAAACCCTGCTCTAATTTGACTTGCAAAATAATTATTAGTACATTATGTTTGACGTGTTACGTGTATAGGAGCTGATGAAGACACCGAAAAAAAGAGCAAGTCTTAAATTTACTGGCGTAAAATTTAAATTCAAATCATGCTTTTTAAATGTGTGCACCCTCAATTTGGTAATTGTATTTACTAAACTTCTATGGGTAAAAGTACGTCTAGCACTAGCATAGTAAAAAATCAAATTTCTAGGTTGTTAATAGTTGTATGATATAAAGAAAAGTTGGATTGAGTAGAATTTCCTATTATGGAACACTTAAGCTGCTATTTCGAGATCATCCTAGGAAGTCCATTTCTTGGTTAACTCTTGTAAAGTTGCTGCAAATGCTCTATTAATTATTGAGTTATCTGATGGCCTACTGCCCACTTCAAGTTATCAAATCTTTTTTTGCACAAAGACCTTAAGGTAAGTTGATTTTTTCCAATTTGTTTCCCGACATTTTCTCTGTTTTTAAAGACAGTCTTTAACGGAATGAAAAATTGAAGTGCAATGGATTTGTTTACCATCTTCTGCCAATCAAAGTTCAAACTATCTTCTTATCATATTCAGTCATCCATCTTGGTAGCTATGTCATTGTCACTCCTCTGCGGTGCATGAGTTTGTATTTTCCCTTTACCTGTTTGTTATTTTAAGCTCTATCTTTGCTTTGCTAATAATTTCACAGAATCATGGAAACCCGACCAGTCATCAGCCTAAGTTAGTTTTGACAAACTTAACCACACGTTTGGGGCATCGTGTAGGTAGGTAATTTCTGGTAGCTGAAAAAGTAATTTATTTATTAAAGGTTAAACTCGATGTATAAATTCCGTCTCTAAAAAATCTTTGATAAATTAGCTTCTTTTCCTTTATACTATTTTTTTATCATTATTATTGTTGGGATAGTTTGGTATTTGTTGTTATAGAAGGCCCTTTTGTGCAAAATTTATAAATCGGTATTAGAAACTGTCATGAATCGAAATATAAATTGGTATTATAGATAATTCTGATCAAATACCGATTTATATTTCAATTCTAGATAGTTTCTAGTGCCGATTTATAAATTTTGCCCATGTTTATCCTTTCCATGCTTCTTAGGACTCTATCTAATCAATGTTTATAATTGAAATTGACTAAATTACCCTTGTTTTATAAATTTAGGATGATACAGTATTTATTTCCCCAAGACCCTAATTTCCGCGGTCGGAGAGTTGTTACCTTCCACAATCAACGTGATTTTATTTTCTTCCGCCATCACCGGTATGTACCTTTGACTGTGTCTGCAGATCCTTTTTTTGGGCTTAAATTATGAGCATTAAATATCCATTAATACTTATCATTCCATGCAAAATTACATCTTCGAAACAAAAGAAAGCAAGCAGCCAGAATCAAAAGTAAAGAGAAAAAAGATAAGGAGGCCATCGCTCAGGAGAAAGTAATTGCTCGGCTTCAGGTTTGTGATTCTGATGCTTCATTTTTTGCATCTTTTAGAAAGAATGGTTTCTTTAATCGAATTGAAGATTAAAAAGGTCTGGAAATGATAAATTTCTAATATGTATACGGTCAGTCGGCGAAGTGCTTGTGTCGATGGTATAATTAATTTTTAGCCCAATTCACACCATACCTATAGCACCACATAATTCTACACAGCAAGCTTATTTCGTTTTTCGGCTCATATTTAAGTATTGCTTTACTCGAATATTTTAATTCTTTAATTTATTATTTTTAATTCTTTCATGTTGGAGTTTCTTGGTACTTTTACGACATTGAGGATTTCAAACTTTGTTTGTCTTGTTAGTTTCCTCTAATTCTACATTTAGTTTCACCATTATGTTTCCTCATAATGCTGTCTATCAAAAAATCGATATTTCAATCGATTGATGGGCAATTGTGTCACATTCTTGTAATTTGAAATTTGCAGGAATGTGGTCCTCGCTTCACGTTCAAGCTAATCAGTCTTCAGGATGGAACGTTTGATACAAAAGGAGGTGAATACGAATGGGTACACAAGGTAATCCTTTAATATGTTCAAAACTTTTCTGTCGTTGACTTGTGCGATAATTGTCAAGAGCTCGGGATTCCGGGACATGATTGCAGGACTTAAACATGGTGGGATCTACGTGAAACCCAACCATATAATACAAATGATACCAGTCACTTATATTTCGTTTTCATATGTTTTTCCAATTGTAGCCTGAAATGGATACCAGCCGGAGGAGATTTTTCTTTTAACATGCTTTGAGATGCAATTTTGTTGTTCCATATGTGAAACTTGGGCTACTATACTTATTAGGAACATGAAGTGATATTTAACATTTTTGGCTTTGTATATTTCATTTCCTTGAAATCTTGCTACAAGGAAGGAGAGGTCCTCTTTGTGCTTTATAATTATATTTTTGTTGAGGCAAACCTGTTCTTGTTTGTTTTCTATTTTTAATTTGGAGAGCAAATTATTCTTGGAATGGATTTTGTATCACAATGATTTTATATTATTGTGGGGTTCACAAGTTAGTCTAATTATTTGTTAACAGTTTATTTATAAAATGAATATTTGTCAATTCCGTAAGGATACGATTAGGGGTGTTCACGAGTCGAGCTGGCTCGTAAATTACTCGATTCGAGCTCGAGCCTAAAAATGCCTTTTCGCGAGCTTGCGAGTTTGAATAAGAAAATAATTTTTAATTAATATATATATATAAAAATAAATATGTATTCATATATTTTTATATAATATGATATATTATAATAACATATGTATAAATAATAATATTTTTGACATTAATTATGACTATATTTAATAATATATTTATAAATATAAAATTTTTAAAATATTTTTTATTAAAAAAAATATTATTTTATAAAAAAAATTACTTTTTTGAGCTCGAGCTCGACTCGCTCGAGTCAGGCTCGAGCTCGAGCTCAATTTTTGCAGCTCATCGAGCTCGATCTCAATTTCTGCAGCTCGTCGAGCCCGAGATTGAATTTTTGCCGAGCTCGACTCGATACGACAAGGGACAGTTGGACACCGTTGTGGGTCGAACTATTCTACACATGAATTTAAATCTGTAACAATGAATGACGTATTCAAAACTCTTAGAAAATAATCAAAAATTGTATACCTACATGAAAAAATGTAAATTATCAATTTGGAATTTGGTAACTTGCAAATCCTGTAATCCTGAAGATAAGTCGATTGTTCGTTTCTAATTAATCTGTGAAGTCCTAATTTAATTACATGAAAATTTTCACCTTTCATAATTTTGAAATTACTGACACTTGATTGATTTTAAATATTTTATGAATTTATTATAATTTCATTTTTCAAATTAAAAGGTGGTAAAAATTCTGAGATGCTAAAGCCTAAAAGGAAGATAATACTTACATCAGTAGATGTGCAGGTCACCAAAGCAATTATTATACGAACTAATGTCTCAAAAGCATAATAAAAATACAAACCAAAAAGATGGTATATAGTTAAAAGTAAAGTAGCTTATAAGTCAATTAAATGGTTATAAATCTTTAAAAGTTAAAACTTATTACCATCTCTCCACTTTCAAAGTAAAAATAACTAGTTCAACATATTTTAATTTTCCTCTTACAAGCAAACAAATCAGTTGTTAGTCACCTAGCTAGATATGCTTCTTTGTTTGATTACCAACTCCTACCTATCAATTCTTACTCCTATATATATATATATATATATATATATCATCAAAATATTATTTGCAATAAAAGTAACAAAACAAACAAACATGGAGATCAAGCTACTTGCAATGATGATAATATTTTCTTGCTTGGTACTACAAAATCAAGCATAAGTACAACAACAAGAATGCATGAACGCACTTCAACCGTGTTTGAATTATCTCAACGGCAATAGCCATCCACCGGATAGTTGTTGCCAACCTCTCGATTATGTCATTAAGTCGATTCCCGAGTGTTTGTGTAGTTTTATGACTATCGGGGGTTCTAATCAAGTTGAATAATTTGGGATTAATGTGACTGAGGCACAGACTTTGCCTGGCAGATGTGGACAACATATGAACCCATTTGGGTGCGTTACTGGTACGTCAGATACACGATCGAGAAACTCGGTTCCAAATTCGGTCGGTTCTAAATTAAGGTTTTCGAGTTTGGTTATAGTTGTTGCTTTTTCAATGCTTGTTATCTTTCAAGCATTGTAGTACATTAATTGTATTTGCATATATTTCACATACTTTTATTCCTTATTGCTTCCCTTATGTTTTCTTTTGTTTTTACATTTTTAATTATTCTTAAGATTGATATGTATTAAAGAATTAATGTATTGAATTTCGTATGGATCTTAATTGGTTTTTTCCTATAAGTTTTTTTCTCTCTCTCTCTCTATAGCATTGTTATTGTAAGTTTTAGATATTATTCTTTGTCAACATCTAAGTGATATTAATGAAATAACGAATTAGATACAATATATTATATTAGGTATAATATATATAATATATCCATAACATATATTAGGTACAATATAATATATATAACATATATTAGGTACAATATATAGATATATAATATATCCATAAATAATATAATCTATGGATATATTAGGTACATTACACAAATAAAATCCAAGTCTCATAAATATTATTTTTTTCCTTTCAAACAAGTCCATATCAAACAACTAGCTAATTAGATAATAAAAGTTTTTTAAAATTAATTATACATATTTGTATATATTTAAAATAAAATCAAACAAGTCCATATATAATAAAAGGCCATATAGATATATTAAACAAGTCCATATAATAAAAGTTTTAAAAAAAATTATACATATATTAATGGGCCAGGTCGGCCCATGTAGTGAGATGGCCGGCTTTAACAGGCTGACTGTCAAGGCTTTTACTATAAATTCAGTTTTTCTTTTTTTGCATAATTTTCTTTTGACAATTTCTCACTTTGCTGAAGGGGTGGGCATTCGGTTCGGGTAGATTGGATACCGACCCGATCGGGTTGGGGTAGTTCGGATCAGGTTAATCGGATCCTAAATCGGTGTTTGGGTAGTTCGGGTACCCGCAATACCCGAACCAAACATGCACCCAAAGACCTAAATCTAAACAAAAGAAACAAAACCCTTAGGCCTCAGCCGTCAGCCCCTCCGTCCCTCACAACTAGTGAATCTTCTGATTCTCTCTCTTCCCAAACCATCCCAAAAAATCTGAAATTACATACCATAACCCTTTCTCTTCTTTGGTTCGAATCTACTGTTTTAGTCTCTGGCAAGAATTCAAGTTTGATATAGGTGGTTGCTCACTCAACTGGTTCTGTAAAAGCCTGAATTGTGCCAATTGGAGAATTGGCCTTTTACTCTTCCATTGTATTTTTAAATTTCGTATGCTTCAGGAGGTCTCTATTCATGCCAATCGAAGAACTGGCCTTTTATTATTTTATCTACCTCATCTGACATGTGGAATAAATTTTATATTATTATTTAGTTTCATCATATGTGGTCAGGAAACAAATGTAAGTCTTGAGGATGCAAGCAATGAGTTGATTCTGGGAAGTGTTGTGCAATTTCTCAAAAAAAAAAATGTCAAAAAACCCGAACCCGACCCGATTAAACCCGGACCCGATTAAAACCCGAACCCGATTAAACCGAGTAAATCGGTTCGGTTTCGGGTAGTAAATTTCAGTATCCGAAACCCGAACTACCCGAACCCGACAACCCGAACCGAATGCCCACCCCTAAATTGCTACCTTAAGGGTTTTGATTGAGGTCTAGCTCTATGTTACCATGGATGCTTTATTTTGTATTTTAAGTTCTTTTTTTTTTCTATAAGATTGTTTAGGATTCTTAAGGTTTGATTACTAGGTCTTTTTATTGTATATTATCTTTTCTTTTCGTTTATGTGTGATCAGTTTCTTTTTCTATAATCCTTCTTTATTGTTTCGACTATTTACTTTAATTGCATTCAGCATTTTGGAATAGGGAAATTTTATTGAAATTCAACACAAAATTTAATTTTTATCTGATAACTTGCACCTGTAGCCCGAAATCATGGTTTTTATTCCTATTTCTATTCCTGTACACAGATACTCTGGTCTGGATTTGTTAACGTTTCTTGGATTTGTATTCCTGTCTAGGCAGTGAAAGAGAAGAAATAAGGAAAAAAAAAGGGTGATCAAACCAAAAATGAAGGACAGGGAAACTTTGCTTCTGTTGACAATTAAAAATAAGGACAAGGAAACTTTGCTTCTGTTGACAATTAAAAATAAGGAGAATCGGTTGTCCATGCAAAGTTGAAGCATCAAAAGAAGGTGGAGAAGAAGAAGAAGGCTAAGGCTCGTGAAGCTGAGGAGAAGAGAGCCATGAAACTGGGCGAGGAGCCGCCTCAAAAGAAAACCCCACGAACCATTGAAAACACCCGTGAGTTTTATGAGACTGTTTGCAAACCTGATGACAATGAGCTATTTGCTGGTAATGATGCCGATGAATTCAGATCCATCTTGAAACAAGATTACATTCCTAAGGTGTTGATAACCACAACCCGTTTCCATTCCACGGTATGTGTTTCTTTATTCTCGCATGTTGTACTGTTAGGCTGCGTATGGATTGAATTAACTAGTGAAAGAAAAGACTAACGACAAATCCGTTTGAATTGTTTGTATGCTTATATATGTACAATGGTTTCAGATAATTGTGCTCTGTTTTTGAGCTTTTAGATTATACTATTCGGTTGCTTTCATATGTTAGATTTGGAGTATGGGGAGGAGTTGGTCAAGAATCTCAAATCCACCATAATAACTAGATAAATAGCTCAAAATGAGCGCTCAAGGGTTTCGGGTTAATTATTACTTGGAAATTATCTAAACAAACTCAATGAATTTGTTCTTATTAATTTGAAATCATTTCCTCCAATCCAAACTCAGCCTTTAATTTTTCATTAATTATTCTGTGATATTCTTTTTCTGAATTTGAATGACAGCGGGGACCTAATTTCATTAAGGATCTTCTCTCTATTATTTTCAATGCTCATTTTCACAAGAGAGGAACCTACGACCTGAAAAAGGTATCCATTATCAATTAAATGAGGTTTGACTTGGTATGCAAACTTTGTCCTTGAAAAAGATGTATGATTCTCTGTTCTGTCACGACTCCTGCAGATTGTTAAGTATGCAAGAAATAAAGACTTAACTTCACTCATCGTTGTCCACACAAACCGCCGGGAACTAGGTTAAACCTTGCTCTAATCTAACTTGCAAGATAATTATTAGTACATTATGTTTGAAGTGTAACGTGTATGATAGCTCATAAAGACACCGAAAGAAAGAGCAGGTCGTAAATTTATTGGCTTAAAATTCAAAATTCAATCATGCTTTTTAAATGTGTACCCCAATTTCTGGTTACTAAAAAATTAATTTATTTATTAAAGGTGAAACTCAAGTATAATTTCAGTCTCTAAGAAATCTTTGATAAAGTAGCTTCTTTTTCTTTATCCATTTTTTGTACCATTATTATTGTTTGGATAGTTGGATATTTGTTGTTATGGAATGCCCTTTTGAGGGACTTATTTTTTTTTTTACCAGAATTATCTAGCACACCAATCACACATACACCCCACAAACAATTGCAAAGATATACTTTATTCTATTTCTTTCTATTCCTCTTCCCATTTTTTGTCTCTTTTTCAGCTGGTATCTTTTTACAACTCATCTGTTGTGTAAATATAAATATTGCTTGTCCTAGTGAAAATGTTTACATATAAGGGACTTTAACCTCTAGATTTGAATGAATTACAAGATTAATCAGGCAGTTGTGCATAACTTACAGGCGAACAATTCAGGGCACTTTTCAATGCCGACTTGTAAATTTGGTCCATGTTTATCCTTTCCATACTTGGTTAGGATTTCTATCTAATCAATGTTAATAATTGAAATTGGCTAAATTACCCTTGTTTTCTAAATTTAGGATGATACAATCTTTATTTCCACAAAACCCTAATTTGTGCGGTCGGAGAGTTGTTACATTTCACAATCAACGCGACTTTATTTTCTTCCGCCATCACCGGTATGTACCCTTGACTGTGTGTGCAGATCCCTTTTTTTGTGGTTAAATTATGAGCTTATATTCAATTTTTACTTATCATTCCATGCAAAAGTTACATATTCGAAACAAAAGAAAGCAAGCAGCCAGAAAAAAGTGAGTAGCCAAGGAACTTACACTAATGCAAGGAGTACAACGTTTCATGCACGACTAATTTTCTTGTAAATTTGCACATTTTGTTACATAGTCCAAGTTCACGTTTCATTATGCATATTTTAATCCCTATAGTTTTTGAAACGTCTCATATTTAATTTTATCGTTCAAAATTAATTATCAATATTTTAATCAAATATTATTAAAAAGAATTCATTCGTAAATACACTCATATATAGATTATATTCAATATTATAATATTTTTTTTAATATCACGTGTATCTTGTTTATAAAATCTCTTAAATAACTTAGTCAAAATATTAATTTACAGAATTGATCGATTATTAGATCGTAAGACTAATAAATATAAAATATTATAAAAGAATTGGACTAAATATGATAAGTTTATAAAGATTGGATCAAACTTGAATTTGGGACTAACTTTTGAAGGAAAAAAGTAATTTCCCCCTCTTCTAAATGAAAAAATCATACATTTTGTTTCTCTCATTTTTTTCAACAAATACAGTAATAACAACTGTATCATATGCTCCAAACTCCAAATATTTAATAAAATAATATCTAAATATCAATTCAAGCAAAATTTTCACTTATATCACATCAACCATAATCATTATATATTTTTCTCTAATATACTCAATTCAAACACACTTCTCAAACCCTATTCTTATTTCTATAAATATTTTTCTCACTATTATCATAAAGTTTAGAATTAAAGTACAAAATTGATTTTCTTTTTTGTATTGTGGTTTAAATGTCCAATTTTAGGTTACCCTTATTATGTTTAAAGACACATAGAGCATCCAATGGGCTCGCGGATCCGAGTATGGTAAACAATAAACTTAGATAACAATAATAATACGGATAGTTGCGAGTATACAAAGAGCTTTAAATTCAAAAAAATTCTAAAAGACACATAAAAAACTCTCACAACAAGCTAAGAAATATGGTACTATTGGAAGCCCCTGGCCGAAGCAGTCAGTTGGTTTCTTTCGATGATTTTCCATCTTTATCTGTTTTTTTTATATAAAATGCAATAATAGGTGTCACATATTATTGTGATCCAACATACACTACTAGAAAAGAAACATGTGAAAGGAAAATTAGAAGAAAATTTACCATTTGCATTCATGGCATTAAAGATACGTAGATGTGTGGAACGATAGGAATACTCATTGCTTCGTATCTTTTGTCGTACAATGTGTACGGTGTACCTTTAAATTGAAAATTGTTAATGTAAAAATACCTTTGGAAGTTGTTCAAGCCATATATTTGATAACTTGGAGACTTGTCTTGGCATGCCATTTTTCTCTGCATTATAAATAATGTAAATGTAAATTTGTTGTAATTAATTCCATTATATGCCTTTTTCAGTTGAATTTTCACACAAAAAGTAAAGAACATATATTAGCACACCTTCAGTCCAAATATTGCAGGGGCCTTATCATAACTTGAGCTTCGACCGGCTAAATCGTAGCCACTTGATGTATTCATAGGACTCGGTATATCTTGAATCCTCGTTGATCTATAATAAGGTGCAAAATAAATTTCTAGTGAATGAATTTTCATTGTTAAATAAGCTTAAATTGCAATATATATACTGCAATTTTGGGTTAAGAATTATTGGATAAGACTATGATTATGTTATAAAATGAAATACTTATATCATCACTAAAACAATGGTTTCAAACCCTAACCAAGTAAGTAGCCTCTTATGAGCCTACAAATGATTATCATACTAGATTCTCATTCACTTATCTTGGTTATCCCAGATTATTATTATATAGTTATGCTTCATAAATGAAATATGATTCGAAATATATAAAAATAAGATAAAATTTACGGTTCATTAACTTTGTGTCGTTAAAAAAATTGTAATTTGTAATTATATTTAATGACAAGAATAGAGAGATTCACATTCTAAGAAATAAAATGTAAAAAGTCTAATTGCATATCACCTTAATTTAGTAACTGAATAATGATTAATTGTACTTACTCATAACTCGATTCTTTTCTCAGTCGGGCATTCTTGGGGAGAAGAATGAGACACGGAATTAAGTTTATCCGCCAAACGCATCTCATAAGGGAGTTGCTTCCTTTCTTCCGGTGAAGTTGATGATGACTTCTTCGGTGACCCTTGCTCCATTAGTGGCTGAAAGTTTTAATCATATATAAAAATTAATATTAATTAAAGCCTCGGTTTATATTAAATTTTAAATTTGTCTTTGGTATAAAAGTTTCTAAATTCTTTAATACAATGAATACAAACATACTTGAATGACATGACAAAAGGACTCAACATATGAAAATTATGAGTCACTAATCTTAAAAATCTTTATATAATTAAGATATAAAATGTTATATAATTTATTTCAATGCAAGTAGTGAACCAAAGTTTAATATTCAACAAGCAAACATATCAACTGTTCATATTCAAAATACAATTTTCTTTACAATTGAAAGCAAACAAATATATGTATATGCATTGAATGTCGCATAAAATATGATATACTGGAACAAGTTTACATCATACTACTTATAATGGTTAAATAAGTTGAATAATTTTTTTCAAAAATAATAATCATAATTCAACTAATTGTTGTCACAACAATAATAAATTCGCAACAAATTCAAATTTAATAATCATCATGAGATCTAACTAGATATCATGAAAATACTTCAAAAATTTTAAATATAAAAGCTGAAGTTCAAGTAAATTCAAATCAAATACATCAAATCTTAACATTAACTAGCAAAAATGTATATAATAGCATAAAATAACTATAACATAGTTTATTGAAATCATCCAATACCTCAACTTGTATCTTCGAGTCACTCACTGAAACGATAATATATTTGCACTTAGTGAAACAACATTTTCTTAATCATTTATAGAGATTCAGGCCTCAAACAGATTAGGTAAATTTTTATAAAGAATTATAATTAAAAATTATCTTTTTATGCCGTCAATTGACATAATTTGTTTTATCCACAAATCTAGGCTAAAATACAAAAATATTTAATCCAAGATTTGAATTTAATTTATAAGACCATAAAGTAAAATGATAATTGCTTTAGCGACTTTCCTTGTAATTAAATGTAATTTTTGAAATTTTAAAATTGTATCATTAACTAGATGAAAAAATGAATGATTAATTTGCATTTTGATATTGGTCTAGGCAAACCTCATTAATCATAAAATTATACCGATTATAAGACGAGTATAGATTATCCGCTTTTGAATACGTGGGCTAGCTTTAATGGCGTCTCAGGATTCATGAGACACCCCGTTGACAGCATACCTTAGCTTCCCGTCAACCTAGCTGGCCAAATTCACAAGCTTAATTGTACGTGAATATATTGATTTTCCCATAATGATACGAGCCTTGAGGGTTAGGTCTAGCCGCACCAGCGGTCAAGTTCCAACGTAGGGACCGGAATTGGTTCAATGACCACAGCCACCCCACTGAGCCGATGGAAAATCCGGCGAGGCGGGGCCCTTGACGAATAGTGGTGGTGGTTGTAAGAACTTTGCTTTGTGAACCGTGTCGAAGCCACAAAGTAATTAATAGTCGTTCGCTGTTTGATCGGCGGTGACCAAAACCGAGTGGCATTGGCCTACATGCACGTCGAGCGAGTCATACATATTTTGCACCGTATGTTATCCTTCGAGCTCAATAAGCTTCATTATGTGGTATTGATGTTAGGAATATGATGCCAATGATAAATAATTACATGAATGAAAACGCAATAAAATAAAACACGAATTGTTTACCCAGTTCATCAAAAGAATTTCGACTACGTCTGGAGCGCTGCCAAGCGAGGATATTCACTATATTTTTCGGAGAATAGGGCTATTCATAATACAAAATACGTAACTTAATAGGAGTTGAATCGGCGAGAGCTGTGGGCTCCATAACTCAACACTTGAATCCTAGCACTAATAGAGTTTTTCAAGCCCACATTACAAATTCTATATCTATAGGTCTTTCCCAGAATCATCGTAAACATGGGCTCGCCGGTCAAGTCCACGTTCCAATGTTTACCGTTGATTAGCACACCGTACGGGCGGCGTATCGTTTGCCTATTATCCAATAGCCTCTTTGCTAGGGAGTGGTCCTTAGTGTACCAATCGCCCACGAGCATATTTTAGTCATCCTCCGGGCGGTCGAAGGGTATAGGGTTCATCACCAGGCTATGGACTGTAAGGCCGCCATAGCCGCCAGCGACGCGGTGGTGGGGTTGTAGTAGTATGTACCTATTTGGTCCTTTACTTGGAATTGGAACGTGTAGTTTGTCCAGGGTTAAATCTGGAAATTTGTTCCCAAAACGCCCACTTGCCAAGAGTTACGTTGTTGAATACCGTTCCATGTGAACAACAACGGCTAGTCTAGATGGTTATTGACCGGACCGGGAAATTGACCGTTGATGAGAATAACTTGTTGAGGTACACCTAAAGGGGAATGAGTGGCATAGTTAACATTCCATGTATAGAACAAGTAAGGATCACCAGAGTGCACCACAAGGACAATTGTTGATATAAGTGAAGAAAATAGAAGTTTTGTTATAGTTATTTGCATTAATATATATCTCACAGCATTGTCTTAATTTGGTGTTCTTTAATTTCCTAAAATAATAATTTGTATTTGTTTTATAAAAATATTACTATAAACTTATAACTCGAACTATTAAATTATGGAGGCAAGACCAAGACATCACGAAGTTTATCAATTTTAATAATTATATTTTAACCAATTTGGGGCACTTGGTGTGGCTTAAAAAGCACCCATCACGACCAATTCTTGCATGTATATATAGTATTACTTTTGTGCAATAAATCTGTCACAAGCTAATATATTTCCTAAAACTATAAGGTATCATCAGATATGACCATTGGTTTTCAATAAAGTTTTATCTATTAATGCCAATGGTTTATTAATTATTAATTATCGTCACTGATGAGCTACTAAATTAAATATATTCATGGTTTATATAATATTTTTTTATAATTTTATTTCTTTTATAAACTTATTTAATTTTCTATGTACAAACTTTATTATATTACAATTCAGGCGGCATTGTTTAGAAATTTTATCATGCCCTTACCAAAAGACACTATCAAAGTTTATTGAGAATCATAGAGTTGGAAGAAGATGAAAACATGATATTATTAATCAAAAGAATATTCAGAAAGTGTTTTATACAAGCTATAACAAGAAGCTATATATAGACGGCTTCAAGAGAAAGGCGGGTACAACAAAATAACCGCCACTAACTAACTTTCAAACTCTTATGTGTTATGCTCGGTTTTACACAAAGCTAACTCTAAGCCTGTTTTATTCTCATCCTTTTGACACTCCCCCTCAAGCTTAGTGGTTTGATAAATGTTAAACACACCAAGCTTGTTAATAAGCTCATTGAACTGTCCTTTCCACAATGCTTTGGTTAGAACATCCGCAAGCTGCTGATCTGTTTTGACATACTCAGTCTTGATGGTTCCTTCAAGAATTTTTCCTCTTACAAAATGACAATCTAATTCTATGTGTTTTGTCCTTTCATGGAACACTGGATTAGAGGATATGTAAATAGCAGATTTGTTGTCACATTTCAAAACAGCTGGTTTAAGATCATTAACTCCCAAGTCTTGAAACAGCCTTTGTATCCAAGTTACTTCACATGCCACAGATGCCATGGCCCTATATTCAGCCTCTGCACTGCTCCTAGAAACTGTGTTTTGCTTCTTGGACTTCCATGAAATAAGTGAGTCACCCAATTTAACACAAAAACCTGTGATAGACTTCCTACTCATAGGACAAGATGCCCAATCTGAGTCTGAAAAAGCTTCAAGCTTGAGTGAACTATCTGTGAAAAAAGGATTCCCAATCCTACTGTGCCTTTGATGTACTTCAGAACCCTTCTTGCAGCTTCCATATGTGATTGTTTTGGACAATGCATGAACTGGCTTAATGTCTGCACAGCAAAACAAATGTCAGGCCTTGTAATGCTTAAGTAAATAAGCTTACCTATCAGTCTTTGATAGACAGTAGTGTCTGTTAGCAAAGGATCTACAAGTTCACTTCCTTTGCTTTTGTCAAATTCTACAGTGGTCAGCTTAACATTAGGATCTATAGGGACATTGACTGCCTTGCAACCAGTCAATCCATTTTCTTTTAAGAGATCCAAAGCATACTTCCTTTGATTCATGACAATGCCTTTAGATGATCTGATAACTTCAATACCAAGAAAATACACAAGTTTGCCAAGATCTTTCATGTGAAACCTATTACTCAGAAACTTTTTCAAATCATTAATAAGTTGCATATTACTTCCTGTGATAAGAATATCATCTACATACACCAAAAGTATAACAACATCTCCATTACAGTGCTTAGTAAAAAGAGAATAATCATTGAGGGATTGGATATAACCTGCATCCTTCATAGCTTCTGTAAACTTAATGTTCCACTGTCTTGGAGCCTGCTTAAGGCCATAAAGACTCTTCAGCAGTCTACAAACTTTCATATTACCTGAGTTACCTGAATTCTCCCCCTGAATGCTGAAGCCTTGTGGGATAGACATATACACTTCTTCCAAGAGATCCCCTTGTAGGAAAGCATTTGAGACATCCATCTGAAATAATGGCCATTTCCTAATGGCTGCTAAGGCAATAACAACCCTCACTGAAACCATTTTAGCCACTGGAGAGAAAGTTTCCTTGTAATCCAAACCTTCCTGCTGATTGTAACCTTTGGCTACAAGTCTGGCTTTGAACCTCTCTACACTGCCATCTGATTTGTATTTAACCTTGAAAATCCATCTGCATCGAATAGGTTTTTTACCATGTGGCAAAGTAACAATCTCCCAAGTTTGATTATGAGCATCCAGCTCTTCTTGCATAGCTTGAGCCCACCTTTTATCTTGAATAGCTTCATTGTAAGACTGTGGTTCACTGATGCTAGCAAGAGACACTAAAAAGGATTTATAACATGGGTTCAATTTGGAATAATCAAGATATGTAGATATGCAATGGGCTGTAGAGGACCTATATGGTGGTATAAGGGATGGACAAAGGTAATCAACAGTCCAGGCTGGGGGCCTGACTGCTCTAGTGGACTTCCTTACAGTGTCAGGATGCACAGAAACAGATGAAGGAAGGTGAACTGGACTAGGTGCAGTAGGAGAACCAGGAGAGTTAGAGCAGTGAGGTATGGTTTGTACAAGATCATCAGAACTCAAATCAACTTGTTCAACAAAACTATGATGTGAGGACTCTTTATTTTTTGCAGCAAAAGGAAAGACTTGTTCATGAAATATGAGATCTCTAGAATACGAAAAGGTGTTAGATTGAATGTCAAGAACCTTATAAGCCTTTTGAGTTACAGAATAGCCCATGAAGACACATATTTTTGATCTAGGTAAAAACTTATCTTGCTGAGGTATAATTTTCACATGACACAAGCAACCAAAGACTCTTATGTGAGACAGATTAGGTGGCTTGTTATACAGAATGTGATAAGGAGTCTTCCCATTTAAGAGTAAGGTTGGGGTTCTGTTGATCAGATAAGTTGCAGTGGTAACACAGTCACCCCAAAATCTAATAGGAGCACTAGATTGAAACAATAAAGCCCTGGCCACATTCAATAAGTGTCTATGTTTTCTTTCCACTGTACCATTTTGTTGTGGAGAATAACTAGCAGAAGTTTGGTGTAAAATTCCAAGAGAAGAAAATAATTGAGTAGCCTCAGAAGATAAAAACTCTTGTCCTCTATCTGTTCTAATCATCTTGACAGATGTATGGAATTGAGTAGCAATAAATTTCAGTAAAGCCTTGATTTTAGATATGGCATCTGATTTATGCTCAAGTAAGATAGTCCATGTAAATCTAGAGAAATCATCAACAACTGTAAGGAAAAACCTTTCATTGTTATAAGTGAGATGTTTATAGGGGCCCCATATATCAAAGTGTAGCAGCTCAAAGATGTGAGTAGTATATGTAGTTCTAGAAGAAGGAAAAGATATTCTGGATTGCTTAGCCATAGGGCAAACATTACACAGTTGTTGTTGATTACAAAGATTAGATCCTATACCAGGTAAAACAGATAGTCTAGAAAAAGAAATATGTCCCATTCTTTGATGCCAAAGTTGGGATTTGCTACTGCCTATAGTTTGACTTTGAGAGGCAGCTTTAGAAAAGTGCAGTTGATCATGATTAGTAGTGGTGGAGTTCAAGTAATATAGTCCATTAATCTCCTTACCAAGTGCCATCATCTTCCCAGTCTCTTGTTCCTGAATAACACAAAGATTAGGATAGAAAATGGCTATATATTTGTTATCCTTGGCAAGTTTAGAGACAGACAACAGATTGAACTTAAAATCTGGAACATAGAGAACATTTTTTAACATCAAATCATGACTAATAGTGACATTTCCTGTCTGCAAAACATAAGATTTTTTCCCATCTGGTAAAGTAACACAGGCAGTAGAAGATTGACAAGTGTTAGGGATAAGAAGAGAGTGATGACAGGTCATGTGATCATTGGCACCAGTGTCAAGGATCCAAAGATTTTGAGTAGCAGAAGGTGATTGGGTATGAAAACTACCTGAATTACCTGCCATGGTGGTGTTTGTAGTGATGTTATTGGCTATAGGTGCAGTGTTGACTGCATTGGAATGATTGTTTCCTGCAATCATTTGAAGAATCTGCTGGTATTGAGAAGGAGTGAACACCAACCCTTGAGTATTAGTTTTGTCTTGTGATTCAGTGTTGCTTGAATTCTGAAAAGATCCAAGAATAGAGCTGGTGTTTGGTGTAGACTCTTTCTGGACATTGTTGGATGAGTTATTATAGGAACCTCGAGAAGAATTGTTTCCACCTCTCCTTCCTCTACCCCTTTGAAAGTAGTTGGGTGGATAACCATGAATTTTGTAACAGTTATCAACTGTGTGGCCTGAAATTTGACACTTATCACAGAATAGGTCTTTTCTCTTTTCATTTTGTCCAGTATGCCCCCCTCTAGATGAATTACCAGATGAGTTCCTTCCAGGTCCAGTACTTCCTTGTGTAAAGAAAGCCTGTGATGAGTCATTGTGAGATGTGCTTGCATAGATTCCTCTTTGTTTTTCTTCATTCTGAATCATTGCACATGCTTGAGTGTGAGTGGGTAGAGGGTTCATCATCAGAACCTGGGATCTCACCGCATTGTAGGACTCATTCAAGCCCATTAAAAACTGCATCATCTTCAAGTTTTGTGTATGTTGAATGTATTCTTTAGAGAATACCGTTGTAGTGAAGGGGACAACAGATTCGTATTCGTCCCATAGTTTCTTGAGACGTGAGAAATAGCTGGAAACAGTGTTTGATCCTTGATTGATGGTGCTTATTTGTTTGAATAAAGCAAACATCTCAGCCCCACTTGTTTGATCAAACCTTTCTTTGAGATCACTCCATACGGAGGAGGCCATATCCGTATATACAACCCCACTGAGTAGTTCATTGCTGATGACATTATGAATCCATGATAATACCAATGCATTGCACCGTTTCCATTGAGGATAAAGTGGATCGGTTTTGGATGGTTGGCTGTACGTGCCATCGACAAGAACGAATTTGTTTTTCGCTTCTAACGCCACTATCATCTGGCGACTCCACACTTTGTAATTCTCAGACCCTTTTAAAGGATCTGCCACAAGATTTATATGGGGGGAATCGGACGGATGAAGATAAAGAGGGTGTTGAAAATCAATGGTGGTTTCGGTAGAATCTTGATTTCCAGATTTGCTTGCCATTAATCCGTCTGTAATCCGGTCTTTGTGCAGATCACTTTATGAAGAAGCTTGTTCTGAAGGAGAGAAGAAAGGAGAAATAAAATCTGAAGAAGATAGAGATTTCAGATGAAGATGAAGGGATCTGCGAATGAAGATATGAAGATAGCCGAAAAACCCTAAGCTCATGATACCATATTGAGAATCATAGAGTTGGAAGAAGATGAAAACATGATATTATTAATCAAAAGAATATTCAGAAAGTGTTTTATACAAGCTATAACAAGAAGCTATATATAGACGGCTTCAAGAGAAAGGCGGGTACAACAAAATAACCACCACTAACTAACTTTCAAACTCTTATGTGTTATGCTCGGTTTTACACAAAGCTAACTCTAAGCCTGTTTTATTCTCATCCTTTTGACAAAGTTGATTAAGATTTTGTGGCAATCATGAAGGAGAACTAATATTAACTGAAAAGATGAGAAAAATAAAAATTCGAGGATAAGTGAAAATTTTAAGAAAACAAATTAAAATATCATGTTTTAAGTGGCACGCCAGCAAAAAAATTGAGATGGCATAATTTATAAAATAAAATTATAATTGGTTTCACTCGAATTGTTCAGTCCAAAAAATTAAAGCGATTGCCTTAAACCTATCTCCAATTCTATAGTTTGTAAATTAAGGGACATCTTTGGACAAATCAAATTCAGAGCCATCACTGTTTTTCTCGATTTTTGCTGTAATTAAATCAAATTGAGAGCCAAACTATTAATCAAATTAATTCAGACCCAAAACTATTAATCAAATTAAGCTCCACAATTCTTACTTCAATAAAATTATTAGTCGAATCGGTCTTCAAATTATTGAATTAAAAAAACGTACAAGCCTATTGGTAATATTTACTAATTGAGGTTAAATGATTTTTTAATAATTATTTTCAAATCGAGTTGAATAGTTCAATTTATATTCTGGGTTCTTTATGTCTTATGTACGTAGTATTTAATAACATTATTCACCATGGTGCAATATATTTAAATTGTTATCACATCAACGATGCTGGTCGTAATAGTACATTAGTAATTTAATATATATATATATATTGTTTCATTTTTCCCTAGTGAGGGATGTTTGTGAGGAAAGTTCAATCTTACCCAAAAAGTCATATTTACTTAATTCTTTAAATAAGAATTAATAACAAACAGTATTAGCTGTTGTTTATATGTGTGAAATCTCTCCACTTTCAGTCTCCATCTATGACTCTCCAAAAACTCCATCGCTAAAAAAAAAAAAAAAAAATAGGGTTGTAACATAATTCCTTTTCATTTCATATGTCCTATATATAGTGCATGAATTAGAGAGAAACCCTGATGGGAAAATGATGAATTCAGAAAGCTGGTGATTAATATCGAGTATTACAGGGATTTCATCAAACAATTCCAGGTAAATTTCAATAAAATCAATCTTTATCTTCATACATAGTTTTCAACAATATATATGTTTCCTTATAATCCCATAATAATGACGGCAAAATAATTGAAAACACATGCATGAATCTGCATTCATTATATTCTTATGAACATTAATTTCATTTGACCAAGTCATTAAGTATATGTAAAATTATAGAACCCAAGAAAGAAGAAAAGCAGAAAGATGAAAGGAAAAATCTATTGTATATCTCAAGAATATCAAAGTACAGAATGAATGTTAATCTGCTACCACGTATCATCCACTATCTATATACTCCAAGTATAACACATACAATAAGGGTAAAAAGGACATTTCCTAATATATCCAATATATCACATTATATATCTTAACACTCCCCCTCAAGGTGAGCAGCTGGGGGAAACAAATTGATAACACCAAGTTTGGACAGCAACTGCACAGCTTGATCTTTACTCAAGGACTTTGTAAACAAATCAGCTGGTTGTTGCTTTGTAGGAATGTAATGAGTAGAAATACAACCATCTTGAATCTTATCCCTGATGAAGTGGCAATCCACCTGTATATGCTTAGTCCTTTCATGAAATACAGGATTAGCCCCAATTTGAAGTGTTGAACTGCTATCTGAGTATACCTGAACAGGTCCAGCATGAGTAATGTGTAAATCCTTCAAAATACTGAGAATCCGACAACTTCACATGTAACAGCAGCCATGGCCCTGTATTATGCTTCAGCAGAGGATCTGGAAACCACTGTCTGCTTCTTAGCTTTCCAAGAGACCAGAGAATCACCTATATTAACTGCATAGCCTGAAATAGATCTCCTAGTCATTGGGCAGGAAGCCCAATCTGAGTCACAATAGGCACTAACCTGCACAGAACTGTTAGCTGATAACACAGGACTTAAACCTGGTTTCCCTTTAAGATATTTCAACACCCTAAAAACAGCATCTAAATGAGATTGTTTTGGTTGGTGCATGAAGTGAGTCAAAATGAGAACAGAATGGCTAATGTCAGGTCTAGTAAGACACAGATATAATAATTTTCCAACTATCCTTTGATACACAGATGCATCACTTAATAAAGGATCAAAGACAGAAGTAGAAGCAGGAAGACTTACATCTCATAAGAAGTTAATTTAACATTAGTATCCATAGGAGTTGCAACAGGTTTACAACCCAACATACCTGTGTGTGTCAAAAGTTCAAGTAAGTACTTCCTTTGGTTTAAGCATATGCCAGCAGATGATCTAGCAACCTCTATTCCGAAAAAATACTTTAGTTCACCTAAATCCTTCATAAAAAACTTATTAGACAAATAAGTCTTGCAATCAGAAATAAGAGCATCATTAGAACCAGTGATGATAATATCATCAACATAAACTAGTAAAACAATAATGTCACTCCCCCTGGATTTAACAAACAGAGAATAATCTCCTTTAGACTGAACAAAACCATAGGAAATCAATGCTTCAGTGAATTTAATATTCCACTGCCTAGGGGCTTGTTTCAAGCCATACAGTGATTTATGCAGTTTACAGACCTTACCAGCAGAATGCTTACCAAATCCAGGTGGAATCTCCATGTATATATCTTCTGCTAAGTCACCCTGTAAAAAGGCATTTGAAACATCCATCTGAAACACAGACCAGTGAGACATAGCAGCTATAGATAAAGTAATTCTAATGGTGACATGTTTAGCCACAGGTGCAAAGGTCTCAGAGTAGTCTACACCTTCTAATTGTGTAAACCCCTTTGCAACCAATCTGGCTTTATACCTGTCAATAGAACCATCACTGTGATATTTGATTGTATACACCCATCTGCATCCAATAGGTGTTTTCCCTTTAGGCAAGTCAACTATGCTCCAAGTTTTATTAATGTCAAGGGCATGTATCTCTTTAGACAAAGCTTCTTGCCACTGAGGACAACCTGAAGCTTCTTTATATGTTTTAGGTATAGAATTATGTGAGACAGAAGCAATGTATGCCTTATAACCCTCAGAGATTAAATCATACCCAATATAATTGGATATAGGGTGTTCAGTAGAATTAGTGGGTGAAGAATCAGAAATATAAGGAGAATAGTAATCTTTGGCCCATATAGGTGGCTGAGTAAGCCTAGAAGATCTCCTAACATTTTCAGTAGGTTGGGCAGATTCAATAGGTAGTGATTGAGCAGGAGGTGCTACAGGTTCTGGTTCTGCAGCAGTATAGATGTGTTCATTTGGAGAGATAGGTTTAGGAAGAGAATGATCTTCAATGCAATATTGATAAGGTACTATAAGATCTTTGTAAAAGAGATCAGTATTAGTGGTAACAAACATATCTTCTTGCATATTTCTTTTGTCAACAAAAGGTAAAGTATTTTCATGAAAGATCACATCTCTAGCAATAATAATGGATTGATCTTGGAGACATAATAATTTGTACCCTTTCTGAGTGTTGGAATAACAAATTAAAGCACATGCCTTACTTTTTTCAAGAAATTTATCATGAACATGCAGATTTTTAGAGTAGCATAAACAACCAAAGATTCTTAAATGCTTATACTCAGGAACAGAATCATGTAATCTGAAGTAAGGAGTGTTACCATGTAATAGAGGAGAAGGTGTCCTATTAATGAGATACACAGCAGTCAACACACAATCACCCCAAAACTTAATTGGAATTTGGGAATGAAATTTTAAGGCCCTGTCAACATCTAAAATGTGCATATGTTTTCTTTCAACTATACCATTCTGTTGAGGGGTATACACACAGGAACTTTGGTGAACAGTACCTTTGGACTTAAACAACTGATTACATTCAGAATTAAAGAAATGTTTGGCATTGTGTGTTCTTATGATTTTAATGTGAGAATCAAACTGATTTTCAGCATAAACAATAAAGTTGGTCAGTAACTCCATCACATCTGTTTTGAATTTCATAAGGAAAACCCAACAGAATCTAGAGAAATCATCTACTATAGTGAGAAAGTACCTTTCCTGATTGTAAGTAGATCTTTATATGGACCCCAAATGTCAACATGAATAAATTGAAAACACTTAGTAGTATGAGACTGACTGATACGAATTTGAGTTTGGTTTGTTTGGCTAAAGGACATATAGGACAAACACTGTTATTCAAGGAGTCTGAACCTATGTTTAATTGCGGTAACCATTGTAATCTAGAGTAAGACAAGTGGCCAAGTCTACAGTGCCACAAATCACTCTTATTCTGTACAAGAATTTTATTGTTCCTATTACATGTCAAAGAATTACAAAGATTCTGAATGTTATTGATTCTATGGTTGCCTTCAAAATAGTACCGCCCTCTTTTCAGTCTACCAGTGCCCTTTGTCTCTCCAGTCCTGAGATCCTGTATCAAGCAAATCTCATGATGGAATTTGACACTATACTCATTATCAGACAGGAGTTTAGATACAGAGATCAAACTAAACTCAAAATCAGGGGCATAAAGAACATTAACCAAAATAATTTCATTACTTAGGGTGATATTCCCTGTATGAGACACAAGACTCATATTGCCATTAGGAAGCTTCACATAGAGATTTTTAGAGCAAGCAGTAATATTATGATCAAACAGATTATAATTGTGAGTAATGTGATGATTGGCACCTGAATCAATGATCCAGGTATCATCATCACATGAGTCAGTTAAGGAGAGGTTCATACAGATACCTGACAAAATAGCAGGTTTGTTGTTCTGTTCTTCTCCCATGTTACCAAGCAGCTGTAAAATCTGTTGATACTGCTGAGTAGTGAACACATTTGTAGACCCCTGTTTTCCTGAGGACTCTTGGTCTTGATGATCATCAGTAGTAGATTGGTTCACTCTCACATCACTCCTTCCTCTACCTCGGCCTCCTGAACCATTTCTTCCTCCTCTCCTGCCTCGGCCTCTTCCTGGTGGATAGCCAATCACTCTGTAGCAGGTTTCTTTAGTATGTCCATTGTAGTTGCATACTTCGCATTTTAATTTGCTTTTATATGCTCCAGAGGGATTTTCAGGAGCATAATTTGAGGAGAATGCAGTAGGATCTTGAGTATTCTGATTCGGACCAATACCCCGTTGCCCTTCTTCATTACAAACAATAGAGAATACTTGAGTGTGAGTTGGCAGGGGTGTCATCATCAGAATCTGAGACCGAGTGTTGGCATAACATTCATTAAGTCCCATTAGAAATGTCATCAGCTTTAGTTGTTGCATGTAATCAAGATATTCTTTGGAGACTACGGAAGCAGGACTGGGAATCATAGACTCATATTCATCCCACATGCTCTTTAATTTTGAATAGTACTCGGTGACAGAGTTAGAGCCTTGAGAAATCGTGTTGATCTGTCTGTAGAGGAAATACATCCGAGCACCATTAATTTTGTCAAACCTTTCAGAAAGATCTTTCCAGATCATTGCAGCCGATTCACAATACACCACCCCATGTACAAGTTCTCTTGAGATGGATCGAGTGATCCAGGATTTGAATAGAGCATTGCATCTTTTCCATAGATGCAAATTCGGCGAATTTTCTCCAGGATTTGAACATTCTCCGGTGATAAAGACTAATTTGTTCATGGCTTCAAGAGCTACCCACATCTCTCGGCTCCATATTTTGAAATTTTCAGTCCCTTTTAGGGTTTCAGAAACCAAATCTAAATTTGGGGAATCCGAGGGAGATATGTACAAAGGATCAAGAAAATCAATTTTACTTAGGGTTTGTGTGCTTACCACTCCAGACGAGCGATTTTCATGACTTGATTCAGCCATCTTAATGAAGATCAAGTTTTACGATCCAAGAACCCTTACACACGCAGCGGAATGAAGATTGTTAAATCCTGATAGAATTCTAATGGAATGGCCTTACTTCCACCGATCCTTCAATCAATCTTCCATAATTGGCTCTGGTGCCATGTAAAATTATAGAACCCAAGAAAGAAGAAAAGCAGAAAGATGAAAGGAAAAATCTATTGTATATCTCAAAAATATCAAAGTACAGAATGAATGTTAATCTGCTACCACGTATCATCCACTATCTATATACTCCAAGTATAAGACATACAATAAGGGTAAAAAGGACATTTCCTAATATATCCAATATATCACATTATATATCTTAACAGTATATAATCTTATATTATTGTTATTTTGATGATAATCAGTAGATTTTCCCCTCAAATCCCATATGAAATACAATTAATTCACATTTTCCACATATGAAGTGTAGAACTCTGAAAACCAAAAATGCATAATCATTGGGGAGGACGTTGGAAATCAATGGTGTAGGTGTAGATTCAACGACTGAGGATGATAAAAGCAGGACCCTTGATTGGGATATATAGGGCTTCAATCTCACAACAAGGTTATCACCATCATTTGGATGAGACTCAACAAAGTTGGCTATTAGAGCCATCTTCTAAGAAAAAGAAGAAGAAATATGTAGATAATTGGTTTTATAGTTTGCAGTCCAACTACCTTTAAATGGACTTTGGGTTCAATTTTAGTCGCGTTTTTGGTAATCGGTCTTCCAATTATCATAGCCAAATCTTTGCCTAAGCACAAATTGCGCCCTTCTGTGCCAGATAATTACACAATCGCGCTTCATAAAGCACTTCTTTTTTTCAATGCCCAAAAGTGTAAGTTCTCGTTTTATCTTTTTTTTTTCTTTCCAATATTCGATTATTTTTTGTGGGTTTTTTGGTTGTTACATTCCTGATTTGTGATAAATGTGTGAATGCAAATATGTAGATTGACTCGTACATGAACTAATTTTTATTGACTCTTGAAATTATTGTTATCTAAGGATTATCGTTTCATATGTATGTAATTGATGATTAAGTTTACCAAATAACTCAATTATAGCTAGCAATCTTAGTCGATTTGGCTCGAGGTTAATTTAATAGTATTTTAGAAAATGCATTGTATTATGTATAGTGCAGGATATACCAAGTAATTTGTATATTATTCTAAAATCCGTTTAATTACAAAGAGTCGTGTATAGTGCAGGATATACTTGAATTTCAAACTCGAATTTTTTTGGAAGCAAATATGTCCAATATTGAAAATATGAAACTCGATTTTCACTTTGGTTTTGTACGTTGCTTATTTTTAAAAAATAAAATTGAGATAATGCAGCGGGAAAATTGCCAAAAAATAATGGAATTCCACACCCCGGTTGGTGGATCGCAAAACGGGTCCCACACCCCGGACGATCACTATTGTTGGCAAAGACCCGAAGAAATGGACTACCCCCGAAAAATCCAGACCGCCACCTCCGGCCGCCGCCTCCATCGTTTTCTGGTGTTCGATCTCGCCGGAGACAGGGGCAAAAGAACACCATACTGCAGAGGAAACCCAATCATTGAGCCATTTTACAATTCCACAGGCTATTTTGAGTGTTTTGAGTTGGGATAATAAATTTCCTGCTGCTGTTGACAAGAATTAGGGTTTTCTTGAGCCATGGATACCCTTATGAGGATATGCTCAAGAGTTATCATAATATTACTGGCCTTAATTAATATGTGTTCTTATTTTCAAAGATTTCAGGTCTTTAACTGGACTCGAGGTAATACTAAACAAGTCCACATTTTATGAGTTAATTTTATACAAAATTTTCGTTTAATTTAACCTCGTTTTATCGGGTTGTATTTGATTTGTAAAAGGCGTAAACTTGAGATTTTGTGTAGGTGAAATGATAGAACTGAACCATGGAAGAGCACAGCCTTTACAGTATATGGCTAATGCAGCATTTTTGGCTTCTGTATTTGCTGATTATATGAATGCTAGTAACATTCCTCAATGGCAATGTGACCCTAGCTCATTTTATCCCTATCTATTAGTGTTCTCAAAGATTTTGCCACTTCACAGGTATATATATATATATATATATATATACTAGGAAATATAACGTGCGTCGCACGTGGTAAGCACATGTTTTTTTTTTTTTTTTTTTTTTTGTTAATGAACTAAATTAAAATAAATATTATTCTTTTATCAAATAATTTCATAATTATTAATTTATTACTAAATAAATCCTTTTTTATTAATCATTGCAAAATTCTAGCGGCTTTTAGTTTTGAATCTCATTAAAACATAAAACTTGTAATGAATAAACGTACAAAATTGGAATAAAATAAGGCATATCCTAAGATGAGCCAATATTTAATTGTTAGTTTATCTTTTTCTTTCATCTTTTTCAACACCTTATATCTGAAAAACTACGGACATGTATGTTCACAAAAATTATTTCTTTTATCACAAGTTTCTCAAAGTTTCAAATATAACGTATTTTCAATCAAATTAATTTTCTTTCATATTCATTATGTTCGTGTATAACTACTTCTTAATCAACATATTACATAGCATTATTCCTCATAATTTCACAATATCTCTCATCAATAATTACACTCTTAAACTATTGTCTTTCTCTTTCTTATTTGATATTTTATAATCACATTACCATCACAAAAATAACAAAGCAATAACTTATGTGTCATAATAAATGTAATTACGCTTAATTTGATAGATTTCACCAATTTCAATTATTTTGTAAAAACATGAACAAAAACACCCAAAATCAGTGACTTCACTCGAATATATATATATATATATATATATATAGCTCACATTTTCCAAAGAATATTTTAAGAAACTATCTCAAAACACAAAACATATAAACTTATAAACTTAATATCTCTCACATATTTTATTGTACTTTTCATGTATAAGTTTAAACACGGTAGAAAAAAAATATTTAATTTTACTTTACTAAATGGTTTCCTACTATTAAGAGATTTTTTTTCCTCAAATTGACCTTTATAATATTTGTTTTATCTATTTTTTGAACAACTCATTGTATCCATATGAATGTAAAATAAAATTTGACAAAAGATATTAGACTTTTTTCTTGCATATTTGTGTATACGATCCTCAACAAACGTATCTTTTTAAAATTTATCTTATCGCTATTTCTTCTTCCAAGCTTGTACTCCACACATGTATATTTACTTTCTTTATTTTACTTCACTCCTCACCTAATATCTGGGAAAAAAACTTTATATGCTAGTTTATATTTGTAAAATTGTTTATTGCAACTTTTTGAAAATTTCATTATGACCTATTCAACAAAGAAAATTGAGTCATTTTTCCATGTATAGTTATTCGTTAATCAACACGTTCATTACTATACATTATTTCTTATTATTTCACAATATCTCACATCAACAATTTTAAATTTAAATTATATTTCTTTTCTCTTCTTACTTTATTATTTTTTAATCACATGATCATGACAAAAGTAACAAAGCAATCACTTACCTCATCATTCATTAATATACTTGCCCTTGAGTTGATACATTTCACAAATTTCAATTATTCTATAAAAATATCAACAGATACAAAATCAATCATTTTATGCGAATATATAATGTACACTTTTCAAAGAATTAATAAAAAATAATTTAAAAATATAAAACAATTTTCATAGATTCAGATGTATGTCACATATTTTGTTACGTTATACTTCTTCGTGTATAAAAAATATGTTCTAAACACATTGTCTAAATAAATTTGAGTACCGTAGATATCTAAATATTTATATTTCTTTTACTAAATGATTTGCTACTATTAGTATTTTTTTTTAACCGACCATTATTATGTTTGTTTTATCTATTTTTGAAGAACTTATTTTGTTTATTTGAATATAAAATAAAATTTTGACAAAATATTAGTATTTTATTTTAACATCCATGTTTTTTGTGTAAGATATTACTCTATGTATTTTCCTTGTAGAAATCTAATTTTTTTTCTAAAATATTTAATATACATTATAATTTTTTAATATGGCCATCGACACCATCATATCATCATCATCTAAAGACATCATCGTTCTCGATGATACTCTCTTACACAATCTCTCTGCTTTATCATCTACTTTTGCTGCCCTCTCAATCTTTCATTCCAAAGATGTATCCCTCGGCCTTCCTCCACTACTATTAATCCGAATGCCGCGTCTCTCACACAAACTCCAACCCTATACTCTTATGCAAACCCTAACCCTAATTTCCCCATCACAAACCATGTTTTCTCCATCCCAAAGTCTCCAGCATATATTATATATCTTTCATCCTTATTCCAATCCTAACCCGTTGCCTAACCTCCCGATCAAGTCGGTGCTTCCAACTGAAACCCTAGCCCTCTCATACTACAAATCTAAACACCAAGCACAAAACCTTATTAAGTCAATTCATATTATTTGTATTAGGATTCTATATTATAGTTAATTCTATATATCCCACTTAAGTAGAATTATTAATTATTAATTAACAGTTATTCACACATTATTAATTATGAATTAATGATAATATAATTATCATTCAATTATTTCTAATTAGTTGTATTAGGATTCTGATTGGATTCTATCTATCCCACTTAAGTTATGTTATTTGTATTAGAATTCTATATTCACACATTATTAATTATAATATAATAATTAATAATTATTAATTAATAATTAGTAGTAAGGGTATATATGTCTTTTCACATAAGACTAAACAATTTTGTTATTCACACATTTATATATATATATATATATGGGATTGATATTAATATTCATTATAGTTGTTGATGTAAAGTTGGTTGAAAGTTCAATATAATAACAAAAAAAAAATCATCTTTTTTTGAATAAAAAGATGATTTATATATATACTAGGTGCAAACCCCATGAACATGAGCTACGTAGTGGGACATGGGAACAAATATCCTAAGCACGTGCACCACCGTGGCGCCTCCATCCCTAACGACAGGATTAAATACTCATGCACTGGCAGCTGGCGGTGGCGGAACCCTAATCCCAACAATATCACCGGAGCCATGGTTGGTGGGCCCGATAGGTTCGACAACTTCAAGGATGTGAGGAGTAATTATAGCTATACGGAGCCCACTTTAGCCGGCGGCGCTGGTATCTCTCACCACCAGCGGCGGTGTTGGAGTTGACAAGAACACGATTTTCACGGCCGTGCCGCCATTGTATCCGCTGGCCCCACCACCGCCACCGCCACCGCCGTGGAAGCCTTGAAATTAAAGATTTGTGTTTGGTTTTGAAGGATTCATTTATGCATTGTGTTTTGAGCAATTCGGTATGGACTTATTATGTATGCAATGTAGAATAACTTTATATTCCGAAGAGAGAAAAATTCTTAAGCGAAATTTGGCATTTATTGCTATAAATTATTTTGTAGAATAATATTATGAATTTAATTAAATATTCGTTAAGAATCTTGAGCTTCTTTTGAGTATCAAAATAAAAAGGATATCCAAAATTTTTTTTGTTACTTTAAATGTGGAAACCAAGCTTGGTTCATTCGAATCAAGTTTGAACAATATTTTATGTTTGGTATGTTTTAGATTTTTATTTTGATTCGCTCAGTAAAAATCATAAAAATATGAACAAAATATCAAATTATTCGAGTTCAACTCGTGTTTCATAAAACTAAAGCTTTTTTGGGATTAGTTCGATTAATAATCGAACAAACTCAAACACAAATTTTAAAACTCTATTGTTATTCAAAAAAGCTTGGACAACTCATTTGACATGAATAGACTCATTTACACCTCTATGTCTACTTTAATGGAATAATACATTATCTTTGTCATTATCAAAGCAAATGTCAAAAAATATAAACTTAATATCATTTCTCATTATATATATTTTAAAACTATGATCTAGACAAAAGAACTTCTACAAACATAAATTTCTTGATTTAATTTAAGAAAGTAGGATATCTACAAACATCATTTTGATTTGATTTTCACGTAGCTAAGAACTTGTTTGAGCTTGGTTTGTTAACATATAAACCAAACTTGAATAAATTTTTTGTTGATAAGTTTTGAAACTCGACCCGAGTTTGAGACAGTTAGTGAAAAATCAGACAACTCAAGTTGGACTTGTGTTCAGCTCGTTTGAGCTCGACTCGATTCAATTATAGCCCTATTATATAATGGTTTTAGAAAAACTTCTATTTCATTTTGATTTTTGCATTTTCGTTTTACCCCTTATATATAAAATCATCAAATAGGAATGAGTTTTCATGGTAATTCTCATAAACACGAGTAATATTTATGTTGAGTATCAAAAGGGAAAGCAATTATCGATAGATTCTATTTTTTTGGAATATAAATCATTTTACCTGCAGCACGTGGCCATATAGTTTGCTCGATATTGGAAACCATCAATATGTTCGCCCCACACGCAAATCTCGCCCCCGAGGAGTAAGGCTTGATGTTTCGGAGTTGTAATATTCGTAAGAGGCTGATTTGAATAGAAATCTTGCCAAAGGGCATCCAAATGATCCAAATACCATTATCTTGGTTACTCACAATGCAACGTAACCCCGCTTCAACCACTTTTTGAGCTACACCACCACCAATCCTACGAGAAATTGCGATGAAATTTAATCGATTCGACCGAAATCACAAAAGTATACATCCCGTGTGACTAGTTTCACAAATTTTGTAAAAAATGTGACAAATATTGCAATTTTCTATGTTAGTCTATTAGGCTGTGTTTGGACTGAAGGATTTGAAATCTATGGATTTTAAATTCGTCAACAAATCCATAAAGTGCGTTTGGATGTATCCAAGTTATAATGGATTTCAAATCACTCGGCATACATTTTGAGTTATTTTCTCCATAACTACGGTAGATTTCAAATGACAACATTTTAGGTGTCATTTCAATTTTTTCCTTCAAATCCCCTCCCCAAATCCAAATCACTCAATACAAACACAGCCTTAATGATTCAAAAGTGCAAGTGTCGCCAGAACTTACCAATTATGAACCACTGTTTTCGGACTCAATTTGCTCCCAAAATCGTTAAATGTCTCTTCCCTGTAATTTTTTGCAGCGCGTTAAATGAAGAATGATGATCAAAATTAGTAAATTATCAAGATCATATCATTAACTTAAACAAATACGCTTTAACAAAACAAGAATATAAGCATCACCTTATAAATTTTTACATTTTTTTTACATTAAGAAAATCGATTTAATTAAGTTCTATGGTGTTACTTACCAGCTTGGCATAAGTCATAGAATCTATGACCTTCTTTATTATTGGCAAAGGCTGATAATGTCTCGATGTATCTGCAACAATGTGTATTCTTTTGAGCAAAATATAAATTTTAAAATTCAACTTTAACGAGGGACTAATTATATAAACATCTCACCAATCAAAAGCCCTCGAATGAGAACCTTGGTTGATCAACAATTGTCCATGGAACTTGATTGACCACAATCCCTCTTGATGTGAGATTAAACTGGCATATTTGGCTAAATGTCTGGCATAAATGGTAAAAGAAATTAAAATCATTTTCAATATTTACTCATATACACTTCACAAAATACGAAATATGCTATTTGTGAGGTCGTTGAGAGGAAATATCAAACCTGTAGCCCATGCAAAACACCGTATACAGTGTGTGCCTGCAAATTCACCAACAGGTATCATGGCTTGTTCTCTTGATCCCGCTACCCCTTACCCTTTGGCTGTTTTGTGGGGATTGATGGAGAGGAGCTCTCCCCGTGTGTTTCTCAAACACTGGGGGAAGAGGACTCCTCTGATTGTGAGTCAGTGAAAGAGGCAGTGGAACAGAATAAGGAACTACCGCGCCGAACACCTGCTGCACAACAGGTGCTCAAAAAACAGGGACAGGGGTCCAAGAATAATGCACCGGTCAGAACCACTTTTGTTAATATTCATAAGAACAACAGGGACCATAACTCATTGGGACTTTGGTCGCTTGCTTGTCTCACCCAACTCAGTCTGATTGCTCATAACGGACTTGATGGCTACCACAGACTGCTTGTTTTTATTTTCCATAGGTCTCTGCTCAGTTGCCTTAGTAGCAGGCTTGGGTGGTGCAGCCTTTGTTGCTTTCGGGCATCTCGTTGGATCATGTCCAATAATTTTGCATGCCGGGCAGAATTGGGGCAACGCCTCAAAGAAGATTGGTTGATTAAAGAACTCCCCCTTTCGACACATTTTCACAAATTTCACCAAGGGTTTGGATAAATCGACTTCAACAAGTATTCGGGCATATGACAACCTTTTCCTTGTCTTAGTCAAAACATCGGTTGCAATAGGGGTGCCCACTTTAGTAGCAATTTTGCTGAGAATTGCGCCCGTCCACCATTCCAAAAGTAATCCCGGGAGTATGGCCCAAGTGGGGATTTTAGTTGCCTCGTCCTTTCCAAATCGAAAATCTTATGGCATAGGTTTCAATAAGAGTGAGTGACCAAAAGCAGAATAAGGGCCACCACTCAAAACCTTACTACGATCGGCTTCTGTCTTGAAATTGAACGCCAACCAACCGTGAACATTTGGGAAGTATTCATATTCGACATCCCATTTGTTGCAAATTTTATCCATCAATACCTTCGGCCCCGGGTGTTTAGGGGTGAAGTAGCCCACTAGCCCGTATCCCCAAACTTTACCAAGATCATCTATTTCTTCATCCTCAACATCGATGAAGTCTAACGAGTTATGGTCCCTGTTGTTCTTATGAATATTAACAAAAGTGATTCTGACCGGTGCATTATTCTTGGACCCCTGTCCCTGTTTTTTGAGCACCTGTTGTGCAGCACGTGTTCGTTTTTTGAGCACCTGTTGTGCAGCAGGTGTTCGGCGCGGTAGTTCCTTATTCTGTTCCACTGCCTCTTTCACTGACTCACAATTAGAGGAGTCCTCTTCCCCCAGTGTTTGAGAAACACACAGGGAGAGCTCCTCTCCATCAATCCCCACAAAACAGCCAAAGGGTAAGGGGTAGCGAGATCAAGAGAACAAGCCATGATACCTGTTGGTGATGGTGCAGATTCCCCGGTAATAGCTGGTATGTCGGCTTTAGGTGCGTCATTGCTTTGGCCAGCAATGGTCTCGAATGTTGGGTTGAAGGCGCCCTCCAACGGGATGAAGTTCTCCTTCTTCTTCTTTTTGGCCATGTCCCGAAGGTGAAGATTTGAAAATCTTCAAAACTTCAAGTTGTTCTTGTTGAAATCTTCAAATCTTCAAGTGTGTTCTTCAAATCTTCAAGTGAAAGTTGAACTTTGATCTCTCAGAAGCTCTAAAAACACAAGATTTGTGTTATAGAAAAGCTAAATCTTCCAATCTGCAAATCTTCAAATGAAGATATGAAATCTTCAAGTGCGTTCTTCCAATCTTCAAGGGAGTTCTTGAAATCTTCAAGCGAAATTTGAACTTTGATCTCTAAGAATCTCTAAAAACACAAGATTTATGTAATAGAAAAGCTAAACACTCTTGTAGGCACCAAGAATTGAATCTTGGGGAGCAAAAACTTGATCTCCTAACCGGTGGAGGATTCTGAGATTCTTGCTGCACTTAATGACATTGGGGACAAAAAATCACCAGGAGCGGACGGGTTCTCCTCGATGTTTTTCAAAAAGAGTTGGGACATCGTTGGGCCTATGGTTAGCTCGGCTGTCAGGGAGTTCTTCACATCGGGGCAACTCATTAAGGAAATTAACCACTCGGTAATTGCTCTACTACCGAAATCAAGCAATGCCGAGGGGGTTAGGGACTTTCGGCCGATCTCTTGTTGCAAGGTAATCTATAAGCTTATTTCTATGATACTTGTTAATCGAATGATGCCCCTTTTGGACGATATCATTGATGATTCACAGGCAGCCTTCGTCAGGGTAGGAACATTGTGGATAATATCCACTTGATGCAGGAATTACTTCGGGTTTATGCCCGTACGCGCTCATCCCCCTGTTGCACCATTAAGATCGATCTTTTTGACTCTGTCTCATGGGACTTTCTTCGGGACACCTTAATTGGGCTCAACTTCCCCGCAGTGTTTGTGAAATGGATAATGGAATGTGTGACGACCACTTCGTACTCCATCTCCATTAACGGCGGACTTCACGGGTTCTTCAAAGGAAAAAGAGGTTTAAGGCAAGGTGACCCGTTATCCCCTTACCTCTTTGTTATTTGTATTGAATATCTTTCGAGATTGTTGCGCTTCAGGACAGACGATTCAGAGTTCAATTATCACCCGAAGTGCACTCCGCAAAAGAAAAGATAACACATCTTGCTTTTGCGGATGACTTAATGCTATTATCTAGGGGTGATGAGACGTCGATCCAAATCTTAATGGACTGCCTTCGGAACTTCGGTGGGGCTTCGGGGCTCAAGATGAACTTCTCAAAATTCGACATCTATTTGGCAGGATTGGGGGTCATAAATCTGACGCTATTGTCCGATTATCGGGTATGACCATTGGATCTTGGCCATTTCGTTACTTGGGCATCCCGATGTCTGCCGTCAAAATTCATTCGATGCATTACGAGCCTTTGTTGAGCAAGATTCGTTTATACATCAATGGGTGGAGTAAAGCCAAACTTTCTTATGCGGGTCGATTGGAACTCGTGAAGTCCGTGATTCAGGGGCTTGTTCGTTTTTGGATATCTGTCCTACCCATTCCGGCACAGATCAAAACAAAGGTTATCCAGCTTTGCCGTACTTTTCTTTGGGACGACGGTATGCCATTGGTCTCTTGGCGCACGATTTGCATGCCAAAGATCGAAGGCGGGCTAGGTTTGCGGGACATCGACATCTGGAACAAGTCTTTACTTGGCAAAACACTCTGGGACATACATGCCAAGAAAGACTCGTTGTGGCAAAGATGGTTACACCATTTCTACCTCCGGCAACACTCCGTTTGGGAATGCGTTGCTAAACCAAGGGACTCGCCGTTGATTATGAGTATTATGCTTACACGAGATCACTTGGTTGACAAGTGTAATGGGGGGCTGCCTTATTTCTGGACACTTGGGGTAGAAAACAGACTGGCCTCCTATTGAGAGTTCTTTACGACCTCTTTCGAGATAAATGATCGATGGTTACTTGGTCAGGCGCTGTTTGGGGGCCTTCAATCACTCCCAAGCATTCATTCATTCTTTGGCTTAGTATCCTTGGGCGATTGAAATCAAGGGATCGACTAAGCTTCTTGCCTGAGTTGGACGAGTCGTGCGTATTCCGCATTATTGCTAATGAGACTGCCCGACACCTCTTTTTTGAGTGCCCATTTTGTTTGCATATTTGGACCGACATAAAGAAATGGATTGGTATCTCACGCCAATCATCTACCCTTAAGAGCGCATTGAAGTGGCTTAAAAAGGAGGCAAAGGGTAATGGATGGCAACCGAGAAGCAAGAGGATAGCTTTCGCAGCGACGGTCTACTTCATTTGGAATGCTAGGAACAGGGCCTTATTCGAAGGAGAACGAGTATCCGTTGATTCGCTTGTCAGACGCATCAAAAAGCATGTGTATACGGTCATCTTTGGTCTATACCCGAGCGTTTTGATGCATTTTGAGCGAATCACTTAAAAAGTTATTTCTTAATTACTTTCATTATTACAAGAAAATTAGGGATATTAACCTAAGTTAGGATACACGAGATGAAATAATCTTTTAATGTAATTTTCTTGACCATATAAATAAATACTCGGTAAGTTGTGTATTATTAGTTCGAAGAAGGAAACTAGATTGTACCTACCTCAAGATGTGCATAAAGTGGATTTGTGTTTTCATGGAAATGAAGTTCGTATGATTCATCAGTGCCGTGTTGCAACTGCATCAAACACAAACGAAAATTAAAAAAAAAAAAGGGTTAGCTTTGAGGCTGAATATGTTCTAAACATAGTGGAAACTAATATACAAAATATTGATGAACACGTTTCAATATTCAAAATCAATTCCAATGTAACAAGATCCCAAACAAAATTAATATCAGTTAACAAAAAGAATTTAAAAAGAATTTATATATTACCATTTATGCCCCGAAACTTTCGACTAATTTGATAGTTTAAATTGGTAAATTTTTCTAAGTTGATGAGTTTTTCTAATTATTGCAACACTGAAAATCAAATTTTGGAGATTGGCGTATATTTTGTTTTGATTGTATTTGTTGAATTATATTATATTATTTGTGTCGACTGTCGAGAATTCAATAATGAAGCCATGTGAATACATAGTTACTAACTCCAATAAGAATATTTTTGATTGGTCAAATCATTAAATATATGACACGTAATTGTATTTTTGGGATCTGCTTAAAGATTGTATATGCTGTTTTTTTTATATACTGAATCAGTTAGATGATTCAAATTATACGTCTTAAATAAAAATAATTTATAATTGATTATTAATTATTATGATCAGGTAAAGATCCTCATCCATATGACCGTAGAAACACAAAATCTCTAATATTTATGGACTTCCATTTGGTCAGGAATATATTTTATTAGAATTTAGAATACAAGAAATTAAGAAGTAGCAATAAAAATATACTTCATAAAATAGATTATATTAAAAAAAATAGAGTGTATATAAATAGCAAAAACTAATTTTTAGAAAAGGCAAGAATCATTGATGTTTTTGAAAAAGAAGTTTATAAGACATGGTGTGACTCACTTTGCACCATAGTGATTTCACATATTTAATGTCCATTTTTGTCCGTAACATCTTGGTGCAATGTTATTTTTGTCCATTTAATACGATTTTGTTATTTGTTAATTGATACATTTATGTAAATTATAATTCAATATCATATAATTAGGTAATAGAAATGTTATAATTTTAAGTCTATATATAATTCGTTAATTTTATTAATTTAAATTGAAGATTTTGCTAATTTGTAGGTTAGAGGTTTTCAAATTACTAGATTTAAATTATTATTAGTTGATAAACTTAATAAAACACATATTTAAATAATTAAATCGAATCTTAATAATTTGTTAACAAATTATAAAATTTTAAAAATTCATTTTTGAAAACTTAAATTTGATCAACTCAATAGAGAATTAAAAAGAATCATCGGTTAAGTTAATAGAGTGATTTAATATAGCAATTACGATTTTGAATGGGAGAATTTGGCATAAATTATTAATTTTTAGGAGAGATTATTTTGGTACTTTTTATAGTTTATATTATATTATATGATGTCTATGAGACAATAACAACTGGCTCTACATTTCTTGAATTGTTGACTTTATAGTTACACTTTGGTGAACAATATAAGCACTATTATTATAGTCCTATTAAATAATTATATTACATTCCATCTATGTTTTCATAAATAAATCTTTAGAGAACTTAGGCTTGTCATTTTCTCCTTCAAAATCTAAATTTATTGCTAAGTATCAAATAAGAATTCCATCGGATCGTGTGTTTGTTATTGTCATATTTGTCACAATCTATCTCATGATTATCATAATAGTCAACATATCACTACTGTGATAACTAATTTCTCTTTATTTATTTTTCTGAATTTTAGAAAGTTGGTAAATTTCATGTTTGTTTCTTTCTTTGATGTATTTTTTCCTTATAAAAGTTCAAATTATTTTATTTCGATTGAAAATTTATACCATAATGTAAATTTAATATGATAATAATACTTGATACAAATTCAAAATTATTGAAGTGTATGTAAAAAAAAGTGAACAAAAATTGAACCATAGACAAAATATAGGACAATGATTTAAAGTGATACAAGCTATTTTCATATTTTATAGTAATCCATCATTTCTATTTTTTAATGAAAAAATAAAGATAAGTATTTTATTTAATAATATAATTGTTTAATTCACAAAAAAGAAGAAGAGAAGAAGATTGTCTAGATTGGGCCTTTGGTTCTCTCTATCTAAGACAAAAGTTGGACTTTAGCCCAATAACATATAAATAAATTTACGGTGCATGTGTGGCAGTACTCCAAAGCGATGTGCGCATTGGTTGGCAATGTCCGAGTGGTGGTATAATACCAACTATCACATAGCCATTGCCATCACACCCTTCGAAGTATTGTACGTATAAACCACCGTAAATTGGCTTTGTTCCCTTACAAGATGGAACGGTTATTAGCGTCGACAAACTCGTAGAAGACAGACTGGATATGTCATTTCACCTCAAACAGCAGCTAACCAATGCTCAGAATCTCATGAAGCAGACACTGACAAACACCGATCGGACAGACACTTTAACATCGGAGATTTCGTATTTCTTAAACTTAAACCTTACCGCCAACGAATACTTTACGTCAACACCATTTAGAAGCTTAGTCCTAAATATGCAGGTCCTTTTGAAGTCATTGAACTTGTAGGCTCGGTGGCTTATCGACTAAAACTACTAATATCATCAAAGGTACACCCTGTTTTCCATGTGTCTTTATTCAAGAAAGGCAAAGGTATCACCCATGCGACAACCACCATTGGACGAAGATGGGCAAGTTATTCTCAAACCACTTGCACTTCTATTCTCAACCGTAGCTGTCACTCAATTACCCAATAAATGGGCACATCTACCGGAGTCAGGAGCTACTTGGGAGGATTGGGCGATCATTACTCAAAAATTTCTGGAATGTAAGACTAAATATAGGACAAAGATTTAAAGGTTACTGGTTTAATTTTATCAGATATAAGCAGTTTTCATAGTTTATAGTAATTCATCATTTCTATTTTTTAATTAAAAAATAAAGATATGTATTCTATTTAATAATATAATTGTTTAATTCACAAAAAAGAAGAAGTGAAGAAGATTGTCTATATTGTGCCTTTGGTTCTCTATCTAAGACAAAAGTTGGGTTTTAGCCCAATAACATATAAATAAATTTACATGACATATTCACTCTGTCTCTCTCGCTCTCTCTCGCTCTCTCTCGCTCTCTCTCTTGTATATCGGTGTCTGCGGTGCCGCTGCTGAGTTTACAAGATACAAATATTTGCAACCTATCGACATTGATAGGTTTGTTCTACTTTTCGATTTTGTCTTTCTAATACTTTTCTATAAGTTTTGTATGTACTCATTGAATTATCGAGGGAAAACGTAAAAATTGTTAATAAGAAAGCTAATTTGCATGCCCTAGTTTCGTATTTCTTTTTGTTCTTTTTTGGAGTTCAACATTACTTCAGCTGAGTGTAATAAATAAATTTTTGAATGGGAAAGTTTCCGTGTGTTTATACTCTATATTCAGTTTTTTTTGTTCTATTTTTTTTTGCAAAATTTTCTTTTGACGATTATTGCCTCTAGGGTTTTAGCAAAACCCTACTCTTCAATTTTTTTGAGTTCTAGCTCTATGTTACCATGAATGCTTTATTTTTGTGTTGAAGTTCTTTTTTTCTGTAAGCTTGTTTATGATTAATTTAACCCTTAGGTTTGATTATTACGTCTTACCATTGTATATTATCTTTTCCTTTCGTTTATGTATAATCATTTTCTTTTCTATAATCCCCCTTTATTGTTTTGAATTTCCTGTCTAACTTTAATTGCATTCGGTATTTTGGAAAGGGGAAATTTTATTTAAATTCAGCGGATAATTGTTATGATCAGTAAGATGAAGGAGGCCAATTCGAATGCAATGGTTGAAAAATCAAACATTTGGGCCAAAGGAACCTTGTGCAGGCTATACATTTGTCAAGGAAGTAGGAGGGACTACTTGAAGCTATGAAAAAGGGAGTGTACACAACAAATTTGTAATTCTGAAAATCAAGAAACACAAAAATTGTGACAAATGAAATTTATATAGATCAAAAATCAAATATGGGGTACAAATCTCTATTTTAATCCTTTGATTCTTCCTTCAAGAATATCAATTTGAATGTTGGAGTTGACTTTGCTTCTTTGATCTTCTCCAATGTTGACTTGAATGTTTATAACGTTAATGCGAGGGCTTGACAGCTTAATCTCGTATCAAACGTGCAATTTGTTGTATGGAATTTGAAATCTTCAAGGTTGATTTGTAGCTTTGATCTTCCTTGAACTTGATTTGAATATCTATAACGTTAATTCGTAGGTTTATGATAAACCTCGATTATATGTATTTTCTAGCCTAAGACTCAAAAGTTATAAATACGCTCTGTTCCGAACCAAATGGCGCAGTCCTGTAAAACGATCATAACTTGAGTTATACAACTTGGATTTGATCCCAATTAGTTGTGTTGCAAAGCCAAGACATAGAGCTACAACTTTGTAGAAGACCTCAAAGTCAAATTCGGACCAAATACATGGCGTACGTACGCCGTGTTAATTGGCGTTCAGACAATGAGGGCAGAGAGTTTGGGGCTATCTCGCGTACGAACGCCCATTTGTACGGTGTACGTACGCCGATTTGTACTGCGTACGTACGCCGCTTTATTCTGTGTATGAACGCCGGATTATAAAAGCCCATATTTGGCCCAAATTCGGGTTTATGTTTTAGATTAGATATAAATACCCCTCCGAACATTGTTTTAGGGTTCGAACTTTATTTCTTGGAGATTGATTGTAAAGATTAGAGATTCAAGAACGAGATTCGACAATTGATTGTAAACAGGATCTTTGACAACGGGTTTTATCGAGTTTATCTTTTTAATCTCTTTTAATTCTCGTGTATCTATCATGTTTATCTTCATCATCGTTGATTGTGACCTTGCATCTATGGAGTAGTCTATTTTATTCTGGAATCGGGAATAACCCGATAATATGTTATCAGCCTGAATTATATGATCGTTTACGTTACATCGCATATGCTTATGATTTGAATTCTTGATTATTAATGCTTGTGAATTTGCTGGCCACATATTTGCATGTTCATAGATATTAGGTGAAAATTCTGAAAGGTGACATCTAAATCGAAACCCTAGAATTCAAACCTAGGATCCTAAATCGCGAAAGTAGTTTTAGGTCTTTTGAGGAATCGATACATTATCATAGAGATTAATGAACTCGAGCTTAGTCTAATCATCACGACAGTAGTTGATTAATTAACTTGGGTAAATTGTTATGCTTCGACAGAAGGTAATGAGTATAACTGGATAATGTCCTTCATAAGTGGTGATTGTAACTGAATTGATTGTATGATTTAATTGATAACGTATGTCGTGGTGAAACCTGATTTTGGAATTACTAATCCTATATAATCAAAACCAGTTTTATACGTTTTGTTCTGTCTTCTTTACTTTTGTACTGCACCGAAGCCGTGCGCTTGCGGTTTAGGCACAACAAGTTGTTAGCGCCGTTGCCGGGGACTTGAATAGTCAATATTAGTTTTTATCAGAATTTAGTGAGACTAAGCCATTTTATTTTATTTTTAGTTTTTACCTTTTAGTTTTCTGTTTTATTTCAGGATTCAATTTTTCCCTTGTATGCGAAGCAAGATCAATTTCGAACTAGATCCAGAAATCGAGAAAACTTTTCGTACAGGAAAAAAACTACAGAGACTGAAACAAGCTCAACTGAGTAGCGTAACAATGGCTGAAGAGAACGCAAATATTAACATTAACGCGAATGCAAACGGGAACGCAAACGTAAATGCGAGGTCTCTGAAGGATTATGCAGCACCTAATGCGCAGACACTTCACTCTAGCATCACTAGCCTACTGTAGAGGCCAACAACTTTGAGCTCAAGCCATCCCTTCTACAAATGGTTCAGCAGAATTAGTTTGGGGGTGCACCTATCGAAGAGCCAAACCTACACTTGTCTATGTTTTTAGAGTACTGCGACACTCTAAAGATGAACGGGGTTTCCCAAGATGCTATCAGGCTGAGATTGTTCCCGTTTTCATTGAGAGACAAAGCGAGAGCTTGGCTACATTCTTTACCATCGGGTTCCATCAGAACATGGGACCAACTCATGCAATGTTTCCTAGCAAGGTATTTCCCCCCGAGCAAGACTGCCCAACTGAGGAACCAAATCACTACTTTTGCTCAGCGAGATGGTGAATCGCTATATGAAGCTTGGGAACGATTCAAAGATCTTCTCCGACTGTGCCCGCATCATGGGCTAGAGAAGTGGCTTATTGTTCACACGTTCTACAATGGACTGATTTATACCACGAGGATGTCGGTTGATGCAGCAGCTGGAGGAGCTCTGATGAACAAGGGTATTGACGAAGCTTATGATCTAATCGAGGATATGGCACTGAACCACTACCAATGGTCAAGCGAAAGATCGATTCCACAGAAGACACCAGGTAAGTACGATCTTGGCGCTATTACTTTACTTTCTGTACAAGTAGAAGCCATGTCTAAGAAATTAGATTCAATGAACATGCATGTCAATTTTGTTAATATCCCACCTCCTATGTGCGAAATATGTGGTATGGTTGGTCATGTTGCATTAGAGTGTCAACTAGCTAGTGTACCTAAAGATCCCTCTATTGAACAAGCCAACTTTGTGAATAACTTCAACCAAAAGAACGACCCATTTTCAAATACTTTTAATCCTGGTTAGAGGAATCACCTTAATTTTTTCGTACAATACAAACCAAAACGCAACTCCACATCCTAACTTTAGGCAGCCACCTGGATTCCAACAGAAGCCTTACAATCCTGTTCCACCACAAAAATCGTACTTAGAATCCCTTCTTGAGAGTTTTGTAGTTGCCCAGACTAAACAAAACGAGATAGTGAATGATGCAATTAAACAACTAGCAACTAAGGTCGACTCTTTAGCAACTCATAATAAAATGCTAGAAAATCAAATTGCACGACAGGCTAGCAACTCGAATAGAAATTCTGGTTCTTTTCCCGGACAACCTGAGACAAATCCGAAGGAACACTGTAATGTGATTACTTTAAGGAGTGGAACCGATTATGAAAGTCCAAAAATCCCTACTAGGATTAGTGAAACAGAGTTAATTGATAAAGTTGAAAAGAAAAAAACGTCTAATCCCAATAGCTCAAGAGATAAAACGAATAAGGTAAGTGAGAAAGAGCCAGCATATATACCTCCACCACCATATGAACCACCCGTGCCTTTTCCTCAAAGACTAGCTAAGGCGAAATTAGATAAACAGTTCGGAAAATTTTTAGAAGTTTTGAAAAAACTTTACATTAATCTTCCATTCACTGATGCACTTGCACAAATGCCTTCGTATGCTAAATTTTTGAAGGAAGCTGTTTCTAACAAACGAAAGCTAGAGGAATATGAAACTATCGCTTTAACTGAGGAGTGTAGCGCTGTAATTCAAAATAAATTACCTCCAAAAATTAAAGATCCCGGTAGTTTCTCAATTCCTTGTGAAATTGGTAATATGAGTTTTAACAATGCTTTATGTGATGTTGGAGTTAGTGTTAGTCTCATACCATTGTCTGTGGCGAAGAAGTTAGAGATGAATAATTTAAAGCCTACGACCATAATTTTACAATTAGCCGATCGTTCTGTTAAATATTCGATAGGTGTGTTAGAGGATGTACCTATCAAGGTTGGTAAGTTCTTTATTCCTACAGACTTCATTGTTCTCGATATTGATGAGGATTCTCAAATCTCCATTATTCTTGGTAGGCCATTCCTAGCTACAGCAGGAGCTATTATTGATGTTAAGAATGAAAGGCTTTCCTTGAATGTTTGGGATGAGAGAGTCGAATTTAGTCTATATAAATCCGTTGCTAACTGCTCTATCGAGAACTCTTGTTACAGGATTGACGAAGCTATAATCAAAGACAAGCTTGCTAGGAAGCACTATAAGGATCCATTCGTGGCACGACTGGTGAGTGATGGTTCGATCGAGGAGGACGATACAATTATCGCTGATATTGCTCGAATGTTTGAGGGAAATCCACCATTGACATCAAACATCGCTAGAAAGAAGATCCCTCGACAAAAACTCAAAAAATGGCGATTTAGTTCTTCTATTCGACAAGCACCAAAGTTTTCTTTACCTAGAAATCGAGATTCTATAATTGATTGGAGAGTTGCTAAGTCATCAGGTCCAATTCGGGATCTAAAAAATTGAGTTAACATGGTAAAGTCAAGCTAATGACTATAAACAAGTGCTTCTTGGGAGGCAACCCAAGTGTTTTCCTTTTATTTTTGTTTTTGTTTTTGTTCTTTTTCTTTCTGTTTTTTTACTTTAACACACGAAAAAAAAAAAATATTTGCATGCTTTGTTTTTGTTTTGTCATACAAGGTACACGAGTAGCTTACATTAGATGATAAAGATGGTGCAACACCTTTACTTGGAACAAAAATTCTCTTTTGGTATTCGGGCATGTTTTTCAACATCCCGTTAGGTTAAGTTTTTCTTTCCCACTACTTATGTGTGATAACATTGAGGACAATGTTAGAATTTAAATTCGGGGGTGGAATTTGACTTTGCATATTTATATTGTACGAGTTAGTTTTGTTTAAGTTTGGGGGCGTTTGAGCTATTAATATGGCATGCTTTATTTTTTTTCTGTTATGAGTTTTAGCTTGTCAAATTTGTACAATTTGCTAGAATTAACTTAAGATAGATGGCATGACTTGAATATTTAATCTGGACTAAAGCATATCTCGTTTTTTGTTCATGTCGGCCTAAGATTTGGTTTAGTTTATTTAGATATTTATAAACAACCTATGGGAGAGGAGTTTAGTGGATGTTGCATCTTGAGATATTAACTAAATGAAATTTATATAGATCAAAAATAAAATATGGGGTACAAATCTATATTTTAATCCTCTGATTCTTCCTTCAAGAATATCAATTTGAATGTTGGAGTCGACTTTGCTTCTTTGATCTTCTCCAATGTTGACTTGAATGTTTATAACGTTAATGCGAGGGCTTGGGATCAAACGTGCAATTTGTTGTATGGAATTTGAAATCTTCAAGGTTGATTTGTAGCTTTGATCTTCCTTGAACTTGATTTGAATTTTTATAACGTTAATTCGTAGGTCTAGCACCGTAATTACGAATCAAACGCTATAATTTGATGAACTTCTTCAAGAACGCCTTGAATCTTCTTTGTATTTGAAGAACGTCTTGAATCTTTTTTGTATTCAAAGAACTTTCGTAGAGAAAATTCTTCTTTGTATCCGAAGAACTTCTTTAGCTTTGATTGAACTTCTGTGTGTGAATAATGATTTCCAAAGGACCCTATTTATATGTGTAGGATGGAAGAGTTATGAATAATTTGGAATCCATTGATAATTATCCATTTGATTTAATAAATAATTATCATAATTTTGCAGCCATTTAATTGGCTCATAGAAGATCTAGATAGATCTTCAAGATAATATCCAAAAATTAACTTAAATTGATAATTATCCATAAACCAACTTGAATTGATAATTATCCAAAAATTAACTTAGTTGATAATTATCCATAAATCAACTTGAATTGATAATTATCCATAAATTAACTTAAATAGATAAATATCATTTGTCGTAGACGATTTTTGATTGGTCAATATTTCCACATGGCATGATTTGACTGGTTGCAAAATTTCAATATTTACAAATGCCCCCTTGAGACTCGTTCACGAAAGTTTGATTATTCAAAAGCATACTTCGTAGTGGATGAGTCGCAACGTCTCAACATAAAAATCATACCTTAAGAATAGCTTCGTCTTGTTCTTCTATACTTCGTAGTGGATGGTCAATATTTTCACGTGGCATGATTTGATTGGTTGCAAAATTTCGATATCTACAGGGAGCAAACCACAGTACAAGCCATTGATGACCAACTATACCAACAAGGGAGTGAGACCTGACGGGGGAGTTAACCCACAAACAAAGAGACTACCAAACCCAACCGATGTACATTACCAACCAATCAGATGAATTAGCGCCAAAAAGATGAATGAGAGACGAAGAAAGGGCCCCTGCTTTAATTGCGATGAACCGTACGTGTTAGGCCACAAACGCAAGAAATTATTCGTTATTTTGGGTGAGGAGCAGGAACATACTGATACGAAGAAATGGATGGAACTGAAGAATACCTGGTCTAGGAGTTACACAAGATACAATTAAGGTGATCGGGAAGGTGAAGAATACCACCATATCGATTTGATCGACACAGGGAGTACTCATAGCTTCCTAGACCCGCACACAACTAGGAAGCTCAAGTACGTATTTGAATATACCAACCCACTAGTTGTCACAGTGGCGGACGGGGATAAAATCAACTGTGATGCTAAGTGCACCGAATTTCAATGGGTTATGGTAGAGTAACAATTCAAGGCCAACGTCGGAATCCTACAATTGGGAGGATGCGACAAGTTAATCGGGTGGATTTTTTTAGGAAACTCAGACCTATTACATTTGATTTCAAAAAATAACAAATCACATTTATTAAGACATACAGATAATTGACACTGCAAGGTCACCAACAAGAAGTATCACTAAGTATGATCAACGGCAAACAATTGACAAAACTATTCAAACAATAAGGCACACGCTTATTCGGGTGCATTTATATATTTCAACACCAATTCAGAAAACTAAGCACAAGTCAATCATGATTTACAACCACTAGTTGAACATTATCGATAACTATTTGTAGAAGCAACAACCTTAAGCCCAGTTCAGAACCCTTCAAGCTATCACCTTACCGATACGCCTACATCCAAAAACAAATGATTGAGCAATTAACGAATGAAATGCTAAAAAACGGCATCATTCAGTCAAGTAACAGCCTGTTCTCCTCCCCGGTACTCCTAGTGCAGAAAAAGGATGAGTCATAGCGTTTTTGTGTCGATTATAGGAAATTAATTCACTTACCGTTAATGACAGTTTTCTCATACCACTGATTGATGATTTATTAGACGAACTCGGGGGAGCCACGACATTCTCTAAGATTGATCTCTGAGCAGGGTATCACCAAATAAGGTTGTGTACGACGGATATGCCTAAGACATCATTTGTGACACCCACAAGGCACTACGAACTCAAGATCATGCCCTTCGCCTTGACGAATGCCCTAGCCGACCCAAACAAGATTCATTGCATGAAGCAGTGGCCTACACCGCGCAATGTTAAGGCTTTATGGGGATTTTTAGGTTTGACCGGTTATTAACGAAACTTCATCTAACACTATGGAGTGATCGCAAAACCATTGACTGACCTCACCAAAAAGAAAAGATTTCAGTGGGATGACAGAGCCGAGGTCGCTTTCCAACATCTGAAAACGATTATTGTCGAAACTGAAGCGTGCTACCACGGGTTGGGGGCTTTTCTCACACAAGGTAAGCATCCCATCGTTTATATCAGAAAGTCTCTCGGTCCCAAGAGCCTCAGCTTGTCGGTGTACGAGGAGGAATTCCTTGCTATCTTGATAGCAATCGACAAGTGGAGATTGTACCTGCTTCACGGGCAATTAATCATCCGCACCGATCAACAAAGTCTTAAATACCTCCTTGACCATAAAATTTCAACACTTGTATAGCAGAAATATATGACCAAGCTGCTTGGCTTTGATTACAAAATTGAGTACCGAAAGGGAATTCACAATAGGATAGCCGATGCTCTGTCTCGACGGGACTCTAGCTCATGCTTGGCACTTTCCACTATTAGGACCTTGGTGGGTTGACGAGTTACAGGACAGCTACGCTATAGATTCAGAAGTTTAGGATGTCATAGCTCAGTGTGTGATCAACTCATACGATGTATCCCAATTCTCTTACAATGACGGAATCTTACGATTTAAAGGACGAATATATGTGGGAAATAACACTGACCTCCGATAGCAGATAATACAGTGGTTCCATAGTTCTAGAATAGGGGTACACTTGGATACAAGGGACACTCCAACGCATCCGCCCTATCTTTCTCTGGCCCAGTATCAAACAGCTTATTCGCCAAGTGGACCCTTACAAGATGGAGCGGTTATCGGCGTCAAGAAGCTCGTACAAGACATACATGATATGGAATTTCACCTCAAACAACAACTAACTAAGGCTCACAATCGCATGAAGCAGAAAACGGACAAACACCGATCGGACAGACACTTTAACATCGAAAATTTCGTATTTCTTAAACTTAAACCTTACCGCCAACGGACACTTTACGACAACACCATTTGAAAGCATAGTCCTAAATATGCAGGTCCTTTTGAAGTCATTGAACGTGTAGGCTCCAAGGCTTATCGACTTAAACTACCATTATCGTCAAAGGTACACCCTATTTTCCATGTTTCTTGACTCAAGAAAGGCAAAGGTATCACCCGTGCGACAACCACCATTGACAAAGATGGGCAAGTTATCCTCAAACCACTAGCACTTCTAGCTCTCAGACTTGTGAAACGTAATAACGCAGCTGTCACTCAATTACTCATCAAATGGGCACATCTACCAGAGTCAGAAGCTACTTGGGAGGATTGGGAGATCAATACTCAAAAATTTTCGGAATGTAAGACAAAATATAGGACAATGATTTAAAGGTCATGTGTTAATTTTATCAGATAAAGCGATTTTCATATTTTATAGTAATTCATCATTTCTCTTTTTTAATAAAAAAATAACGATAAGTATTCTATTTAATAATATAATTGTTTAATTCACAAAAAAGAAGAAGAGAAGAAGATTGTCTAGATTGGGCCTTTGGTTCTCTCTATTTAAGACAAAAGTTGGACTTTAGCCCAATAACATATAAATAAATTTACATGACACAAATTCTATCTCTCTCTCTATTATTCTCTCATCTATAGGTGTCTGCGGCGCCACTACTGAGTTTACAGGAAACGGATATTTGCAAGCTATCAACATTGATAGGTTTGTTCTGTTTTTCGATTTTATCTTTCTACTACTTTTCTATAAATTTTGTATGTACTCATTGAATTATCAAGGGAAAAAGTAAAAATTGTTAATAAGGAAGCTAATTGGATTGCCCTAGTTTCGTGTCTCCTTTTGTTCTTTTTCGGAGTTCAACATTACTTCAGCTGAGTGTATTAAATTTTTGAATTCGAAATTTTACGTGTGTTTATACTCTATATTCAGTTTTTCCTACATGTGTTTACTATCATTAATAGTACCAGTAACTTAACATTGAAAATCAGCGTAAGTTTGCCACAACGTGCTGCAAAGCATGCAAATAATCAAACCAATGAAATGACCATTTTAAATAAGAATATCACAAGGAAGACTGATTTATCAGTATGATTGTCGATTGAGGGTGCAATGAATCTCCTCTTTTTTGTCCTTATTGACATTATCCATAGAGTTACGTATATGTATCTTTCTGTACACAGATACTATGGTCTAAATTTGTCAACGTTTCTTGGATTTGTGTTGCTCTCTAGGTAGTGAAAGAGAATAAACAAGGAAAAAGGGGCGATAAAACCAAGAAATGAAGAAGGAAAAGGAAACTATGCTTCCGTCGACAATTAAAAATAAGGAGAAGAGATTAGTTGTACATGCAAAGTTGAAGCAGTAGAAGAAGGTGGAGAAGAAGAAGAAGAAATTGAAACAACACAATCCAACCTAAATCTTCTCTATTTTTTGAGCGATCAGATCAAACTCGCGGCCGCTAAATATATCTTAGGTGAACCTTGCTTTTGTACAATAGCTTGAAAATTATTTATAAAAAAGATGAAATACTATAAGTTATCCGTATTTGACAAACTCATCAAATAATTGTTCTTTCAACTGGAACCCAATTCGTGATAAAAAAACACAAGTCTCACATCTCCTAGAGGCAAATTTGTCTTTAAGATGAAATAATAGTGAGGAATATATAACTATCATACAATGTGATCATCCATCTCTTATACGAAATACCTCTGTACCAAAACAAAGTAATGGGTAGACTGATTATGGGCCGGGTGTACCCTATACCCGAACCGGCGACCCGGATGGCGCAAGCCATCATTCTTAGAAGTTAGAACATATGGCAACAAGACATCGAGCCAGATGTCCAATCACCGCCCCACCCAAAAAAATTAAATAAATTAATATAATTATATTTTGTTCAATTTTAATTTAATCATTATATAAATTTTTAAATGTCGCCGCACCCATTTTTGATTTTTTTTTCGTTTCTAGTTTTGCCACTGCAAATACCTCATTGGAAGTTTAAACTTTAAATTAGGGACGGATGTTTAACTCTGAGATACGAGTCACTCTAATACGAGCTACACCATCGATCTCAACATGAGATATATAAATAGCTTATATTACGAGTCTAGTGTAAATATCATATAAACTCCAAATTCTGAAAATAACACCAACCAACTCTATCATGATTTTTCTATACGTAATCTAGCTAAATGGACAAAGGAATAAATATTTTCCCGAACTTATTACTCTTGTTTTCATGTCCCTCCCATTCTGTACATACTATCTGGAACTTGCGTCTTATTCACAAATCGTTTTGCTTATAATAATTCTTGTATTAATTATTTGATTCGATTAATTTTTGTTGTCTAGTTTCTGAAAATATGTAAAATTGATCCCAAGGATTAGGACATTTTACGTAGAGCCACCTATTTAAGGTTTTACGGTTCAAATATATATTTTGACTTTTTAATGGTAATATTAAACAATGATAAAATTAAAGGAGAATTTCGTGTTCTAGTAATATACAAATTTTTACTCTTCAAGTAATTCTACTATTAAAAAGGAATTCATTTTAAATAATGAGAATTATTTGTGAATGTGGAATTTTAATAGAGGACAAATATAAGAAATATATATATATATTCCTATTATATAATTACTTGGAAAAACCTACGGATCGCGGATTGCTTTTAAGTAATAATATGTTTGATAGGGTATGAATGAATGCCACTTGATGGTTATGATTATAAGAGATCATTAATAATTAAGTCAAGCTGATTAAAGACATTTGGCAACAAACAAAACCTTTGATCGTGATTTTCTTTTTCAAATTTATTTTTCATCTTTTTATTTATTTTATATATGTATTTCATATATATATAATATTTACATTTAAGAATAACTTTTCAAAAATAAATCTCGAATCAAATATCAAACTTTCAATACTAACATTTTACTTTGATCTTGAATAGAGAAAAGTGAAAATTAAATCAAGAAAATAATTGTAGAACATGAAAGGCTTTAGCTATTTTATTCAAAATAAATTCCAAGGTACGAAAGGCTTTATGAAAGGCTTCCACACCCCCAAGCTGTGCACCACAAGGATCGGGCAACCTAGGTTAGTTTGACTCTCTTGTGTGGTTTGCAGGCTATTACACAAGAGTGAGATTTATCCAATACGCACCTAACAATAATGGCTGTGGGTTTCCCCCGTTATCCAAAAAATTTAGATGAATTAAATAAGTTACATGACGAGTTATAAATATAATATTATTGCTCGAATGGATTTTGAGGTTGGTAGAGAGTTTGATGCAACCCACCCCATAACCCACTTCACTAATTTTATTGATTAAATTGATATCTTATTTCATATTTTCACCATAATTAAGTTTCAAGTAGATTAACTTAATGTTATATTTTATGGTTAAGTTGAAGAATTTGAAATTTGATTTGTTCTTAATTTGATGAAATAGTCCAGCAAATAACGTATTAAAATCGATGTTTAATTTAAATTTTTGTATGTGATTTGATTGTTATGGTGTGAAATTTCACGATGCAAGCTATATAGCATTTTATTAATTATTAGTTGTGGAATTATTCAATTTCAAGTTTGATCATTCCCAGTTGGTGTAGATGGTCGAATGGATTATTGATCTTTAATATTTTATGAGTCTTTGGGTTAACATTCAAACTCGTCTCAATGTTATTCCAAATTAATAGATAAAACTGTTGAAAGTTGTTAAATTTAAGTTGCAAAACATGTTATAAATAGCTTAAGAAAAATATTAAAGAAATTTTTAGTGATATTTCAAGACATTCTTCAGCAATCAGTTCTCTTATTTCATGTATGTGTGGTAGTTTGTTGGTATAGATAAAAAAGATACATATACAATAAATAAAGCTTTATTTGAATTATTTTAAATAATAAATAGATAAAATTAATTAAAATTTCTTTCAATAATTTTGTAGTATACTTAGAAAACTAATTATAATATTTTAGATCCGAAAAGCCATTAATTTCTCATTTCAGAAATACCCTCGATTTTTCAGACTATGAAGTTGAACTAGCTAATTAATTTTTTTATAAAAACTAAACCAAAAAGTGGTACTAGTTACAGTTTCCTTTTAAATTTTTGCAATCTTTTGGTATATTAAAAAAAATTGGAAAATATTTTTATTTTTGAACATGTTAAACTCAAGAGAAATAAATATATTTCTTTTAAAAAAGTAAAATTACTACTCTACAGTCTACAACTTAAAATAAATAGAATTCTGACAAAAAAGAAGGAATTAATAAAAACTGAGCTTAAAAAATCGAGGGCAATTTAGTGAAAAAGTATTAATCCTTAATTGTTGGCTTTTTGATGAATATTCGAAGGAATTAATACTTCGAATTGAATTGAAAGTTATTCTAATCTTTTAATATAAAAATATATTTTTAATGATTATTAGTAATCTATTATATATATTATAGGAGAGCGGTATTCTACCAATTTTGACCACAAACTCAATATAATTTTGTGGTAATTTTGAATTATTTTTATTCCTAAGAATTTTTTTATTGGTTGAGTTGGTTGACTTTGTTATTTTAAACTATGAATTTGAATTAAATTAAGGAAATATAAACACTTTTAAATGGTAATTAACGTAAACTATGAATTTGAATTAAATTAAGGAAATATAAACACTTTTAAATGGATAAAGAATGAGCAAATGATTGATTTTGCAATGTTTATGGTTGGTCAAAATGGTAAGTTTTTTTAAATAAATTTTATAAACTGTATTTCCCCTCTTGATTTTAGCTTTAATTAATTGGATTTCAAAATTGAACTACGTGATCTTTCCTTAATTTTAATAGTATCAGTTCCCTTTTTTTTTTTTTAAATATTCCATCATTTAGTTCAATACATTAGTATTTAAACTCAATTTTTATTTGTACAATGAGTTTTTTATAAGTAATGCCTTTTCTCTTTCTTTGCTTTTAGGTTTAGTCATTTAGGATCATTGATATGTGTCTATCTTATTTTTTTCTTTTAAATATTTTCAAACTATGTCTGTTATATCTATATGTTTCAATTTTTGCAATCCGGGACACTTTACCTGGTTTTCAAATCATTTTTCTAATATGTTGTTATGTTAGTTTTTTTTTTTTCATTTATATGTATCGTGTTAACTTTTTAATTTGTATTTTGTTGTCACTTTCATTTCTTTATCTTAGTTGTTTGTTTGTTTTGATGGATTACTTCTTTTTAGATTACTTCTGTTTACTGAGCTTTACTTTGTTTATAAAGTTGCTTTACTTTTTTTTGATATCTTTTTTGATGAATTATAGGTTTGATGTATTTAAAAGCTATTTTATCATTTTAGTTTTAGTTTATTATTATTTCACATATAAGTTTTGATCAATTATTTTTACAGAGATTTATTGTGTTTTATAAATTGCTTCTTTAATTTGTGATTATAGTTCGTTATTTTTATTCAGTTGGATTGATTTATTTTAGTTTGTCATTCATGATATTTTAGTTTCAGTAGTAGAAGATTAAGTGAGATTTTAGTTAGGGGCGATACATAATTATATATATACTTATTATCTTCTCCAGCCCTAGCAGATAATTTTAATTTCTTCAATTCATAATAAAATTTTCTACTTGTTTTATCACTAATTTCAATATTTATCACTAATTCATAATACTTATTATTTTCATATTTTAATTTTTTTAATACTTTTCTTATTTTTCTCAATGAATCAACTAATTTAATTTCAAGAGTGAATTATGTTAGCATTTTCTTTGTTGATTTCATTTTTACTTAATTTTCTCCTAATGAATAATTATATTCCTAATTTACTTTTAATATCAAAGGTATGTTTTCATGTTTTTTGAAATATTACTATCATATTAGAATATATATGATAAAACCATTCACCATGAATGTATCATACATGGTCAACAACTATTTTTTCAACAACTATTTTTTCTCACGAGTTTTTGATTTCTTTTAATCACAAGGACTTACATTATGATGAGTCATTTGTGAAGTCCTATGTATTTATTCCTTTTTAAAATTAATAGTATTTGTTCTTGACTATTTTTGTAGATTCATCGATTTTTATCTGTCATCGATTTTTGTAGCAAAGTGGTCCATTGATCCAATGTCAACTTTGTTTTGAAATTTTGACATCTCCTAATTTTTATTTTTTTATCTTGAAAAATTGTTATTGATTGCTTTGAATATTTAAATATTGATTGTCGTACTAAGAGGGTGTTTGGCTAAGCTTATAAGCTCTTTTAAACATCTTATAAGATGTTTGAGAGCTTATAAGCTCTATGCAAGTGTTTGGATAATTTTTTAAATAAGATCTTATAAGACCAAAAAATAAGATATTTGGGTCTTATAAGCAAATAAGAAATAAGTTAGCCAAACCCAACTTATTTCAAAATCTTAAATTTTTGATGTTGTTTATATTGTTAAAAACATAACAACCTTATCTAATTTCCTCCTTTCTAACAATATCCTTCTCCGATTTTTTTTTTTTTTTTTTATAATTGCACAAATTCTTTTTATAATATTTGAAAACATCTTATAAGCCCAATAAACTTATTTTATCCAAACACTTGAGAGCTTATTTTTTAATTAAGATCAAACATCTTATAAGCTCTTAAAACATCTTATAAGTTGTTACAACTTATAAGATGTTTTAAATAAGCTTAGCCAAACGCCCTCTAAATCACCTAATGACACTTTTCCAATAGCCATGATTCTCCACCCAAAAGGTAAGATCAATTTTAGTTCTCCAACAGTTTGATAATAAATTGCACAAATTACTCTCCATTATATTCTCTTACATCTCATTATGGAATGGTCAATAAACCAAATTATATCAAACTAACTTGCAAAAAATAAAAATTATCAGTTTAGCCTAGAATCACTAGGTATAATGAATCTATCTAACGTTTAATTTGCAAATTACCTTAAGATTCAAATAGTAATACTAATTTAGTAGCTTACACAATTAAAGCCAGTTAAATTAAGGATTTATATTTTTTAATTCTTATAAAAAGTCTACTCCTTCAGAATTTATATAATTTTAGTCGAGGTCAAATTATTATGACCCAAAATATATGTTAATCAAGAAACTAATTGATTCTTTTTTATTTTCGAATTTAAGTTAAGTTCACATTTTCTCTTGACTTCTCCATTTATATATTTTGGTATGAACATTCTCTCTCTTTTTGTTATTTATTTGATTGCATTTCCCCCTTTTTTATCTTCTAAATCTACTTTTGTTTTATGTGTGGCAGGCCTATTTACTAAGTATGCCATTATTTAGTGTACAAATTATACATGAAAATCTGGCGGCTAACATATTATACATATATTTAGTGATAAGATTTCATTGTTTTTCTTTTGAATTTTGAATTAAAAGTAAATTAACTCCACATGCTAAATTGGCCCTTCCCGTCTTCACCAAACTTGCTTGGGATTATATATAGTAATTTTAAACTAAATTGAAAAACGGTTATTCCAAGATTGATATAAATTAGTTTCTTGATCATTTTATAGTGTGACGTTAAAAATTATTATTGGAAGTAATTTTTCGCAAATCTAATCAAAGTATTGGAGAGTAAAAATTGAACTTTCATTTTTCCTTGAACAAATACTCTTATTGGGATTAATTACATGATTTAATATAACAATCAGTTAAAAAAAGTAATAATAATTTAACTACTAACTATTCCTTATTAGGTTTATAATTATTATACTTAATTTGTATCACGAAGTTAACATTCCTACACCTTTGAAAGTTGATATTTTGTTTTATTATAGATTCAATTTTAGAATCATGAATTTGTGTTATATGTTAAACTCTCATTTTTTTAAGTTTTTTGTGAGTATAAATAGATGGTGTAAGGTTTTTTCAATTACTGAATACTTGCTAGAACAATAAAAAAATTTAGTAGCGGAGGACAGTGGTGATTAAGTAACATTTATCCTTTTCTTTTTCAGTGATGTATATACTATTAATGATTATTTATTAGTTTTTCACTTATTTTAATTTTAGTAAGAATTGAACTCAATTAATGTATGGAATATTTTGGTGGACATTCTTGAATATTTTGATATATGTACATTTTACCTCTAGACCTTTAAAAGATGTGAACTTAATCTTCTATGACGTATATTACTATTAAATTTTTATTTTTATTTAATAAATAAAATGGTTTACTAATATTTTGACATGCGGCAAATTTTGTAGCACCTATGAATAGTACAATAAATGGGAATTTTTAATTAGAACTTTGTGACTGTAAATACATGACTATCATAATTAACCAAAATAGAATTTTAATAGTGATGTAAACAGTAGGTGCATTTGGTTAAATGCAGATAAAGCAAAATACACATACATTAGAGTATGTAACGATCTCCGTCGAAAAAAAAAAAAGAACGTCGAGTGCAAAATTTAATACGTCTGAAGATAACGTGCACAACCCAAAGTACACAACCATGTATCGGTCCGAAATGTCTGCTTTTATCTCTAAACTTCATTTACTTTTATTATTAGTACATTTATAGAACATCGTCCCAATCCCGTGCATAGCACGAATCTCACGCTACTATTTCTTTAATAAATAAACTGGTTAGGCGCAGTCACATTTAGTAATTCTATACATATAGGCGGAATATAGCTAGTGAGTAGTGAGGTACATCACCTTATTCTTATCCATTATATTTTCTTTTATTATTATCTTTAGAAAAATGGTTCATGTTATTTATTTCGATTTGGTAAAATCAAGACTAGAAAGTTAATGGTATTATAAAGTTCTTCCAAATGCATAATAAGTACCCATCTTGATTTCCCTCAAATTTTGGGAATTTAAAGTTAATATGTTTAAAAAACGTTTATGGCAAAATTACAAATTTGATATAAAAAATATTGAGATTCTAATTTTATTTTTGTATTTTACGTAATTTAAAAAAATATGTTTAATAATTATAAAAATTGTAATTTCAGTCTTTTTCTTAAACAACGTTAGTTCCATACTTTATTTTCATTAAAAATTATTAGAAACCCCCACTAAACCAAAATTAATGCCACTTATCCTCAGAAAAATTAAGTAAAAGAATAATATGTTTAGAGGGGTAAGTGAACAAAATATTCTTACGGAATGTTTGATACAAGATATATGTTTCAAGGGCAAAAATACATTTTTTTTAGTTGTCAATTTGTCAAAATTTAATGAAAAATATCATATGAGACTTAATTCGCTTAAAAAAATACTAAGTTTGCAACTATTAAAAAATATTGAAAGTTTTCTATAGTTTGTTTCTAAAGCATAGACTAAAACTAAAATTGTATTTTCCTGAACCAAAATTAAAATTTTGCAACATTTGTCCTTTTTACGTAAAATAATGATTAATAAGTTTCTCTTACGTCTAATTATTCTTATTACCCTTTTTTTTCAAAACCATAAACCTTACGTTGACTATATCTTTTCATACGAACTCATGATTGTATCCTTTCAAATAATACTTCATTATGAATTTTTATATTTTCTAATTTTTTGGCATTTATAGGAAAACATATTATTTTTGTTGAATAGATTAATCCTATACGTTTATCATGATTTTTAAAGGGAATAATTCCGTACTAAAATCGTTCTTAACTTGGAGTATTCAATTATTAAGGCTCTAGAGGGTGCAACTAGCAAAATAAATTAACTCCTTATTGAATTCTTTTAAGTATTACTTGCATGTGCCCCATGCTACGCACGGTTATGCACAAATTACATAAATTTTATCAGTGATAACCTCTAATAGTCGTAAAAATATCAAACTTGTGTACTTGGTGAAATTTATTATGCTATTATCCTTAAAGTTATATTTACGTTTTAACTTAGTCTTATCCGGCCATTTTTCACTGGAATACCCACTTTTTAGCTACAGCTTGATCACCGATCACTTTTATATTATTTTGATTTCTAAAGTGACATATTTCTATCACATTAGTGATGAAAGTATCTTGTTTGTATCCCTAAACCTGACATTTTAATGATTGAAAAACGACTATTCTATTAAAAACTAACTGAAATGTACTAAAGTGAGATGAAAAAATAAGTTCAAGGAAGGCAATACCATAACTTTTACTTTGAGAATGTAAGTGAGACAAACTTCATACCTCAAGAATTAATTGTGATATTAACTCATTTTAATGAATACATAATATATAGACATTAATTTTCCTTTATGTTGAAGTTATAATATTTTCTTCAATAAGACTAATACATAGAATTTTGGTATTTTCTTCGCCAATATTACAATGAATCAAAATAGTTAAGGTTTACACTACATAAATGCGAAATATAGAACAAAAAGATTATAACCATAGCGTTGAAAGTTTATTTACAGTAAAAAAATTATTAATTTTCTTTCTAAATTTCATAAAGAACAATAATTTAAAATCTAAAATTTAATCTATAAACAAAAAGAAGATAAAAGAAAATGAAATATGGAGATCATCAGCAACCTTCAGAGCTCCACACTCATTGCCGTGATTTGTCAAATTCGTAACCTAAGCTTTTTTAGAATCTATATTTAAAAATATTAGTTCACATAAAAAATAACATTAATAAGTAATGTAGTGAAATTTAGTACGTGAAGTCTATTTATATAAGTTCACATATAGACTTGGGGTGCTAAATTTTCATGTTTGTGGAATTATAAAATATATATTAAATATAGATTAAATCAGAAGATCATTTCTATAATATTAAAACAATAAATCAAACAATTTGATATACATGTACCTTAGAAATATATCAGGAGGAAAAAAACTAAAACAAACAAAAAAATAAAAATAAAAAACAAGTAATCTCTGTCAATAATTCAAGTTAAGATATTATATAAAAAAATAAAATAAAAATTGATGAATAATACGTGCATGCCAACAAATTAAACTAATATACAAAATATTGAATTAAACTAATGGTTATTGATTTTCTTCATTTAACAACATAATATGTAGTGTATGGTGTATTTTCCTATGTTTTTTAATATAGAGTTTTTAGCATTGCTATTTACCTATATATGCTATATTCTTCTAATATAACGAATTATCACCAACATACGTAGATTAAGAAATGGAAAAACAGTAAAACATAAACTGAAGAGATTATGCTATTTCCTATAAGATAGATAAAAAGAAAAATAATGACCACCTTCAATTAAAAAACGTCTTTAGAGCTTCACATGTAAATCCTTATAATCAACAACGTACAATTAGTTTTTAAAAGAGGAGGGATAGTAGACATGATGACTATTTGGAGATACAATATTTATATTGGGGCAATAAACATAATGAACTATTTGGAGATATGGAAACAGTGACAATAAGTAATATTTATAAATTAAACAAAAATAATTCATAGACTAACCTATAGCAAAAGAGATAAACTAAGAGTTCATACTTACTTTCATAGCAACAAATGTATGAAGAAGAAACTTGGGAAAGTGTTTTGAGATATCATTATTATTATACGGATTTATTTAAATTTTTGTGTATCAGTAAGTTGCAAAATTCAAAATGAGTGTTATAGAGATTTTCGATTCATTGAGATAATGAGATATTACGTGCTACTAAACATCACCCATTAATTAAGTTTCCTTGTTCCTCATGCAAAAGTTTAGTATTGAGTTAAAAAGGCGACAATCCTTTTATAGAAAAATTCAAGGCCTTAATTTTCACTGGGTATCTTAATTGGAAAGTTTCTCTTTCCATTTGAGTAAATAATTATAATTGAGATATTTGAGAGCTCAAATTTATTCTGGTAAGCTAGTATGGAAATTGAAGCATATTTAATATGAAGAGAAGCTCAAAATTTGAAAGCTAGTAAATAAAACGTTTTCAAAGAATAAAAACTTTCAAAAAGATAGAAAATTAGTATTCAGTCGAAATCAATACAATTGAGGCAAATGATCACTACTATATAGAATAATAAAATAGAATAGATAAATATATGACAATTGAGAAAACAAGATATTCAATTAACTAAACAAAAAATGGTCAAAAGACACTTTTAAAAAATCAAAATATAATAATAATTTTGAACTAAAAGTATAGAATAAAAAGGAAAAAAAACTGCAGTGAAAGATGAAAGGGAGGACATGTTGTGAGGGATATTTTAAAACAAAGAAATAGGATGAGGCAAAAGTGTAATCAACAATTTAGCACTGAAAAATCACAACCGTACGTAGTTATTGAAATTTATATGCTAATTAGAGAAAAAATTATAATTGACATAACAAAATAATCTCCAATATAGTGGAATTAGTAATAGAGAGAACATAAACTTGGCAATATCATAATAAAATTAACTAAAAAATCAAATGGATAAATGAAAACTGTTCACAATAAATTGAATGAAAAGAAATATTAGCATATCTTTAAAAAGGAAAGAAGACCAGATTGAAAACTAAAATAGTCACTATTCAAACTCGTGCATTTTTTTTTTTTTTGAATTTGGTCTTAATTATTATGATCAGGTAAAGATCCTCATCCATATGACCGTAGAAACACAAAATCTCTAATATTTATGGACTTCCATTTGGTCAGAAATATATTTTATTAGAATTTAGAATACAAGAAATTAAGAAGTAGCAATAAAAATATACTTCATAAAATAGATTATATGGTGGGTGTCGAATCCAACAAAAATAAAATCCTATTTCAAAAAGATTTGTAATCAGTGATAAGCAGGGTCGATCCACAGGGAATGGTGTAAAATTTAATTCCTAAAATTACTAATATGATAAAGGGGGGATTTTGAGATTTTTGACTAAAAACGAAATTAAAAACGTGAAATTTAAAAGATGCAAATAAAACGAATAAAGCAATTAAAGTAAATTTCGGATTTTATATGATGAGAAAATTCTAGTCTTCGGATTATCTCGGGATTGATTCTACGATTTGATCATTGATGCAATAATAATTCAACGTTATCAAATAAATTGGCTATAGTTACTAACAAGCTCTAGCAACCTAGTTTTTCCTTAAGTCATCGATAACCAAAACAAGCTCTTTGATTACTTCTCTTACCGACTAGACAACCCTAAACAAGCTCTTAAGATTTAGCCTAGCGATAGCATTCACGAATAAGAAAAACACCAATTCTAGCCAACAAACACATAAGCTCGGTTTATTTAGACTAGGTTACTAATTCTCATAACGACTAATCGAAGACTTGTCCGTAAACGACGTCGCTAACTGCTACGATTATTAGAGTTTACCAAACAATTACGGATTTGGGCCCTAAATAGCTTAATACAATTTCAACGATTAAATAGTTGATCAAGTTATCTAACCAATTGAAATATATTGTCAATAAAGATCAGAGAAAAAGTAAATACCTGATGAACGAAGAAATTAAGTACAATTCGATCTCACAAATAATTAGAATCAAACCTTGATGAATCCTCGACTAGAAGTATGAGTTTAGCAACTCATAATCGAACGTATGCAAAAATTCATAAAAATCCAAAACTTCATTGGAAGGGAAAAACGTGCACTTGAATTAAGAATAATGTAAAAGGTGTCTTGTGGAATAAAATTCCACATACTTATAAACATAAAGGAATCCTAATCCAAAAAGGTAACTAATTAGGATTCTAACAAACTTAACAAACTAAATAAAATCTAATCTCCAAGATATGGATATAAAATCAAAAACATAATGAGGGAATAAATCCCATTAGTTGAGGAAAGAGAAAGTATCTAAACAGAATCTGAAATTCAGCACATAAGATCTTCAAAATCGTCCAGCTGTTCCGTCCTGGCCGAAGCCTTTATAGAATTAACCGTGGGCACGCTTATATCTTCAGAATGTTCGGCTGCCAGATTTTTTTGTCACCAATCGGTTTTTCTTCATTTTTCTTCCTTTTTCACCTCAATTAACCTTCTCTTCATTCTTTCCTTGTATCATCACCTATTAATCCAATATCAACATAACTCCATTAAATATCAAGCTCAAATATGCCAAATACCCTAATAAAGATCATGAAAAGTATGTACAAAATACGACCTAACAAATACCCCACACTTATGCAATTGTATGTCCTCGGACAATGTTTGAAATTAAGCAATGTAACCAACTCAAAATTGCATCACCCGACAAATCAGAGATATAGGTTCGTGCACTAATGAACAAAAATCAAACTTGACAAGACGGCACATGCAAAAAATCGAGGGTTCCAATACCATAATAAATCAATACCAACACAACGAACTCATTATCACAAATAGAAATGCACGAAATTAGTCGACTTTTCTCTCAATCTCCCAATTCTCTCGTGTATAGGGTATAAAGTGTTTCGCTCAAGACTCAACGTGTTAATGTTATCCCATAGGCTTGGTTATACACCAACATCGCCACTACTTTTGAGAATGTGCATAAAAGAATCAAAAGGTCTTATTAAGGGTTGTAACGGGGCTAAGGTTCGGGGTAGGAGTAAAAAGAAAGGTCTAAAATGGCTAAGTCCGAAAATTTCATCGAGCACCGAGACATTATTGGGTGTATTTGGCTTTAAGGACCCAACTACCTTTAATTTCATTCTTTCGAGGGCTCGGTACGTCAATTTTTGTTCTCTCTTTCTTTTTCCTTTCTTTTCGAATTTTTTTCTGAAATTTTCTGAATTTTTTTTTTATTTTTTTTTATTTTTTTTTTAGTACCGTTTGTATTTTCCACGAATGCCCCCACACTTATTCAAAAACATCACTTTCTTGACTTTCGGTCCCAGACTTCAATAATCTCAATGCTCGACTCGTTTTCTATACGGGTAAGACTAAGATAGAAATAAACGGTAAAGGCTCATATTCGGGTTTAATCAAGAAAAGACGGTCAAAAGGCACAAAGTGGGCTCACTAGTGGATAATGTAAGGGTACGGTTTATTTGGTAAAGTGGCTAAATCCTATATGCCTTTATCACCTTCAATTATGCACAAACTCTCGTAATCTTGACGTGGTTCACAACAAGTTCTAGAATTTCCAAAAACACGCGAGTATCACACAAGAAAGAAAGATGTCATATACGATCCATTTAATCAAAAAGGCTCAAATTCTCACAAGGCATGGATAAGTCGTACTAAAACGTGAAAATCTACCGTTTTCATTTGATCGTCATGCTAGCAAAAATCTCATACGGCATGAAAGTTCAATTAAAACATGGCCATATTGTTCAAATTCAATAAGTTCACAGAAATCACAAGTACCATATTCTAAAGTACCGAAGCAAATGCAAAATCGAAAAAATTACACGTAGTAATAGCAAATCAAACAAAGTCACAAGAAGCACAATTGCACGAGAAGTCACCCCCCCACACTTAAAGCATGCATTGTCCCCAATGTAAAAGCAATATCGAAAGATACGAGGAAATGCATAAAAAATATAAAAGCACAAGGAAGGGGAACTCCCCTAGGACATCACTCGGTCGTGACATCATGGCGGGCGAGTAGTTGGTCGAGTTTGGCTTCGATCGATTCAAGACGGGCTTCCATGGCTGCGAGACGATCTTCGATGGAAGGAACAACATTAGATGGACTCTCGGGGTCTGCGGGATCAGCGGCATCCGTGGGTGAATGGGCAGAATTGTAGTTCAGGTTGGGGCTCCGGGTGATGGTGACGGAGTGTGAGGTGATCGGAGATCTGCAAATCAGAAGAGAGAAAGTGAGAGGCGGCGTGATGAAGATGAAGAATTTAGGGTTGGAAAACCCCAAATGCAAACTGTTGTTGAAATTTCAATTTTTTTTTTTTTTTTTGGAAAGAAAATAAAAGAGAAGCGAGCAACCAAAGTGATTTTCGCCGAAGAGTTGGGAATTTTAGGCGTGGGCACGCTTAAATAGTCAAACGCTTCGGTAAAATTACGAAGGTCAAGGCCGAAGGGTTCGTGAAGTTAGGCGTGGGCACGCTTAACTTCTGAAACGCTTCGTAAAAAAAAACAGCATGTCAGACCGAACGGTTTCGCATTTTAAGCGTGGGCACGCTTAATTTTTGAAACTGTTCGGTCTTAAAAAAAAAAAGCACGAAAAACATAAAGCATGAAATAAATAAACGCATGGGTTGCCTCCCAAGAAGCGCCATTCTTTAACGTCTTCGGCTAGACGTTGCTACAAAGTTATGTAGCATGGTTTGATGGTTCCAACTTCATGTTTTTGACATCGTGAGATTGAAATCCTTCATAAAAAGGTTTCAAACGATGTCTATTCACCTTGAAAATCTTTCGTGTAGTTGGATGTTGAATATAAACTGCACCATAGGAAAAAATGTCAATGACAATAAATGGTCCAATCCAACGGGAACGTGGCTTACCCGGAAATAGCTTGAAACGAGAATGGGAAAGAATAACTTTTTGTCCTATGACTAAGTTCTTTCTTGAGATCATCTTATCACGAAAAGGTTCCGTTTTATTCTTCTCGTTTATTTCATTATGAATTTCCTCTAACTCTTGGGTTTTCAACTTCGGTGCCTGCACAATAGATGGAAGTATTTTAGAAGTTGATGAAGATAAGGAAATACGAGAAACATTAAGAGAAAGTGATTGAAGTGAATCAAAGTCCGATTTCTTCTCTTCGAGTCCTCGGTTTAGCTTAAGTTGCTTTTCCTTCCCGTCCAAGTCGTTAGTGATCAAAGCTACTTGTAATGGGTCGCCATACTCAGGTTCGAACATAGTCTGCATCAAAGGGTCAATAACATCTATACCAAAAACAGAATGATCGTTAGAAGAGTACTTCATGGAATCGTATATGTTAAATTTTATGATTTTTTCATCAAATTCCATGGAAAGAGTCCCATCATGTACATTAATTATGGCCCTAGACGTTTTTATGAATGGTCTACCGAGTAAAATCGGGGCGGGATTACTAGACTCATTATGATCCATATCGACAATATAGAAATCGGCGGGGAACACTAGGTCATTAACTTGTACCAAAATATCTTCTAGAACACCATCGGGGTAAGCATTAGACCTATCAGCTAATTGAATAACTACACCGGTTTCTTTCAATTTGCCTACATTAAGTGATTCATATATCGATCGTGGCATAACATTGATTGAGGCTCCTAAGTCTAGCATAGCTTTTTCAATTCGAACATTACCTATTTTACAAGGGATTGTAAACATACCCGGATCATTACATTTAGGTGGTAATTTCTTTTGAAGTACTGCGGATACGTTCTCACCTACGTGTATCTTCTCGTTGCTTATAAGCTTTCTCTTCGTCGTGCACAATTCCTTAAGGAATTTAGCATAACGAGGTATTTGCTTAATGGCATCAAGAAGTGGGATGTTTACCTCAACTTTGCGGAATGTTTCGAGTATCTCTTTTTCTTGCTCCTCTTTCTTTGACTTGGCAAATCGACCTGGGAAAGGTGGTTGTATCACAAATTTCATAGGTTTCTGCTCGACAACAGGTTCATCTTCTTTTTTCAGTTCTTTCTCAATTTCCCGTTTCGAAGAATTTTCGGCAGAAGCGTTTGGAGGATTAGGCGTGGGCACGCTTAACTCTTGAAACGGTTCGGCTTCTTTTAATTGCTTGCCACTTCGTAACGTAACTGCATTGACGTTCTCCCTTGGGTTTATTATGACTTGGGACGGCAGTTTGCTCGAACTCTGGGACACCAACTCGTTGACGGCGGTAGCTACTTGACCCATTTGTTTCTCCAAGTTCCTAATAGCATTTTGATTCTCTTGTTGGGCTTGTTGTAAACCTTGTTGGAATTGTTGTACGCTCTGCTGGAATTGTTGAGTATTGGCGGTCAATGCTTTAATCATATCTTCGGCCGACATACCTGAGGAATTGGTTTGTTGAGGGAACGGAGGTTCTTGAGATTTTTGATAAGGTGGCCGTGGTGCATAACTTAAGTTGGGGTGATCCCTCCATCCAGGATTATATGTGTTTGAGAAAGGATCGTATTTTCGTTGCCCCTGAAATCCAGCTGCGTTCGCTTGCTCGAAACCCTGATTTTGAGCATTGGGGCATACCTCGGCCATGTGTCCAATTCCGGAACAAATACCACACATATTGGCTTGTTGTGTGTTTCCCATAACCATCTTTTGCATGAGGGCAGTCATATTGTTTACACGTTGATTGAGTGATGCTATAGTGGCTTCATTCGTTTCTTTCGTTGGATGTTCTTGTCTCGTACTAAACTGTTGGGAGTTAGACGCCATATTCGAAATTAAATTTCTCGCCTCGGTATAAGTTTTGTAAATCAATGCTCCTCCACTCGCAGCGTCTATCAAATTCCTATCCGTTACCATTAATCCCTCGTAGAAGTACTGTATAAGGAGTTGGTCTGGAATTTGATGTTGTGGGCAACTAGTAACCAACTGTTTGAAACGTTCCCAATACTCGTATAATGTCTCACCCGTAAATTGACGAATTCCACAGATTTCTTTCCTTACAATTGCAACTCGAGATGCTGGGAAGAATCTCTCCAAGAATTGCTTTTCCATCTCAGTCCATGTTTCTATTGAACCCGAAGGAAGAAAATACAACCAATCTCTGGCTTTCTCGGCTAACGAGAACGGAAAAGCCCTCAACTTAATTTGATCCTCTGTCACATCTTTTGGCCTCATAGTTGAGCAAACCAAGTGGAATTCCTTTAGATGTTTGTGTGGGTCATCTCCTGCAAAACCACGAAAAGTAGGTAGTAAGTGAATCAGCCCAGATTTTAATTCAAAATCTACCTCAAGATTAGGATAGGGTATGCAAAGAGGTTGTTGATTCGGATTTGGCATAGCCATGTCTTTCAGTGTTCTTTCAACAACGTCAGGAATGGCATTGGCACCATTAGGAGGTGCGGCATGAGCAGCGTTGTCCATTGATTCGGTTTCTTCTTCTGAATCGTCAAAAGAAAACGCAGATTCGGTCCTGGACGATGAAACCGACGGGGTAGTAAAGTAACGTTGCCTAGTCTCTTTTCGTAGTCGGCGGGCTCGTTTTTCGATCTCGGGATCGTATTCGAATTCACTTCCACGAAAGGTCCTAGGCATGCAAAAATTTGGTGGGTGTCGAATCCAACAAAAATAAAATCCTACTTCAAAAAGATTTGTAATCAGTGATAAGCAGGGTCGATCCACAGGGAATGGTGTAAAATTTAATTCCTAAAATTACTAATATGATAAAGGGGGGATTTTGAGATTTTTGACTAAAAACGAAATTAAAAACGTGAAATTTAAAAGATGCAAATAAAACGAATAAAGCAATTAAAGTAAATTTCGGATTTTATATGATGAGAAAATTCTAGTCTTCGGATTATCTCGGGATTGATTCTACGATTTGATCATTGATGCAATAATAATTCAACGTTATCAAATAAATTGGCTATAGTTACTAACAAGCTCTAGCAACCTAGTTTTTCCTTAAGTCATCGATAACCAAAACAAGCTCTTTGATTACTTCTCTTACCGACTAGACAACCCTAAACAAGCTGTTAAGATTTAGCCTAGCGATAGCATTCACGAATAAGAAAAACACCAATTCTAGCCAACAAACACATAAGCTCGGTTTATTTAGACTAGGTTACTAATTCTCAAAACGATTAATCGAAGACTTGTCCTGTGGCAACCTCCGGCCAGGGATGGGAGCCGAAGCCCGCCACACCGCGACGATAGCTCAATATGAGAATCCATCCCATATCATGCTACCGCTAAGCGTAAACTAAACTCTGAACTTGTAATATTGAACTAAGAAAAGCAAACCGGTGATTACATACAAACCGTATAAGTAACGCGTACAAAACAAAGAGTTTAGATGTAAGCCAAAACAAACTCAAGTCATTGCTCCACCATATACGAAGCATGTAAATCTACATCTAACTCTTATAACCTAGAAGATTCCCAACTATTAGCCACATAGATTTCCTTCCGATATATCGAGCTCCTCTGAAAAGAGAAAGAAAGACAGGAGGGTGAGTCTGAATGACCCAATGAGGTACTAACAAAACGGATTCTGCAGCAAAGATAGTGACAAAGCATATAGGCGAGAAACAGAAGGCGATATCAATAGGCGAGCAACCGAATATAGCACCATATCAACCAAAGAAAAGCTCATATAGAATTAAGCAAAACGATTATGATCCATCTCTCCACTGTCCCATACCAGCAAGAGACTTCACACCTTTCAATAAACACATCGATCTGTAAGTGTTGGGACTCTAGAGGTGGCTCCTACGGGCTCAAGAGGTGGCACCCGCCGTCGCGTGGCACTTTGCCCCGCATAGCACTTAGCTCCCTTCACTCTATCTTACAATATACACAACGATCTTTAAGTGTTGGGACTCTAGAGGTGGCTCCTACGGGCTCAAGAGGTGGCCCCCGCCGTCGTGTGGCACTTTGCCCCGCATAGCACTTAGCTCCCTTCACTCTATCTTTCAGAGTCAAAGCTTCAGTCATGAAAAAGAATACATAGCAGATGGATGCCGGATATCGGGACTCTAGAGGTGGCTCCTACGGGCTCAAGAGGTGGCCCCCGCCGTCGCGTGGCACTTTGCCCCGCATAGCACTTAGCTCCCTTAGCCGACGGAGTAGAGCCAAGAATAAGAATAGTGATAGAGACTCAAGTAGAAAAGGTATCGGTCCGAAGAAGACATAAGGGAATTAGCTATCAATAGGCAAAACATCAATTCGAGAAAAGACATGTATTATAGCATGATACGAGTACTATCGGGAACATCGATATATTAGTCCTAAATAGGACATCAGAGAACTTACCTTCATCATTGTTGCGAAAAGAAACATGGTAATTAAAGTAGGTAAAGCAAAGCAAAGTGATGAGAAAGTAAGAAGGCCCTCACAATCATGATGGTTGCAAAATGAGCATTTGCAATTAAAGTATGTAAAGCAAAGTGAAGAAAACCCTCACTATTACAAGCAGGTAAAGCAAAGTGAAACAAGAAGAGAGGAAGAAAGCCCTCACAATCATGATGGTTGCAAAAAGAATAGCACTGCAATTAAAGTCGATAAAGCAAAGTGAAGCAAGAGAACCCTCACTATTACAAGCAGGTAAAAGCAAAGTGAAACAAGAAGAGAGGAAGAAAGCCCTCACTATTACAACCCGGTGCCGTCACCTCTTGTCTCGTGAAACTCACAAATATATCCTGTGTCGAAGCATATCATTATAATCTCAACCAAAATTATCCTCAAGACCTACTAAAGAATCACTTATATACATATTTACAAATCTCTACATATGGATAGTTTATTACTATTTTAACTAAGTGGCTAAACTACAACAAATTAGTATCTATATATATATAAATACTTATAACCAATATACTTTCAATTCCAACCCACAAAAACAGGGGTACAAACTTTATAGAATACTCCATAACATTTTCCAAAACTCACTAAAATTCTGAATTTGGGATTTCAATTATAAAACATATGATGTATCAAGAATTTCAGAATCGACAAGCTGGATTTAAACAATTTTATAAATTATTCTAATATTCAGAAAATTCTCAAATTGTATGCTAAGCTTAATAACACATATATGAACATGCAGTAAATTTTTCCGAATGAGAAAACATCTCTAACTATTTTAAATAAATCCAAAATCGTGCACCCTTACAATTTCGGTAGAGCACCTGGCAGTTTTGGTAGATGAATTTTATAAAATCACACACAACTTCAAACCTTGCAAATTTTTCTACATATCATTTAGACATGATATGTAGTGTCCAGAAAATTATTCATGAATAAATTCCTTAATTTGATAATCCAAACAACAACCTAAAAGCCACTTCACAAATCTGAAATTTTCAGCATCTTTTCAAATGTACTTTATTATGCATAAACAAGGAGATCATGTATATATGAACAAATTGAAAAACCAAAAGTTCTAATCATCCCAAAGTTTCACAATCACTTAATTTAAACACTAAGATACTTAATTAAATGCTAAATGATAAGCTTCTTACCAACACTAAAGGGAGTAAAACTAATATGAAGATTTCCAAGCCAAAATTGATCTCCTAACCTCAAGCATTCCCCTTCTCCATTTTATTTTGTTTTGTATAGAAGAATAAGATGAAGACAAGCTTTATAAACATTGTAGCAAAGATGAGTCATGGTAGAGCTATGCATGCTTGCCACCTAAGGTTATGCAAAATGAGGAGTATTCCTAGCTTGCCACATAGTGCATGTCTAACTCTCCACTATCACAAACTATATACATATACACATATATATATATATATGAATGATAATAATAATATTAATATTAATAATAATAATAATAAAAATAATAATTTGTAATACACGAAGTTAGGGCATAAAGATAATTATACCAAGCAAGAAGTCCAAATACGATCCAATACGAAATGATTAAATCGAAAAGTATAGGAAATTAATAATATCAATATTATCTTAACCTCAGAATTATTAGGAACCGAGAACGTGGGGTGTTACAATCCCCCCTCCTTATGAGAATTTGGTCCCCAAATTCAAAGAAGTTCACTCAATTTAACTTCCTCTTGCATTTCCAAATCGTTGTTTTTTCCCATAGCTATGACTAGCGAATTCAAGTCATCATACCTGATATTAGGTGTCTAAGTCAATTTGGTACGCTAAGTCTTATGTCATATGAATCTCGTGCATGTATGGTACCTTCCGTAAATCGAGAGATACTTCTATCATCGAGAAATGTGAGAAACATGAGGAAAGCTGTAGAATATATGTAGCAACATTCGCATTTGTGAGACTTTGAGCATATGAATGGTTCTTTATAAGCATTTGCGAAACTTTTGATCACACGAATGGTTCTTTACGATGCGGATACAACTTCGTATTGATCTTCTTAACTCTTCTACTAGATAATCTGTCGCCGAAGGCTTGTATTCTTTATCACTTCTTTACTTGTTGAGTAGGTTGTTCACAGATAACTCTCTACATTTGCTCTTTGATGTCCGAATTTTCGATACTACACTTTTCTCCAGTTTGTGTCCTTGAACTTTGATGTTCTTAGGCCTCCACGAAGATCTATGTACGAGGGTCTTTTACGCATTTCAAGTTAGAATAGTGCAACGATCGATATTTTCGTCAACGTCAGGTGAGTAGCTATACAAACTTCTAACTTCATGAGTATCATTTTAGACCGCTCCATCACGCTTCCAATGTGTTGCTCCATAGATTTAATGTTCTATGTTAAATAAATATTCCAAATGTCTTGACTTGATCAAGTAGCGCAAGCTCTCAATTATAATACATTGCTCAAGATTTCGAAGTCACAAGATACAAGTATCTCAATAGAAAATAAGGCTTAAAATCCCTTCATCAGTCAACTATCATGGAACAAAGATAGTCGAAGTCATAAAAAATTTAAGGAAGAATTTCTGAATTTCCAAAAGATACGAAACAGATCTTGTCAAAAGGAAATCGAAAATGACGATGTAAATGAAAGATTTAATCAGGATAAATTTAACATCGTGTGAGCTATACAAGTACATGTAGCTCGAGTCAAGAAATATAAGCTCAACGGTTTCAAGATCACAAAATTAGATGTTAAATTGAATTCAAAGAAGAGATAATCTATTACGATATAATTCTTATGAATAATAAATATAAGGTATTTGAAGAAGATGAAATATTGATATCTTTATTTTCTTATCCAAGTGAAAGAAACATTGGATGTATAGAAGTTTCATAAGAATCCACTCAAAATGATAAGAATCATTTCATGTTAAATAATGATTTGGGAATAGAAAGGAGATCCAAAAGTTGATTACTCAAAAGGAAATTCGCTCATATGAAATATATGATGAATTAGGGATCATAATATTGTGACAAGAGTTCTGGGTAATTCGAATGAAATAGAACTTCAAAATGACAATTATTAGTAATAAAGAACTTGACTTGGTTCAAATGATATAAGACCTTTCTCGTTTTGCCTCGCAAAGGTTCGCAGGTATGTAACATTTCTCGCTGGTGTACATAAGCTTCGTTTCTTCATTCACTGGAATCATATTTCAGGTTCATGTTGACTTGAGCCAGATCTGAAGATCATCTAGTTTCATAGTTATCTCTAAGATACATTATTCTTCATGCACTCGTCTACTTACTCGTGAAATTCCAGCATCCTGTTATTTCTTGATGTTGATGAACGTTTTAATATGTCGTATCCTTTGTATAACAAGAGAGTTGGCAATAAGAAGTAAAACACGTACAACATCTCTTCGCCTTCAGGCTCTTCGTTCATGAGTTTCATTCTTAGTCGAATCTTCAAGTGCATCTTTGCTTTCCTAAGTAACGCGAAATTGTCACGTCATAAAACGTACGCCCAAAATCATCTCATCGTACTGTTGGCTCTTTTATATTCAAAGGATGCATATCTTTATTCACCTCATGAATTGATTCAAACATAAATGAGTCACATGTGTCACTTTTCTTTGGACACACCTTTATAACTTTACGTAAGTTACATCACTTCTCTCTTATTTGGAGATTCATCCGAGATACCTCTTAATCATATTGTGGTATTTAAGAACTTGAGAGGTCAAAGAAAAGGTCAACATGTAAACATCTCAAGAAATAAGTGTATTCAAATTTGTTAGCTAGACGATCAAGGAAGGATAAATAGAATAGAAATAAGACGTTTCAACTAACTAAGAATAAATAGGATTCCCGAAAATTGAGAATGATAAGATTTTCAAGTCAATGATGATTAGTCTCAAATCAAGAAGGCGCTTAAAAGATCGATAATATCAAGAAGTAAACACCCCTGATGAATGATACGATGAAATAATAGCTTAAAAGATTAACGAGAGACGTTTCCATGTAACTCAAATGAGGAAAGCTTCAAGGACAATAAGTATTAGTCAAGATCTTAACTTGGTTCGATAAGTTTGAGAACTTACTCGGTTACTCGTATTTATCCCTAACCTTATCAACCTTTCAAAACTCCAACACCTCCGATGGCAACATCCATCTCATTTCTCCCTTCTATTAAATATCTAGTCTTGTGTCCCAAGTTCGAGGTGTTTTCTCAACGATCCAACATTGCTCCACTGTACGCCACCAATGAGAGGCTGGTCCTTTGAACAAATATGTCGCATAAGTGATCTTCTGGTCATCCAAGTAATTTAACACTCCAAAGATCTTTTGGATTTCTTCTATCCAAGCCTCAGCCTCCAAATTATCAGGTCATCCCCAATCAAACCCCACTATACAAAACCACACAACATGCATGCCTAATGTCCTAACTTCTCTTATAATGTCCTTATTAATTCATAATTATAAGGCCATTTAGCGGTTTCACAACCCAGGCTCTGATACCACCAACTGTGGCAACCTCCGGCCAGGGATGGGAGCCGAAGCCCGCCACACCGCGACGATAGCTCAATATGAGAATCCATCCTATCTCAAGCTACCGCTAAGCGTAAACTAAACTCTGAACTTGTAATATTGAACTAAGAAAAGCAAACCGGTGATTACATACAAACCGTATAAGTAACGCGTACAAAACAAAGAGTTTAGATGTAAGCCAAAACAAACTCAAGTCATTGCTCCACCATATACGAAGCATGTAAATCTACATCTAACTCTTATAACCTAGAAGATTCCCAACTATTAGCCACATAGATTTCCTTCCGATATATCGAGCTCCTCTGAAAAGAGAAAGAAAGACAGGAGGGTGAGTCTGAATGACCCAATGAGGTACTAACAAAACGGATTCTGCAGCAAAGATAGTGACAAAGCATATAGGCGAGAAACAGAAGGCGATATCAATAGGCGAGCAACCGAATATAGCACCATATCAACCAAAGAAAAGCTCATATAGAATTAAGCAAAACGATTATGATCCATCTCTCCACTGTCCCATACCAGCAAGAGACTTCACACCTTTCAATAAACACATCGATCTGTAAGTGTTGGGACTCTAGAGGTGGCTCCTACGGGCTCAAGAGGTGGCCCCCGCCGTCGCGTGGCACTTTGCCCCGCATAGCACTTAGCTCCCTTCACTCTATCTTACAATATACACAGCGATCTTTAAGTGTTGGGACTCTAGAGGTGGCTCCTACGGGCTCAAGAGGTGGCCCCCGCCGTCGCGTGGCACTTTGCCCCGCATAGCACTTAGCTCCCTTCACTCTATCTTTCAGAGTCAAAGCTTCAATCATGAAAAAGAATACATAGCAGATGGATGCCGGATATCGGGACTCTAGAGGTGGCTCCTACGGGCTCAAGAGGTGGCCCCCGCCGTCGCGTGGCACTTTGCCCCGCATAGCACTTAGCTCCCTTAGCCGACGGAGTAGAGCCAAGAATAAGAATAGTGATAGAGACTCAAGTAGAAAAGGTATCGGTCCGAAGAAGACATAAGGGAATTAGCTATCAATAGGCAAAACATCAATTCGAGAAAAGACATGTATTATAGCATGATACGAGTACTATCGGGAACATCGATATATTAGTCCTAAATAGGACATCAGAGAACTTACCTTCATCATTGTTGCGAAAAGAAACATGGTAATTAAAGTAGGTAAAGCAAAGCAAAGTGATGAGAAAGTAAGAAGGCCCTCACAATCATGATGGTTGCAAAATGAGCATTTGCAATTAAAGTATGTAAAGCAAAGTGAAGAGAACCCTCACTATTACAAGCAGGTAAAGCAAAGTGAAACAAGAAGAGAGGAAGAAAGCCCTCACAATCATGATGGTTGCAAAAAGAATAGCACTGCAATTAAAGTCGATAAAGCAAAGTGAAGCAAGAGAACCCTCACTATTACAAGCAGGTAAAAGCAAAGTGAAACAAGAAGAGAGGAAGAAAGCCCTCACTATTACAACCCGGTGCCGTCACCTCTTGTCTCGTGAAACTCACAAATATATCCTGTGTCGAAGCATATCATTATAATCTCAACCAAAATTATCCTCAAGACCTACTAAAGAATCACTTATATACATATTTACAAATCTCTACATATGGATAGTTTATTACTATTTTAACTAAGTGGCTAAACTACAACAAATTAGTATCTATATATATAAATACTTATAACCAATATACTTTCAATTCCAACCCACAAAAACAGGGGTACAAACTTTATAGAATACTCCATAACATTTTCCAAAACTCACTAAAATTCTGAATTTGGGATTTCAATTATAAAACATATGATGTATCAAGAGAATTTCAGAATCGACAAGCTGGATTTAAACAATTTTATAAATTATTCTAATATTCAGAAAATTCTCAAATTGTATGCTAAGCTTAATAACACATATATGAACATACAGTAAATTTTTCCGAATGAGAAAACATCTCTAACTATTTTAAATAAATCCAAAATCGTGCACCCTTACAATTTCGGTAGAGCACCTGGCAGTTTTGGTAGATGAATTTTATAAAATCACACACAACTTCAAACCTTTCAAATTTTTCTACATATCATTTAGACATGATATTTAGTGCCAGAAAATTTTTGTCCAGAAAATTTTTCATGAATAAATTCCTTAATTTGATAATCCAAACAACAACCTAAAAGCCACTTCACAAATCTGAAATTTTCAGCATCTTTTCAAATGTACTTTATTATGCATAAACAAGGAGATCATGTATATATGAGCAAATTGAAAAACCAAAAGTTCTAATCATCCCAAAGTTTCACAATCACTTAATTTAAACACTAAGATACTTAATTAAATGCTAAATGATAAGCTTCTTACCAACACTAAACGGAGTAAAACTAATATGAAGATTTCCAAGCCAAAATTGATCTCCTAACCTCAAGCATTCCCCTTCTCCATTTTATTTTGTTTTGTATAGAAGAATAAGATGAAGACAAGCTTTATAAACATTGTAGCAAAGATGAGTCATGGTAGAGCTATGCATGCTTGCCACCTAAGGTTATGCAAAATGAGGAGTATTCCTAGCTTGCCACATAGTGCATGTCTAACTCTCCACTATCACAAACTTACATATACACATATATATATATATATATGAATGATAATAATAATATTAATATTAATAATAATAATAATAATTTGTAATACACGAAGTTAGGGCATAAAGATAATTATACCAAGCAAGAAGTCCAAATACGATCCAATACGAAATGATTAAATCGAAAAGTATAGGAAATTAATAATATCAATATTATCTTAACCTCAGAATTATTAGGAACCGAGAACGTGGGGTGTTACATGTCCGTAAACGACGTCGCTAACTGCTACGATTATTAGAGTTTACCAAACAATTACGGATTTGGGCCCTAAATAGCTTAATACAATTTCAACGATTAAATAGTTGATCAAGTTATCTAACCAATTGAAATATATTGTCAATAAAGATCAGAGAAAAAGTAAATACCTGATGAACGAAGAAATTAAGTACAATTCGATCTCACAAATAATTAGAATCAAACCTTGATGAATCCTCGACTAGAAGTATGAGTTTAGCAACTCATAATCGAACGTATGCAAAAATTCATAAAAATCCAAAACTTCATTGGAAGGGAAAAACGTGCACTTGAATTAAGAATAATGTAAAAGGTGTCTTGTAGAATAAAATTCCACATACTTATAAACATAAAGGAATCCTAATCCAAAAAGGTAACTAATTAGGATTCTAACAAACTTAACAAACTAAATAAAATCTAATCTCCAAGATATGGATATAAAATCAAAAACATAATGAGGGAATAAATCCCATTAGTTGAGGAAAGAGAAAGTATCTAAACAGAATCTGAAATTCAGCACATAAGATCTTCAAAATCGTCCAGTTGTTCCGTCCTGGCCGAAGCCTTTATAGAATTAACCGTGGGCACGCTTATATCTTCAGAATGTTCGGCTGCCAGATTTTTTTGTCACCAATCGGTTTTTCTTCATTTTTCTTCCTTTTTCACCTCAATTAACCTTCTCTTCATTCTTTCCTTGTATCATCACCTATTAATCCAATATCAACATAACTCCATTAAATATCAAGCTCAAATATGCCAAATACCCTAATAAAGATCATGAAAAGTATGTACAAAATACGACCTAACAATATATTAAACAAATATTGTAATTTAAAAAATAGAGTGTATATAAATAGCAAAAAATAATTTTTAGAAAAGGCAAGAACCATTGATGCTTTTGAAAAAGAAGCTTATAAGACATGGTGCGACTCACTTTGCACCATAGTGATTTCACATATTTAATGTCCATTTTTGTCCGTAACAACTTGGTGTGATGTTATTTTTGTCCATTTAATACGATTTTGTTATTTGTTAATTGATACATTTATGTAAATTATAATTCAATATCATATAATTAGGTAATAGAAATATTATAACTTTAAGTCTATAATTCGTTAATTTTATTAATTTAAATTGAAGTTTTTGCTAATTTGTAGGTTAGAGGTTTTCAAATTACCAGATTTAAATTATTATTAGTTGATAAACTTAATAAAAACACATATTTAAATAATTAAATCGAATCTTCATAATTTGTTAACAAATTATAAAATTTTAAAAATTCATTTTTGAAAACTTAAATTTGATCAACTCAATAGAGAATTAAAAAGAATCATCAGTTAAGTTAATAGAGTGATTTAATATAGCAATTACGATTTTGAATGGGAGAATTTGGCATAAATTATTAATTTTTAGGAGAGATTATTTTGGTACCTTTTTATAGTTTATATTATATTATATGATGTCTATGAGACAATAACAACTAGCTCTACATTTCTTGAATTGTTGACTTTATAGTTACACTTTGGTGAACAATATAAGCACTATTATTATAGTCCTATTAAATAATTATATTACATTCCATTTATGTTTTCATAAATAAATGTTTAGAGACCTACTTGTCATTTTCTCCTTCAAAATGTAAATTTATTGCTAAGTATCAAATAAGAATTCTATTGGATCGTGTGTTTGTTATTGTCATATTTGTCACAATCTATCTCATGATTATCATAATAATCAACATATCACTACTGTGATAACTAATTTCTCTTTATTTATTTTTCAGATTTTTAGAAAGTTGGTAAATTTCATGTTTGTTTCTTTCCTTGATGTACTTTTTCCATATAAAAGTTCAAATCATTTTATTTCAATTGAAAATTTATACCATAATGAAAATTTAATATAATAATAATACTTGATACAAATTCAAAATTATTGAAGTGTATGTCAAAAAAAGTGAACAAAAATTGAACCATAGACAAAATGTAGGACAATGATTTAAAGGTTACGGGTTTAATTTTATCAGATACAAGCGATTTTTATATTTTATAGTAATCCATCATTTCTATTTTTCAATGAAAAAATAAAGATAAGTATTTTATTTAATAATATAATTGTTTAATTCACAAAAAAGAAGAGAAGAAGATTGTCTAGATTGGGCCTTTGGTTCTCTCTATCTAAGATAAAGTTGGACTTTAGCCCAATAACATATAAATAAATTTACATGACACAAATTCAATCTCTCTCTTTCTCTCTCTCTTCTTCTCTCATATATCGGCGTCGCTACTGAGTTTACAGGAAACGGATATTTGCAAGCTATCGACATTGATAGTTTTTTTTTTTTTTTTTTTTTTTTCTGTTTTTCGATTTTGTCATTCTACTACTTTTCTATATGTTTTATATGTACTCATTGAATTATCGAGGGACAAAGTAAAAATTGTTAATAAGGAAGCAAATTCGCATGCCCTAGTTTTGTGTTTCTTTTTCTTCTTTTTCGGAGTTCAACATTACTTTAGCTGAGTGTATTAAATTTTTGAATGGGAAAGTTTCTGTGTGTTTATACTCTATATTCAGTTTTTTTTGTTCTATTATTTTTTGCATAATTTTCTTTTAACGATTACTGCCTTTAGTGTTTTAGCAAAACCCTATCTTCAATTTTTTTGAGCTCTAGCTCTACGTTACCATGAATGTTTTATTTTGTGTTGAAGTTTGGTATTTTGGAATGAGGAAATTTTATTTAAATTCAGCGCATAATTGTTATGATCAGTTAGCTGAAGGAGGCCAATTCGAATGCAACGGTCGAAAAATCAAACACTTGGGCCAAAGGAACAAGCAAAATAGAGAAAAAATGGTCAAAGACACATCCATCATCACTCAAGCAGGCGAAGTTAACATCGTGGGCTGAAGGGAACAATTAGCTTTATATATTTAGCTAAGAGAAAGCCTTTTTTCTGTTATGTTGTCAGGAATTTGTTAGAGGAGAGAGAGATATAGTGTTTAAGAGGGAACGAAGGCAATGTAACGTAACAGATTTTGGCATATGTGATAATTAGTTTCTACCTTCCTTTCGTTTCTGCAATTGCATTTTGCTCTTAGTTTCTGCATTTTTTTTTTCTTATCATTTATGTATTTTTCATTCATTTATCTGCTTTTTTCAATAGTGCTTTTCTAAGTTGCAAGTTGGAGTTTATGATTCTACAAAAACCATAATAGTGGTATCCAGAGCAAAGTGATCCCAGGCTACATCTCTGATAAGTAATGGCCAAAAACAATTCCAGGCTTGACTCAATCAATCGAGGAACAGCTTTCAACATTGTTGACGAAACAGACAAAGTGGGAAACACAACAAGCTGAACTGATGAGAATCAAGAACTTTAAGGAGAGTTATTCAAAGCAACTCGGGAATATGGAGGAGGCTCAGAAGGAAACTAAAGGTCAGGTAGATATGATCCTCCATATATTGGAAGAACTCTATAAAATGCAGAAGGGGAAAGGTCCAGCAACCGAAAATTCCATAAGTACTTCTTAGTTCATTCCATAACCGAGTTAGAGAATGTTTTGATGGAAGCAATGCACATGGAAGGGGCCGCTGACCACCGGTACTTGGACTATGTTGAAGGCAGGGAACTCATGGGATGACAACACTTGACCGAAATAATTATAGCCAATTTCTCATCACCTTAACAGAAGAATGTTATCTAGTAGTTCAACAAGTTAATGCAAACCGATACGGTTGGAGAATACATCGAGAAATTCGAGGTGCTCAAATCATTTATGATGAACTCGAATAGATTTCTCACTGATGTATACTTCACTAAAAGTTTCATTAGTGGATTGCGAAGAGAAATTGCTCAGATGGTGGAGATGTTAAATCCTTTGAACTTGGTGCAGGCTATACATTTTTCAAGGAAGCAAGAGGGACTATTTGAAGCTATGAAAAAGGGAGTAAACCACAGTATAAGCCATTGACGACCAACTATACCAACAAGGGAATGAGACCTGATGGGGGACCAAACCCAACCGATGTACGTTACCAACCAATTAGATGAATTAGCGCCGAAAAGATGAATGAGAGACGAAGAAAGGGCCTCTGCTTTAATTGCGATGAACCGTATGTGTTAGGCCACAAATGTAAGAAATTATTTGTTATTTTAGGAGAGGAGCGGGAACATATTGACACCGAAGAAATGGATGGAACCGAAGAAGACATGGTCCAGGAGTTACACATTTCGGTCCATGCGTTGGCCGGACAAGTCACACAAGATACCATCAAGGTGATCAGGAAGGTGAAGACACCACCTTATCGATTTTGATCGACACAGGGAGTACACACAGCTTCCTAGACCCGCACACAGCCTGGAAGCTCAAGTGTGTATTAGAATATACCAACCCACTGGTGGTCACAGTGGCGGACGGGGGTAAAAGCAATTGTGATGCTAAGTGCGCCGAATTTCAATGGGTTATGTGAGAAGAACAATTCAAGGCCAACGTCCGAATCTTGCAATTGGGAGGATGCGACATGGTAATCGGGGTGGATTTTCTTAGGAAAGTCTAACCTATCACATTCGATTTCAGAAAATAACAAATCACATTTATTAAGGCAGGCATAGAAGTTACACTGTAAGGTCACCAACAAGAAGTATCACTAAGTATGATCAACGGCAAACAATTGACAAAACTATTCAAACAACAAGGCACACGCTTATTCTGGTGCATTTATATGCTCAAGACCAATTAAGCATAAGTCAGTCAAGATTTACAACCATTACTTGAACATTATCGACTACTATTTGTAGAACTAACAACATTATCGACTACTATTTGTAGATCACTAGATAAACCTTAATCCCAGTTCAGAACCCTTCAAGCTATCACCTTACCGATACCCCTACATCCAAAAATAAAAGATTGAGCAATTAACGAATGAAATGCTAAAAAACAGCATCATTTAGTCAAGTAACAACCCGTTCTCCTCCTCGATACTCTTAGTGAAGAAAAAGGATGGGTCATAGCGTTTTTATGTCGATTATAGGAAATTGAACACACTTACTGTTAAAGACAGTATTTCCATACCATTGATTTATGATTTATTGGACAAACTCGGGGGAGCCATGGTATTCTCTAAGATTGATCTCCGAGTAGGGTATCACCAAATAAGGATGGCCGCGACGGATATGCATAAGACATCATTCGTGACACAAATGGGGCACTACGAATTCAAAGTCATGCCCTTCGACTTGACGAATGCCCCAACCACCTTCCAATCGTTGATTTCAGAGCTTATTTGCGAGACTTCATACTGGTATTCATCGACGACATACTGATCTATAGTAAGGATATGAACAGTCATAAGAAACATTTACAGATTGTGTTACAGCAATTATGAGACCATCGATTGTATGCTAGAAAATGTAAATTTTGCTTTGGGCTAGCAAAGGTATAGTACCTCATTCATCTTATCAGCGAAAGTGGGTGGATGCCGACCCAAACAAGATTCAGTGCATGAAGGAGTGGCCTACACCGCGCAATGTTAAGGCTTTATGGGGATTCTTAGGTTTGACTGGTTATTACCGAAAGTTCGTTCGAAACTATAGAGTGATCACAAAACCATTGACCGATATCACCAAAAAGGGAAGGTTTCAGTGGGATGACATATCCGAGGTCGCTTTCCAAAAACTGAAAATGACTGTGCATGGCACCGGTGCTAGCTATGTTGTATTTTACTAACCAGTTTATTGTCGAGACTGACGCGTTCTACCACGGGTTGGGGGTTGTTCTCACACAAGGTAAGCATCACATTGCTTATATCAGCAACTCTCTCGGTCCCAAGAGCCTCGGGTTATCGGTGTACGAGAAGAAATTCCTTCCTATCCTGTTATCAATCGACAAGTGGAGATTGTACCTGCTTCACGGGCAATTTATCATCCGCACCGATCAACAAAGTCTTAAATACCTATTTGACCAGAAAATTTTGACACCTTTACATCAGAAATATATGACCCAGCTGCTTGACTTTGTTACAAAATTGAGTACCGAAAGGGAATTGACAATATGGTAGCCGATGCTCTGTCTCGATGGGACTCTGGGTTATGCTTGGCTCTTTGCACTATTAGGCTTTGTGATTCAACAAGTTTCAGGCCAGCTACGCTGCAGATTCAAAAGTTCAGGATGACATAGCTCAGTGTGTGATCAACTCATACGATGTATCCCAGTTCTCTTACAATGATAGAATCTTACGATCTAAAGGACAAATATATTTGGGAAATAACATTGACCTCCGACAACAGATAATACAGTGGTTCCATAGTTCTAGTATAGGGGGCACATTTGGATATAAGGGGCACTGCAGCGCATTTGCTCTATCTTTCTCTGTCCCGGTATCATACATCTTTTTCACCAATTGGTCACACAGTGTTTGGATTGTCAACAATGTAAGCACGAGACGGTTAAGTCACCTGGATTGTTGCAGCCCTTACCTATCCCAGAACAGGCTTGGGCTCATGTTACAATTGATTTCATCGAACAACTCCCTACCTCGGCCGGAAAGGACACCATTTGGGTCTTTGTAAGCAAATTTTGGATAGAATTATTTTTTACGCTCGGCATTGATCAACATCTTAGTACCGTTATCACCCGCAATCGAATGGGCAAACTGAGAGAGTTATTCAATGCCTTGAAACATATTTACGGTGCATGTGTGGCAGTACTCCCAAGCATGTGCGCATTGGTTGGCAACGGTCGAGTGGTGGTATAATACCAACTATCACACAACCATTGCCATCACACCCTTCGAAGCATTGTATGTATATAAACCACCGCAAATTGGCTTTGTTCCCTTATAAGATGGAATGGTTATCGGCGTCGACAAACTCGTAGAAGACAGACTGGATATGTAATTTCACCTCAAACAACAGCTAATCAATGCTCAGAATCTCATGAAGCAGACACTGACAAACACAGATCGGACAGACACTTTAACATCGGAGATTTCATTTTTCTTAAACTTAAACCTTACCGCCAACGGATACTTTACGTCAACACCATTTAGAAGTTTAGTTCTAAATATGCAGGTTCTTTTGAAGTCATTGAACGTGTAGGCTCCGTGGCTTATCGACTAAAACTACCAATATCATCAAAGGTACACCCTGTTTTCCATGTGTCTTTACTCAAGAAAGGCAAAGGTATCACCCGTGCGATACCCACCATTGGACGAAGATGGGCAAGTTATTCTCAAACCACTTGCACTTCTAGTTCTCATACTTGTGAAACTTAATAACATAGCTGTCACTCAAATCCCAATAAATGGGCACATCTACCAGAGTCAGGAGCTACTTGGGAGGATTAGGCGATCATTACTCAAAAATTTCCGGAATGTAAGATAAAATATATGACAAAGATTTAAAGGTTATTGGTTTAATTTTATCAGATACAAGCGTTTTTCATATTTTATAGTAATTCATAATTTCTATTTTTCAATTAAAAAATAAAGATATGTATTATATTTAATAATAGAATTGTTTAATTCACAAAAAAGAAGAAGTGAAGAAGATTATCTATATTGTGCCTTTGGTTCTCTATCTAAGACAAAAGTTGGGTTTTAGGCCAATAACATATAAATAAATTTACATGACATATTCAATCTCTCTCTCTCTCTCTCTCGCTCTCTTTTCTTCTCTCTCATATATCGGTGTCGCGGCGCCGCTACTGAGTTTACAAGAAATGGATATTTGCAATCTATCGACATTGATAGGTTTGTTCTACTTTTCGATTTTGTCTTTCTAATACTTTTTTATAAGTTTTGTATGTACTCTTTGAATTATCGAGGGAAAAAGTAAAAATTGTTAATAAGCAAGTTAATTTGCATGCCCTAGTTTCGTGTTTCTTGTTGTTCTTTTTCTGAGTTCAACATTACTTCAGCTGAGTGTAATAAATGTTTAAATGGGAAAGTTTCCGTGTGTTTATACTCTATATTCAGTTTTTTTTGTTCTATTGTTTTTTGAAGAATTTTCTTTTGACGATTATTGCCTCTAGGGTTTTAGCAAAACACTAGTCTTCAATTTTTTTGAGCTCTAGCTCTATGTTACCATGAATGCTTTATTTTATGTTGAAGTTCTTTTTTTCTGTAAGGTTGTTTATGATTAATTTAACCCTTATGTTTGATTATTAGGTCTTACCATTGTATATTATCTTTTTCTTTCGTTTATGTATAATCATTTTCTTTTCTATAGTCCCCCTTTTTTGTTTTGAATTTTCTGTCTAACTTTAATTGCATTCGGAATTTTAGAATGGGGAAATTTTATTTAAATTCAGATCATAATTGTTATGATCAGTAAGATGAAGGAGGCCAATTCGAATGCAACGGTTGAAAAATCAAACATTTGGGCCAAAGGAACTTGGTGCAGGCTATACATTTGGCAAGAAAGCAGGAGGGACTAGAAGCAATGAAAAAGGGAGCAAACCACAGTACAAGCCATTGATGACCAACTATACCAACAAGGGAGTGAGACCTGACGGAGTTAACCCACAAACAAAGAGACTACCAAATCCAACCGATGTACGTTACCAACCAATCAGATAAATTAGCACTGAAAAGATGAATGAGAGACGAAGAAAGGGCCTCTACTTTAATTGCGATGAACCGTACGTGTTAGGCCACAAACGCAAGCAATTATTCGTTATTTTAGGAGAGGAGCAGGAACATACTGACACCGAAGATGGATGGAACCGAAGAATACATGGTCTAGGAGTTACACAAGATACGATTAAGGTGATCGGGAAGGTGAAGAATACCACCATATCGATTTGATCGACCCAGTGAGTACTCATAGCTTCCTAGACCCGCACACAACTAGGAAGCTCAAGTACGTATTTGAATATACCAACCCACTAGTGGTCACAGTGGCGGACGGGGATAAAATCAACTGTGATGCTAAGTGCACCAAATTTCAATGGGTTATGGCAGAGTAACAATTCAAGGCCAACGTCTGAATCCTGCAATTGGGAGGATGCGACAAGGTAATCGGGGTGGATTTTCTTAGGAAACTCAGACCTATTACATTTGATTTCAGAAAATAACAAATCATATATATTAAGACATACATATAATTGACACTGCAAGGTCACCAACAAGAAGTATCACTAAGTATGATCAACGGCAAAGAATTGACAAAACTATTCAAACAACAAGGCACACGCTTATTTGGGTGTATTTATATATTTCAACACCAATTCAGAAAACTAAGTACAAGTCAATCAAGATTTACAACCACTACTTGAACATTATCGACAACTATTTGTAGAACTAACAACCTTAAGCCCAGTTCAGAACCCTTCAATCTATCACCTTATCGATATCCCTACATCCAAAAACAAACGATTGAGCAATTAACGAATGAAATGCTAAAAAACGGCATCATTCAGTCAAGTAACAGCCCGTTCTCCTCCCCAGTACTCCTAGTGAAGAAAAAGGATGGGTCATAGCCTTTTTGTGTCGATTATAGGAAATTGAATTCACTTACCGTTAAGGACAATTTTCCCATACCATTGATTGATGATTTATTAGACGAACTCGGGGGAGCCACGATATTCTCTAACATTGATCTCTGAGCAGGGTATCACCAAATAAGGATGGTCATGACGGATATGCCTAAGACATCATTCGTGACACCCACAAGGCACTACGAACTCAAGGTCATGCCCTTCGCCTTGACGAATGCCCTAGCCACCTTCCAATGGTTGATGAACAACATTTTCAGAGCTTATTTGCGAGACTTCGTGCTGGTATTCTTCGAAGAAATACTGATCTATAGGAAGGATATGGACAATCATAAGAAACATTTACAAATTGTGTTATAGCAATTATTGGACCATCATTGGTATGCTAAAACATCTAAATGTTACTTTGGGCTAGCAAAAGTAGAGTACCTCAGTCATCTTATCAGCGGAAGTGGGGTGGAAGCCGACCCAAACAAGATTCAGTGGATGAATCAGTGACCTACACCGCGCAATGTTAAGGATTTATGAGGATTTATAGGTTTGACCGGTTATTATCGAAAGTTCATCCGACACTATAGAGTGATCGCAAAACCATTGACTGACCTCACCAAAAAGAAAATGTTTCAGTGGGATGACATAGCCAAAGTCACTTTCCAACATCTGAAAACGATTATGGGCACGGTATCGGTGCTAACTTTGCCGGATTTTACTAACCAATTTATTGTCAAAACCGACATGTGCTACCATGGGTTGGGGGCTTTTCTCACACAAGGTAAGCATCCCATCGTTTATATCAGCAAGTCTCTCGGTCCCAAGAGCCTCAGCTTGTCGGTGTACAAGGAGGAATTCCTTGCTATCTTGATGGCAATCGACAAGTGGAGATTGTACCTGCTTCACGGGCAATTTATCATCCGCACCGTTCAATAAAGTCTTAAATACCTCCTTGACCAGAAAATTTCGACACCTTTATAGCAAAAATATATGACCAAGCTGCTTGGCTTTGATTACAAAATTGAGTACCGAAAGGGAATTCACAATAGGGTAGCTGATGCTCTGTCTTGACGGGACTCTGGCTCATGCTTGGCTCTTTCCACTATTAGGACCTTGGTGGGTCGACGAGTTACAGGCCAGCTACGCTACAGATTCAGAAGTTCAGGATGTCATAGCTCAGTGTGTGATCAACTCATACGATGTATCCCAATTCTCTTACAATGACAGAATTTTACGATTTAAAGAACGAATACATGCAATGCTGAAGCAGCAGAAGAAGGTGGAGAAAAAGAAGAAATTGAAATAACACAATCCAACCTAAATCTTCTCTATTTTTTGAGTGATCAGATCAAACTCGCGGCCGCTAAATATATCTTAGGTGAACCTTGCTTTTGTACAATAGCTTGAAAATTATTTTAAAAAAAAGATGAAATAATATAAGTTATCCGTATTTGACAAACTCATCAAAGAATTGTTCTTTCAATTGGAACCCAATTCGTGATAAAAAACACAAGACTCACCTCTCCTAGAGGCAAATTTGTCTTTAAGATGAAGTAATAACGAGGAATATATAACTATCATACAATGTGATCATCCATCTCTTATACGAAATACCTCTGTACCAAAACAAAGTAATGGGTAGACTGATTTATGGGCCGGATCTTCCCTATACCCGAACCGGCGACCCAGATGGCGCAAGCCATCATTCTTAGAAGTTAGAACATATGGCAACAAGACATCGAGCCAGATGTCCAATCACCGCCCACCCAAAATAATTAAATAAATTAATCTAATTATATTTTGTTCAATTTTAATTTAATCATTATATAAAATTTTAAATGTCGCCGCACACATTTTTGATTTTTTTTTTTTTTCGTTTCTAGTTTCGCCACTGCAAATACCTCATTGGAAGTTTAAACTTTAAATTAGGGACGGATGTTTAACTCTGATATACGAGTCACTCTAATACGAGCTACACCATCGATCTCAACGTGAGATATATAGATAGCTTATATTACGAGTCTAGTGTAAATATCATATAAACTCCAAATTCTGAAAATAACACCAACCAACTCTATCATGATTTTTCTATACGTAATCTAGCTAAATGGACAAAGGAATAAACATTTTCCCGAACTTATTACTCTTGTTTTCATGTCCCTCCCATTCTGTACATACTATCTGGAACTTGCGTCTTATTCACAATTCGTTTTGCTTATAATAATTCTTGTATTAATTATTTGATTCGATTAATTTTTGTTGTCTAGTTTCTGAAAATATGTAAAATTGATCCCAAGGATAAGGACATTTTACGTAGAGCCACCTATTTAAGATTTTACGTAATAATATGTTTGATAGGGTATGAATGAATGCCACTTGATGGTTATGATTATAAGAGATCATTAATAATTAAGTCAAGCTGATTAAAGACATTTGGCAACAAACAAAACCTTTGATCGTGATTTTCTTTTTCAAATTTATTTTTCATCTTTTTATTTATTTTATATATGTATTTCATATATATATATAATATTTACATTTAAGAATAACTTTTCAAAAATAAATCTCGAATCAAATATCAAACTTTCAATACTTACATTTTACTTTGATCTTGAATCGAGAAAAGTGAAAATTAAATTAAGAAAATAATTGTAGAACATGAACCCAATGTGTGTAGCAGAATGCAGATTATTGTATTACAAATGATGTGCAAATTCAATTGTCTTAAAATTAAATTGGATTACAAAATATGCACAAGTTACTATCTTGTCACTAATAACACTAAAACAAATCAAGCTTTGAACAAATGATCTCAATATGGGTCTCTATTTAAATTAATTACAAGCTAGTGATATCACGATGAAACTAGAGTCAGTTAGGGGTGTAAGTTGAGTCGAGCTGGCTCGGATAAGATCGAGCTCACTTCTCTCTGTGAAAATGACTCGCGGGCTTTTTTTATTTTTTAATATATTATTGTATTATTAAATAGTTAATAAATATATATTAAGTAATTAATACAAAATTTTAAGAATTCAAATTTTAAAATTTCCCGGGAAAATTTAAATTTTTAAACGGGCTTGGATCGAGCTCGAATGCAAACTCACAAGCTCGAGCCAGAGCTCGAAAATTTAAGTTCGACGAGCTGGAGCTCGTCTAATACATGCTGAAACTTGAAAAAATTGTCAAACTTGACTCGAGCTCCATTCGTTTACACCCTAGAGTCACTAAACAATTAGAATATTATTGCAATTAACATTCAAACGTTCATAACCACGTTTGCTCATATTTAAAATAAATAAAACAACAAAAATGGTGATTGAAGATTTGGTAAAGTGTCAATAAACATTGGTAGTATGAATGTGATTAAAACCTACTTTTCACGAGAGATTCAATCATTATCATTTCCATCACCCACTCATTATTATACTCAATATTTCTTTTTCACTTTATATTGGCTTTTCATGTAATCCTTTTTTCCTTTTTTCTTTTTCATGCTTTAAATTATCAGTGACAATTGGGTGGGTTGGGTTGGTTTTGGATTGGTTCCAATGAATTGGTTGTTAAATGAGTTTGGTTCTTAAATGGTTTTAAGGTAGAACCAAATTCAACTCTAAATGGAACCAAAATCAATCCAAAAGAGAACCAAACCCAACCCGACTCAATACCTTATATTTTGTTCATTATAATTTAGATTATTGACAAACGATTTGAGCCTAACTTGAAATTTAGTTTGACCCAACTTGAAACCAAGTTGAGAACCAATTAGGAACCAAATAAAATTTTCTTAGGAACCAATTCAACCCAAATTGAATTGGAACCGTTGGACCGTGGTTCCGGATCCATTTTGCCACCTCTACTTTAAATTATCAAATTCAAAGTTTTTATGCTTCAATTTGATTAAATGTAGGGTTGATAAGGTAGAGTAAAATGAGTATTCACCTCAAACCCGTCTCGTTTAGAATTAATTTTGATAAGGCAGCTAGGTCACAGGTTCAATACCCATTGACGGACTGTTTAATATCTTCTCTACTTTGAACATGTCGGCTATGGGCAACCTAGGCTGATTTAACTCTCTTGTGTGATTTGCAGGCTATTACACAAGAGCGAGATTTACCCAATACGCACTTAACAATAGTGACTGTGGGTTTCCCCCGTTATCCAAAAAATTTAGATGAATTAAATAAGTTACACGATGAGTTATAAATATAATATTATTGCTCGAATGGATTTTGAGTTTGGTAGAGAGTTTGATGCAACCCACCCCATAACCCACTTCACTAATTCTATTGATTAAATTGATATCTTATTTCATATTTTCACCATAATTAAGTTTCAAGTAGATTAACTTAATGTTATATTTATGGTTAAGTTGAAGAATTTGAAATTTGATTTGTTCTTAATTTGATGAAATAGTCCAGCATATGACGTATTAAAATCGATGTTTAATTTAAATTTTTGTATGTGATTTGATTGTTATGGTGTGAAATTTCACGATGCAAGCTATATGGCATTTTATTAATTATTAGTTGCTGAATTATTCAATTTCAAGTTTGATCATTCCCAGTTGGTGTAGATCGTCATTATTGATCTTTAATATTTTATGAGTCTTTGGGTTAACATTCAAACTCGTCTCAATGTGATATATCATAACCTCGTACATAGTTAAGCCTCGTATGAGCCTAGGTCTGCACATAGTGAAGCCTCGTATGCCATACTACGACCCTAGTAAGGGCGCTATAGCTTATTTGCTTAAAGGTCCCCAGCATAATTATATCTATTTGCATTACACTACCTAACCCGCGTGTTTATGTCGGATCAGACCCGGAGTTGCCCTAACCCGCGTAATCCGGAACGTCCATGCTGGGGACACGTGTAAGACATCCCGAGAATCCCGCAATCGTCCGTACATTAGGTACTGTGCCTATAAATAGTGCCATTTAATATTAGAAAAAGGACTTTTGACTGATTGAACAGTACCTCGAGAGTACATAGTACGATCTGACAGTACGTTCCCGCTATTATATAAACCGAGTTAAGAACCTCGTATATGACCTTAATCACAACCTTGAACTACGTTTAGACTTGATCCTATTAGAAAGGTACGTAGGTAGCTCAGTTCGCCTGAGTGCAGTCTATATCCATTATACGACCCTTCTAGGTCTTATCCGAGCCTCGGCTTGATTTGGCCCGTAAGCATTTTACGAGTTATATCAGGTGGCGCCGTCTGTGGGAAACTACTTGAAGATCGCTGAAATCATGAACTCAACCAATGCTATGGACAATCAAGGCAATACCCCGAATGAAGAGACTCCCTATGCCAGAAATGCTGGGGTGGGGCCGAATACTCTGATCACTTTGACTCAGGAAGAACTGGATCGTAGAGTTCAGCGGCAAGTGGAGGAAATGCTAAGATCACACGCTGAGAAAACTCCGGTTGAGCCTAGATTATTCACTGACGAGCTCAACCCCGAAAGAGAATTTGGGAGCGGGAGTCAAGCACAAGCTCCGGTGGAAATTGCCGACGATGCTCCCAGACGAGTCAGAAACGTCACTGCCCTCATGGCTCGTAATGCACCGTTCTCTGAAGACATCATGATGGAGTTGCCAGATAAAATTTTTTCGATGCCCACTCTTCCGAAGTATGATGGTACAGGAGACCCATACCTCACGTAACCTCTTTTGAACTATTGATGTCTTTTCAGGATCAATCGGAAGCTGTGAATCTAAGAATCTTTGTTTCGACACTGACTGGGCGAGCTCAGTATTGGTTCACAAGCCAATGCAGGGGATCTATTGTATCGTACTCTCAATTGATTCGTAAATTCGAAAACCACTTCGCCAGTAATAAGAGAGCAAAAAAATCTATATCGATGATAATGGGACTAAAACAGAGCTCCACTGAATCACTACGATCTTTTATGCATCGTTTCAATCAAGAAATCCTCGACTTTCCAGATTTGAATCACGACTTGATGATAACCATCCTTCTACGAGGATTATTATTAGGGCCGTTTGCCGACGCTATTGCGCGAAGAGCCCCGAACTCCCATGAGGAGATGATGGAAATGGCGACGGAATACATTAATCAAGAAGAGATGAACAAACTAAAAAGCACCGAGAGTGATCTCCCAATAAACTATCCGAGCAGGGATAGAAGGGAGGAAAACTCCGAGGATGCTAAAAAGTACGATTCATATAACCCACGAAAGGGCAAACCCGAGGATAGAAATGATCGGCAGGATCATAAATCCCACAAAAAACGAGAACGAATATCGAAGTACGAGCATTACACACCCCTGAACGCAACAAGGCGACAGGCACTGTATGCTATACAAAACTCGAGACATTATGAGAAAGTCGCACGACCAAAACCCCTAAGACATGTATCCAGAAAAGGGTTAGAGCACTATTGTGAGTTCCACAAAGAGCGTGGTCACGACACTGAAGAATGTTTCCAATTGAAAGATGAGATCGAACGCCTGATCCGATAAGGCTTTCTACGAGAATTCGTAGAACAAAAAATTACTGAGGCAAGACGATACGAGCAACGGCAAGAACATGAGCGTCCTAGGAGCCGATCTAGGGAAAAGAGAGAAATTCGAGGCAGAAGCAGAGACAACGCCAACAACAGAGACAACAGATATGGGCGAAATGACCGAAGACACGGAACGGTTGAATGCAGACCTGAAGCAGGGAACCAGCCTTTCCGAAGCAATATCCTCGTAATATCTGGAGGTTTAGATGGTGGAGATTCGTCCACTGCAAGAAAGAAAAGCCTACGCGAGTTACGAACCGAAACTCGAAGGCAAGGGGCTCATGAAGTTATGACGTTGTCTCGCCATGACGAACCTATCACTTTCACAGATAGAGACTTTGCTGGCAAGATGATGCCGCACAATGATCCGATGGTGATTACCATGGATGTGGCCAATTTTGCTGTCCATAAAGTACTGGTAGACACGGGAAGCTCAGCAGACATTATTTTCTGGGCCGTATTGGAAAAGATGGGGCTGCATTCGGTCGACCTACGCCCTATCAACACTCCACTAATTGGGTTCGGAGGATCACAGATCATGCCAAAAGGTTCAATTGACTTGGATGTTTCACTTGGCACAGCCCCAAAAAGAAAGACATTGAGAATTACCTTTTTGGTCGTAGATGCTCCGTTTGCCTACAACATGATTGTGGGACGACAAATGTTGAACAAATTCGAAGGTGTGGTGTCAACATTGCATTTAAAAATGAAATTCAAAACGATGAATGGAGTAGGTAAAATGAAAGGCAATCAATTGGAAGCTCGTCAGTGTTATACGACTTCCTTGGAACCAAGGGTCTTGAACAAACAAAGGGAAATACCTGAGATCAATGTCATAAATATTGCCGTGGCAGAATTAATTTCGAAAATTGACTTGGAAGAGAGAGAATGGCGCGAGGCTGAAAAGCGAAAGAAAGATAGGGGAACATATAAGCCTGATGCCTCGGATACTTCGATAAAGCCTACTGAACACAAAATCATCCGACCCTATCCAAACGACCCTGAGAAGATGACCAAGATTGGTGGAGAGTTGAGTTCAAAAATTGAGCAAGAACTCATAACATTTTTGCAAGCCAATGCTGGCATCTTTGCTTGGACTGCAGCTGATTTTAAAGGCATCGACCCAGAGATTATCGAGCACCGTCTGAACATCGACCCAAAGGCTAAACCTGTGCGGCAGAAGAGAAGAAATTTCGGCCCTGAAAGAAATGCTATCATCGAGGCATAAGTGAAAAAGCTGCTAGATGTAGGTTATGTTAATTAAATTCAGTTTACCGATTGGTTAGCAAATGTTGTAGTCGTCCCAAAGAAAGATGGGAAATGGCGTATGTGTACCGATTTTACTGATTTAAACAAAGTTTGTCCTCGTGACCCTTATCCCTTGCCTCGTATAGATTTACTCGTTGATTCCACTGCTGAATGCGCACTGCTCAGTATGATGAATGCCTTTCAGGGCTTTAATCAAATAATGATGGCCAAAGAAGATCGTGAAAAAACCTCGTTCGTAACGGCCAAGGGTGTATATTGTTATAACGTAATGCCTTTCGGACTAAGAAATTCCGGCGCAACTTATCAAAGGCTCATAAATACAATGTTCGAGAAAGAAATTGGCCATTCAATGGAAGTATATATAGATGATATGCTCGTAAAAAGTACAAAAGAACAAGATCATTTAAAACACTTAAAATGGGCATTTCAAATTATGAATCAATATGACATGAAACTTAACCCCTCCAAATGTACCTTCGGAGTACGGGGGGGAAATTCCTAGGATATCTCGTCACAGAACGAGGTATCGAGGCCAATCCTGAAAAAATCGAAGCAATTTTGAAAATGCCAACACCTAAAACAATCAAAGATGTACAAAGGTTGACGGGTCGTATGGCCAGCCTGAATCGCTTCATTTCCAAGTCAGCGGACAAAGGCCTTCACTTCTTTAAAATTCTGCATAATATGAAAAATTTTCAATGGACATCTGACTGTGATTCAGCCTTCACGAACTTAAAGCAATATCTGATGTCACCCCCTCTCTTGACAAAACCCATTCCTAACGAACCTCTTCTTCTATATTTGGGTGTTTCAGAAGTGGCTATCAGTGCCGTACTCGTACGAGATCAGGACGGAGATCATCGTCCGATATATTATGTTAGTAAATTAATGCAAGGGGCAGAACTGAATTATACGACAATAGAGAAATGGGGCTTAGCACTGATCACCACAGCTCGAAAACTTCGGCCTTACTTCCATGCTCATCACATCATCGTATTGACAAATCAACCGTTAAAACAAGTATTGGCCAAACCAGATGTTTCGGATCGTATGATCAAATGGGCAATTGAATTGGGAGAATTTAGCATAGATTACAAACCTCGTATAGCAATCAAAGCGCAAGCCATTGCCGATTTTCTTTCAGACCTGCCAATAAATACTGTCATAGAAGAACACCCATTACCTAAGCCGTGGTTATTGCACGTGGATGGCTCATCAATGGCTAAACAAGGCGGTGTAGGAATTTGGATTCAATCCCCAATGGGGGAAGACATGGAAGTCGCAATCAAACTGGATTTCGACGTGACAAACAATGAGGCGGAATACGAAGCACTAATTGCCGGACTAAAATTAGCATCTTCCTTAGGTGTGACTCATTTACATGCATTTACAGACTCGCAATTGGTTGCAAAACAGTTCGGGGGTACCTACGAGGCTCGGGAAAAGTCGATGAGCAAATATTTGGTGAAAGTCCAAGAATTAATGAAGTCGTTCACACAGGTGGAACTCTTACAAATACCTCGAGAAGAAAACGAAAGAGCTGACGCATTAGCCAAGTTTGAAAATCAATCTATCGGCATAAAAAGCCGAACAATTACCATATTGGTATCAAACGAGGCTGAGATCATCGATAAACCAATTGCAGCCCCAATACTTGACCACCCCAATGATTGGAGATTGCCTATTTTTCGATATCTATCATCTGGGGAACTCCCCGAAGATATGATGGAAGCCAAACAACTAACACACTGATCGACTCGTTTCACGATGAAGGATAACGAGTTATACAAAAGGTCAATTACGGGAATTTTATTACGCTGCTTATCGCAAGACGAGGCAAAAGCTGTAATGAGGGAAATCCACGAAGAGAGTTGTGGAAATCACTCCGCAGGACGAGCCTTAGCTCAAAAAATTCTACGACAAGGCTTTTATTGGCCCTCAATGGTCGAAGATACGACCCAATTCTCACGTCGTTGTAAAGAATGTCAATTGCATTCGAATACGATTCATAAACTAGGAACCCCGATGGAAGCAATAAAAATTGCCTATCCATTTGATCAATGGGGCATCGACATCCTAGGTTCTACGCATTCCTCATATATAATTTCGTTACGACCTTGTGAATAAGTCCTTTAAAACACGATCAATATATTATTGCAGGTGCTTTCCCACCAGCACAGGGGCAGAAGAAATTTATTATTGTAGCATTTGAGCACTTTACGAAGTGGGTGGAAGCAGAAGTTGTGGCACGAATAACTGAACGGGCCGTAATTGATTTTATATGGAAAAATATCATATGCAGGTTTGATATTCCTCAAATATTAATATCTGATAAAACAGAGTCAATGACCCACATCGTCGAACGAACACTGCTTAACTATATGGAAAAATATCATATGCAGGCTCGGCATTCCTAGAGTATTAATATCTGATAACGGAACTTAATTCAATGGCAAGGACATGATTAGTTGGTGTAAGGAATTAAAGATCAATCAACACTTCACGTCGGTAGGACATCCTCAAGCAAACGGTCTCACGGAAATGATAAATCGAATTATCCTACAGCACCTAAAGACTCGTATCCACGGCGAACGACAAAGATGGGCGGATGAACTACCCGGAGTTTTATGGGCCTACCGCATAACGCCAAGGTCGTCCACAGGAGAAACACCATATTGCCTCGTATACGGATCAGAAGCAGTGATACCCGCTGAAATCGAAGTCACGACTGACAGAGTCAGTTCTTACGATCCTGATCTTAATGTGGAGCAAAGACAATTCGAATTAGAAATGATCGAAGAAGTAAGAGATCGGGCATATGCTAACATTTTGAGGCATAAAAATACGATGATGCGAGCTTACAACAAAGGAGTCAACCTACGTACTTTCCAAGTCGGTGACTTAGTATTGAAGAAAATCGAAGTATCACGTACTGTGAAAAAGCTCGAACCTAACTGGGAAGGACCGTTCAAGATTATCAAAGTCACGAAGCCAATGACTTATAGATTACAAGATATGGAGGGAAAAGAATTACCCCGGCCATGGAATGTAAACAACTTACGACGCTTTTATGCGTGAGACTATAATGAAGATCGTTTATTAATTCCTTGGGATGATCTTTATGAATTTATTAATTGTTATCCTCTTTAGTTTCAAAATTAAATAAGGGGCACGAAGCCAATACTATTCGAAACAACGGGCAAAGTATATACGACTTTAAAAGTTCAACACTCAATATCTTATAAGGACAACATAATCGTTCATTTAAAACTAATCAAAAGAAAACTTAGCATAATCATCCCTTACAATCAAAATCAAATTTCATAAATAAAAGCAAAAATTACAATGATATTGCCATTTCTATCCCTACACAGCACTATTATCGTTTGATGGCTCGACCTCGACTCCTACAGGATCGGAGACAGGCATTTCAGCAGGTCCCTCGGCAGGGATTTGAGGCGGGATTTGTATGTGATCTTCCATTATTTCAGATATTGTCAGCGGAGCAGGGTAAACGCTTTCCTCGACCCCTTCTGGATTCGGAGCATCCTCATTCGTAGCATCCACCCTATCGACGGTAGATTCCACGGCCTGCATGAATGGCCTAATGGTCGTTCTTGAAGCACCATCGCCACGACCTCATCAAATTCAGGAAAATCCTTATAAGGTAGAACTTCATCCGGAGTCACGGAGGGTCGAAGAAGATCCTCGTAAGCATGGAGGTCAACGAACTGATCAACATCGAAGTCTGGATTTAACAAACCATCCTTCTTCAAATAGTCCACGGCCTTGTAGTAATCATCGAGGTGGTCATCCATTGCCTTAGCCATCATCAGTCGATTGAAACGGGTCGAGTTCAGGAAATCCCTAACCCCTCTGTTCCGCGTAACTGCATTCAATGCCATATCCTGCTTCTGTCCGTCCGAGAACCCTGTGTCGTAAGACTTTTTCTTTTCACCCGCAAGGCACTTTTGGGCAATGATAAGCTGTTTCTGATGCTCTAGATCGTCCGCTTTAATCTTTTTTAACTCTCGAGCCATCTCAGCGAGCTTTGCCTCGTATTTACCCGAGATATCCTCAACCTTTTTCGTCAGCTCATCGTTCTCCTTCTTATATTGAGAATTGGACAAGGACAGTTGGTGCATGCAAAGACCCACCTGATATCACGAGGCTAAAATGAATACACCGGAAACATATAACATAAATAATACATACGATATGAGCATACCTGATTCAGATGCGAGGCGCCCAGTTTTTCGACCACTGGATGTGCACGCTCCAATAACATCATTTTGTCACGAGGTAACAAGAAATTGCTATATAATTCCATCGCAGTACTACCGGTAGGATCCGACATAACGCTGCTATCCTCGTATACACGAGGATGCAGACTTAGCGGTATGGCATCATTGCTGATAGGAGGACGTTCATCTATCTTCAGCTCCGAATAATCCTCCAGGGACTGAGCCTCCATTTTATTCAATAATTCTCTCAATCTAACCTCTTCAGCGGCATCAAAGGTTTCTACCCGCGCCACTTCTAATCTCACACTCGGAGCAGCCGAGGTCGAGGCACCAACATCACTACGAGGGCGCTTTTGTAACCTCGCAGTAGGTTCGCTAGCAATGGTACGACGCGATGATTCAGTGGACGAACGAAGCGTCGATGTACGGGGTGCCGCAGTACTTCTATCACTCGTAGCAGGAGCTGATGGAGGAGGGGATCTTGGTCTGGCAGCACCTCTGCGCTCTTTAGCCATTTGAGCCATGAGTGAAGCCATAGCTGCACAAAAACACGGTTAACCTAAATACATGATTACAAATAGCATTTAGATAAAGACTCGTAGTAACGATCAATGTTCTACCTAGATCAGAAACGGGCTCCACATCTGCAGCATTGAGTCCGCAGGCTCGAAGTACAGACTCGGATATCAAATCAGTACTATAGTACCATTCTAATATGTTCTTTATTTCCTCCTCTGAAATTGTTGGAGGACCGACCCTGAATCTCGTAGGGACTGTTAGATTCCATTTACGAAGCACTCGCCAAGGTGCCTCGTCAGGCATGGCCAGATAGAAATACTTATCCTTTCGGGCCCCATACGAATCTCTAGGATTCGCCTGAACTCGAAATCCTTTCTGAGGAGTGAGATAGTAAAAACATAATTCCGAAGTCGATTTACAACGATTCAAATGGAGGAACTTATTAAAATTTTGGATGTTTGGTTCGGCATTACGAGTTCTCATCAACACGATAAAATAAACAAGGTGACGATACGAATTTGGAAGTAATTGAGACGGACATAAACGGAGATGATTCAGAATGTCTACGATGGCAGGGTGCAACGGAAGTCTCAAACCGGCCATGAAGTGGGCTACATGGAAGGTTCGATAATTTCGCGGCGGAGTGTGAATACGATCGACAGAACCGGGAATCAAAGTTTCGAAGTTATCTGGAATATGATACTTCCTACGAACTTGTTGAATACGCCCTATAGTGATCGTAGACTGTATATCTAACCATTTAACCCTACTCTGATTCTCTACAGACTCGGAGAATAGATCCCTATTCACCTCATCGTCGCCCTCTAGATCCAAAAATTCTGATGGATCCAACGAAGCTGTTACGCTAGCTGACTCATCACTTGAACTATTCGACTTTGAAGAAACAGAGCTCGAACTTGAATTACTACTTGTACCTACGATGTCTACTACTTCTTCATGATCCATGATAATAAGAAATAAGAGAGAAAAATATGTTTACCGATTAATTAGGCAGAGAAAATGGAAGTACGACGCTCTGAGAATATTCTTGCTGTGAGAACGAAGCTGCTTTAATGGAGAAGACAATTTAACAAATGGTAAGAATGATTCCAAAAGTGGACCTATTTATATAGAAAAGAACCGCCAAAACGAGCGGCTGAGATCATTTAGGCTGTCAGAAATCCAACGGTCCAAAACCTCAGACGATCCGTATGTTAGGACACGTGTCGATGAATTGTTGGAACATCGATAGAAGAGCCTGGCGTGCCGCAGCCGCAGAAATCATTACACTTTCAAGTTTAAATAAAACAATAAATTAATGGATTAATGACATGTCATTAACCCATAAATTGGGGGACTTAATGATATATCATAACCTCGTACATAGTTAAGCCTCGTATGAGCCTAGGTCTGCACATAGTGAAGCCTCGTATGCCATACTACGACCCTAGTAAGGGCGCTATAGCTTATTTGCTTAAAAGTCCCCAGCATAATTATGTCTATTTGCATTACACTACCTAACCCGCGTGTTTATGTCGGATCAGACCCGGAGTTGCCCTAACCCGCGTAATCCGAAACGTCCATGCTGGGGACACGTGTAAGACATCCCGAGAATCCCGCAATCGTCCGTACATTGGGTACTGTGACTATAAATAGTGCCATTTAATATTAAAAAAAGTACTTTTGACTGATTGAACAGTACCTCGAGAGTACATAGTACGATCTGACAGTACGTTCCCGCTATTCTATAAACCGAGTTAAGAACCTCGTATATGACCTTAATCACAACCTTGAACTACGTTTAGACTTGATCCTATTAGAAAGGTACGTAGGTAGCTCAGTTCGCCTTAGTGCAGCAGTCTATATCCATTATACGACCCTTCTAGGTCTTATCCGAGCCACGGCTTGATTTGGCCCGTAAGCATTTTACGAGTTATATCACCATGTTATTCCAAATTAATAGATAAAACTGTTGAAAGTTGTTAAATTTAAGTTGCAAAACATGTTATAAATAGCTTAAGAAAAATATTAAAGAAACTTTTAGTGATATTTCAAGACATTCTTCAGCAATCAGTTCTCTTCATGTATGTGTGGTAGTTTGTTGGTATAGATAAAAAAAGATGCATATACAATAAATAAAGCTTTATAGATAAAAAAGATGCATATACAATAAATAAAGCTTTATTTGAATTATTTTAAATAATTAATAGATAAAATTAATTAAAATCTCTTTCAATAATTTTGTAGTATACTTAGAAAACTAATTATAATATTTTAGATCCGAAAAGCCATTAATTTCTCATTTCAGAAATACCCTCGATTTTTCAGACTATGAAGTTGAACTAGCTAATTAATTTTTTTATAAAAACTATGTTACAGTTTCGTTTTAAATTTTTGCAATCTTTTGGTATATTGAAAAAAAATTGGAAAATATTTTTATTTTTGAACATGTTAAACTCAAGAGAAATAAATATATTTCTTTTAATATAAAAATGTATTTTTAATGATTATTAGTAATATTTTTTTAATCAATAAACTGGTTAGGCGCAGTCACATTTAGTAATTCTATACATATAGGCGGAATATAGCTAGTGAGTAGTGAGGTACGTCACCTTATTCTTATCCATTATATTTTCTTTTATTATTATCTTTAGAAAAATGGTTCATGTTATTTATTTCGATTTGGTAAAATCAAGACTAGAAAGTTCATGGTATTATAAAGTTCTTCCAAATGCATAATAAGTACCCATCTTGATTTCCCTCAAATTTTGGGAATTTAAAGTTAATATGTTTAAAAGACGTTTATGGAAAAATTACAAATTTGATATAAAAAATATTGAGATTCTAATTTTATTTTTGTATTTTACGTAATTTTAAAAATATGTTTAATAATTATAAAACTTGTAATTTCAGTCTTTTTCTTAAACAACGTTAGTTCCATACTTTATTTTCATTAAAAATTATTAGAAACCCCCTAAACCAAAATTAATGCCACTTATCCTCAGAAAAATGAAGTAAAAGAAGAATATGTTTAGAGGGGTAAGTGAACAAAATATTCTTACGGAATGTTTGATACAAGATATATGTTTCAAGGGCAAAAATACATTTTTTTAGTTGTCAATTTGTCAAAATTTAATGAAAAATATCATATGAGACTTAATTCGCTTAAAAAAATACTAAGTTTGCAACTATTAAAAAATATTGAAAGTTTTCTATAGTTTCTAAAGCGTAGACTAAAACTAAAATTGTATTTTCCTGAACCAAAATTAGAATTTTGCAACATTTGGCCTTTTTACGTAAAATAATGATTAATAAGTTTCTCTTACGTCTAATTATTCTTATTACCCTTTTTTTCAAAACCATAAAACTTACGTTGACTATATCTTTTCATACGAACTCATGATTGTATCTTTTCAAATAATACTTCATTATGAATTTTTATATTTTCTAATTTTTTGGCATTTATAGGAAAACATATTATTTTTGTTGATTAGATTAATCCTATACGTTTATTATGACTTTTAAAGGGAATAATTCCGTACTAAAATCGTTCTTAACTTGGAGTATTCAATTATTAAGGCTCTAGAGGGTGCAACTAGCAAAATAAATTAACTCCTTATTGAATTCTTTTAAGTATTACTTGCATGTGCCCCATGCTACACACGGTTATGCACGAATTACATAAATTTTATCAGTGATAACCCTTAATAGTCGTAAAAATATCAAACTTGTTTACTTGGTGAAATTTATTATGCTATTATCCTTAAAGTTATATTTACGTTTTAGCTTAGTCTTATCCGGCCATTTTTCACTAGAATACCCACTTTTTAGCTACAGCTTGATCACCGATCACTTTTATATTATTTTGATTTCTAAAGTGACATATTTCTATCACATTAGTGATGAAAGTATCTTGTTTGTATCCCTAAACCTGACATTTTAATGATTGAAAAACGACTATTCTATTAAAAACTATCTGAAATGTACTAAAGTGAGATAAAAAATAAGTTCAAGGAAGGCAATACCATAACTTTTACTTTGAGAATGTAAGTGAGACAAACTTCATACCTCAAGAATTAATTGTGATATTAACTCATTTTAATGAATACATAATATATAGACATTAATTTTCCTTTATGTTGAAGTTATAATATTTTCTTCAATAAGATGAATACATAGAATCTTGGTATTTTCTTCGGCAATATTACAATGAATCAAAATAGTTAAGGTTTACACTACATAAATGCGAAATATAGAACAAAAAAATTACAACCATAGCGTTGAAAGTTTATTTACAATAAAAAAATTATTAATTTTCTTTCTAGATTTCATAAAGAAAAATAATTTAAAATCTAAAATTTAATCTATAAACAAAAAGAAGATAAAAGAAAATGAAATATTGAGATCATCAGCAACCTTCAGAGCTCCACACTCATTGCCGTGATTTGTCAAATTCGTAACCTAAGCTTTTTTAGAATCTATATTTAAAAATATTAGTTCACATAAAAAATAACATTAATAAGTAATGTAGTGAAATTTAGTACGTGAAGTCTATCTATATAAGTTCACATATAGACTTGAGGTGCTAAATTTTCATGGTTGTGGAATTATAAAATATATATTAAATATAGATTAAATCAGAAGATCATTTCTATAATATTAAAACAATAAATCAAACAATTTGATATACATGTACCTTAGAAATCTATCAGGAGGAAAAAAACTAAAACAAACAAAAAAATAAAAATAAAAAACAAGTAATCTCTGTCAATAATTCAAGTTAAGATATTATATAAAAAAATAAAATAAAAATTGATGAATAATACGTGCATGCCAACAAATTAAACTAATATACAAAATATTGAATTAAACTAATGGTTATTGATTTTCTTTATTTAACAACATAATATGTAGTGTATGGTGTATTTTCCTATGTTTTTTAATATAGAGTTTTTAGCATTGCTATTTACCTATATATGCTATATTCTTCTAATATAACGAATTATCACCAACATACGTAGATTAAGAAATGGAAAAACAGTAAAACATAAACTGAAGAGATTATGCTATTTCCTATAAGATAGATAAAAAGAAAAATAATGACCACCTTCAATTAAAAAACGTCTTTAGAGCTTCACATGTAAATCCTTATAATCAACAACGTACAATTAGTTTTTAAAAGAGGAGGGATAGTAGACATGATGACTATTTGGAGATACAATATTTATATTGGGGCAATAAACATAATGAACTATTTGGAGATATGGAAACAGTGACAATAAGTAATATTTATATAAATAAAAATAACTCATAGACTAACCTATAGCAAAAGAGATAAACTAAGAGTTCATACTTACTTTCATAGCAACAAATGTATGAAGAAGAAACTTGGGAAAGTGTTTTGAGATATCATTATTATTATACGGATTTAATTAAATTTTTGTGTATCAGTAAGTTGCAAAATTCAAAATGAGTGTTATAGAGATTTTCGATTCATTGAGATAATGAGATATTACGTGCTACTAAACATCACCCATTAATTAAGTTTCCTTGTTCCTCATGCAAAAGTTTAGTATTGAGTTAAAAAGGCGACAATCCTTTTATAGAAAAATTCAAGGCGTTAATTTTCACTGGGTATCTTAATTGGAAAGTTTCTCTTTCCATTTGAGTAAATAATTATAATTGAGATATTTGAGAGCTCAAATTTATTCGGGTAAGCTAGTATGGAAATTGAAGCATATTTAATATGAAGAGAAGCTCAAAATTTGAAAGCTAGTAAATAAAACGTTTTCAAAGAATAAAAACTTTCAAAAAGATAGAAAATTAGTATTCGGTCGAAATCAATACAATTGAGGCAAATGATCACTACTATATAGAATAATAAAATAGAATAGATAAATATATGACAATTGAGAAAACAAGATATTCAATTAACTAAACAAAAAATGGTCAAAAGACACTTTTAAAAAATCAAAATATAATAATAATTTTGAACTAAAAGTATAGAATAAAAAGGAAAAAAAACTGCAGTGAAAGATGAAAGGGAGGACATGTTGTGAGGGATATTTTAAAACAAAGAAATAGGATGAGGCAAAAGTGTAATCAACAATTTAGCACTGAAAAATCACAACCGTACGTAGTTATTGAAATTTATATGCTAATTAGGGAAAAAATGATAATTGACATAACAAAATAATCTCCAATATACTGGAATTAGTAATAGAGAGAACATAAACTTGGCAATATCATAATAAAATTAACTAAAAAATCAAATGGATAAATGAAAACTGTTCACAATAAATTGAATGAAAAGAAATATTAGCATATCTTTAAAAAGGAAAGAAGACCAGATTGAAAACTAAAATAGTCACTATTCAAACTCGTGCATTTTTTTTTTTTTGAATTTGGTCTTAATTATTATGATCAGGTAAAGATCCTCATCCATATGACCGTAGAAACACAAAATCTCTAATATTTATGGACTTCCATTTGGTCAGAAATATATTTTATTAGAATTTAGAATACAAGGAATTAAGAAGTAGCAATAAAAATATACTTCATAAAATAGATTATATTAAACAAATATTGTAATTAAAAAAATAGAGTGTATATAAATAGCAAAAAATAATTTTTAGAAAAGGCAAGAACGATTGATGCTTTTGAAAAAGAAGCTTATAAGACATGGTGCGACTCACTTTGCACCATAGTGATTTCACATATTTAATGTCCATTTTTGTCCGTAACAACTTGGTGCGATGTTATTTTTGTCCATTTAATACGATTTTGTTATTTGTTAATTGATACATTTATGTAAATTATAATTCAATATCATATAATTAGGTAATAGAAATATTATAACTTTAAGTCTATAATTCGTTAATTTTATTAATTTAAATTGAAGTTTTTGCTAATTTGTAGGTTAGAGGTTTTCAAATTACCAGATTTAAATTATTATTAGTTGATAAACTTAATAAAACACATATTTAAATAATTAAATCGAATCTTCATAATTTGTTAACAAATTATAAAATTTTAAAAATTCATTTTTGAAAACTTAAATTTGATCAACTCAATAGAGAATTAAAAAGAATCATCAGTTAAGTTAATAGAGTGATTTAATATAGCAATTACGATTTTGAATGGGAGAATTTGGCATAAATTATTAATTTTTAGGAGAGATTATTTTGGTACCTTTTTATAGTTTATATTATATTATATGATGTCTATGAGACAATAACAACTAGCTCTACAATTCTTGAATTGTTGACTTTATAGTTACACTTTGGTGAACAATATAAGCACTATTATTATAGTCCTATTAAATAATTATATTACATTCCATCTATGTTTTCATAAATAAATGTTTAGAGACCTTAGACTTGTCATTTTCTCCTTCAAAATGTAAATTTATTGCTAAGTATCAAATAAAAATTCTTTTGGATCGTGTGTTTGTTATTGTCATATTTGTCACAATCTATCTCATGATTATCATAATAATCAACATATCACTACTGTGATAACTAATTTCTCTTTATTTATTTTTCAGATTTTTAGAAAGTTGGTAAATTTCATGTTTGTTTCTTTCTTTGATGTATTTTTTTCATATAAAAGTTCAAATCATTTTATTTCAATTGAAAATTTATACCATAATGAAAATTTAATATAATAATAATACTTGATACAAATTCAAAATTATTGAAGTGTATGTCAAAAAAAGTGAACAAAAATTGAACCATAGACAAAATATAGGACAATGATTTAAAGGTTACGGGTTTAATTTTATCAGATACAAGCGATTTTTATATTTTATAGTAATCCATCATTTATATTTTTCAATGAAAAAATAAAGATAAGTATTTTATTTAATAATATAATTGTTTAATTCACAAAAAAGAAGAGAAGAAGATTGTCTATTTTGGGCCTTCGGTTCTCTCTATCTAAGATAAAGTTGAACTTTAGCCCAATAACATATAAATAAATTTACATGATACTAATTCAATCTCTCTCTCTTTCTCTCTCTCTCTCTTCTTGTCTCATATATCGGCGTCGCTACTGAGTTTACAGGAAACGGATATTTGCAAGCTATCGACATTGATAGTTTTTTTTTTTTTTTTTTTTTTTTCTGTTTTTCGATTTTGTCATTCTACTACTTTTCTATATGTTTTATATATACTCATTGAATTATCGAGGGACAAAGTAAAAATTGTTAATAAGGAAGCAAATTCGCATGCCCTAGTTTTGTGTTTCTTTTTCTTCTTTTTCGGAGTTCAACATTACTTTAGCTGAGTGTATTAAATTTTTGAATGGGAAAGTTTCTGTGTGTTTATACTTTATATTCAGTTTTTTTTGTTTATTATTTTTTGCATAATTTTCTTTTAACGATTACTGCCTTTAGTGTTTTAGCAAAACCTTATCTTCAATTTTTTGAGCTCTAGCTCTACGTTACCATGAATGTTTTATTTTGTGTTGAAGTTTGGTATTTTGGAATGAGGAAATTTTATTTAAATTCAGCGCATAATTGTTATGATCAGTTAGCTGAAGGAGGCCAATTTGAATGCAACGGTCGAAAAATCAAACACTTGGGCCAAAGGAACAAGCAAAATAGAGAAAAAAATGGTCAAAGGCACATCCATCATCACTCAAGCAGGCTGAGTCAACATCGTGGGCTGAAGGGAACAATTAGCTTTATATATTTAGCTAAGAGAAAGCCTTTTATCTGTTATGTTGTCAGGAATTTGTTAGAGGAGAGAGAGATATAGTGTTTAAGAGGGAACGAAGGCAATGTAACGTAACAGATTTTGGCATATGTGATAATTAGTTTCTACCTTCCTTTCGTTTCTGCAATTGCATTTTGCTCTTAGTTTCTGCATTTTTTTTGCTTATCATTTCTGTATTTTTCATTCATTTATCTGCTTTTTTCAATAGTGTTTTTCTAAGTTGCAAGTTGGAGTTTATGATTCTACAAAAACCATAATAGTGGTATCCAGAGCAAAGTGATCCCAGGCTACATCTCTGATAAGTAATGGCCAAAAACAATTCCAGGCTTGACTCAATCAATCGAGGAACAGCTTTCAACATTGTTGACGAAACAGACATAGTGGGAAACACAACAAGCTGAACTGATGAGAATCAAGAACTTTAAGGAGAGTTATTCAAAGCAACTCGGGAATATGGAGGAGGCTCAGAAGGAAACTAAAGGTCAGGTAGATATGATCCTCCATATATTGGAAGAACTATATAAAATGCAGAAGGGGAAAGGTCCAGCAACCGAAAATTCCATAAGTACTTCTTAGTTCATTCCATGACCGAGTTAGAGAAGGTTTTGATGGCAGCAATGCACATGGAAGGGGCCGCTGACCACCGGTACTTGGACTATGTTGAAGGCAGGGAACTCATGGGATGACAACACTTGACCGAAATAATTATAGCCAATTTCTCATCACCTTAACAGGAGAATGTTATCTAGTAGTTCAACAAGTTAATGCAAACCGATACGGTTGGAGAATACATCGAGAAATTCGAGGTGCTCAAATCATTTATGATGAACTCGAATAGATTTCTCACTGATGTATACTTCACTAAAAGTTTCATTAGTGGATTGCGAAGAGAAATTGCTCAGATGGTGGAGATGTTAAATCCTTTGAACTTGGTGCAGGCTATACATTTTTCAAGGAAGCAAGAGGGACTACTTGAAGCTATTAAAAAGGGAGCAAACCACAGTATAAGCCATTGACGACCAACTATACCAACAAGGGAATGAGACCTGATGGGGGACCAAACCCAACCGATGTACGTTACCAACCAATTAGATGAATTAACCCCGAAAAGATGAATGAGAGACGAAAAAAGGGCCTCTGCTTTAATTGCGATGAACCGTATGTGTTATGCCACAAATTTAAGAAATTATTTGTTATTTTAGGAGATGAGCGGGAGCATATTGACACCGAAGAAATAAATGGAACCGAAGAAGACATGGTCCAGAAGTTACACATTTCGGTCCATGCGTTGGCCGGACAAGTCACACAAGATACCATCAAGGTGATCAGGCAGGTGAAGATACCACCTTATCGATTTTGATCGACACAGGGAGTACACACAGCTTCCTAGACCCGCACACAGCCTGGAAGCTCAAGTGTGTATTAGAATATATCAACCCACTGGTGGTCACAGTGGCGGACGGGGTTAAAAGCAATTGTGATGCTAAGTGCGCCGAATTTCAATGGGTTATGTGAGAAGAACAATTCAAGGCCAACGTCCGAATCTTGCAATTGGGAGGATGCGACATGGTAATCGGGGCGGATTTTCTTAGGAAAGTCTAACCTATCACATTCGATTTCAGAAAATAACAAATCACATTTATTAAGGCAGGCATAGAAGTTACACTGCAAGGTCACCAACAAGAAGTATCACTAAGTATGATCAACGGCAAACAATTGACAAAACTATTCAAACAACAAGGCACACGCTTATTCTGGTGCATTTATATGCTCAAGACCAATTCAAAAAACTAAGCATAAGTCAGTCAAGATTTACAACCATTACTTGAACATTATCGACTATTATTTGTAGAACTAACAACATTATCGACTACTATTTGTAGATCACCAGATAAACCTTAAGCCCAGCTCAGAACCCTTCAAGCTATCACCTTACCGATACCCCTACATCCAAAAATAAAAGATTGAGCAATTAACGAATGAAATGCTAAAAAACAGCATCATTTAGTCAAGTAACAACCCGTTCTCCTCCCCGATACTATTAGTGAAGAAAAAGGATGGGTCATAGCGTTTTTGTGTCGATTATAGGAAATTGAACACACTTACTGTTAAAGACAGTTTTCCCATACCATTGATTTATGATTTATTGGACGAACTCGGGGGAGCCATGGTATTCTCTAAGATTGATCTCCGAGTAGGGTATCACCAAATAAGGATGGCCGCGACGGATATGCATAATACATCATTCGTGACACAAATAGGGCACTACGAATTCAAAGTCATGCCCTTCGACTTGACGAATGCCCCAACCACCTTCCAATCGTTGATTTCAGAGCTTATTTGCGAGACTTCATGCTGGTATTCATCGACGACATACTGATCTATAGTAAGGATATGAACAGTCATAAGAAACATTTACAGATTGTGTTACAGCAATTATGAGACCATCGATTGTATGCTAGAAAATGTAAATGTTGCTTTGATCTAGCAAAGGTATAGTACCTCATTCATCTTATCAGCGAAAGTGGGTGGATGCCGACCCAAACAAGATTCAGTGCATGAAGGAGTGGCTTACACCGCGCAATGTTAAGGCATTATGGGGATTTTTAGGTTTGACTGGTTATTACCGAAAGTTCGTTCGAAACTATGGAGTGATCACAAAACCATTGACCGATATCACCAAAAAGGGAAGGTTTCAGTGGGATGACATATCCGAGGTCGCTTTCCAAAAACTGAAAATGACTGTGCATGGCACCGGTGCTAGCTCTGTTGTATTTTACTAACCAGTTTATTGTCGAGACTGACGCGTTCTACCACGGGTTGGGGGTTGTTCTCACACAAGGTAAGCATCACATTGCTTATATCAGCAACTCTCTCGGTCCCAAGAGGCTCGGGTTGTCGGTGTACGAGAAGAAATTCCTTTCTATCCTGTTATCAATCGACAAGTGGAGATTGTACCTGCTTCACGGGCAATTTATCATCCGCACCGATCAACAAAGTCTTAAATACCTATTTGACCAGAAAATTTTGACACCTTTACAGCAGAAATATATGACCCAGCTGCTTGACTTTGTTACAAAATTGAGTACCGAAAGGGAATTGACAATATGGTAGCCGATGCTCTGTCTCGATGGGACTCTGGGTCATGCTTGGCTCTTTGCACTATTAGGCTTTGTGATTCAACAAGTTTCAGGCCAGCTACGCTGCAGATTCAAAAGTTCAGGATGACATAGCTCAGTATGTGATCAACTCATACGATGTATCCCAGTTCTCTTACAATGACAGAATCCTACGATCTAAAGGAAAAATATATTTGGGAAATAACATTGACCTCCGACAACAGATAATACAGTGGTTCCATAGTTCTAGTATAGGGGGCACATTTGGATATAAGGGGCACTGCAGCGCATTTGCTCTATCTTTCTCTGTCCCGGTATCATACATCTTTTTCACCAATTGGTCACACAGTGTTTGGATTGTCAACAATGTAAGCACGAGATGGTTAAGTCACCTGGATTGTTGCAGCCCTTACCTATCCCAGAACAGGCTTGGGCTCATGTTACAATTGATTTCATCGAACAACTCCCTACCTCGGCCGGAAAGGACACCATTTGGGTCTTTGTAAGCAAATTTTGGATAGAATTATTTGTTATGCTCGGCATTGATCAACATCTTAGTACCGTTATCACCCGCAATCGAATGGGCAAACTGAGAGAGTTATTCAATGCCTTGAAACATATTTACGGTGCATGTGTGGCAGTACTCCCAAGCATGTGCGCATTGGTTGGCAATGGCCGAGTGGTGGTATAATACCAACTATCACACAACCATTGCCATCACACCCTTCGAAGCATTGTATGTATATAAACCACCGCAAATTGGCTTTGTTCCCTTATAAGATGGAATGGTTATCGGCGTCGACAAACTCGTAGAAGATAGACTGGATATGTAATTTCACCTCAAACAACAGCTAATCAATGCTCAGAATCTCATGAAGCAGATACTGATAAACACCGATCGGACAGACACTTTAACATCGGAGATTTCATTTTTCTTAAACTTAAACCTTACCGCCAACGGATACTTTACGTCAACACCATTTAGAAGTTTAGTTCTAAATATGCAGGTTCTTTTGAAGTCATTGAACGTGTAGGCTCCGTGGCTTATCGACTAAAACTACCAATATCATCAAAGGTACACCCTGTTTTCCATGTGTCTTTACTCAAGAAAGGCAAAGGTATCACCCGTGCGATACCCACCATTGGACGAAGATGGGCAAGTTATTCTCAAACCACTTACACTTCTAGCTCTCATACTTGTGAAACTTAATAACATAGCTGTCACTCAAATCCCAATAAATGGGCACATCTACCAGAGTCAGGAGCTATTTGGGAGGATTAGGCGATCATTACTCAAAAATTTCCGGAATGTAAGATAAAATATATGACAAAGATTTAAAGGTTATTGGTTTAATTTTATCAGATACAAGCGATTTTCATATTTTATAGTAATTCATAATTTCTATTTTTCAATTAAAAAATAAAGATATGTATTCTATTTAATAATAGAATTGTTTAATTCACAAAAAAGAAGAAGTGAAGAAGATTATCTATATTGTGCCTTTGGTTCTCTATCTAAGACAAAAGTTGGGTTTTAGGCCAATAACATATAAATAAATTTACATGACATATTCAATCTCTCTCTCTCTCTCTCTTCCTCGCTCTCTTTTATTCTCTCTCATATATCGGTGTCGCGGCGCCGCTACTGAGTTTACAAGAAATGGATATTTGCAATCTATCGACATTGATAGGTTTGTTCAACTTTTCGATTTTGTCTTTCTAATACTTTTTTATAAGTTTTGTATGTACTCTTTGAATTATCGAGGGAAAAAGTAAAAATTGTTAATAAGCAAGTTAATTTGCATGCCCTAGTTTCGTGTTTCTTTTTGTTCTTTTTCTGAGTTCAACATTACTTCAGCTGAGTGTAATAAATTTTTAAATGGGAAAGTTTCCGTGTGTTTATACTCTATATTCAGTTTTTTTTGTTCTATTGTTTTTTGAAGAATTTTCTTTTGACGATTATTGCCTCTAGGGTTTTAGCAAAACACTAGTCTTCAATTTTTTTTAGCTCTAGCTCTATGTTACCATGAATGCTTTATTTTATGTTGAAGTTCTTTTTTTCTGTAAGGTTGTTTATGATTAATTTAACCCTTAGGTTTGATTATTAGGTCTTACCATTGTATATTATCTTTTTCTTTCGTTTATGTATAATCATTTTCTTTTCTATAGTCCCCCTTTTTTGTTTTGAATTTTCTGTCTAACTTTAATTGCATTCGGAATTTTAGAATGGGGAAATTTTATTTAAATTCAGCGCATAATTGTTATGATCAGTAAGATGAAGGAGGCCAATTCGAATGCAACGGTTGAAAAATCAAACATTTGGGCCAAAGGAACTTGGTGCAGGCTATACATTTGGCAAGAAAGCAGGAGGGACTAGAAGCAATGAAAAAGGGTGCAAACCACAGTACAAGCCATTGATGACCAACTATACCAACAAGGGAGTGAGACCTGACGGAGTTAACCCACAAACAAAGAGACTACCAAATCCAACCGATGTACGTTACCAACCAATCAGATAAATTAGCACTGAAAAGATGAATGAGAGACGAAGAAAGGGCCTCTACTTTAATTGCGATGAACCGTACGTGTTAGGCCACAAACGCAAGCAATTATTCGTTATTTTAGGAGAGGAGCAGGAACATACTGACACCGAAGATGGATGGATCCGAAGAATACATGGTCTAGGAGTTACACAAGATACAATTAAGGTGATCGGGAAGGTGAAGAATACCACCATATCGATTTGATCGACCCAGGGAGTACTCATAGCTTCCTAGACCCGCACACAACTAGGAAGCTCAAGTACGTATTTGAATATACCAACCCACTAGTGGTCACAGTGGCGGACGGGGATAAAATCAACTGTGATGCTATGTGCACCAAATTTCAATGGGTTATGGCAGAGTAACAATTCAAGGCCAACGTCTGAATCCTGCAATTGGGAGGATGCGACAAGGTAATCGGGGTGGATTTTCTTAGGAAACTCAGACCTATTACATTTGATTTCAGAAAATAACAAACCACATATATTAAGACATACATATAATTGACACTGCAAGGTCACCAACAAGAAGTATCACTAAGTATGATCAACGACAAAGAATTGACAAAACTATTCAGACAACAAGGCACACGCTTATTTGGGTGTATTTATATATTTCAACACCAATTCAGAAAACTAAGTACAAGTCAATCAAGATTTACAACCACTACTTGAACATTATCGACAACTATTTGTAGAACTAACAACCTTAAGTCCAGTTCAGAACCCTTCAATCTATGACCTTATCGATATCCCTACATCCAAAAACAAACGATTGAGCAATTAACGAATGAAATGCTAAAAAATGGCATCATTCAGTCAAGTAACAGCCCGTTCTCCTCCCCGGTACTCCTAGTGAAGAAAAAAGATGGGTCATAGCGTTTTTGTATCGATTATAGGAAATTGAATTCACTTACCGTTAAGGACAATTTTCCCATACCACTGATTGATGATTTATTAGATGAACTCGGGGGAGCCACGATATTCTCTAACATTGATCTATGAGAAGGGTATCACCAAATAAGGATGGTCATGACGGATATGCCTAAGACATCATTCGTGACACCCACAAGGCACTACGAACTCAAGGTCATGCCCTTCGCCTTGACGAATGTCCTAGCCACCTTCCAATGGTTGATGAACAACATTTTCAGAGCTTATTTGCGAGACTTCGTGCTGGTATTCTTCGAAGAAATACTGATCTATAGGAAGGATATGGACAGTCATAAGAAGCATTTACAAATTGTGTTATAGCAATTATGGGACCATCAGTTGTATGCTAAAACATCTAAATGTTACTTTGGGCTAGCAAAAGTAGAGTACCTAAGTCATCTTATCAGCGGAAGTGGGGTGTAAGCCGACCCAAACAAGATTCAGTGGATGAATCAGTGACCTACACCGCGCAATGTTAAGGATTTATAGGTTTGACCGGTTATTATCGAAAGTTCATCCGACACTATGGAGTGATCGCAAAACCATTGACTGACCTCACCAAAAAGAAAATGTTTCAGTGGGATGACATAGCCGAAGTCACTTTCCAACATCAGAAAACGATTATGGGCACGGTATCGGTGCTAACTCTGCCGGATTTTACTAACCAATTTATTGTCGAAACCGACATGTGCTACCATGGGTTGGGGTATTTTTTCACACAAGGTAAGCATCCCATCGTTTATATCAGCAAGTCTCTCGGTCCCAAGAGCCTTAGCTTGTCGGTGTACAAGGAGGAATTCCGTGCTATCTTGATAGCAATCGACAAGTGGAGATTGTACCTGCTTCACGGGCAATTTATCATCCGCACCGTTCAATAAAGTCTTAAATACCTCATTGACCAGAAAATTTCGACACCTGTATAGCAGGAATATATGACCAAGCTGCTTGGCTTTGATTACAAAATTGAGTACCGAAAGGGAATTCACAATAGGGTAGCTGATGCTCAGTCTCGACGGGACTCTGGCTCATGCTTGGCTCTTTCCACTATTAGGACCTTGGTGGGTCGACGAGTTACAGGCCAGCTACGCTACAGATTCAGAAGTTCAGGATGTCATAGCTTAGTGTGTGATCAACTCATACGATGTATCCCAGTTCTCTTACAATGACGGAATTTTACGATTTAAAGAACGAATATATGTGGGAAATAACACTGAACTCCGATAGCAGATAATACAGTGGTTCCATAGTTCTAGAATAGGGGGACACTTGGATACAAGGGACACTCCAGTGCATCCGCTCTATCTTTCTCTGGCCCGGTATCAACCAGCTTGTTCACCAAGTGGTCACACAGTGTTTGGATTGTCAACAATGTAAGCACGAGACGGTTAAGTCACCCGAATTGCTACAGCCCTTACCTATCCCAGATCAGGCTTGGGCTCACGTTACAGTGGATTGCAACAAACAACTCCCTACCTCGGCCGAAAAGGACACCATTTGGGTCTTTGTATGCAAATTTTGGACTGAATTATTTGTTACGCTCGGCATTCATCAACATCTTAGTACCGTTATCACCCGCAATCGGATGGGCAAACTGAGAGAGTTCATCAATGCCTTGAAGCATATTTACGGTGCGTGTGTGGCAGAACTCCCAAGCGATAGGCGCATGGGTTGGCAATGGCTGAGTGGTGGTATAATACCAACTATTACACAACCATTGCCATCACATCCTCCGAAGCTTTGTACATATATAAACCACCGCAAATTGGTTTTGGACCCTTACAAGATGAACAGTTATCGGCGTCAAGAAGCTCGTACAAGACATACATGATATGGCATTGCACCTCAAACAACAACTAACCAAGGCTCAGAATCGCATGAAGCAAACAACGGACAAACACCGATCGGACGGACACTTTAACATCGGAAATTTCGTATTTCTTAAACTTAAACCTTACCGCCAACGGACACTTTACGACAACACCATTTGGAAGCATAGTCCTAAATATGCAGGTCCATTTGAAGTCATTGAACGTGTAGGCTCCATGGCTTATCGACTTAAACTACCATTATCGGCTAAGGTACGCCATGTTTTCCATGTTTCTTTACTCAAGAAAGGCAAAGGTATCACCCGTGCGACAACCACCATTGACGAAGATGGGCAAGTTATCCTCAAACCACTCGCACTTCTAGCTCTCAGACTTGTGAAACGTAATAATGCAGTTGTCACTCAATTACTCATCAAATGGGCACATCTATCGGAGTCAGAAGCTACTTGGGAGGATTGGGCGATCATTACTCAAAAATTTTCGGAATGTAAGACAAAATATAGGACAATGATTTAAAGGTTATGTGTTTAATTTTATCAGATAAAAGCAATTTTCATATTTTATAGTAATTCATTATTTCTATTTTTTAATAAAAAAATAATGATAAGTATTCTATTTAATAATATAATTGTTTAATTCACAAAAAAGAAGAAGAGAAGAAGATTGTCTAGATTGGGCCTTTGGTTCTCTCTATCTAAGACAAAACTTGGGCTTTAGCCCAATAACATATAAATACTTTTACATGACACAAATTGAATCTCTCTCTCTTCTTTTCTCATATATAGGTGTATGTGGTGCCACTACTGAGTTTACAGGAAATGGATATTTGCAAGCTATCAACATTGATAGGTTTGTTCTGTTTTTCGATTTTATGTTTCTACTACTTTTCTATAAATTTTGTATGTACTCATTGAATTATCGAGGGAAAAAGTAAAAATTGTTAATAAGTAAGCTAATTCGCATGCCCTAGTTTCGTGTTTCCTTTTGTTCTTTTTCGGAGTTCAACATTACTTCAACTGAGTGTATTAAATTTTTGAATTCGAAAGTTTCCGTGTGTTTATACTCTATATTCAGTTTTTTCTACATGTGTTTAATATCGTTAATAGTACCAGTAACTTAACATTGAAAATCAGCATCAGTTTGCCACAACGTGCTGCAAAGCATTCAAATAATCTAACCAATGAAATGATCATTTTAAATAAGAATATCACAAGGAAGACTGATTGATCAGTATGATTGTCGATTGAGGGTGCAATGGATCTCCTCTTATTGGTCCTTCTTGACATTATCCATAGAGTTACGTATATGTATCTATCTGTATACAGATACTATGGTCTAAATTTGTCAACGTTTCTTGGATTTGTGTTGCTCTTTAGGTAGTGAAAGAGAAGAAACAAGGAAAAATGGGCGATAAAACCAAAAATGAAGAAGGAAAAGGAAACTATGCTTCCGTCGACAATTAAAAGTAAGGAGAAGAGATTAGTTGTACATGCAATGCTGAAGCAGCAGAAGAAGGTGGAGAAAAAGAAGAAATTGAAATAACACAATCCAACCTAAATCTTCTCTATTTTTTGAGTGATCAGATCAAACTCGCGGCCGCTAAATATATCTTAGGTGAACCTTGCTTTTGTACAATAGCTTGAAAATTATTTTAAAAAAAGATGAAATAATATAAGTTATCCGTATTTGACAAACTCAACAAAGAATTGTTCTTTCAATTGGAACCCAATTCGTGATAAAAAACACAACACTCACCTCTCCTAGAGGCAAATTTGTCTTTAAGATGAAGTAATAACGAGGAATATATAACTATCATACAATGTGATCATCCATCTCTTATATGAAATACCTCTGTACCAAAACAAAGTAATGGGTAGACTGATTATGGGCCGGATGTACCCTATGCCCGAACTGGCGACCCAGATGGCGCAAGCCATCATTCTAAGAAGTTAGAACTTATGGCAACAAGACATCGAGCCAGATGTCCAATCACCGCCCACCCAAAAAAATTAAATAAATTTATCTAATTATATTTTGTTCAATTTTAATTTAATCATTATATAAATTTTTAAATGTCGCCGCACCCATTTTTGATTTTTTTTTTTCCGTTTCTAGTTTCGCCACTGCAAATACCTCATTGGAAGTTTAAACTTTAAATTAGGGATGGATGTTTAACTCTGAGATACGAGTCACTCTAATACGAGCTACACCATCGATCTCAACGTGAGATATATAGATAGCTTATATTACGAGTCTACTGTAAATATCATATAAACTCCAAATTCTGAAAATAACACCAACCAACTCTATCATGATTTTTCTATACGTAATCTAGCTAAATGGACAAAGGAATAAACATTTTCCCGAACTTATTACTCTTGTTTTCTTGTCCCTCCCATTCTGTACATACTATCTGGAACTTGCGTCTTATTCACAATTCGTTTTGCTTATAATAATTCTTGTATTAATTATTTGATTCGATTAATTTTTGTTGTCTAGTTTCTGAAAATATGTAAAATTGATCCCAAGGATTAGGACATTTTACGTAGAGCCACCTATTTAAGGTTTTACGTAATAATATGTTTGATAGGGTATGAATGAATGCCACTTGATGGTTATGATTATAAGAGATCATTAATAATTAAGTAGCTGATTAAAGACATTTGGCAACAAACAAAACCTTTGATCGTGATTTTCTTTTTCAAATTTATTTTTCATCTTTTTATTTAGGGAATTTAGGGCAAAGTGCACTTCACCCCCTCGAAAAACTTGTATTTAGCACTTTCCCCCCTAAAAACACAAAAAAGAGACATCACCCCCTACAAATTTGGTATATGCACCACTTTTCCCCAATTACAATTTTTCAGCTAAATCTTGATCGAAAATCTTTTAAATAATTTTTGTGTCAAGGGCATTATCATCTTTATTAGAGAATTTTAAAACTCTAAGATGATATATTGAAGAAACACAACGGTTGGGGTCCAAATTCGAGCATGTGAGATGATCACGAAAAAATCATTTAAATGATTTTCGATCAAAATTTGACCGATAAATATAATTGGGGCAAAGTGATGCATATACTAAATTTGTAGGGGGCGATGTCTCTTTTTTGTGTTTTTAGGGGGAAAAGTGCAAAATACAAATTTTTTGAGGGGGCAAAGTGCATTTTATCCTTTTATTTATTTTATATATGTATTTCATATATATATATATATAATATTTACATTTAAGAATAACTTTTCAAAAATAAATCTCGAATCAAATATCAAACTTTCAATACTAACATTTTACTTTGATCTTGAATCGAGAAAAGTGAAAATTAAATTAAGAAAATAATTGTAGAACATGAACCCAATGTGTGTAGCAGAATGCAGATTATTGTATTACAAATGATGTGCAAATTCAATTGTCTTAAAATTAAATTGGATTACAAAATATGCACAAGTTACTATCTTGTCACTAACAACACTAAAACAAATCAAGCTTTGAACAAATGATCTCAATATGGGTCTCTATTTAAATTAATTACAAGCTAGTGATATCACGATGAAACTAGAGTCAGTTAGGGGTGTAAGTTGAGTCGAGCTGGCTCGGATAAGCTCGAGCTCACTTCTCTCTGTGAAAATGACTCGCGGGCTTTTTTTATTTTTTAATATATTATTATATTATCAAATAGTTAATAAATATATATTAAGTAATTAATACAAAATTTTAAGAATTCAAATTTTAAAATTTCCTGGGAAAATTTAAATTTTTAAACGGGCTTGGATCGAGCTCGAATGCAAACTCACAAGCTCGAGCCAGAGCTCGAAAATTTAAGTTCGACGAGCTGGAGCTCGTCTAATACATGCTGAAACTTGAAAAAATTGCCAAACTTGACTCGAGCTCCATTCGTTTACACCCTAGAGTCACTAAACAATTAGAATATTATTGCAATTAACATTCAAACGTTCATAACCACGTTTGCCCATATTTAAAATAAATAAAACAACAAAAATGGTGATTGAAGATTTGGTAAAGTGTCAATAAACATTGGTAGTATGAATGTGATTAAAAACCTACTTTTCACGAGAGATTCAATCATTATCATTTCCATCACCCACTCATTATTATACTCAATATTTCTTTTTCACTTTATACTGGCTTTTTCATGTAATCCTTTTTTCCTTTATTCTTTTTCATGCTTTAAATTATCAGTGACAATTGGTTGGGTTGGGTTGGTTTTGGATTGGTTCCAATGAATTGGTTGCTAAATGAGTTTGGTTCTTAAATGGTTTTAAGGTAGAACCAAATTCAACTCTAAATGGAACCAAAATCAATCCAAAAGAGAACCAAACCCAACCCGACTCAATACCTTATATTTTGTTCATTATAATTTAGATTATTGACAAACGATTTGAGCCTAACTTGAAATTTAGTTGGATTCAACTTGAAACCAGGTTGGAACCAATTAGGAACCAAATAAAATTTTCTTAGGAACTAATTCAACCCAAATTGAATTAGAACCGTTGGACCGTGGTTTCGGATCCATTTTGCCACCTCTACTTTAAATTATCAAATTCAAAGTTTTTATGCTTCAATTTGATTAAATGTAGGGTTGATAAGGTAGAGTAAAATGAGTATTCACCTCAAACCCGTCTCGTTTAGAATTAATTTTGATAAGGCAGCTAGGTCACAGGTTCAATACCCATTGACGGACTGTTTAATATCTTCTCTACTGTGAACATGTCGGTTATGGGCAACCTAGGCTGATTTAACTCTCTTGTGTGATTTGCAGGCTATTACACAAGAGCGAGATTTACCCAATACGCACTTAACAATAGTGACTGTGGGTTTCCCCCGTTATCCAAAAAATTTAGATGAATTAAATAAGTGACACGATGAGTTATAAATATAATATTATTGCTCGAATGGATTTTGAGTTTGGTAGAGAGTTTGATGCAACCCACCCCATAACCCACTTCACTAATTCTATTGATTAAATTGATATCTTATTTCATATTTTCACCATAATTAAGTTTCAAGTAGATTAACTTAATGTTATATTTATGGTTAAGTTGAAGAATTTGAAATTTGATTTGTTCTTAATTTGATGAAATAGTCCAGCATATGACGTATTAAAATCGATGTTTAATTTAAATTTTTGTATGTGATTTGATTGTTATGGTGTGAAATTTCACGATGCAAGCTATATGGCATTTTATTAATTATTAGTTGCTGAATTACTCAATTTCAAGTTTGATCATTCCCAGTTGGTGTAGATCGTCGAATGGATTATTGATCTTTAATATTTTATGAGTCTTTGGGTTAACATTCAAACTCGTCTCAATGTTATTCCAAATTAATAGATAAAACTGTTGAAAGTTGTTAAATTTAAGTTGCAAAACATGTTATAAATAGCTTAAGAAAAATATTAAAGAAACTTTTAGTGATATTTCAAGACATTCTTCAGCAATCAGTTCTCTTCATGTATGTGTGGTAGTTTGTTGGTATAGATAAAAAAAGATGCATATACAATAAATAAAGCTTTATAGATAAAAAAGATGCATATACAATAAATAAAGCTTTATTTGAATTATTTTAAATAATTAATAGATAAAATTAATTAAAATCTCTTTCAATAATTTTGTAGTATACTTAGAAAACTAATTATAATATTTTAGATCCGAAAAGCCATGAATTTCTCATTTCAGAAATACCCTCGATTTTTCAGACTATGAAGTTGAACTAGCTAATTAATTTTTTTATAAAAACTATGTTACAGTTTCGTTTTAAATTTTTGCAATCTTTTGGTATATTGAAAAAAAATTGGAAAATATTTTTATTTTTGAACATGTTAAACTCAAGAGAAATAGATATATTTCTTTTAATATAAAAATGTATTTTTAATGATTATTAGTAATATTTCTTTAATCAATAAACTGGTTAGGCGCAGTCACATTTAGTAATTCTATACATATAGGCGGAATATAGCTAGTGAGTAGTGAGGTACATCACCTTATTCTTATCCATTATATTTTCTTTTATTATTATCTTTAGAAAAAATGGTTCATGTTATTTATTTCGATTTGGTAAAATCAAGACTAGAAAGTTCATGGTATTATAAAGTTCTTCCAAATGCATAATAAGTACCCATCTTGATTTCCCTCAAATTTTGGGAATTTAAAGTTAATATGTTTAAAAGACGTTTATGGAAAAATTACAAATTTGATATAAAAAATATTGAGATTCTAATTTTATTTTTGTATTTTACGTAATTTTAAAAATATGTTTAATAATTATAAAACTTGTAATTTCAGTCTTTTTCTTAAACAACGTTAGTTCCATACTTTATTTTCATTAAAAATGATTAGAAACCCCCTAAACCAAAATTAATGCCACTTATCCTCAGAAAAATGAAGTAAAAGAATAATATGTTTAGAGGGGTAAGTGAACAAAATATTCTTACGGAATGTTTGATACAAGATATATGTTTCAAGGGCAAAAATACATTTTTTTTAGTTGTCAATTTGTCAAAATTTAATGAAAAATATCATATGAGACTTAATTCGCTTAAAAAAATACTAAGTTTGCAACTATTAAAAAATATTGAAAGTTTTCTATAGTTTCTAAAGCGTAGACTAAAACTAAAATTGTATTTTCCTGAACCAAAATTAGAATTTTGAAATAATGATTAATAAGTTTCTCTTACGTCTAATTATTCTTATTACCCTTTTTTTTCAAAACCATAAAACTTACGTTGACTATATCTTTTCATACGAACTCATGATTGTATCTTTTCAAATAATACTTCATTATGAATTTTTATATATTCTAATTTTTTGGCATTTGTAGGAAAACATATTATTTTTGTTGATTAGATTAATCCTATACGTTTATTATGATTTTTAAAGGGAATAATTCGGTACTAAAATCGTTCTTAACTTGGAGTATTCAATTATTAAGGCTCTAGAGGGTGCAACTAGCAAAATAAAGTAACTCCTTATTGAATTCTTTTAAGTATTACTTGCATGTGCCCCATGCTACACACGGTTATGCACGAATTACATAAATTTTATCAGTGATAACCCTTAATAGTCGTAAAAATATCAAACTTGTTTACTTGGTGAAATTTATTATGCTATTATCCTTAAAGTTATATTTACGTTTTAGCTTAGTCTTATCCGGCCATTTTTCACTGGAATACCCACTTTTTAGCTACAGCTTGATCACCGATCACTTTTATATTATTTTGATTTCTAAAGTGACATATTTCTATCACATTAGTGATGAAAGTATCTTGTTTGGATCCCTAAACCTGACATTTTAATGATTGAAAAACGACTATTCTATTAAAAACTAACTGAAATGTACTAAAGTGAGATGAAAAAATAAGTTCAAGGAAGGCAATACCATAACTTTTACTTTGAGAATGTAAGTGAGACAAACTTCATACCTCAAGAATTAATTGTGATATTAACTCATTTTAATGAATACATAATATATAGACATTAATTTTCCTTTATGTTGAAGTTATAATATTTTCTTCAATAAGATTAATACATAGAATTTTGGTATTTTCTTCGCCAATATTACAATGAATCAAAATAGTTAAGGTTTACACTACATAAATGCGAAATATAGAACAAAAAGATTATAACCATAGCGTTGAAAGTTTATTTACAGTAAAAAAATTATTAATTTTCTTTCTAGATTTCATAAAGAAAAATAATTTAAAATCTAAAATTTAATCTATAAACAAAAAGAAGATAAAAGAAAATGAAATATAGAGATCATCAGCAACCTTCAGAGCTCCACACTCATTGCCGTGATTTGTCAAATTCGTAACCTAAGCTTTTTTAGAATCTATATTTAAAAATATTAGTTCACATAAAAAATAACATTAATAAGTAATGTAGTGAAATTTAGTACGTGAAGTCTATCTATATAAGTTCACATATAGACTTGGGGTGCTAAATTTTCATGGTTGTGGAATTATAAAATATATATTAAATATAGATTAAATCAGAAGATCATTTCTATAATATTAAAACAATAAATCAAACAATTTGATATACATGTACCTTAGAAATATATCAGGAGGAAAAAAACTAAACAAACAAAAAAATAAAAATAAAAAACAAGTAATCTCTGTCAATAATTCAAGTTAAGATATTATATAAAAAAATAAAATAAAAATTGATGAATAATACGTGCATGCCAACAAATTAAACTAATATACAAAATATTGAATTAAACTAATGGTTATTGATTTTCTTCATTTAACAACATAATATGTAGTGTGGTGTATTTTCCTATGTTTTTTAATATAGAGTTTTTAGCATTGCTATTTACCTATATATGCTATATTCTTCTAATATAACGAATTATCACCAACATACGTAGATTAAGAAATGGAAAAACAGTAAAACATAAACTGAAGAGATTATGCTATTTCCTATAAGATAGATAAAAAGAAAAATAATGACCACCTTCAATTAAAAAACGTCTTTAGAGCTTCACATGTAAATCCTTATAATCAACAACGTACAATTAGTTTTTAAAAGAGGAGGGATAGTAGACATGATGACTATTTGGAGATACAATATTTATATTGGGGCAATAAACATAATGAACTATTTGGAGATATGGAAACAGTGACAATAAGTAATATTTATAAATTAAACAAAAATAATTCATAGACTAACCTATAGCAAAAGAGATAAACTAAGAGTTCATACTTACTTTCATAGCAACAAATGTATGAAGAAGAAACTTGGGAAAGTGTTTTGAGATATCATTATTATTATACGGATTTATTTAAATTTTTGTGTATCAGTAAGTTGCAAAATTCAAAATGAGTGTTATAGAGATTTTCGATTCATTGAGATAATGAGATATTACGTGCTACTAAACATCACCCATTAATTAAGTTTCCTTGTTCCTCATGCAAAAGTTTAGTATTGAGTTAAAAAGGCGACAATCCTTTTATAGAAAAATTCAAGGCGTTAATTTTCACTGGGTATCTTAATTGGAAAGTTTCTCTTTCCATTTGAGTAAATAATTATAATTGAGATATTTGAGAGCTCAAATTTATTCGGGTAAGCTAGTATGGAAATTGAAGCATATTTAATATGAAGAGAAGCTCAAAATTTGAAAGCTAGTAAATAAAACGTTTTCAAAGAATAAAAACTTTCAAAAAGATAGAAAATTAGTATTCGGTCGAAATCAATACAATTGAGGCAAATGATCACTACTATATAGAATAATAAAATAGAATAGATAAATATATGACAATTGAGAAAACAAGATATTCAATTAACTAAACAAAAAATGGTCAAAAGACACTTTTAAAAAATCAAAATATAATAATAATTTTGAACTAAAAGTATAGAATAAAAAGGAAAAAAAACTGCAGTGAAAGATGAAAGGGAGGACATGTTGTGAGGGATGTTTTAAAACAAAGAAATAGGATGAGGCAAAAGTGTAATCAACAATTTAGCACTGAAAAATCACAACCGTACGTAGTTATTGAAATTTATATGCTAATTAGGGAAAAAATGATAATTGACATAATAAAATAATCTCCAATATACAGAGAGAACATAAACTTGGCAATATCATAATAAAATTAACTAAAAAATCAAATGGATAAATGAAAACTGTTCACAATAAATTGAATGAAAAGAAATATTAGCATATCTTTAAAAAGGAAAGAAGACCAGATTGAAAACTAAAATAGTCACTATTCAAACTCGTGCATTTTTTTTTTTTTTTGAATTTGGTCTTAATTATTATGATCAGGTAAAGATCCTCATCCATATGACCGTAGAAACACAAAATCTCTAATATTTATGGACTTCCATTTGGTCAGAAATATATTTTATTAGAATTTAGAATACAAGAAATTAAGAAGTAGCAATAAAAATATACTTCATAAAATAGATTATATTAAACAAATATTGTAATTAAAAAAATAGAGTGTATATAAATAGCAAAAAATAATTTTTAGAAAAGGCAAGAACCATTGATGCTTTTGAAAAAGAAGCTTATAAGACATGGTGCGACTCACTTTGCACCATAGTGATTTCACATATTTAATGTCCATTTTTGTCCGTAACAACTTGGTGCGATGTTATTTTTGTCCATTTAATACGATTTTGTTATTTGTTAATTGATACATTTATGTAAATTATAATTCAATATCATATAATTAGGTAATAGAAATATTATAACTTTAAGTCTATAATTCGTTAATTTTATTAATTTAAATTGAAGTTTTTGCTAATTTGTAGGTTAGAGGTTTTCAAATTACCAGATTTAAATTATTATTAGTTGATAAACTTAATAAAACACATATTTAAATAATTAAATCGAATCTTCATAATTTGTTAACAAATTATAAAATTTTGAAAATTCATTTTTGAAAACTTAAATTTGATCAACTCAATAGAGAATTAAAAAGAATCATCAGTTAAGTTAATAGAGTGATTTAATATAGCAATTACGATTTTGAATGGGAGAATTTGGCATAAATTATTAATTTTTAGGAGAGATTATTTTGGTACCTTTTTATAGTTTATATTATATTATATGATGTCTATGAGACAATAACAACTAGCTCTACATTTCTTGAATTGTTGACTTTATAGTTACACTTTGGTGAACAATATAAGCACTATTATTATAGTCCTATTAAATAATTATATTACATTCCATCTATGTTTTCATAAATAAATGTTTAGAGACCTTAGACTTGTCATTTTCTCTTTCAAAATGTAAATTTATTGCTAAGTATCAAATAAGAATTCTATTGGATCGTGTGTTTGTTATTGTCATATTTGTCACAATCTATCTCATGATTATCATAATAATCAACATATCACTACTGTGATAACTAATTTCTCTTTATTTATTTTTCAGATTTTTAGAAAGTTGGTAAATTTCATGTTTGTTTCTTTCTTTGATGTATTTTTTCCTTATAAAAGTTCAAATCATTTTATTTCGATTGAAAATTTATACCATAATGAAAATTTAATATAATAATAATACTTGATACAAATTCAAAATTATTGAAGTGTATGTCAAAAAAAGTGAACAAAAATTGAACCATAGACAAAATATAGGACAATGATTTAAAGGTTACGGGTTTAATTTTATCAGATACAAGCGATTTTCATATTTTATAGTAATCCATCATTTTTATTTTTTAATTAAAAAATAATGATAAGTATTCTATTTAATAATATAATTGTTTAATTCACAAAAACGAAGAAGAGAAGAAGATTGTCTAGATTGGGTCTTTGGTTCTCTCTATCTAAGACAAAAGTTAGGCTTTAGCCCAATAACATATAAATAAATTTACATGACACAAATTCAATCTCTCTCTCTCTTTCCCTCTCTCTTCTTCTCTCTCATATATTGGCGCCGCTACTGAGTTTACATAAAATGGATATTTGCAAGCTATCGACATTGATCGGTTTGTTCTGTTCTTCGATTTTATCTTTTTATTACTTTTGTATATATTTTGTATGTACTCTTTGAATTATCGAGGGAAAAAATAAAAATTGTTAATAAGGAAGCAAATTCGCATGCCCTAGTTTTGTGTTTCTTTTTGTTCTTTTTCGGAGTTCAACATTACTTCAATTGAGTGTATTAAATTTTGGAATGGGAAAGTTTCCGTGTGTTTATACTCTATATTCAGTTTTCTTTTTTATTCTATTATTTTTTGCATAATTTTCTTTTGACGATTACTGCCTTTAGGGTTTTAGCAAAACCCTATCTTCAATTTTTTTGAGCTCTAGCTCTATGTTACCATGAATGCTTTATTTTGTGTTGAAGTTTGGTATTTTGGAATTGGAAATTTTATTAAAATTCAGCGCATAATTGTTATGATCAGTAAGCTGAAGGAAGCCAATTTGAATGCAACGATCGAAAAATCAAACACTTGGGCCATAGGAACGAGCAAAAGAGAGAAAAAATGGCCGAAGACACATCCATCATCACTCAAGCAGGCTGAGTCAACATCATGGGTTGAAAGGAACAATTGGGCTTTATATATTTAGCTGAGAGAAAACCTTTTATCTGTTATGTTGTTAGGAATTTGTTAGAGGAGAGAGAGATATAGTGTTTAAGAGGGAACGAAGGCAATGTAACGTAACAGATTTTGGCATATGCGATAATTAGTTTCTACCTTTCTTTCATTTCTGCAATTGCATTTTGCTCTTAGTTTCTGCATTTTTTTTTGCTTATCATTTCTGTATTTTTCATTCATTTATCTGCTTTTTTCAATAGTGCTTTCCTAAGTTGCAAGTTGGAGTTTATGATTCTACAAAAACCATAATAGTGGTATCCAGAGCAAAGTGATCCCATGCTACATCTCTGATAAGTAATGGCCAAAAACAATTCCAGGCTTGACTCAATCAATAGAGGAATAGCTTTCAACATTGTTGACGAAACAGACATAGTGGGAAACACAACAAGCTGAACTGATGAGAATCAAGAACTTTAAGGAGAGTTATTCTAAGCAACTCGAAAATATGAAGGAGGCTCAGCAGGAAACTAAAGGTCAGATAGATATGATCCTCCTTATATTGGAAGAACTCTATAAAATGCAGAAGGAGAAAGGTCCAGCAACCAAAACACCATCTAGCTCACAACTTCAGTCACCTAGAGGAATGAACCCAAACAACGTCAACCCTGTTCAGTCGCATACTATGCTTAATCCTAATCCTAACACCATGAATATGAGGATACTGAGATTTAAATTTCTGAAGTTTAATTGGGAAAACCCAAGGGGATGGTTTAGAAAATTCCATAAGTACTTCTTAGTTCATCCCATGATCGAGTTCGAGAAGGTTTTGACGGCAGCAATGCACATGGAAGGGGTGGCTGACCACCGGTACTTGGACTATATTGAAGGTAGGAAACTCATGGGATGACAACACTTTACCGAAATAATTATGGCCAAGTTCTCATCACCTTAACAGGAGAATGTTATCTGGTAGTTCAACAAGTTAATGCAAATCGATACGATTGGAGAATACATCGAGAAATTCGAGGAGCTCAAATCATTCATGATCAACTCGAATATATTTCTCACTGATGTATACTTCACTAAAAGTTTCATTAGTGGATTGTGAAGAGAAATTGCTCAGATGGTGGAGATGTTAAATCCTTTGAACTTGGTGCAGGCTATACATTTGGCAAGGAAGCACGAAGGACTACTTGAAGCTATAAAAAAGGGAGCAAACCACAGTACAAGCCATTGACGACAAACTATACCAACAAGGGAGTGAGACCTGATGGGGGAGTTAACCCACAAACAAAGAGACTACTAAACCCAACCGATGTACGTTACCAACCAACCAGATGAATTAGCGCCGAAGAGATGAATGAGAGACAAATAAAAGGGCCTCTGTTTTAATTGCAAAGAACCATACGTATTGGGCCACAAATGCAAGAAATTATTTTTTATTTTAGGAGAGAAGATAAAACATACTGACACCGAAGAAATGAATGGAACCGAAGAAGACATGGTTCAGGAGTTACACATTTCGGTCCATGCGTTGGCAAGACAAGTCACACAAGATACCATCAAGGTGATCGGAAAGGTGAAGATACCACCATATCGATTTTGATTGACACAAGGAGTACTCATAGCTTCCTAGACCCGCACATAGCCAGGAAGCTCAAGTGCGTATTGGAATATACAAATCCACTGGTGGTCACAGTGGCGGACGGGGGTAAAATCAACTGTGATGCTAAGTGCGCCGAATTTCAATGGGTTATGGGAGAAGAATAATGCAAGGCCAACGTCCAAATCTTGCAATTGGGAGGATGCAACATGGTAATCGGGGTGGATTTTCTTAGGAAACTCGAACCTATCACATTCGATTTCAGAAAATAACAACTATTTATAGAACCAACAACCTTACCCCCGATACGATCCAATGATCACTAGATAAACCTTAAGCCCTGTTCAGAACCCTTCAAGCTATCACCTTACAGATACCCCTACATCCAAAAATAAGAGATTGAGCAATTAACAAATTAATTCTAAAAAACGGCATCATTCAATCAAATAACAGCTCGTTCTCCTCCCCGATACTCCTAGTGAAGAAAAAGGATGGGTCAAAGCATTTTTGTGTCAATTATAGGAAATTGAACTCACTTACAGTTAAGGACAGTTTTCCCATACCATTGATTTATGATTTATTGGACAAACTTTGGGGAGCCACGGTATTCTCTAAGATTGGTCTCCGAGCAAGGTATCACTATAAGGATGGCCGCGACGGATATGCATAAGACATCATTCGTGACCAAAATGGGGCACTACGAATTCAAGGTCATGCCCTTGGCTTGACGAATGTCCCAACCACCTTCCAATTGTTGATGAACAAGTTTTCGGAGCTTATTTGCGAGACATCGTGCTCGTATTCTTCGACGACATACTGATCTACAGTAAGGATATGAACAGTCATAAGAAGCATTTACATATTGTGTTACAATAATTATGGGACCATCAATTGTATGCTAAAAGATTTAGTGCATGAAGGAGTGGCCTACACCGCGACTTGTTAAGGCTTTATGGGGATTTTTAGGTTTGATCGGTTATTACCGAACGTTCATCTGACACTATGCAGTGATCGCAAAACCATTGAATGACCTCACCAAAAAGGAAAGGTTTTAGTGGGATGACATAGCCGAGGTCGCTTTCCAACATCTGAAAATGACTGTGCACGGGACCGGTGCTAGCTATGCCGTATTTTACCAACCAGTTTATTATCGAAACTGATGCGTGCTACCATGGGTTGGGGGCTGTTCTCACACAAGGTAAGCATCCCATTGCTTATATCAGCAACTCTCTCGATCCCAAAAGCTTCGAGTTGTCGATATACAGAATTCCTTTCTATCCTGTTAGCAATCGACAAGTGGAGATTGTTCCTGCTTCACGGGCAATTTATCATCCGCACCGATCAACAAAGTCTTAAATACCTTCTTGACCAGAAAGTTTCGACACCTTTACAGCAGAAATATATGACCAAGTTGCTTGGCTTTGATTACAGAATTGAGTACCGAAAGGGAATTAACAATAGGTAAGTATTAGATTTAATGATATAATTGTTTAATTCAAAACATAGAAGAAAAAAAAAAATTGTCTAGATTGGGCCTTGGAATTGGATCTCTCTTTCTAATACAAAAGTTGGGCTTTAGCCCAATAACATATAAATAAATTTATATTACACTAATTTAATGTCTTTCTCTTCTTCTCTCTCTCCCTCCCCTCTCATATATCGGTGTCTGGCGGCTGTGTTCGCAATAACCGGATATTTGCAAGCTATCAAGGTTTGTTTTGTTCTTTGATTTTATCTTTCTACCACTTTTAAAAATTGTTAAGGAAGTTAATTCGCATGCCCTAGTTTCGATTTTCTTCTGTTTTCTTTTTTGGAGTTGAACATTAGTTCACCTGAGTTTATTATTGTTTAGGGTAGTTTAATCTACGAAATTGTGGAAGTATTTTGCAGTTTTTATTATAATTTTAAATTGGGTAGTTTCCGTGTGTCCGGGTGACACCACTTTTATGCAATTAAGTTCAGCTCTAAGTTGTACATTTGTGTCGAGTTATTCAGGAAATTTCTACCTTTTCAAGATCCTACACTCTGGAATTTAATATCTCTAGCACCTCTGTACCAAGTGCCTTTTGTGGGGCCAAAATCTCCCCGATAACCCATTGAACTAATGAAGACATGGTACTAAATATGAAGTATTGTGTGAAGTATGATTTTGTTCCTGTAATAGCAGTACATGTCCAAGGTAATGGGGAAAAAGGCTAGTCGAAAATCGACTAGCCGATGAACATACAATATAACCATGCAGTAAAACAGACACAACTACTTCCAAGTGCACTCACTGTGTAAGACTCGAGTGTACTTATGAATGGTTAGAAGATGATTCACTTCCTAATTTTCCCATCAAATTCTCAAGTGTGTCAGATTTTTTTTCTGAAGAAACTATCAGACTATTTACTATAATAAAGGTTTCTCCTAAAAGATTTGACTTCTAGCCAAAAATTAGCCATACATCATCACCGGTTCAACGATGCAGTTGTGAGAGATTTATACTCTATATTCATTTTTTTGCATGATTTTCTTTTTGACGATTCTCCCTTTGCTGTCTCTATGGTTTTAGCAAACCCTAGTCTTCAATTTTTTTTTAGTTCTAGCTTTATGTTACTATGAATGCTTTATTTTGTGTTTAGGTTCTTTTTCCTATATTAAGTCCTCTTTTTTTGGGGTGGGGTCTAAGGTTCGATTATTATGTCTTTCATTTGTTTATTATCTTTTCCTTTTGTTTATGTGTAGTCAGTTTCTTCTCTATAATCATCCTTTATTGTTTCGAATTTTCTGTTTAGCTTTTTAATTGCATTCAGTATTTTGTAATGAGGAAATTATATTTAAAGTCAACATAATTTGATTTTCATCTAATAACTTTCACTTGTAGCGAGAAATCATGGTGTGTATTGCTATACTTAAGTAGCATTCTTTAGGGTCTATGAAGCTTCTTAAATATCTTCAACGTCATTTATAAAAGCTCAGCAACTTAACATTGAAAATAAGTGTAGTTGCCACAACAGGCTGCAAAGTATGCAAAATAATCAAACCAATGGAATGTACATTTTAAGAATGTCACAGGGGAGACTGATTGATCAATTTGATTCTCGATTGAGGGTGCACTGAATCTCCTCTTTTTGGTCCTTCTTGACATTATCCATATAGTTACGTCTATGTATCTTTCTATACACAGATACTATGGTCTAAATTTGTCAACGTTTCTTGGATTTGTTTTGCTCTCTAGGTAGTGAAAGAGAAGAAACAAGGAAAAATGGGCGATAAAACCAAAAATGAAGAAGGAAAAGGAAACTATGCTTCTGTCGACAATAAAAAATAAGGAGAAAAGATCGGTTGTACATGCAAAGCTGAAGCAGCAAAAGAAGATGGAGAAGAAGAAGAAAGCTAAGGCTCGTGGAGCTGAGGAGAAGAGAGCCCTTGAGCTTGGTGAGGAACTGCCTCAAAGGCAAACCCCACGAACCATTGAAAACACACGTGAGTTGGATGAGACTGATTGCAAACCTGATGATGAGGAGCTATTTGCTGGTAATGATGCCGATGAATTCAGTTCCATCTTGAAACAAGATTACATTCCTAAGGTGTTGATAACCACAACACGCTTCCATTCCGCGGTATTTAGTTGTATTATTAGGCTGCGTTTGGATTGAATTAACTAGTGAAAGATAAGACTAACAATGAATCCGTTTGAATTGTTTGTATGATTATAGATTACAATGGTTTCAGATCATTGTGCTCTGTTTTTTAGCTTTTAGGTTGTACTATTGGGTTGCTTTCATATGTAAGATTTGGAGTATGGGGAGGAGTTGGTCAAGAATCTCAAATGACTATGTTGGGTGGATTAGAAAATCCACCTGAGAAATAGCTCAAAATGAGCTCTCAAGGGTTTCGGGTTTATTATTACTTGGAAACCAAAACTCATTGAATTTGTTCTTATTAATTTGAGATCCTTTCCTCCAAATTTGTCAATCCAAACACAACCTTTAATGTTCATTAATTATTCTGTGCTTATGTGATATTCTTTTTCTGAAATTGAACAACAGAGGGGATCGGATTCCATTAAGGCTCCGTTTATTTGACAGGGAATGGAATCTAAAGTGGGAATAAGATTTCTGGTAATTTGATTACTAGAAATCTGATTCCATTAATAGTGTTTGGTTGTCTACAAAAATTGGCTAAGGATATATGTATGTTTTCCTTTTTCATACGATGTATCCCAATTCTCTTACAATGACGGAATCTTACGATTTAAAGGACGAATATATGTGGGAAATAACACTGACCTCCGATAGTAGATAATATAGTGGTTCCATAGTTCTAGTATAGGGGGGCACATTGGGATACAAAGGACACTCCAGTGCATCCGCTCTATCTTTCTCTGGCCCGATATCAAACAGCTTGTTCATCAAGTGGTCACACAGTGTTTAGATTGTCAACAATGTAAGCACGAGACGGTTAAGTCACCTGGATTGCTGCAGCCCTTACCTATCCCAGATCAGGCTTGGGCTCACGTTATAATAGATTTCATCGAACAACTTCCTACCTCGGCCTGAAAGGATACCATTTGGTCTTTGTAAGCAAATTTTAGACTGAATTATTTGTTACGCTCGGCATTGATCAACATCTTAGTACCGTTATCACCCGCAATCGGACGGGCAAACTGAGAGAGTTAATTAATGCCTTGAAACATAATTACGGTGCATGTGTGGTAGTACTCCCAAGTGATGGGCGCATTGGTTGGCAATGGCCGAGTGGTGGTATAATACCAACTATCACACAGCCAATGCCATCACATCCTTCGACGCTTTGTACGTATATAAACCACCGCAAATTGGCTTTGGACCATTACAAGATAGAACGGTTATCGGTGTCGAAAAGCTCGTACAAGACAGACAGGATATGACATTTCACCTCAAACAGCAGCTAGCCAAAGCAAACACCTATCGGACAGACACTTTAACATCGGAGATTTCATATTTCTTAAACTTAAACCTTACCGCCAACGGACATTTTACGGCAACACCATTTGAAAGCTTAGTCCTAAATATACAGGTCCTTTTGAAGTCATTGAACGTGTAGGCTCTGTGGCTTATCGACTGAAACTGAAATTATTGGCAAAGGTACACCCTGTTTTCCATGTTTCTTTACTCAAGAAGAAGGTATCACCTGTGCGACAATCATCATTGGACGAAGATGGGCAAGTTATCCTCAAACCACTCGCACTTCTAGCCCTCAGACTTGTGAAACGTAATAACGCAGCTGTCACTCAATTACTCATCAAATGGGCACATCTACCGGAGTTAGAAGCTACTTGGGAGGATTGGACGATCATTACTCAAAAAATTCCGGAATGTAAGACAAAATATAGGACAATTATTTAAAGGTTATAGGTTTAATTTTATCAGATACAAGCGATTTTCATATTTTATAGTAATTCATCATTTCTAGTTTTTAATAAAAAAATAAAGATAAGTATTCTATTTAATAATATAATTGTTTAATTCACAAAAAAGAAGAAGAGAAGAAGATTGTCTAGATTGGGCCTTTGGTTCTCTCTATCTAAGACAAAAGTTGGGCTTTAGCCCAATAACATTTAAATAAATTTATGTGACACAAATTCATTCTCTCTCTCTCTCTCTTCCTCTCTCTCTTCTTCTCTCAAATATATTTACGTGACACAAATCCATGCCTTAGTTTCGTGTTTCTTTTTGTTCTTTTTCGGAGTTCAATATTACTTCAGCTGAGTGTATTAAATTTTTGAATTTGAAAGTTTTCGTGTGTTTATACTCTATATTCAGGTTTCTTTTGTTCTATTATTTTTTGCATAATTTTCTTTTGACGATTACTGCCTCTACGGTTTTAGCAAAACCCTATTCTTCAATTTTTTTGAGCTCTAGCTCTATGTTACCATGAATGCTTTATTGTGTTAAAGTTCTTTTTTTCTGTAAGCTTGTTTATGATTAATTTAACACTTAGGTTCGATTATTAGGTCTTTCCATTGTATATTATCTTTTTCTTTCGTTTATGTATAATCAGTTTCTTTTCTATATTCCTGTTTCGAATTTTCTGTCTAGCTTTAATTGCATTCGGTATTTTGAAATGAGGAAATTTTATTTAAATTCATCGCATAATTGTTATGATCAGTAAGCTGAAGGAGGCCAATTCGAATGCAACAGTCGAAAAATCAAACACTTGGGCCAAAGGAACAAGCAAAACAAAGAAGAAATGGGCCGAAGACACATCCATCATCACTCAAGCAAACTGAGTCAACATCGTGGGCTGAAGGGAACAATTGGACTTTATATATTTAGCTAAGAGAAAGCCTTTTACCTGTTATATTGTTAGGAATTTGTTAGAGGAGAGAGAGAGATAGTGTGTAAGAGGGAACGAAGGCAATGTATCAGAATGTATTTTGGCATATGTGATAATTAGTTTCTACCTTCCTTTCGTTTCTGTAATTGCATTTTGTTCTTAGTTTCTGCATTTCTTTTTGCTTACCATTTCTGTATTTTTCCTTCATTTATCTGCTTTTATTCAATAGTACTTTTCTAAGTTGCAGGTTGGAGTTTATGATTCTACAAAAATCATAACAATAATTTGATTTTTATCTAACAACTTGCACCTGTAGCTAGAAATCATGGTTTGTATTCCTATTCATAAGTAACATTCTTTAGGGTCTATGGATTTTTCCTACATGTGTTCAATATCGTTAATAGTACCAGCAACTTAACATTGAAAATCAGCGTAAATTTGCCACAACGCGCTGCAAAGCATGCAAATAATCAAACCAATGAAATGACTATTTTAAATAAGAATATCACAAGGAAGACTGATTAATCAGTTTGATTGTCGATTGAGGGTGCAATGAATCTCCTCTTTTTGGTCCTTCTTGACATTATCCATAGAGTTACGTATACGTATCTTTCTGTACACAGATACTCTGGTCTAAATTTGTCAACGTTTCTTGGATTTGTGTTGCTCTCTAGGTAGTGAAAGAGAAGAAAACAGTGTTACAAATAAGTTCAAACATAATTTTTAATAATTCAATAATAATTAAAAACAGTGTTACAAATTAATTATCTTATTGAAAACTCAATTTATTTATAAGCCGCATTATTCGACTATTTTATCTTTAATTAATTTACTTGTTTCAACCTTTTCTAGAAAATATTTTAATTAACGCACTTAATAATTTGTTAAATATATAAATATTCAAGAAGAAAATGGTTCTAGAAATAGTATCTTTAGTGATTTGACTTATTACTTAGAACTTAGAAATAAAAGAAAAGACCCCGAGCCAATGTTTTCAGAATCGGACCGGACCGGCCGGTCCGGCCGGTTAAACCGCGAACCGGTCATTAGACCGGTCCGGTTATACACTTCATCCGGTTGGCCAATGACCCAATTCGAACCGGCCGTGACCTGGTTGAACCGGACCAAACCGGACGGTTAGACCGGTCTATTGACAACCGGTTTTCTTATCTTTACCAAAAATGGATTCATATGTATAATTATCAAGAATTAAACCCTAAACCTACCCTTGCGTAATTAAGGGGCTCACCACTACACCAAAGGAATTTTTATTTCATATTTATAAAAGTTAAATCAAAACACTTTTGTTTTGGAGTCTCTCATAAATTATTTGAGTTTAAAATGATAAATATTTTTATATGTATATTAGTGATTAACATATTTAATATTATATATATATATATGATTTACTACATTATTTTGTTTAAGTTGATTGACTCAAATTATTTTTGTTTTAAATAAAACTCAAATTAATTTTGTTTGTAAGTTAAATAAATACCATAATATTTGTATATATAAAATAATATATATATGTATATATGTATAATTCGGATTGATCGGTTTTTTTAAATCGATCCGACCGCTCAAACCAGTGACCCAATGACCCAGTAAATTATCCGGTTCAATCAACGATCCGGGTTTAAAAATATGCCCCGAGGTAGTGATATGCAAGTTGCAACCATATAAGCTTTAATTGACCATTGCAAATAAATATTTGAGAAATTCAAAAAAATTCAACTTACTTACCCTTGACCTTTAAAATAAGAATATAATTAACCAACTGTTTTATAAAATTAAGATTTAAATTAATACTTTGTATGAAACATATTAGTTATAATATTTTCTATGTTTTTGCATCATACAAATAATAATAAAAGTATTCAATTAACATGTTTATACAAAAGGCAAAATACGTAGATATATAAACATTATAAAAAGTAAAAAATTTAGTCAACCTATCAATTTGAAATATATAAAGATAAATATTCTTATACAAAAGAAATTGATTAACTAATTCTTAACCTAAGAAATGAATGGAAGTTTTTGTAATTTTTTCTTTATATATTTCCAAAATATAGTGGTTCGTATGAAAAAAAAGGAAAGTTGGAATTACCAGTGTACTAAAAATATTATATATAATCTTTTCTTTTTTGTTGTTTACTTTCTTTCACATCGTTTACGTCTTTTCTCGTTTTTACAAGTTTTCTCCTATTTTTTCGAAACGTTTCCAAAATATTTCTAATATTTAACAACCTAAAACTTAGGTTAGAAATGAAACTTTGAACTTTGCATATATCTAAAAAATTTCATCAAACCATTTGTCAAAAATATTGTAAGAGAATTATACTCATCATACTTTAATTTGTTTTTTTTTCCTAGAAATATCTTATAAATGTTCCCAAATCTATATTCTACAATATAATAATCATGATTTATATTTTGAAAAATCACTGTGAGTAATACAAATAATATTTATATGATTTATAAATGGGAACAATGATGGATTGAATTAAGGGTGGAAGTTTGTACGTTAAGTAAACAATTCAATAATTAACAAACAATAATGAGAATGAAATTGTAAAAAATAAATGGACATAAATCCTAAAAAGTTACGCTTTGTTTGTTTATGTTTTCAAAATCCATTTTCAACTTTTTAAATCACAAAATTTAAAATAAACTTAACACACCAATTTCTCTTTCAAATTTTTCTTTTATTCAACTCAACTTTTCAATCTCCTATATAACTAACTATCAATCATATACACAATTTTTCACACATTTACCAATAAAATCAATCACTATTTTACTTTATCTTTTATACTTTACAATTTTTTAATCTATATTTCTCTATTTTTTATTCACATAATCATTATATACACAATTAAAACAATTATTTTATACATCATCCATCAACATATCACTATTAATTTGACATATTTCACAACTTTCAACCTAATTTTAAAAACATAAACAAACAACTATCATTCTCACACGAATTTCCATAGTACACAGTTCCCGATAAAATTTTAATTTTTTATCCCAAAAACATAAACAAACAGAGCCGTTAACATATCTACAAGATCCTTCTAGGGTTTGTAATGATGTATAAAGATTTCAACATCTAACATTTTAATAAATACAGTTTAAAGAAATTAATTTCTAAGTTTTTGGTTCGACAAGGAGAAGGAATGGATTGTTGTTGACTTAGGGATATAAAATGACAATGACAATTTTTACTATTAATAATAGAGTACATTTTATCATTTGGTAGAATGTGATATGATCCTATCCAGAATTGAATTAATTCAACGTGGAATTTTTAGGATTAAATTGAACTTTGGATGGATGGAATATCATCAATCCAAATTCAATTTTCACAGTGAACCTTGATATAAAAATCTCGACCCGATAAAATCGACAAATACAAACTTTGGAACGAATTGTCGAAGACGCCAAAAACTGAATCAGAATTCGTTTCATAAGTTAGGAATGAACGCCACATAAAAAACCAATAAGTGCATAATCGTTCAAAACAAATAGAGTTAAAACTCACTAATTTACTCCAAAATATTATATCATTTTTATTAATGAATTCATAGTCCATTTATAAACCAAAAACACTAAAGTTTTAATTTGAAAATAATTTAGTAAATGAAATATATGTAGATTTCCACTCTTCTAAACAACTAATATTTTATTTTATCAAAATAAAAAATGAAAATACAAAAAATTAATAAAATATAAAATATGGTCTCATTAATACCATTACTTTTTTTATATTGAAACAAATTAGTCTGACAAACTCGAGTAAATAGTTGCATTTTGAAGCCATATAACATCAATTTTATCGAACTCCAAAAATATGTACATTTATGCACTTTGTGAGTCTCCTTTTCGCCATGATATGAATGGTACGATTTGAAATTGGAATGATAGTAACATGCCAATCTTGTCACACTTTTTAAGTTAATTAATTAAATCGATATCTAAAATCTAGTGTTTATTATAGAACTAAATTAAATAAAAGTGTTTTATGGGATTGAAGGGTACACCAACCTGCCCATGTGGCTTTGCCTCTGCCAAGAATTACTAACTAGCGTTTGGCAAATATACACAAAGAAATGTTTGCTTTCTTTAATTTATTTGAGAAATTTTCTTCCAAATTAAAATGAAAATGTTCGTATATTTTACAATTTTAATTGTGAATTTAAAAGCTATGTACTTGTATATGTATAAATATGTGTATGTTTTTCTTTGTTTGTAAAAAAGATTTATAAGTTAATTAACTAATTATGTACATCAAGTTCATTTGATGCATAAAATATTATATAAATCAATTGTTAAAAACTACAGATAACACTCAATTTCATTTATTAAAACAGAATTAGTATTCTAGGGTTGTATAGAAGTGATTGAATAATAATCTTCACTATCATTTTTTTATTTTAAATAAAATATTTAAATGATATGTTATATTATAAATTCATTAATAATGTAAGTCATTTCTTAAACTAAAATATAGTCTTTTAAGTCATATTCTAATCTACTCAAATAATCTAACATATAAAATTGAAACAACACAATCCAACCTAAATCTTCTCTATTTTTTGAGTGATCAGATCAAACTCGCGGCTGCTAAATATGTCAGCCTAGGCTTCGCATTAGGTGGGTCGGACCCGGACCCAGACCCAAAACTTTGGGTCTGGGTCCGGACCCAGACCCAGAACAAATCATTGGTCTGGGTCCAACCCAGACCCAATCAAAAAATTTGACCCAAATCTAATTATCTAATTATATATCCAAACTAAAAATAAAAATATATTTTTTTATTTATTTTACATATATATTTATCCCCATTGGAATATAAATATTTATTTTGGATATATATTTTTATATTTATATTTTTTACATATATATATTTTTTATTTATTTATTTTGCATTGAATCCTATCGGCCGTAATGGAATAAAATCTTGTTTTGCTTCAGAAATAGTTTATATAAAAAAAATTCAATTTTATAATGGTAAAGCGTGTGACTTCTATTTAATTCTCCAACCCTAAGTCAATATTCAATTTTTATTAATATCATAAATCGAAACATGAAGCAATGCCATGCTTAGGAATTAGTGAATTTTGTCATGCTTTCACACCAGACTAGGAACATGAAGATTAATCTGTAAATAGAGATTTAATCCAGCTTATGTTAATAAGATTAGAGGTTTATCAAAATGGCATTTGTTGATATTTTATTTATAATTGATTTACTGTTGTCAACCTACATAGTTTATAAAAAAAATAAAGAATTAATATTTATAAGAAAATTATATATCAACAAATAGATGGCTTAGTCCTCTATATTTAATTCTAAATTTTATAGTCACTATTAGATATATGGTGATTTTAAAATTTTAAAACATAATAAAATACAATCTCATATATATATATATATATAATTACACAAATTACAAGACTTACATATACATATATATATACATATATTAAAATAATCATAAACAAATAATTAAATAATTTATAAATTTTTAATATTTTACAAAATTTTAAAACATAAATTGGTTAAAAAGATAAAACAAAAAAGTGGGTCTTGGTCTAGACCCAAAACATTGAGTCCTTGTGATATTCTTATTTAAAAAGATAAAACAAAAAGTGGATCTTGATCAATCAGTTTTCCTTGTGATATTCTTATTTAAAATGTCTATTTCATTGGTTTGATTATTGCATGTTTTGCATCCCGTTGTGGCAAACTTACGTTGATTTTCAATGTTAAGTTGTTGGGTACTATTAACAATATTGAACATATTGATGAAAGATCCATAGACCCTAAAGAATGCTACATATGAATAGGAATACAAACCATGATATCTGGCTACAGGTGCAAGTAATTAGATAAAAATCAAATTATATGCTGAATTTAAATAAAATTTCACCATTCCAAAATACCGAATACAATTAAAGCTAGACAGGAAATTCGAAATTTAGGAGGATTATAGAAAAGAAACTGATTACACATAAAGAAAAGGAAAAGATAATATGCAATGGAAAGACCTATTAATCGAACCTTAAGACCCCACCCCCAAAAAGAGGGTTAAATTAATCATAAACAAGCTTATAGGGAAAAAGAACTTAAAACAAAAAATAATAAAGAATGCATGGTAACATAGAGCTAGAGCTAAAAAAAATTGAAGAATAAAACCCTAGAGGCAGCAGCGGGAGTAATCGTCAAAAGAAAATTATGCAAAAACTAACAAAAACTCAATAAAAACAAACGGAAACTTTCCCATTTAAAAATTTAATACACTCAAACTAATGTTGAACTCCGAAAAAGAATAAAGAAAAAACACGAAACTAGGGCATGCGGATTAGCTTCCTCATTAACAATTTTTATTTTTTTACCTCGATAATTCAATGAATACGTAATTATTTATAGAACAGTAGTAGAAAGACAAAATTGAAGAACAGAACAAACCTATCAATGTCCGCCGCCGCAGACCCGATATATGAGAAGAGAGGGAGAGGGAGAGAGAAGAGCCGCCGCAGTGCAGACCCGTTTCTTGTGTCATGTATTATTTATCTGTTATTGGGCTTTGTCTTAGATCCAACCCCAATTTAGACAATCTTCATCACCACATAAAACCCATCTAAAAAAAGGAACCCCGGTTTTGGGCCCGAGTGGTGGAAAGTTAATAGATATCGCAAGCATTGAGATTTTGGCCCGAGTGGTGGAAAGTTAATAGATATTGCAAGCATTAAGATTTGGGCTTGTGAGAGATAAACTAAAATTTATATTTGTGACGGATTTAGAGATGGATGTAGAGACGGAAGTAGAGTCGGTCTCTAAATCCGTCACTAAATATTAATTTAAGATACAAAATTAGAGACAGAAAAAATCGGTTACTAAAATTTAAATTTGTGACGGAGGTAGAGACAGAAGTAAATTCGGTCTCTAAATCCGTTACTAAAAATTAATTTAAGATACAAAATTAGAGACGAAAAACATCGGTCACTAAAATTTATATTTGTGACGGATTTAGAGACGAATGTAGAGAAGGAAGTAAATTCAGTCTCTAAATCCGTCACTAAAAATTAATTTAAGATACAAAATTAGAGACGGAAAACATCGGTCCTAAAATTTATATTTGTGACGGATTTAGAGACGCATGTAGAGACGGAAGTAAATTCGGTCTCTAAATTCGTCACTAAAAATTAATTTAAGATACAAAATTAGAGACGAAGTAATAAATTAATCGAATTTCTTTAGTTCAAATTCGATTTGAACTTAAAATTGCATGAATTAAAGTGAGAAATGTGTTTAGGATGTAGGAGTATGAACGAAGAAAACAAGACATGCCCTATATGCCGGAGACATATTCACAAAGTAAGGAAGTTGCATATTGTGTGAAATAATAGGGACAATACGGATTTAGTCTAATTGACCTTGTTTTCTGCAGCCTTACCGTTCAAAGCCATCCCTGAAACCCTGAGATATTATAGTTTCGAATTCACACAAATATTGGTATACCTAATCAGGAGAAGATAACTACAGTTCATATCTTTGTATAAGTAATCTGTCAGGAAATATTTTTTGGTCGGTTACCCAATTTTCACTAAGCTTATGTATTTCCATAGTGGAATTAGGATAGAACGAATTTTCAGTATATACTGTCCACATGACGTGTATTACATTTTTGTTTACATCGTTTATTATCTTGATGAAAGTGAGGTAAACACGTAGGCCAAACTAACACGTATTTTTCGAGTTAGTTTGGCCGAATTACGTGTGTAGTAAAATTAAGTGAAATTAAACGATAATTAGTTTACCTCACTTTTGTCAACGACGTAATATAATGGCTCACTAACTCGGGAAAGAAACGACAACAAAGAAAAGGAAAATTTCAGATAGTAAGGAAACAAAAATCTATGAGCTTCTACGAACCCAAGGAAGTAAACAAAAACAAACGAAACGACCAAAAATTTTCCCGCCTTTTTCCTTTTTTTAGTTCATATAGAACCCTAAATTTATAGGCAAAAATTTTCCTTATTACCCCATGAGCATTTGGAGCATTTTATTACAGATAGCTTTTTCCCAAATTAAACGGAAACCCATAGTTTATTTCTGGGCTTTTGAAATTTTCATCATAGGTTATAGGGTCAAACATATAAACGTCCGTAAATCATGGCAAATCATTATATTTGTTTTGTTCACAAAACTATGGGATTCGATGTAATCCTAATTTACTGGTAATCATAGCGTTACCAAAATATGTTTTTCATAATTGTAAAAATGACATAATATCAGTAAATGTGATTTGGTCAAAACGTGTAAAATGTGTGTATGTTGACAATATATCACACATTTTAGGACATCAGAAATAGCGGACTGTTTGGCTAGCCCTGCCATTGTGTAATAGGATTAGTATGGCTAAGACTATACGTTATAGCAATAATTACATAAAATAGCAAAGAAAAAAGGCGGGAAAACCCTATAAACTAATAATTAATACTAAGGAAAAGTGCATGCAAGACATATATGTAACATCTCCACAGATACTCAGTTGTTATAGTGAAGACGGAGAGTTATAATACAAGATACAGTTATAGAGTTAATTATTTCAATGAATTACTATATTAAAAATATATTAGAGAGAGAGAGAGAATGACATGTATTGGTACGACTACCTATTAGGGTTATGTATGATTACTTTAGCAGTGTGTACAAATAGGTATGTAAACCTTATAGGCGTTAAATATTATCGTATAATAATTAAAAATGGAGATGTTACAATGAGAATTAGGGCTATTTATAATATAAGAACGAAATATTTAGGGTATCAAAAATATTTTTGAGGGGAAAATGTATACAATATGCACGATCAATGGTTACGTGCATATTGTATATTACTTATAATACTTCATTAAGATTGGTAAGAAAGTAAATTACGAAAAAGGCTTACGATGTGGTAATTTAGCTTAAAAATTACTATATGCAAAATACCATTTCTAGATTAAGCAGCCATAATATATACATTGAGTATACGCACCATTGATCGTGTACTTGAAATATCAGTACATAAGGGTAGAGTACCATGCATTAACTTAGTCATACACTAATTAATGCATGGAATTAATTATAGAAAACAATCTTGAATGGCTACCGTAATAGGTAAAATTAAGATTATTAATTTTAGTAATCAATTATATAAATATGGTTAAGAATATGCTTGCCGAAAACATAAAACAATAGCTTGAAACAAATTTTCAAGCTACAATTAGGTTACATATACCAATGTAAACCTAAACAACATTATCTATTAGGTTTTGACATATAATCTAATATTTATATAATTGATTACATATTAAAGATGCTTACCTAATATATTTGCATTATATTCTTATTTATACATTTGGTAACATCCCAATATGTAGACTACACGATGTTACCATTAATGTAATGAGTATACCATTTTTATCTGAGGTATACTCATTACATTAATTGTAACATGAAAATAGATAGGGCATTAATGGTAACATCAAATTATTGATATTTAATCACAAAAAATATCAATTCGAAACATTTTTATAATACATAATAACAAATATTTCAGACCCTATTACTATCAACATCACGATGTTCTAACATCATTTTGGGTTATCCTGAAAAAATTTATATACATGTATTGTTACGTATACATATTTTTTGATAGTGCCTATTTATCGATTATTAGAATTACTATGGACTATTTTCCAAGATATTATATTATTTGTGACTTTTATATGTATAAACTAGGGTTCTTAATTTTTGAACCTTCTTCGGAAAAATAATTGGGTACTATTAACAATATTGAACATATTGATGAAAGATCCATAGACCCTAAAGAATGCTACATATGAATAGAAATACAAACCATGATATTTGGCTACAGGTGCAAGTAACTAGATAAAAATCAAATTATATGCTGAATTTAAATAAAATTTCACCATTCCAAAATACCGAATACAATTAAAGCTAGACAGGAAATTCGAAATTTAGGAGGATTATAGAAAAGAAACAGATTACACAGAAAGAAAAGGAAAAGATAATATGCAATGGAAACACCTAATAATCGAACCTTAAGACCCCCACCCCCAAAAAGAGGGTTAAATTAATCATAAACAAGCTTATAGGAAAAAAGAACTTAAAACACAAAATAATAAAAAATCCATGGTAACCTAGAGCTAGAGCTAAAAAAAATTGAAGAATAAAACCCTAAAGGCAGCAGTGGGAGTAATCGTCAAAAGAAAATTATGCAAAAACTAACAAAAATTGAGTAAAAACAAATGGAAACTTTCCCATTTAAAAATTTAATACACTCAGCTGAACTAATGTTGAACTCCGAAAAAGAATAAAGAAAAAACACGAAACTAGGGCATGCGAATTAGCTTCCTCATTAACAATGTTTATTTTTTTGCCTCGATAATTCAATGAGTACGTAATTATTTTTAGAACAGTAGTAGAAAGACAAAATCGAGAACAAACCTATAAATGTCCGCCGCCGCAGACCCGATATATGAGAAGAGAGGGAGAGGGAGAGAGAAGAGCCGCCGCAGTGCAGACCCGTTTCTTGTTTCACGTATTATTTATCTGTTATTGGGCTTTGTCTTAGATCAAAGCCCAATTTAGACAATCTTCATCACCACATAAAACCCATCTAAAAAAAGGAACCCCGGTTTAATGACCGAGTGGTGGAAAGTTAATAGATATCGCAAGCATTGAGATTTGGACTTGTGAGAGATAAACTAAAATTTATATTTGTGACGGATTTAGAGATGGATGTAGAGACGGAAGTAAAGTTGGTCTCTAAATCTGTCACTAAAAATTAATTTAAAATACAAAATTAGAGACAGAAAAAATCAGTCACTAAAATTTAAATTTGTGACGGATTTAGAGACGGAGGTAGAGACGGAAGTAAATTCGGTCTCTAAATCCGTCACTAAAAATTAATTTAAGATACAAAATTACAGACGGAAAACATCGGCCACTAAAATTTATATTTTTGACGGATTTAGAGACGGATGTAGACGGAAGTAAATTCAGTGTCTGAATCCGTCACTAAAAATTAATTTAAGATACAAAATTAGAGACGGAAAAAATCGGTCACTAAAATTTATTTCTGTGACGGATTTAGAGACGGACGTAGAGACAGAAGTAAATTCGGTCTCTAAATTCGTCACTAAAAATTAATTTAAGATACAAAATTAGAGACGAAGTAATAAATTAATCGAATTTCTTTAGTTCAAATTCGATTTGAACTTAAAATTGCATGAATTAAAGTGAGAAATGTGTTTATGATGTAGGATTATGAAAGAAGAAAACAAGACATGCCCTATATGCCGGAGACATATTCACAAAGTAAGGAGGTTGCATATTGTGTGAAATAATATGGACAATACGGATTTAGTCTAATTGACCTTCTTTTCTGCAGCCTTACCGTTCAAAACCATCCTTGAAACCCGGAGATATTATAGTTTCGAATTCACACAAATATTGGTATACCTAATCAGGAGAAGATAACTACAGTTCATATCCTTGTATAAGTAATCTTTAAGGAAATATTGTTTGGTCGGTTACCCAATTTTCACTAAGCTTATGTATTTCTATTGTGGAATTAGGATAGAACGAATTTTCAGTATATACTGTCCACATGACGTGTATTACATTTTCGTTTACTACGTTTATTATCTTGACGAAAGTGAGGTAAACACGTAGGCCAAACTAACACGTATTTTTCGAGTTAGTTTGGCCGAATTACTTTAGCATAGTGTAGAAATAGGTATGTAAACCTTATAGGCGTTAAATATTATCGTATAATAATTAAAAATGGAGATTCTACAATGAGAATTAGGGCATTTATAATATAAGAACGAAATATTTAGGGTATCAAAAATATTTTTGAGGGGAAAATGTATACAATATGCACGATCAATGGTTACGTGCATATTGTATATTACTTATAATACTTCATTAAGGATGGTAAGAAAGTAAATTACGAAAAATGCTTACGATGTGGTAATTTAGCTCAAAAATTACTATATGCAAAATACCATTTCTAGATTAAGCAGCCATAATATATACATTGAGCATCCCAATTTAGACAATCTTCATCACCACATAAAACCCATCTAAAAAAAGGAACCCCGGTTTAATGACCGAGTGGTGGAAAGTTAATAGATATCGCAAGCATTGAGATTTGGACTTGTGAGAGATAAACTAAAATTTATATTTGTGACGGATTTAGAGATGGATGTAGAGACGGAAGTAAAGTGGGTCTCTAAATCTGTCACTAAAAATTAATTTAAGATACAAAATTAGAGACAGAAAAAATCAGTCACTAAAATTTAAATTTGTGACGGATTTAGAGACGGAAGTAAATTCGGTCTCTAAATCCATCACTAAAAATTAATTTAAGATACAAAATTAGAGACGGAAAACATCGGTCACTAAAATTTATAGTTTTGACGGATTTAGAGACGGATGTAGAGACGGAAGTAAATTCAGTCTCTGAATCCGTCACTAAAAATTAATTTAAGATACAAAATTAGAGACGGAAAAAATCGGTCACTAAAATTTATATTTGTGACGGATATAGAGACGGATGTAGAGACGGAAGTAAATTCGGTCTCTAAATCCGTCACTAAAAATTAATTTAAGATACAAAATTAAAGACGAAGTAATAAATTAATCGAATTTCTTTAGTTCAAATTCGATTTGAACTTAAAATTGCATGAATTAAAGTGAGAAATGTGTTTATGATGTAGGATTATGAAAGAAGAAAAGAAGACATGCGCTATATGCCAGAGACATATTCACAAAGTAAGGAAGTTGCATATTGTGTGAAATAATATGGACAATACGGATTTAGTCTAATTGACCTTCTTTTCTGCAGCCTTACCGTTCAAAGCCATCCCTGAAACCCGGAGATATTATAGTTTCGAATTCACACAAATATTGGTATACCTAATCAGGAGAAGATAACTACAGTTCATATCTTTGTATAAGTAATCTGTAAGGAAATATTGTTTGGTCGGTTACCCAATTTTCACTAAGGTTATGTATTTCTATTGTGGAATTAGGATAGAACGAATTTTCAGTATATACTGTCCACATGACGTGTATTACATTTTCGTTTACTTCGTTTATTATCTTGACGAAAGTGAGGTAAACACGTAGGCCAAACTAACACGTATTTTTCGAGTTAGTTTGGCCGAATTACGTGTGTAGTAAAATTAAGTGAAATTAAACGATAATTAGTTTATCTCACTTTTGTTAACGACGTAATATAATGGCTCACTAACTCGGGAAAGAAACGACAACAAAGAAAAGAAAAATTTCAGATAGTAAGGAAACAAAAATCTATGAGCTTCTACGAACCCAAGGAAGTAAACAAAAACAAACGAAACGACCAAAAATTTTCCCGCCTTTTTCCTTTTTTTAGTTCATATAGAACCCTAAAGTTATAGGCAAAAATTTTCCTTATTAACCCAGGAGCATTTGGAGCATTTTATTACAGATAGCTTTTTCCCAAATTAAACGGAAACCCATAGTTTATTTCTGGGCTTCTGAAATTTTCATCATAGGTTATAGGGTCAAACATATAAACATCTGTAAATCATGGCAAATCATTATATTTGTTTTGTTCACAAAACTATGGGATTCGATGTAATCCTAATTTACTGGTAATCATAGCGTTACCAAAATATGTTTGTCATAATTGTAAAAATGACATAATATCAGTAAATGTGATTTGGTCAAAACGTGTAAAATGTGTGTATGTTGACAATATATCACACATTTTAGGACATCAGAAATAGAGAACTGTTTGGCTAGCCCCGCCATTGTGTAATACGATTAGTATGGCTATGACTATACGTTATAGCAATAATTACATAAAATAGCAAAGAAAAAAGGCGGGAAAACCCTATAAACTAATAATTAATACTAAGGAAAAGTGCATGCAAGACATATATGTAACATCTCCACAGATACTCAGTTGTTATAGTGAAGACAGAGAGTTATAATACAAGATACAGTTATAGAGTTAATTATTTCAATGAATTACTATATTAAAAATATATTAGAGAGAGAGAGAGAGTGACATGTACTGGTACGACTACCTATTAGGGTTATGTATGATTACTTTAGCATACTGTACAAATAGGTATGTAAACCTTATAGGTGTTAAATATTATCGTATAATAATTAAAAATGGAGATGTTATAATGAGAATTAGGGCTATTTATAATATAAGAACGAAATATTTAGAGTATCAAAAATATTTTTGAGGGGAAAATGTATACAATATGCACGAGCAATGGTTACGTGCATATTGTATATTACTTATAATACTTCATTAAGGATGGTAAGAAAGTAAATTACGAAAAAGGCTTGCGATGTGGTAATTTAGCTCAAAAATTACTATATCACTACAAGAAAACAGGGTATCAGAGACGGAATTTTAGAGACGGATTTGGATCCGTCTCTAATAACAGGGTATCTGAGACGGATTTTGTGACGGATATTCACTCCGTCTCTCTTTAGCGACGGATTAGTGACGGCTATAATATCCCGTCGCATTTTTTAAATTAAATATGATATTAGACACGGCATTAGCGACGGCATTAGCGACGGACATAAATGCGGTCTCTAATTCCGTCACTAAACGCTAATTTTTGAGACGGAATTTTAGAGACGAGAAAAATCGGTCACTAAATGTTAAATTTGAGACGGATTTAGAGACGACTGTAGAGACGGAAGTAAATTCGGTCTCTAAATCCGTCACTAAACATTAATTTAAGATATAAAATCAGAGACGGAAATAATCGGTCACTAAATTATACATTTGAGACGGATTTAGAGACGGATTTAGAGACTGAAGTAAATTCGGTCTCTAAATCCGTCACTAACATATTAATTTTAGATACAAAATTAGAGACGGAAAAAATCGGTCACTAAATTATATATTTGAGACGGATTTAGAGACGGAGTTAGAGACTGAAGTAAATTCGGTCTCTAAATCCGTCACTAAATATTAATTTTAGATACAAAAGTAGAGACGGAAAAATCGGTCACTGAAGTGTAAATTTGAGACGGATTTAGAGACGGATTTAGAGACTGAAGTAAATTCGGTCTCTAAATCCGTCACTAAATATTAATTTTAAATACAAAATTAGAGACGGAAAAAATCGGTCACTGAAGTGTAAATTTGAGACGGAATTAGAGACGGCGTTAGAGACGGATTTAGAGACTGAAGTACATTCGGTCTCTAAATCCGTCACTAAATATTAATTTTAGATACGTAATTAGAGACGGAAAAAATCGGTCACTAAATTATAAATTTGAGACGGAGATAGAGACGGATATAGAGACGGATGTAGAGACTGAAGTAAATTCGGTCTCTAAATCCGTCAGTAAATATTAATTTAAGATACAAAATTAGATTTGAAGTAATAAATTAATCGAATTTCTTTAGTACAAATTCGATTGACGTTAAAATTGCATAAATTAAAGTGAGAAATGTGTCTATGATGCAGGATTATGAAAGAAGAAAACAAGACATGCCCTAAGGAAGTTGCATATTGTGTGAAATAATATGAACAATATGGATTTAGTCTAATTGTTTTGTAATGATAAGTGGTTCATAATTATATTTTACATCCATTGATAACCAAATATTGCACATTTGTCATACATTTACCAAATCAAGATCCTTTATTTTGAAGTAGTGTATCCTCTACTATTCAACAACAATCTTACACATCAATTCAAGTGAATTCAGAAAATTGTATTTTTTATATATTAATGTGGCATGCACGTTTATTTGGTACTCTAATGTGGGATGACATTTGAGTACACCATTGGGGCATGTCTGGCAATTTAAATACAAATTTCACCAGGATATTCAATTTTAGCCGGAATATTCAGGCTTTGCTAGAATTTTTTATTTCAGCCGAAAACTAATTAATTTTGACTAAAATTGGGGATTTTGACCGATTTGGGGGTTTTGACTTAAAATTGACATGATTTGACCAAAATAGAAGAGTTTGACTTCTTTTTCTGGTTAACTATTTACTATATTTTGAAAAGTTACCCGAAAATTTTATAAAGTTGAAAATTGATTTTGAAAATATAAACAAACAAGGCCTAAGATATTATATAATAAATAATTATTTCATATTGTACTTCGTGTTATGTGAAGAATGAAACAAAAATATAATTAAATGAAATAATAATTAATTTATAAATGCAAAATATATAAAAATAAAATTTGTGAAGTTCATGGTTTGAACCCAAAACAAACAACTTTATATCTAGAGTCTTACCACTACACCAAAAGCACCTTTTGATACTAGTTGGCACATGTGGTAGTTATAATCTAAATCAGTTTCTTTTATTTCTTATACAAGATAAAACAAAGGAGCGGACTTCTTCCCCCAAAAAAACCCTAAAGTTCGATTCCCCCAAGAGTAGCGAGCCTTCTTCGATTCGAACGCTTATCTCCGGCCACTATCTCCGGCCACCTCCGCACACTATCTCCGGCCATCTATTGTTGAGGTAAGTATTTTATTTACTATTCCGATTTCGATTGCAAATATAAACATCACAGTCGTTTTTCTCTGTCAAAAAAATACTTCAAAATTCAAAGCCTCTTCTTCTTCTTGACCTTCAGTATATGTAATTTCTGGATTTTTCCTCTGGATTTTTGTTATATTTAGTCGTTTTGTTTTGTATCTCCTTTTTGTGATTTTATTTCTTAGTGTTTTAGTGATTAGATTATTTTATGACCTAGTTTGAGAGATAAAAACCAGTCTAATTTCTAAACCATGGAAAATTCTGAAAATGTGTGAAATTTCACATCACTGTTGCGAGTTTTTACTAAGAACTGCTATAGATAATGAGCATAATGTTTTCTCTGTTTATCATATAATTAGTTTCACTTTTTTATTATTCTATTCACTAGGATCTTTGCTAATATCTGCTATTCTAATCATGTTTACTAGGTTCAAGTTGCTTAGATCTCATTCTAAAGGTAGAATTTCAATCGAGTCCAGTTCAACATGTCTGATCATGCTGCCCTTTTGGTTAAAATCTTACTAGATTAACTTATGAACCGTTGGATTACTTATCAATTATTTACTCATTCTGGTAAAATGTACTTTTTGTTACCAAATGTCCAATTTAGTTAGGCTACTAGAACAATGAGATGATCAAAGGAAACTTTAAGTTAATGCTTTCTGTGTCTTAAACATTAAAAATGAAGGTAAGAATATAAAAAATGCTTTAGACCAAACACGGAAAAAAGAGCTAGAATTACAGCACCATAACATGCCTGGAAAATGTAATGATATTGCTTCTATTGACACAACCTATTCCTTAAAACTGATTTTGGTTTGCCAATTACCGTCTGTTAGAACAAAAACAGAATATATAATATATATATATATTCATAAAACAGATGCATAGAGAAGATAAATATAACTAGCTTTTCCATTTTGGCCGTGTTTGTAGTGTGAAATGTATTTGAAGTAAGGCCCATAACTATTGAAAAATAGCACAAAAATGAGTTTCAAGGGATTTGACACTAATTAAACAAACTCAATGGACTTGTTGATAAATTTGATATCCAATCACATCCTCAGAGTAATGTTTTTTCTACCCTCAAATCACGAGCACGAGCACGAGGATCGCAACGTGGACGAGGGCGTGTTCAGAATGTAGGTGAAGCTTCGAGGTTGACGGAAAATCCTATTGATGGAGAGACTCGAGATGAGACACGGGTAGAACTTATTCAAATTTTATGTGCATAATTATGGAAAATATATTTAAAATCTTAATTTTATTTTACATAAATTATTATTATTATGTAGGTTGAGCACACATCGTTGGGAGCAGATTCTGAATCTACAGATACTGATACACGTGGAGATGTTTCTTCATCTATTCGGCGAAGAGGACCTAACCGTGAGACACCAGTGCCAACAAATCCAAACAAACGGCTCAAAATACACGTGATCGACTCTAAGTAATTTCAAAGTCTTTTAATTTCGTTACATTGCTATTACGGTACTTGTTAACTAGATTGCTACTTATATTATATTTCTATTTACTTTGTCGACTAGATTTGTTGAAGGCAGTGTGACTCGTAATATCACAACCGAGTTAAAGAGCGTATTTTCGGAACCATACCCGACATGGCAAACAGTTCCATCGACAACTCAAGATTTATTGTGGGAGAATTTTAAGGTAATTTTAAAGCAACTCAAGAGTCTATGCATTAAATTGTGTAAACCATTGACTAATTCTCAAATATAAAATACCAGTAGTACCAATAAAGTTGAGTTATGTTTTCAATTTAAAACTTTATACTATATTTTTGTGGTTCACTAGGATATTTTAGTTGTTTTTTGTGCCTTTTTGATATAAATAAAGTATACACCCTTGATATTTTGCCCCCTGCAACACCAATTTGTTAAAGAATAAATATAAGTTGGGCCTTAATTTGGGCTTTGAACATTGAAATTTGGCTACTGTTGATTTAGACAGTGAACTATTGTTAGTGTATGTTTAGGTTTGCAATGTTCTTGGTTGATTGATGTATAGTTCGAGCCCCTTTTGAATTATTATATATATGTTGTGTATATATAATTTTATTGCTTCATTTATCACAATTGTATGTATCGACTTCATCATTTATATTTTGTCTAATTGTTGAAATATTTTAGTTGAGGTATAGGTGGGACAACTTTACAGATATTGGGATGCGGAAGGTGTGGAATGAAACTGTAGGTAGTCGATTTAAGGATTTGCTTTACAAAGCTAGGACGAAAGCGAAAGTTGACGCGAAGAAGCAATTAGATAGAGAACCGAGTACATTGGAGTTGGTTGGTCGAGCTCCAAAATGGATGAGCAATGATGTATGGGATGACTTGGTTCAGAATCATTGGGCAAAAGAGGGTTATGAAGAGAAGTGCCAAAAGGCTAGGCAAAACCGCATGACTGAGAAGGACGGCTCTATCACAAAGCATACTTGTGGTTCTATCACTCGAGGCACATCGACAAAAATTGGTATATGTTTTAATTAGAAAATTTTCGTGTTTTCGATGCAATTTATTGAATATTTATTTATATTTTTGTGATAATTGTAGGAAAGCAAATTGAAGCGCCCTGTTGATGATTTTGAGCTATTTGAGCACACCCACAAAAGTAAAAGTACGGGAAACTTTATTGACAATAAATCAAAGAAAATAAGTGTAAGCAACTTAGTAAATTCAAGTAGAATTCTCATTTACATATTGTTTGAGTAATATTGTGAAAAGTTATTGTAATTTTATCATTATTACGATATATTTTGTAGGACGAATACAGGGAGAAACAAGATTGCATTTACTCCTCTACATCGGGGTTCGATCTACCTTTATGGACTCAATTGACTGGAGGTGCTTCCAAGGGACGTATGTATGGAGTTGGACGTAGTTACATTTCTGGGGATCACAGTGCAGCCTCTATAGGCACACCATTTATGGGGGAGCATGCTCAAGGAGTATCTGATGCAGAGATAGAAGAATATCGCAAGGAGATGGAAGAATATCGTAGAAAGGATGAAGAGAGAGAGAAGGCGTTTGAAAATTATCGGAAGAAGGATGAAGAGAGAGACAAACAGATGGAAGAAATGAAGGAGGAATCTCGAAAGATGAAAGAACTTCTTCAGAAAATGATTCAAGATATGGGACTTCCAAACCAAGAGTATCCCAGTGGATCTGGGCATGGGAAGTAAATTTGTTATCTCTTACTTTTGGTTGAATGTTAGATTTGGATTTAGATATTGGTACTGATTATGATATTGTGCTACTTGTTTTTCTAGTTATGTGAACAACTTGCTTTGTTATGTAGAAGTGATTTTGATGTTGTGTTAAATATTTTTGGTTGATTTTATTAGATTAATTGTGATTTTGGATTTTATTAGATTAATAGTGATGAATAGGTTGATATTTAGTGATGGAATTGGTGTCGGATTAGAGACGAAAATAGGTTGATATTTAGTGACGGAATTGGTGTCGGATTAGAGACGGATATAGGTTAATATTTAGTGACGGGATTTGTGACAGAATTAGAGACGAAAAAAGGTTGATATTTAGTGACGGAATTGGTGTCGGATTAGAGACGGGTATAGGTTAATATTTAGTGACGGAAGTTGTGACGGAATTAGAGACGGAAATAGCTTCATATTTAGTGACGGAATTGGTGTCGGATTAGAGACGGATATAGGTTAATATTTAGTGACGGAATTTGTGACGGAATAAGAGACGGAAATAGGTTGATATTTAGTGACGGAATTGGTGTCGGATTAGAGACGGATTTAGAGACGGAATATGTTTGAAAAATAGCATCACATTAGTGACGGAAATAGCGACGGACACTGTCCGTCACTAAAAATAGCGACCGATATTTGCCCTCTCTAACTTGCGTCAAGGCGTTTAACGACCGAATTTAGCGACGGACGTTTCCGTCGCTAAACACTTTTAGAGACGGAAAAATTGGGTATCAGAGACGGATTTGTCCGTCTCTGATACCCTGTTTTCTTGTAGTGTATGCAAAATACCATTTCTAGATTAAGCAGCCATAATATATACATTGAGTATACGCACCATTGATCGTGTACTTGAATCAGTACATAAGGGTAGAGTACCATGCATTAACTTAGCCATACACTAATTAATGTAGGGAATTAATTATAGAAAACAATCTTGAATGGCTACTGTAATAGGTAAATTTAAGATTATCAATTTTAGTAATCAATTATATAAATATGGTTAAGAATATGCTTGCCAAAAACACTAGACAATAGCTTGAAACAAATTTTCAAGCTACAATTAGGTTACATATACCAATGTAAACCTAAACAACGTTATCTATTAGGTTTTGACATATAATCTAATATTTATATAATTGATTACATATTAAAGATGCTTACCTAATATATTTGCATTATATTCGTATTTATACATTTGGTAACATCCCAATATGTAGACTACACGATGTTACCATTAATGTAATGAGTATACCATTTTTATCTGAGGTATACTCATTACATTAATTGTAACATGAAAATGGATAGGGCATTAATGATAACATCAAATTATTGATATTTAATCACAAAAAATATCAATTCGAAACATTTTTATAATACATAATAACAAATATTTCAGACCCTATTACTATCAACATCACGATGTTCTAACATCATTTTGGGTTATCCCGAAAAAATTTATATACATGTATTGTTACGTATACATATTTTTTGATGGCGCCTATTTATCGATTATTAGAATTACTATGGGCTATTTTCCAAGATATTACATTATTTGTGACTTGTATATGTATAAACTAGGGTTCTTAATTTTTGAACCATCTTCGGAAAAATAACGATACAATTCAAAAATAATTTTTTGACCAAATGTGAGTTTTATAACTCGGGTGTTACATATGAAAGATGGGTTTACAAAGTAATGTATTAATGGGTTACTATAAACTAAATAACCCAAAAATACCATATGCTGATACATGTATAATAAAGTATTGAATCACTCAATATTTGTAAAACAATTAATATATTACAAATTTGTTAGGTCGTAAGGGATAATTGTTTAAATAAACCCTATAACCTAATTTCACGTATAACCTAGCCATACTTTACGAAGTAAACAAAAACAAACGAAACCCCTCAAAAAATTTTCTATCTTTTTTTTTTTTTCCTTTTTTTTTTGGCTCACTAAGTCGGGAAAGAAACTTTTTTTGGTCGTTTAATGTCGATGGTAATATACACGTTTAGGGTAGCCATAATACAAATACTACGTTTAAATTCACGTAGTTCAACCAAAAATTTACATATTATTATAATTTTATGGGATTTGGGTTCCCATGTATCTTCGTGTAATTATTCGGGGCGGTTTAATAAAAATTACCTAAAAGTAAATTTAGGTTATAGGGTGGAACAATATTATGTAAATTAGGTTAATCGCCCAATCCTTAAGTGTATATTACTCACCTATTTTTATATTGATCTCGGTAGAAATAGGGTCGTGGTAGAAATAGTATTATCCATTAATGATCCATAGTTAAAAATCATTAATTTGGGTTTTTAAGCTTAACTCATAAAATAACCAAAAAAAGTATTAATTCACGCATGACCAAGACCCCTATTTCCGATAGAAATGATATAGGCTGATCACTTTACCCTACGCCAACCTATAACCTCACAGTATATTTGTAAAATTGCTTTCGTCTTCATAAAAATTAGGAACTAAATATCTTAACGCTATGATTATATAATACATAAGGTTATTTTTAAATACCGTTATATTCTGATTACATTATATTTTGGGGTAAACCCATACTTTTATATTAAATATCCAACCGACAATATATAACCCTACGTTTTTTAGGCTAGTAATTTCTTATTGCTTATAGGTAATAGCAGTTGAATTTTTGCGTTTAATGAAATCAATATATGTTAGATAACTTCACGTATGCCTATTCTCATGTATATTCGGGTAATTTTATTATTAATACATCAAAAAGTTTATAGTTTATAGTTTTGTCAACCTTTAAAATACCAAAATACCGTGAATCGATAAGCTCAGGTAGTTCATTATATCGGCCATATCTTTCCAATGATTAATACAATGTCATTACTGTAACTATAACGTGAATTAAGAATTAAACTTAATAATCGACTAAATCACTGGTTTCATGCCCTTATATTAAGTTACCATGGTAGGATATCGAATTTAGAAAATTTTAATAGTTTGTATATTAGGGTTTCCACACCTTGGTCGGAGATTACAAAAACCTATATTACCATATACGACATTGTAAAAAAAACCCTGATTGTATTGGTTTCTAAACTCACTGTTGATCAAAATCAATAACTAATTCGTTGTTGTACAAATAAATTAATGAACAGATAATTGGTATTTAAATCATGGTAACTTAGAAAGCAGTTACCGAGTAACTTAATTTATGGTATGGCTATTCAACAGAACTCTAAACGTTTAATTAAACATAAGATTGTAGTCATCCAAATTATACTCCCACATAATGCGGTTGTCATACAAGTTTTACGAGAAAAAACAAACGGTAATTTTGTTAAAATGAAGCCAAGTGTTAGAACCTTATCAACTGCTAAACTGGTGATAAATATGACACATAATAAAAAACCATATTGGATTTACTTGTACATTTAAATTATTAGTCGAAGATGATTATAAAAATGTGATGTTAGAATTTAGTTAATGTGGGACTATAATAAACTGGATTATTATATAGCACATATTTAATGACCATAGTGATACGTAATGATTGATCTTCTTCCTATTATAATAAACAAGAATTCATGTTAATCACGCCCCATAATCCTAATAAATTATGTGAAAATGTTACCTGGTTTATTAGTATGAGGTTATATGGGAATAGGGTATACATTCAAACTGAATTATTATAAATATAAATCAATTGGGGCTCATTGGGTATGGAGGATGGGATATGTGGTAATTGATAAAATAAAGGATAAAACATTGTAGATATAAAATTATTTGCTATCATTCCCTCATTTGGTATGTGTGATATATGCACATAAATATATCCTATTGGGTGTTTTGTATGGTTGATAATATGAATGATAAATGTAAAATTACATTCCACCCCCTTGATGAATAATACTTTATTTCTGCATTTTTTTTCCAACTACTAAGCAATTTTAATTTATAAATTCCTCATACTGCAAAATGGTCTTGGCTAGGGGGGAAGAATATTTCCATGGAAAGAGTTGCATTTGTTAAACCCTTCAATAACCATTTCAATTTAGTAATTCCTCCTGCTGCAAAATGGTCTTGGCTACAGGGGGAAAGAATATTTTCAGGGAAAGAGTTGCATTTGTTAAACCCTTCAATAACCATTTTAATTTAGAAATTCCTCCTACTGCAAAATGGTCTTGGCTACGGGGGGGGGGGGGAGAATATTTCCATGGAAAAAGTTGCATTTGTTAATTAAACCCTTCAATAGCCCTCGATAATCTGACCATTTTGGGATGTGCAACTTCCTAACTAATTCTTTTCTAACTGATGCACCGGAAGTGAATTGGACTAATAATCTTGATCAATCACATAGCATAGCAAAAAACTCCCTTCATTGCCTTAGTCCGGGTTGCTCATCTTCAAACTCGGTACCCTCCAAGTGATGACTATATTTGTTGTTGTAGGTCAAATATGATGCATATCTATTTAGTAATGTATGTGTGTGGTATTGTGAAAAAAACTAGTTGTGCCTAAGGAGTATATGTTCTTATGGCCTATTTTGAAATTGTAGTTGAACCAACAATGGTTGCTAGTAAGTGTGTTCAATTTTCAGTTAAATGAGAACACATCGGTTTGCACTTCGTTTTGTTTGAATGAAGAGTGCTCTATTATTTAATTATGCGTATTTCTTTAGTATGATTTTGATCTAATAAAATTAGTCACGGGTGAGGACATGAGCTTTCTTGCTCGGCACCATTGACTTGTCTTCTACAAGTTCTCTCTCCAATATGTGAATCTGAAATTTATAAGGATGTATATAGAACATAAGCTCTATTAAACCAAAATATGGTTTTTTATTTGTCACTAATTATTTGTCACGCAATGTACTGTTTGTTCACATTATAATTATTCGATATGTGTTGTTTGTATTTTTGTTTAGTGAGCATGTGACTCACTTTAGCACTAAAAACAAAGCACTCAAATAAAGAAATGAAAATAAAAACTGAAAAAATGTTATGTCCTGATTTCATGTCGAATTGGACCCCTTACGGTTTATTATTTTGTTTCGTCATTTTTTCAAAATCAATGATTTTACCCTAGGATAAACCTCGATTATACGTGTTTTCTAGCGTACGATTAGTCGTAATTATACCATTTTTATATGTGGTATAAACATCTATGCATTTAATAGGTTTTTTACATATTTGTAGGGTAAAATCATTAACTTTGAGAATGGATTATTCCATAGATGCGAAAGCACAATCAAAGATAATAAAAGTAAACATGATAGATAAACAAAAATTAAAAGAGATTAAAAAGATAAGCTCGATAAAACCCATTGTCGAAAGATCTCGTTTACAATCAATTCTCGAATCTTGTTCTTGAATCTCAAATCTTTACAATCAATTTTAGAAAAATAAAATTCAAACCCGAGGGGTATTTATACCAAAAGAATCAAGAAATAAGATCCGAAAGGACCCCTTTAAACGTCCCGCGTTTAAACGTGGGCGTTTAAATGTTGGGGCAGAATGTTTCTGCCACGGCAGTGTTTTTCCACTATTTTGTTCACTTGTTTGATCCTCATTTAGTCCTAATTTGACTTTGACGTCTTCTACAAAGTTGTAGATATATGTCTTAGCTTTACAACCCAACTAATTGGGATCCAATCTAAGTTGTATAGCTCAGGTTATGATCTTTCTATCAAAAATGCTATATTAAGTTCGGAACAGAATATATTTTATAACTTTTGAGCCTTCAAACGTTTGAATTGGATCTTATCTTATTCATAAGACTTGTAGGTAATTGTCTTAGCTTTCTAGCCATATAAGAATCATCAACATCAGATGTCTACATCCCAAGATATAATTACATGTCCGAAAATGTTATATTTAGTAGATTAAAAGAGAAATTGCAAGAATAATATAAAAAATTAATCAAAAACATATGATACCTTCCAACCTTATATATTAGAACTTTTTGGTTGATGAAGATATGAAGCTGTAATATGGATTTTTTATGGAAGTCTCCTCCAAATGATAAGTAAATGCAATTTAAAACAAGTGTAATGTGGTGGAGCAGTGGTAGATGGAGCTCTTTATGAAGAAATGTTGATGGAAGAAGGATATAATTAATAGCATAATAAATGTACATTGTACAAACATGAAGGCTTAAGGGTAGAATTGAGAGTACATTTATGTTTTGAGGGTTATATTGGGCATTTTGCCTTATAGCTAGAAGGGATGAAATATGTGATAGTTTTATCCCACTCCCCTAGATGGGATGAGTTATCACCATAATTGAGGATAAAAAATCGGGCATATTATCAATATCGGGCTTTTATCATAAATACCAAACAAGTAATTATTAGTGATAAATTTGACTATCACCCGTTATCCTCCATACCAAATGAGTCTTTAGATTGGTATACAATTCCGGGTATTGATATGAAAACCCATAGTTTTATAAGTCATATCACTTTTCTTATGATAATCAATTGGTTTCTTATGATCAGTCTTTTGGTCGTCCCTTACTCATACCCCTACAAGTCATCGGGATAATTTATTAACTCAAATAGGTTAATTTTATACAGTTTAATAGTTTGATTGGACCCCTTACGGTTTATTATTTTGTTTCGTCATTTTTTCAAAATCAATGATTTTACCCTAGGATAAACCTCGATTATATGTGTTTTCTAGCGTACGATTAGTCGTAATTATACCATTTTTATATGTGGTATAAACATCTATGCATTTAATAGGTTTTTTGCATATTTATAGGGTAAAATCATTAACTTTTAGAATGGATTACTCCATAGATGCGAAAGCACAATCAACGATAATAAAAGTAAACATGATAGATAAACAAGAATTAAAAGAGATTAAAAAGATAAGCTCGATAAAACCCATTGTCAAAAGATCTCGTTTACAATCAATTCTCGAATCTTGTTCTTAAATCTCTAATCTTTACAATCAATTTCAGAAAAATAAAATTCAAACCCGAGGGGTATTTATACCAAAAGAATCAAGAAATAAGATCCGAAAGGACCGCTTTAAACGTCCTGCGTTTAAACGTGGGCGTTTAAATGTTGGGGGCAGAATGTTTCTGCCCCGGCAGTGTTTTTCCGCTATTTTGTTCACTTGTTTGATCCTCATCTAGTCCTAATTTGACTTTGACGTCTTCTACAAAGTTGTACATATATGTCTTAGCTTTACAACCCAACTAATTGGGATCTAATCTAAGTTGTATAGCTCAGGTTATGATCTTTCTATCAAAACTGCTATATTAAGTTCGGAACAGAATATATTTTGTAACTTTTGAGCCTTCAAACATTTGAATTGGATCTTATCTTATTCATAAGACTTGTAGGTAATTGTCTTAGCTTTCTAGCCATATAAGAATCATCAACATCAGATGTCTACATCCCAAGATATAATTACATGTCCGAAAATGTTATATTTAGTAGATTAAAAGAGAAATTGCAAGAATAATATAAAAAATTAATCAAAAACATATGATACCTTCCAACCTTATATATTAGAACTTTTTGGTTGATGAAGATATGAAGCTGTAATATGGAGTTTTTATGGAAGTCTCCTCCAAATGATAAGTAAATGCAATTTAAAACAAGTGTAATGTGGTGGAGCAGTGGTAGATGGAGCTCTTTATGAAGAAATGTTGATGGAAGAAGGATATAATTAATAGCATAATAAATGTACTTTGTAAAAACATGAAGGCTTAAAGGGTAGAATGGAGAGTACATTTATGTTTTGAGGGTTATACTGGGCATTTTGCCTTATAGCTAGAAGGGATGAAATATGTGATAGTTTTATCCCACTCCCCTAGATGGGATGAGTTATCACCATAATTGAGGATAAAAAATCGGGCATATTATCAATATCGGGCTTTTATCATAAATACGAAACAAGTAATTATTAGTGATAAATTTGACTATCACCCGTTATCCACCATACCAAATGAGTCTTTAGATTGGTATACAATTCCGGGTATTGATATGAAAACCCATAGTTTTATAAGTCATATCACTTTTCTTATGATAATCAATTGGTTTCTTGGGATCAGTCTTTTGGTCGTCCCTTACTCATACCCCTACAAGTCATCGGGATAATTTATTAACTCAAATAGGTTAATTTCATACAGTTTAATAGTTCAATCGGTAATGTTTCTTTTGATTTCTGAGATTATTTTGGCTAGACATTGCAAAATCACTAGGTGAGACATGCTATTTTTCCAGTGTAATGATAATGATAATTAGGTCATTATCGTTGGGAATCCACGATAATGTTTGTTTGCTTTTTTAGTTATGACATTTAGAAAAATACCAAAATCAATTTTACAATTATTTCAGATATTAGGAAAAACTATGTAAAAGCGCTAGTACGTTTCTAGTGTGATTACGATTTTATAAGTCAAGCCTTTCTTGAGCTATTGTGAGCCGTTGATGCATAGAATGATCAAAGGTTCTGATTGAAGAAAGCTAAGATTGAATTGAAGTGGAAACCGTGTTAAATTAGGTGGTGGTTCTCCAGCCTAACTTCTTCAATAGAAAAAGCAGTTATCTTCCAACAAGAAAAGGGGTTAGCTCGATTGAGAGAGATAGTGATCTAAGAACAGTGATAGAATAGAATGTAGAGTCGATTGGTTTGGTTATTGGCTTGGATTACTTTGAACATTCTTGTAATCGTTCTTTGATTAGTGAAATTTCTTGCTTGGCTCTCCGTGGATGTAGGATTGTTAAATCCGAACCACGTAAATCGCGTCTAATTTATTTTGCTTTGCATGTTGATGTTTTGGGTGTTAATTTTGATCGATTGTTGATTTGGGCATTTAATCGATTGTCTTTGAAATCGAATAATTCTCAACAATTGGCGTCGTCTGTGGGAAAGAACGAAGTCGATCGAGAAATCAATGGCGTCTATGGCAAAGTTTGAAACGGAGAAACTGACTGAGAATGTGGATTTCACCTTGTGGCAAGCTCGGATGGAGGCATTGCTGGTTCAATAAGGTGTGGAACAAGCCTTACTCGGCGAAGCCGGGTTCGCGAAGGATGATGATGAAACTGAGAAGAAACGGATCATCGGAAAAGCAAGAAGTACTTTAATCATGTCATTAGGGGATAAAGCCCTAAGAGAAGTGATGAAATTGAAGACTACTAAAGAAGTTTGGGACAAACTCGAGGAGCTGTATCATGTCAAGACAGTGGCAAGCAAAATCAAGCTCAAGCAAATGTTCTTTAACTACAAGATGAAACAAGATAAGTCAATCATTGATCATATTGATGAATTTAACAAATTATGTTCTAATATTGAATCTAGAGATATGGTATTAGGGGAAGATGATAAAGCTGTTATTCTTCTCAGTTCTTTACCCAATAGTTATGAACATTTTATTGATGCTATTGTATTGAATAAACCTGATGATTTGACAGCTAAAGATGTTGAAATTGCATTGAGAAACAAGTTGGATCAAAGAAGTGTTGGAATTGGAATTCACACTGATGTGAGTGCAGAGAGCCTGCCTGTGAAGGCTTTAAAAGGAAGAAACTCAAACTCTAAGAATAAGAGACAAAGCAAGTTCAAACATCAGAAGAATTCAGGAGGCAATAACACTGAGTTCATTGAGAAAAGAAAGTGCTATAAGTGCAAAGAGGTTGTTCACATCAAGAAAGACTGCCCACTGCTCAGAAACAAAGCCATACTCAAACCTGCTACACATACAACTGACTTAGCAGAGGGAAAATTCTATGAAAATGCAGAAGCCCTTGTCAATTCTTGCTTACGTGTCGATTCACAATGGGTATTAGACTCTGGATGTTCTTTTCACATATCTCCAATTAAGGAATAGTTCAGTGAGTTGAATTTCTTTAATGGGGAAGATGTATTGCTAGGGAATAATCAAGCATGTAAAATCAAGGGCATAGGTACTATATACATTAGTATGTTTGATGGAGTTGTGAGGAAACTTACTGAGGTTAGATATGTACCTGGTATGAAAAGAAATCTACTCTCTTTGGGTGCACTGGACAGTAAGGGTTACATGTATGGTGGTGGAAATGGTGTACTACAGATAACAAACAATGGTAAGGTTATGTTACAAGCAAAAAAGAAAAATGGTCTCTATTACCTTCAAGGTTCCACTATCTCAGGCCATGTAAACACTACTAAGGAAATCAACCAAACTGAGATATGGCACAAGAGATTGGCACATATCAGTGAAAAGGGGCTGATTGAACTGTCAAAACAACATGCTTTTGGATCAGACAAAATCTCCAAGTTGAGCTTCTGTGATCACTGTGTGATGGGAAAAGCACACAGGGCCAGCTTTAAGCCTGGAAAGCACATCACCAAAGAGATCTTAGACTATGTGCACTCAGATTTATGGGGGCCTGCAAGAGTTCAGACCTTGAATGGTGGAAAATACTTCTTAAGTATCATTGATGATTACTCCAGAAAGCTATGGGTATATATACTCAAGTCTAAGGATGAAGCCCTACTAAAGTTCAAGGATTGGCTAATTGAAGTTGAGGCTCAAACTAACAGAAAGCTTAAGTTTCTCAGAACAGACAATGGGCTTGAATTTGTATCTACAGAATTCAATAGTTTTTGCAAGGATAAAGGTATACAGAGACATAGAATTGTTGCTGGAACACCCCAACAAAATGGGGTGGTTGAAAGAATGAATAAAACTCTTCGAGAAAGAGTCAGATGCATGTTACTTAGTTCAGGGCAACTAAAACCTTCTGGGGAGAAGCAGTAAATACTGCCTGCTATTTGATAAATAGGTGTCCTTCAAGTGCCATTGGATTTAAGACACCACATATGATGTGGTTTGGTGCACCACCTACTTACTTAAATCTTAAAATCTTTGGATGTATAGCTTTTGCACATGTCAAGCATGACAAACTTGATAGCAGGGCTATAAGATGTGTGTTCCTTGGTTATCCAAAAGGTGTTAAAGGGTATAAGCTGTGGAATATTCAAGAAAGAAAATGCATTATAAGCAGGGATGTCACATTCAATGAAGTCGAGATGCCATTAAGCCAAGACACATATAACTTACCAAACAAAGAGGACAACAGCACCAATGTACTCTCTGAGGTGGAGATCTCTCCATATGATCCAACCATAGACCACATGACTCAAATATCACCTCTGGATCATGATCAAAATACTGAGTCACCTATAGCAGGATGAGGTGGAGCATGATCCAAGTTTTGAGGATGATGATAAGAGTTCAGTACCTGAGGAAGAATCTGATTTAAGTCACTTGAGAGATTGGAAGTTGACTCAACACAGAAGTAAAAGAAAAGGTGCTGGAAAACACTCATTAAGATTTGGATGGTCAAATCTGGTGGCTTACTGCTTAAGTACAGCTCAAGATATTGAGAATTATGAACCAAAGACATATCAAGAAGTTGTAAGCTGTATTGAAAGTGAAGAATGGATTAAGGCCATGAATGAAGAACTTGTTTCTTTGAACAAAAATGTCACCTGGAAACTGGTAAATAGACCAAAGGGTATCAAAACAGTGGGATGTAAATGGATTTACAAAAAGAAGGTGGAGACTAGTGAAAAAGGTGAATCAATCAGGTTCAAAGCTAGACTAGTAGCTAGAGGATTCACTCAAAGAGAAGGCATTGACTTTAATGAAATATTCTCACCAGTAGTCAAGCATTGTACCATTAGAATCCTTCTTGCAATTGTTGCACACAACAAGCTACATCTACACCAACTTGATGTAAAGACAGCTTTTCTCCATGGGAAGCTGGAAGAAAAGATATACATGACAATACCTGAAGGTGTCAAGACTGACCAGAATCAACATCAGGTATGTTTGCTGCTGAAATCACTTTATGGGCTAAAGCAGAGTCCAAGACAATTGTATAAGAGATTTGATAGCTATGTGATTAGTATTGATTTTCAGAGGAGCTCATATGATAGTTGTGCCTATTTGCTACATTCTGAAAAGGATTCTGTTGTTTATCTGTTGTTGTATGTTGATGATATACTGTTGGCTGGGAAGGATGTGTATGAAGTAAATAAGGTGAAGGAATTATTACAGAGTGAATTTGAAATGAAGGATCTTGGTAATGCCATAAGAATTTTAGGTATGGATATCACTAGAGACTCTGGGGGAGAGTGTTTGTATCTGTCTCAAAGTCATTATGTAAATAAGGTTCTTTCAAGGTTTTATATGCATCAGTCAAGAGAAGTTACAACACCTTTAGCTCAACACATAAAGCTGTCTCTTGATCAGTGTCCTAAAGATGAAAAAGAAGCTGCAGAAATGGAAAAGATCCCTTATGCCAGTGCAGTAGTGAGTCTCATGTATTCAATGGTGTGCTGCAGACCAGACTTAGCTCATTCAATGAGTGTAGTGAGCAGGTACATGAGCTGTGCAGGAAAGGCTCACTGGGAGGCTGTAAAATGGATCATGAGGTATATGAAGAGAACAACAACTCATGGTCTAAAGTTTGAAATGAAAACTGATACGAACTCTAAACCTTTAGTGGGACATGTGGACTCAGACTTTGCAGCAACCTTGATAGTAGGAAATCTCTTACAGGATATGTTTTCACTCTTTATGGAACTGCCATAAGTTGGAAGTCAATACAACAACATGTGGTGGCTTTATCAACAACTGAGGCTGAATTTATGTCTCTCACAGACGCTATAAAAGAAGCCATATGGTTAAAGGGTATATTTAATGAGTTTGGGATTGATCAAGAAATGACAGTGGTGTTTTGTGACGGTCAAAGTGCTATACACTTGGTTAAAAATCAGATGTTTCATGAGCGTTCCAAGCACATTGATGTCAGACACTACTTCATCAGAGACATAGTGAACAGAGCTGAAATCAAAGTTGAAAAGATTTCTACTTTAGATAACCCTGCTGATGCTCTAACTAAGTTTTTACCCTCTGAAAAATTTGAGTATTGTTGCAAACTGATAAACAAATGTTGCAATGACACTATGCTCTTGAGTTGAAGGTATGATGTATTGGGGAACTGTTGTAACCATTAAGGAACAGGTATGGGGTGTTGGTTCTAACCTTAGGAACTGGTTATGGGTTATATGCAAGAAACGAACTAAGGTGGAGAATTGTAAAAGCGCTAGTACGTTTCTAGTGTGATTACGATTTTATAAGTCAAGCCTTTCTTGAGCTATTGTGAGCCGTTGATGCATAGAATGATCAAAGGTTCTGATTGAAGAAAGCTAAGATTGAATTGAAGTGGAAACCGTGCTAAATTAGGTGGTGGTTCTCCAGCCTAACTTCTTCAACAGAAAAAGCAGTTATCTTCCAACAAGAAAAGGGGTTAGCTCGATTGAGAGAGATAGTGATCAAAGAACAGTGATAGAATAGAAAGTAGAGTCGATTGGTTTTGTTATTGGCTTGGATTACTTTGAACATTCTTGTAACCGTTCTTTGATTAGTGAAATTTCTTGCTTGGCTCTTCGTGGATGTAGGATTGTTAAATCCGAACCACGTAAATCGCGCCTCATTTATTTTGCTTTGTACGTTGATGTTTTGGGTGTTAATTTTGATCGATTGTTGATTTGGGCATTTAATTGATTGTCTTTGAAATCGAATAATTCTCAACAAACTATCTGAATGTCTTGACCGATAATTAATAAATATTTTTCGTCATGGTCATCAATCGTTGGTTATAATATAAGTACCTAATAGAGACGGAAATTAGTTTGGAGGCTATCTCACTATCTTTGCAAAACAAGTGATTCTTAAACGAGTCAATCTAATGTTTAGTTACACTGTCTTAATAATCGTATCTGCTATAAATTTTGTTCGGGGACTAATTATTTTAGTTAAGTTAAGGTTATTTAACCCTAAAATATTCACAAACATTTCAGTAATAATAATTAGTAAAAACTTATGTACCAATTTGAATTGCCGTATTTAACAATATATGAATACCGATTATCTGTAAGAATCTGAGAAAAACCCAAAAATTAATTGAACCATGCATTACGTAATATAGAGTGTACAAAACCCTAAATATTTACACGAATTACGTAAAGACTAACGTAGGTATAAGAACTTACCATCTTTAATCCGTCCAAAGTAATTTCCCATGGAAAAGTAGATTAACTATCAAATTTTTTAGAATTTTTCCAAAAATTCCTTAACTTGGAATATTTAGGTCAAACCCAATTATTTGTAATTTTTTAATTAAATTTAGGTGATTATTCTATCAAATATACCATGACAATTTGAGTAAGTAAGTTTGTCTATGGGTAAAACGTGCATACCCATTTTATTGTACGTATTACAATATCTGTTTAATGACAATATTTTTATATTGTTTGATTATGCGTAAAATTACCCCTATGTTAGTAATTGCCATGATATTCAAGGTTTACAGATATTCCAGGTTAATATACAGTTCTCTTATATTTCACGTGTATCGAAATTTTTACTACCCCAAGGTTGAAGATGTTGTTTGAAAAGAGACCTTTTATGAGATATATGTCCACTAATGTGGAATGATTTTCCACAAGGTGCTAATTCTTACATAAGGTAGTTTAATTAAATGGTAGGAGCTAATAATACTAGTTTGAAAAGAAATTATGATACATGTTTAGTAGCTTTGTCGTTACGAATCAATGTAATTAGTACAACTAACCAATACTAATTAGGTTTTTCTTTGTTCGTCTATTTGAAAACAAAAAAATGTTTGTTTACTTTTACGTATGTTTACAAGAAGTATGATAGTTGTATAGTTTTTTTATTTGTTCTAAACAAACCCGTCATTCAATTAATAACAACTTGTTGAAACTATTATATTTCCTAAAATTCTAATTTTGTTCACGTAAACGTCAATTTTCCACTTGCCATTACATTGTTATTCTTAAATTTGCAATTGAATGATGGGTAATTTTGGGTCATTTGTACTGCTTATAATATATTAGGAAATATAATAGTTTGGACAAAAATTATAAAAGTGATATAGTTTCGTTCTGCATGGAAATTTATATCAACGTAAAGGTTGATCATGTACGACATTACATGCAAGGGAATAGTTTAGGCCAGCTTGAAAACGATGTCATTTCCAAACAAATAGCCAAAAGGAGAGGTAAATATCACTTTGCCCCCTTCAAGTTCTAATTAGTGAGCATTCCGATGTTAGTTTGTAGGGTTATAACTGTTGAAAACTATGTATGGGCTAATTAGGGTGACTATGATGTTTTTAACTATGATGTTTTTCAAAACTCAATTGGGAAATATCGACAATGGGCTCCATATGTTAAAAAACGTTGTACCTTATACTATAAGACGTGAGTAATTTTAAGTTTGCTGATATGACAATCTTACCAACACATTAAAATAGCAATTTTACCCGGAATATTATAAATTTCATCATCCGCCTAGGAAATTCTTACTCAGTAAAACGGATGATAATAATTACCAATCAACCATAATGTAAACTTTCCCGCAAAATTTTAGATATATTCGTAAATCTACAAGGTATAGTAAAAAAAATATAGATCTACTAATCATAATTTGTACTGATAATTATTCATATTGACCCTTACTATTTCTTAGGGAGCAATAAGATATTGGGTCTTTTTTGTTTATAGTAAATACCCATTTCTTCTTGGACATCATGCCATATTTACCGAACACACACCTGTCTGGTGGGTATTTTACCTCACTTGTCTTTGTTGACGTGGGGCGATAGACAAGTGAGGTAAATGTGTTTCAGGGTTTACTCCTAAAATTGTTTCATGAAGGAAAATTTTTTTAATCTTAACAATGATCAAACGACCCCATATTCGTCATTAGATAAAATTATGTCTCGAATAGGAAATGACAATATTTTCTTAATAAAATTTCAATGACTCGTAGGATCTTTTTTCGTTTTAGAATATCAGACATCTGTCAACTTTTCACTTTTCGACCTTTTTTGGTATAGGGTGTACGGTTATTTTATAGACTATTGGTATGGCTAAAGATGATGTATTAGAAAAGAAATATGTTTACAAATCATGGTAAATAATTTTGTTTTACCCGATTTATTGTCGTTCTCTGGAGTTTTCCAATAAGTGGTATGGCTAGGTATTACGTGAAATTAGGTTATTATTTCTCCCTAATTATCAAAGAGTGTAACTATACGCCCCGGGAATTTTTTGGTTTGTTTGGTAATGGTTGCACCTATTTTTAAAATTAGGACAACTATCAAACATGCAATGCTAGTGTCGAATTTAATGTTAGGGTTATTTATAGGAAAATATCTTGAGATAAGACAACTCATTGATGTATCTAAACGACAAAACTAATTTGCTCACAATAAGATACCTATTGTAAGGTTTACCTACAATCCTAATTTCTAGTTTACAAAATATTTTCCTATAAATAACACACATGAATTAGTATCTGTCGTATTAAAACCGTTATAGCCATACCAATAATTTTTCTCTTACATAGTCTATCACAGAACCTAAAATGAACGATCAACCCTAAAAAAATACACGTAATTCAATGTCTTCCACCTATTTTTGGATATTTGGGGTATCCACTATCCGGATTATATCGTTTTATCCATATTGCTAAATGATCAACCCTAATTTGGACCAAGAATATATTGGAAGATGTTAATATGTGGGTAATCACGAAAACGTGTATCAATTTTTTGTATAATATTTGGATGTATTTTATTGCCCCTACAATTCATACCAATATTTTACGAAAAGAATTTCTCACTTGTCTATCGCCGATTACCCATAAGTTAATCACATTCAAGTCATACGTGTTAATTCAATGTCTTCCACCTTATGCCAAACCCTAGTAGTTCTGGTAACTATTAAAACTTACCCGGAATTGTATACCCCTATTATAATAAACAAGAACGTAGTTAAATAATCTTTTTTGGTCAATGTTATAAACTAGCGGTCTCATTTAACCCTAATGATAGTAATCATGAAAAATTAAAATTTTGGTTTAGCCATCGAGAGGAGTCTTCTCAAAAAAAAAAAACGTCTGGATTACCCACATTTGATCAAATGAGGTATTAAAACTATTTGGACCCCAACGAAGTAAACAAAAAATAACGAAACGACCAAAAATTTTCCCGCCATTTTCCTTTTTTTTTGTTTCTCATTAATTTGGAAAAGAAACGACAACAAAGAAAAGAAAATTTTCAGATACTAATGAAACACAAAAAAACTATGGGCTTCTACGAATACAATCGTACTTTCCTTAATATATTAAGGAAAATGTAAAATTTTCATGACCAAGAATATTCTAATACCATTTGTAGGTAATTAAATACCCTATAGGGTATAAGATGAAATTTTTTACTCTCCCTGTATTTAGGTTATATCTTAGGAAATAACCCCAATAGAACAAGAACAAAAATTTTCTTTCCTTACAGCCATATTTCTTGCCTCAAATTAGGGTCACTTCGTTGATAATATCCAGTCAAACAAAAAATTTATGTTTGAGTTTTTTTTGGAATGACTAAAATTTTCTAAAATTTGACTCGAAAAAAAGGCAGGAAAACCCTATAACTTAATTACACGTTTTACCTAGCGATACCAATACCATGTGTAAGTATCCTATAAACTATTCCACGAAAACGACAACGAAGTAAAAGGTTATGATTTTTAGGCGGTAAAAAATCCTCGTATTTTCCATTCACTCTTGTCGTGTTAAAAAAAATGGTATAACCACAAGATGGGATAATTATAACCTTTATAAATCACTGAGAGAGGCCCGGAAGAGTTGCCTAAATGTGGGTTCGTAGAATACCAAAAAATTAGGGCTATATGCGTAAACAAAATACGTATCGACCAAAAAGGAAAATTGGTGATTTCTTTTCATCACACTAAGCCCATAATGTGATTCCTTTTGTCACTAAACGAAAAGTAATTAAATTTCAGGATTGTCATTACAGCCTTTACGTAATTCCGATGGATAAACAATTTGTTTACTAATGTAATTAGGTTATCATTTGAAGAACCTATACATCCTAACAATTTTTGGCTTGTTAGGATGTATAGTGACAAGCCAAAACGTTTCCTATTAGGGTTTGTCTTACAATACTATTTCCCGACCTAATAAGCATTTTGTGAGGATGTTTAAGTAACTATAGTTGATGAACCTATAGTTAGATTCTAATTCATTAGCGACCAATAATGTTAGGAAAAAGGCGGAAAAATTTTTGGTCTACAGTTTTGACGAATAATTTATTGTCTTGTTAACAAATTTCTTAAACAAAATTGAAAATCACCTAATTTTGTTCATAGACTAATACAAGAGAACACAAAAACTCGGGTATGCGTGTTATATATCTGTACAACCAAAAATTCCCAACGAAGGTGGGAAAACTTAAAATATTATGACAAATATTTGGAAAAAATTGTCATTCTAATTAGTAAAATTAGTTTAATCGAATTCTTTTCTAATAAAAAAATTACGATTTCACTCGTAATTTTTCTATGCTCTCTTAACATCAAACGAATTGCGTAATGGTATTATGTTTATTTTACAAAAATATCATACGACATACGTAAACCGATGACATCGTTGATAATAACAAATATAAGAACGGATTTGCTTGTATTTTCATTATATTTTGTATATGTAATTTCCATACACATCTCCATTGTCGTTTATAAGAAATGTATACATCTTAGTAGGACCTTTTTTATACTAACTAATTGGGCGCCCAAACCAAAGCTTATGGCTAGGTAACACATTCCCGATAGTAAGGAAGCGCTTAATAAAATAGGGTATTAAAAAATTATGGAAATTGCCGTGTTAAAAAAAAGTCACTAGCAAATTTTTTAATGAAAATACCTTGTTAGGAAAAATTTTAGCCTATATTTCCACGTCTTGTATTCTCATAACGAGTATTTTAATAAGATGCATTTGTCTTATTTAGGTAAATTTTGAAGATTTAACGAATTAATAAACAAATCCTAAATAATAGTGACTACATCGATAACTATTTTAATACCAATATTTAAAGTTGAAAATAAACACAAGTGTGAGATTTGTGTTGAGGCAAAACTAGTCAAACAGCTGTTTCTGTCTGTTGAGAGGAACACCGAGCCTTTAGAACTTATTCATAGTTACATTTGTGATTTGAAATTTGTGCAAACTAGAGGTGGAAAAAAATATTTCATCATATTCATCGATGATAGCACAAGATATTGTTATGTGTATTTACTAAGAAGTAACCCTACATCTTAGTAAGGAAACACAAAAAAAAATTACATTTCCTAGTCTAACATGGCGTCTACTTCGTATGGAAATATAGTACACCCTATACCTTGACATTTGTAACCCTAAATAACCCCAAAAACTATGGGCTTCGTAATACGTTGCAGCATTTACTAATGGGTTACCTTATGTATATAGTAGATCTCTCAAAATAATTTTGGTAAGAAAGAATTACGTGAGATTTTTGGTGTCAAGGTCCTACGAACCTAATTACACGTGACATGTAAATTTACCCCTCAATCTTTTCTTATTTGTCAATAATACCTGAAGAAAATTGCCAATAAAATCCTTAAATTATGAACTACCCCGAGTATTTAACTATACAAAAATAGTTAAATAAAACTTAACTCGGGAAACACAAAAAAAATTGCACGCCAAAAAAAACTATTATATGAATGAATGCTACACAGGTAAATTTCTAATCATCAAATTAAATGGATAGAATTAGGGCTTTTTCAAGTATATTTTGTCATATAGTTTCCTATTTTTATGTGAGATAGTCTTTAGGGTTACATTAGTATTTTTAGGACTCTCTTATATAACTAAGATGGCTTTGAACCGTGTTTTTGTTTACACCACAGAATGACATGTATTGGCATGGTTACATATTCGGATGAATATAGTATGAATTATGACTAGTAATTTAGTTTCTCAGTTTGGAATTCATGCACGCCTTGGTCGGAGATTGCAAAAACTGTTTTTGTAATCTCCGACCAATACCTAAAAGATACATGGAATTCATGCACGCCTTGGTTGGAGAGTGGGTTCCCACGCTTAATTGCCACTTTCGTGCCGCTGTCAATCTATGGGCCCCTATATGGTAATATAGGTTTGGTAATCTCCGGGGTGGAAACCATAATATACAAACTATTAAAATTTTCTAAATTCGATATCCTACCATGGTAACTTAATTCAACGTATTTGGTGTGTTCACAAATTTTGTAGGGTTTGAATACTACCTTCCATTATTATCTCAAAATTATGGCACTATTTCCATTGGTAATTCATATTGTTTGTTCCCGAGTCTACCATAGGAAAAAACTTATATACATAAAATGTGGAATTGAAAATATTAATTTAAATCTCTTTATAGAGTTAGTATCTGAATAGTAAAAATTACACGCGCTATTTTGAGAACGATGCCCATCATCATATGTAAAATATGGTAAATTAATTGTAAAAAAAAAAAAACAATATGAAGTACCATCTTTTTGGTCGTCAAGTATTAATTTTATATCTGAACTAACCTTCACCTGAATTTAAAAACTATGAGCTTCTAACCGATATTCACCATCTATTGAAAAAAAGATGTTATTCAACAGTCAATTTGTTCAATGTAGGGAACGATACGTCAATTATAACAAAAAATAACCAATTAATCTAAGTTATATTAGACTTTTCTAAGGGTATACGAATTGACTGTTGAAGCCAATTATTTGAAGTTATCTAGCATATACTCGGTCTTAATATTTCATACACCAGCAAAATATGCATTACCAACGAAATAGTTCAAAGTAAACAACTAGGGTTTTTCCTAAATATTGTTTATCACCCTAAAACTATAAACTATAGGACCAACTGAAAAATGGTCGTTTCGAAGTGATATTCCATAAATACATTTATGGATCTGATTATAATATCAATGGACCATTGGGACTTTTGAATTCATCGAACTAGTTTTACGCTTTCTTGTTACTATCTTGCGAAAGACCCAAGTATGACTAGGTAAAACGACAATTAAACTTATCGTTTGTGTTCAGATGGGTTAAAACAAACCTGAATAAAAATGCTAGAAACTAATGACATGCAATGATAAAAAATGCTTAATGATACTTTTCTTTATTGATTACTCTCAATATTAAAAAAAAGCCCATAGTGAGTAAAAATACCCATCTTTCTAAAATTTCACAGAAAACTGAAATTATGAGGTTATATGTGTTAAAAGTTAATTTGTAATCCTTAAATCATTGGAATATCCTAGAAGAGTCAAAGAAAACGTCTTGAAGATGGATTCAAACTTGGAGTCAAAGAAAACGTCTTAGAAATCATAATGTCAAAGAAAACGTCTTAGAAATTCATAAGTTTCACATTGAGTCAAAAGAGACGTCTTGAAAATCATGGTTTCACATTGACCAACTCTTAGAAATTTGTAGTCTAGAACCATCCATGGTGCACTATAAATAGAGGCGTTGTCATTTGTAGTGCAAAAACAATTAGAGCAAAAAAAATCAAGTTAAAGAGAAAGATAGAAATTGTAATAGAGTGAGCCGTAGCTACTCTATGTTGGAGAAGAAAGTGATAAGAAAGAAACAAATTTATAAATTGCAAAATAAGTTTTTTTTTTATGATAGGAATTTTTTCTTATGATCAAATGATCATGGAATTATACATATTTATAGGTGCATACAAGAAGTTGAAAATCTAAACTTATTCAATACATAATTTAATCTATGCATTTTTCATGCTTAATTTTGAATGTTGAACTTTGATTGTTGAATGTTGAACTTTGATTGTTAAATGTAGAACTTCTTTGAATATCTAGAATTTTGAAGATGATATTTGAATTTGGAAGATCATCTTTAAATGTGCAAATTAATTTTCTTCAACACCCCTCCTTAATTTGCAATTCTTAGCATATCCTTCATTTTCTCAAATTTCTCTATAGTCACGGCCTTTGTAAGAAAATCAGCTGCTTGATCATTTGTTCCAATAAACTCCAAGCTAATTTCACATTTGCTCACCATATTCCTTATAAAGTGATGTCGCAACTCGATGTGTTTAGATCTCGAGTGAAATACGAGATTTTTTGTCATAGCTATTGTTGACATATTGTCACAATAAACTATAGTTGAATGCTTTTGAACTTGTTGTAAATCCGAAAGAAGTCGCATTAACCAAATTGCTTCAGTAGTTGCTTCAGAGGCAGCGATGTATTCGGCTTCAGCGGAAGATAGAGCGACTGATTTTTGCTTCTTCGAACTCCAATATATAACATTAGAACCAATGCAAAATAAATATCCAGAAGTACTTTTTCGATCATCTATGGCACCAGCTCAATCACTATCGGTGAAACCGATTAGTTCGCTTTTATTTTCCTTCACATATTTTATTCCTAATTGTTTGCTTCCTTGAAGATATCGTAAGATTCTTTTTGCTGATGTGAAGTGAATTTTACTTGGAGCGCTCATAAATCTAGAAATTAAGCTTACCGCATGAACAATATCTGGCCGTGTGTTTGTTAGATAAATCAGCGACCCAACAAGACTCCGAAATATTTTGTTATCCACTTTCTCACTTCCATCATCTTGTAGTAATTTTTCATTCACGACCATAGGAGTAGAAACAAGATTGCTTTTCTCCATGTGAAATTTCTTCAAAAGATATTCAGTATATTTTTCTTGAGAAATAAAGATTTCTCCCTTGGATTGCTTCACTTGAATTCCAAGAAAGTATTTCATTAATCCCAAGTCCGTCATTTCAAATTCCTTCATCATTTTTTGCTTGAATTCTTCAAACATTTGCTTGAATTCTCCATTGAGAAATGCTGATTTGACATCAAGTTGAAATACTTGGAGTTCTAATTGTGCCGCGAGTGGGAGAACGACTCGAATAGTCTCCATTCTAACTACCGGCGCAAATGTCTCACTAAAGTCAACTCCTGGTTGTTGCAAATATCCTTTTGCAACAAGTCTCGCCTTACGTTTTTGAATTTTTCCATCTTCATGAAATTTCGTTTTGAAAATCCATTTAAGCCCAATTACATCCTTGTGTTTTGGCATGTTCACCAATTCCCATGTTTTGTTTTTCTCTATCATTGTAATTTCTTCTTTCATCGCTTTTTGCCATACTTCTTCTTTTGCAGCGACTTCAAAGCTTTTAGGTTTAGCGGTAAAGAAAGCAATATCGCAATTTTCATAGATATCTCTTAAAGAACGAGTCTTTCTCACCAGAGAATCTGAATTTTGATTTTCTTCCATTTGGGGATTATGAATTGGACTTTGAGGTGGACTTGCAAGATCACCTTCATCTTCCAGCAACGGCGTTTCAAAATATTCATTTGAAGTATTTGATTGAGCGGAATCTTCTTTCCAACTCCAAGACGCCATTTCATCAAATATCACATCTCTTGAGACTACTAGTTTGCACGTTATTGGATTGAAAAGACGATAGCCTTTAGACTCATCGCTATATCCAATAAAAATAAGTTTTTCACCTTTTTGATCATATTTATCTCTGTTTGGAGCAGATATATGTGAGTATGCTATGCATCCAAAAATCTTCAAGTGACCAACGACAGGTTTCTTTTTGTAAAATGCCGCGAATGGTGTTTGATTCAGCACCGCCTTTGTAGGACATCTATTCAATATATAAATAGATGTGTGCACAGCTTCTTGCCAAAATTTCTTTGGTAATCCTTTTTCAATTAACATGCTTCGTGACATTTCTGTGATAGTTCGATTCTTTCTCTCAGCGACCCCATTTTGTTGAGGACTTCTACTAACTGTGAGTTGTCTTTGAATTCCATTTTCCTTGCAATAATCCATAAAAAGAGTATAGATAAACTCACCACCACGATCTGTTTGTTGAGTTTTAATTTCACGACCGCTTTGTTTTTCCACCAACGCTTTGAATTTGAGAAACGCTGAAAATGCTTCGGATTTCTCATGTAGGAAATAAACCCACATCATCCTTGTGTAATCATCAACAAATAGGATGAAATATCTCTTGTTTCCAATAGAAAAGGTTCGGGAAGGACCCCATATGTCCGCATGTATAAGCTCCAGTGGTTCTTTTGCTCTCCAAGAAGTTTTTGGAAATGGAAGTCGATGCATTTTTCCATATATGCATCCTTCACACACTTCATCTTTGCTCTCGATTTTAGGAAGCCCAGCGACCATGTTCTTTTGCTTGAGAAGTTGCAGCCCCTTATTGTTTAGATGACCATATCTCAAGTGCCAAAGTTGAGATTGATCAATATTTTCTCCTTTGTAAGCTACACTTTCTTGAAATGGCATCACCATGGAAAATATTTTATTCGAACTCATTTCGATAGAAGCAATCGTGCCGTTATTCTTTTTATCAACAATCTTGCATTTTCCATTATCAAAAATTACAGAATAACTTTTTTGTAGAAGTTGTCCGACGCTTAGGAGATTGCTTATTAAGCTAGGAACGTAGAGAACATCACTTATGAGTTTTCTTTGTCCTCCTTTTGTTTGGACGGAAATAGTACCTTTTCCTTCAGTTTTGAGTAATTTACCATTTCTGAGCTTGACTTCAGAATTGAAATTTTTGTCAAGATTGACAAAAATATTTATATCTCCGGTCATATGATTGCTACAACCGCTATCAATATACCACACATTTTGTGGTTGATTTTGAATCGACATACATGAGAAAAGTTGTGCTCCTTCATTTTTTGTGAAATTTGCATTGTCTTCCTTAGGTTGGTTTTGATGCCAACAATCCCTTTGTGAATGGTTGGGATTTTTGCACTTCTTGCATTTGAAAAAACAATCATTTGCTATGTGATTTGTTTTTCCGCAAATAAAGCATCCTTTGCTTGAATTTGATGATTCTTGATTTTCATTTTTGTATCTTGGCTTGAAACTTTGTCCACGTCCTCTTCCTCGGAATGATCCTCCTCTTCCTCTTCCATTTTGTTGACGTTCTGAATTTTTATTTTTCTCATTTTGAGAAAAATTCAATTTTAACTCGAACGCTTGCTCCACGGGCTGATTTGAGGATTTGATTATTCTTTCATCATGTACTTGTAGTAAGCTTGATAATTCACTAAAAGTAAATGTGGTCAAGTCCTTAGACTCTTCTATGGCAGCAACGACGTAATCATATTTGGAGGGAAGACTTCGTAGGACTTTTTGGACGATTTTATTTTCTTCAATTGTATCTCCAAAACTTCTTATTTGATTCACAATTTCAGCAACTCTTGTTAGAAAGACTTGCATTCCTTCATTATCTTTTTTTGCCAAATTATCAAACTCTCTCCAAAGATGTTGTAATTTGATTGATGTCACTTTTGCGTTTCCTTTGAAACCTTCTTTCAAGATGTCCCATGCTTCCTTGGCTTTCTTTACTCCATGAATTCTTGGATATATGGTTTTGCTTAAACCTTGTTGAATGATTCTAAGTGCACTTGCATCTTTCTTCAAATTTTTCTTGTACTCTTGTTGTTGTGCATTACTCGAACCTTCATTAGGTAAAGGGGGATAGGATTCTTGAACTACATCCCATAAATATTGAGATATAAATAGAGTCTCCATTTGGCTACTCCAATAATCAAAATGCTCACCTCCAAAGATTGGTACTTGATTTGGAGTATATGTAAACATGGTATTAATTTGATTTTCGGCCATTATAGAAGTGAAGGGAATGATATGTGAACTTGGCTCTGATACCACAATTTGTTGGAGAAGAGAGTGATAAGAAGGAAACAAATTTATAAATTGCAAAATATTTTTTTTTTTTATGATAGGAATTTTTTCTTATGATCAAATGATCATGAAATTACACATATTTATAGGTACATACAAGAAGTTGAAAAATATAAACTTATTCAATACATAATTTAATTTATGCATTTTTCATGCTTAATTTTGAATGTTGAACTTTGATTGTTGAATGTTGAACTTCTTTGAATATCTAGAATTTTGAAGATGATCTTTGAATTTGAAAGATCATCTTTGAATGTGCAAATTAATTTTCTTCAACACTCTACTCCTATAAAAAAAATCCCTACAATGAAAATATAATTTTTCCTACCATAGCTTCCGCACCCAACAAATTTGTTATCAAGAGCGGAAAAATTTCAGCATAGACATCAAGTTCTACCTATCCACTCTTCGCATTTTCACCAAGTCAAGTTCCAATTTCTGAAGGAGAATACTATGAGTATTGGAGTAGCCAAATGCAAACATTCTTTGAGTCCATGGAGTTATGGGACATGATCGATCGATGGAGAGCTTCAAGAACCAAATAAAGATGATGATGAATATGCAAAGTTGTTAAAGGAGTTTAAGAAGAAAGATGCAATGGCGTTGCGATATATTAAACAAGGTGTTGGAAAAATAATTTTTCCACGTATCTTTGGTGTTAAAAAAGCCATTGATTCTTGGAACATTTTGAAACAAGAATTTCAAGGAACCGAGAAGACTATTGAATTGAAACTTCAATCTTTGTGGAGAGATTTTGATAATCTCAAAATGGACGATCGAGAACCTATTCGTGATTTCTCTACACGAGTATCGGAGATTGTAAATCAAATCAAAGGTTGTGGAGATACAATTGAAGAAAAGAGAGTCGTCCAAAAAGTCCTTCGTAGTCTTCCTCCGAAGTTTGATCATGTTGCTGCCGCAATTGAAGAATCAAAAGAGTTATCCAAGATGTCAATGTACTAGTTGACGGGATCGCTTCTCACACATGAGCAAAGAATCAATCGAACGACCAATTCTTCAACCGAACAAGCATTCCAATCAAAGCAAATATCAAAACCAAATAGAGGAGAATTCAAAGGAGGCCCAAATCACAATAAAGCCAAATGGAGACCAAATGAGAAGAAAGAAAATTGGCAATCCAAGTCACCTCGAAATTCCGGTAACAATTCTAGTTGCCTTATTTGCAAGAAGCCTAATCATGAATCCAAAGATTGTTATTTTAAGTGCAAAAGATGCAAAATTCCTAATCATTCTCAAAGGGATTTTTGGTTCCAAAACAAAAAATAGTGAATCAAAAGAAGACGCAAAATTCTTGAACGAAACAAAAGAAGAATTATTATTCTATTTAAGTGATTTTCAAGAAACCAAAAATTTGTGGTACTTGGATAGTGGATGCAGTAACCACATGACAGGTGATCGTGATCTCTTTGTTGAGCTTGATCCAAACAGTACATCTCAAATTATTCTTGGTGATGGTTCACAAAGAAACGCAAAAGGAAAGGTAACTATCGTTGTCCGAAATAAAGAGGGTAACCAGAAACTCATCACTGATGTTCTTTATATGCCAAACGTGTCACACAACCTTCTTAGTGTTGGTCAGCTTATTCAGAAGAATTTCTCAGTTTACTTTGATGACGGAGAATGCAAAATTCTTGACAAAAAGAGAAATGTTATTATTGCAAGTATTGGAATGAGAAACAAAACGTTTCCCCTCATGTTACCTTTTCATGGTAACCATGCTCTTAAAACTGAAAATGCAGATTCATCATATCTTTGACATTTACGCTATGGTCATCTACATAGCAAAGGACTTCAATTACTAATGGAGAAAAATATGGTGATCGGACTTCCAACCATTCAGAAGAACAATCAAATTTGTGAAGGTAATATTTTTGGGAAGATGCACAAGCTTCCATTCCCAAAATCATCATGGCGAGTCAAAGCACCGTTAGAGCTAGTCCACTCAGATATTTGTGGACCAATGCAGAATCCTACTCCAGGAAATAAGAGGTATTTCATTCTCTTTATCGATGACTTTACAAGAATGATGTGGATATACTTCCTAAATCAAAAGTCCGAAGCATTCGCTACATTCCTGCAATTAAAGCACTTGTCGAAAGAGAAAGTGGTTTTCTTATAAAAACTCTAAGAACTGATCATAGAGGTGAATATCTTTACAATCCTTTCATCGAGTATTGCAAGGATAATGGTATTAAAAGACAATTGACGGTGAGCAAAACATCACAACAAAACGGTGTTGCTGAAAGAAAAAATCGAACAATCGTGGAGATGGCAAGAAGCATGCTGAAAGGAAAAGGAGTTCCAAATCTTTACTGGGCAGAAGCTATATACACATCCGTGTACATTCTCAACCGTTCTCCTACCAAAGCTGTAAGGAACAAAACACCATTTGAAGCCTGGCACAAAAAGAAACCGAAAGTGGATCATTTCAAAGTATTTGGTAGCATCGCATATGCACTCATTCCATCCCACACTCATGAAAAATTTGATGAAAAAGGCAAGAAGTTTCTCTTTATTGGCTACAGTGATGAATCCAAAGGATACCAACTAATTGATCCAACCATAAATAAACTCACGGTATCTCGAGATGTTGTTTTTGATGAAACTTCTACTTGGGACTGGAAAGAAAAGCAAGTCGTAGGATTGCCAATTTATGAAGATCCATTGGCATCTCAAGCTAGTCCATCTGAAAAGCCAGCTCCTGTTCCAAGATTGGATGAATCCGAAGATGAAAGTCCTCCAAGAAGAACACGCTTGTTAAGCGATATTTATGAGTCTTGTGAACTTGGATTGTTCTCTCGTGAACCTCAAAATTTTGAAGAAGCATCAAAAAATGAGCATTGGAAAAAAGCAATAGATGAAGAAATGTCCACCATCGAGAAAAATAAAACTTGGGAGCTCATTAATCTGCCGGAAGGAAAGAAAATAACTGGGCTTAAATGAGTATTTAAAGTCAAGTTCAATGAAAATGGAGAAATTCAGAAGTACAAGGCTCGACTTGTTGCAAAAGGGTATTCTCAGCAACCCGGAATCGACTACACCGAAACATTTGCTCCAGTTGCTAGAATCGAAACAATTCGCACATTTCTTACTTTAGCTGCTCAACTATAGTTACAAGTGTATCAACTTGATGTAAAATCAGCTTTCCTAAATGGAGAAATTATTGAAGAAGTATATGTCGAGCAGCCTGAAGGATTTAAAGTCAAAGGCCAAGAAGAAAAAGTTTATCGGCTAAGAAAAGCACTATACGGGCTAAAACAGGCACCTCCCGCATGGAATAGCAAAATCAATAGCTATTTCATTGAAAGTGGTTTTAACCGGAGTTCTAGTGAGTCATCTCTCTATGTGAAAGACGTCGGGAATGATTTTCTTGTTGTTTGTCTCTATGTAGATGATCTTATCTATTTTGGGATAAACACAACCATGGTGAAAAATTTCAAAAAAAACATGATGGAAAGATTCAAGATGACTGATCTAGGTCTCATGCGATATTTTCTTGGAATCCAAGTCAAGCAAAGCCCTGGAAGAATTTTTATGCGACAAGAGAAGTACATTGATGATTTGTTGAAGAAATTCAATATGAACCAGTGCAAGCCTAATTCTACACCATTGGCGTTAAATGAGAAATTGCAAGTTCATGATGATGCAGAAAAAGTTGACACCACACTTTACCGAAAGTTGATTGGTTCATTGATCTACCTCAATACAAGGCCTGACGTAACTCATTCTGTAAGTCTACTTTCAAGATTCATGAATGAACCAAGTAAAATTCATTTCTCAGCTGCAAAAAGAGTTTTAAGGTACTTGAAAGGTACTAAGAGTCAAGGAATTGAGTTTAGAAAAGAAGACAATTTCAAGCTTGTGGGCTACACCGACAGTGATTGGGCTGGATCACTTGATAATCGGAAAAGTACATCAGGCTATATATTTTGTCTTGGAACAAATATCATTTCATGGAGTTCGAGAAAGCAAAAATCAGTTGCCTTATCATCAGCTGAAGCTGAATACATTGCAGCCACTGTTGCAGCTTGTGAAGCAGTTTGGCTAAGACGCATATTGAAAGATCTGAAGTTCAAGCAAAATGAGCCTACTACAATTTATTGTGATAATATGTCTGCAATTGCTATGACAAAAAATCCAGTATTTCATGCAAGGTCCAAGCATATGGAGATTCGACATCATTTCATCCGTGAGCAAGTGAACCAAGAAGAAATTTGCATGAAGTTCATGAATACCAATGATCAACCAGCCGATGTTTTGACAAAAGCCGTGACCTCTGATAAATTTGAAAGATTCAAGAAGCAAGTCAAGATTACAAATTAAGCAGGGGTGTTAAAAGGTAATTTGTAATCCTTGAATCATTGGAATATCCTAGAAGAGTCAAAGAAAACGTCTTGAAGATGGATTCAAACTTGGAGTCAAAGAAAACGTCTTAGAAATCATAATGTCAAAGAAAACGTCTTAGAAATTCATAAGTTTCACATTGAGTCAAAAGAGACGTCTTGAAAATCATAAGTTTCACATTGAGTCAAAAGAGACGTCTTGAAAATCATGGTTTCACATTGACCAACTCTTAGAAATTTGTAGTCTAGAACTATCCATGGTGCACTATAAATTGAGGTGTTGTCATTTGTAGTACAAAAACAATTAGAGCAAAAAAAATCAAGTTAAAGAGAAAGATAGAAATTGTAATAGAGTGAGCCACAGCTACACTACTCCTATAAAAAAAAATCCCTTCAATAAAAATATAATTTTTCCTACCATAGCTTCCGCACCCAACAATATGCATTACCGACTTATATAATTACAAATTACGATATTTTGACGTACAATAGGACATTGATTCCCGAGTTTTACCAGTATTGCCCCTTTAAATTGAAAAAATAACTGCTGATTTTATTGGTATGAATATTTAGGTTATAGGGTTATATAACCTATAACCTAAATATTTTGGATAACAATATTCAGATAATATACAGTTCATATACTACAAGAAAACGGGGCTTCTGATGTTGAAAGCCTCATGGCAAATCTGAGACGGATTCTGAAACTAATATAGTTGTGACAAATTTATTCATCTCAAATTCCGTCTCAAAATTTTGACATTTTCCATCTCAAATTCTGTCTCAAAATTTTACATTTTCCGTCTCAAATTCTGTCTCAGAATTTTGCCATTTTCCGTCTCAAATTCTGTCTCAAAATTTTGACGTTTTCAATCTCAAATTCTGTCTCAAATTCTGTCGAGTTTTGACATATTCTTATATTATTATATCTGATCGTTCTATTCATATATAAAACTATTCATTACAAACAACAAACCAAAAAACTCTTCAAAATAGCCAAAACAATTCATTGTCTCTAATCACAAATATCTCATAAACAAAATAATTTATTAATAGTCAATTGTCTAAAATGAACCATTAATATCGTAAAAAACGCCTACTAACATAGTAATAACCCAAGCAAAAGAACACAATACGAAATCCATCTAACTAATAAAACTGACGTTTGCCTCCAAAGTCATGAAATCCATCTAACTAATAAAACTAATGTTTGCCTCCAAAGTCATTGCGCACCCTATGTCCCGATCGGTGTTTAGTGTCCCCAACTTCTTCAATCATTTTTCGAACCAACTCTTGAAGTTTATCCTCCCTAATTCCCTTTTTCGTGCTCCGTCTTCCCTCTTTTTAGACTCCTCGAGTTCAAATAACACCCTCTTATAAACTTCCACTTCAATAGACCTAGTTGTCAAAACAAATGAAAATGACATACAAGAGATATTGATATTAACTTGTATAATCAATTTAATCTGAATATAGTAAACATAAAGATATTGGAATTACCTGGAGTTAACCATCGTTACTTTGGCCCGTTGGTAACGATTTGCAGGAATATGTGTTCCTTGGTTAGGTCCCTTTCGCCGAAGAAATGTCTTCTTCAACAATCTCTCTATCAATGTGATCATCCCCAGATATTGTCTCTTGAACCTAATAAATAAAAACTAATATATTATGGAAGTTATTAATTTCAATAAATATGTATTATCATATAATATATTTCATATTTGCAAAATATGAAAAAATACAAGTTCAATAAAGTACACAACTATAAGTTAATTAACTTATAAATTGCACATGTAAAGATAAATATAGATACAACCTGTGTTTCATCATTGAATGCTCCCGAAATATGTGATGACGCACTTTCTCCGTGAAGAACTACATCAATAGGATTTCATCTAAAAGTGCTATGCCTAGTAAATCAAGGACTACACAGTTGCGAAGGATAGAGTATAAAACAAATTATCCACAAATGTACAGAGAAACATGTGGTCAGGTATGAGAAAAAAGTAAAATAATATACCACTACAGTAGTAAATGGCGGACGAGAAAATCCATCTCCAAGCCGGTCAATAATTTGATTTTCAGTCTCTTTTCTAAAAAAGACGCAGCGAACAAGGACCGCAATGCCCACTGCACATTCAAACACAAGCTGAAACATAAAGAGACATGAATTAGAAGGGCAATAAGGACAAATACAGATCTTGATAGCTAGAAGAGATGGCTAACAGATTAAAATAATTTGCCAAACTCATCTTACCCAGAGTCCCAGACAAGGCTTGCAGCCATTAAGCACACAAATGTGATGTAGTTTTTTCTGCCCACACAATTGTTCAGCCACTGCATGTATGACATTCCCAAATAGGATTAGCAGAAAGTAAACCACTACATTTGTTCAAGAGATTATTTTTCCATTGAAAACTCACCCGGCAATGATGATCAAATCCATCAACACATTTGTCACAACTTCTGCAATGTTTGCTGAACTTGCGCACCTAAAAAAGAGAATATATACAAGTTATATGTTCAAAGTAATAAGCAAATGGTTATTTGGTTATTGGCATATTGCTAAGGGAGAGGAGAGGAGCACATAATATATGGCAAAGATATGAAATCTGTCTATCTTTCCTAAACTTTCAATCATATATCAACGTCGAATCTCATACACCTTTATGAAATGCTATACTTCAGCATTGCACAATGTACAGAACAAAGCATCCTCCACGCCATTTTGTTCCTGTATATAATCTTCATCGTTGCGACAATCCTCCTTCACAAGAAAACAACAAAGGCACCCTCCAATTTGCGCTTACCAGGAAGGAATAAATGCCTGTGGCTAAATACTCATAAATGTCCTTCCCAAGGAAAGGAGCAAAAAATGCATAGAAAGCGACAGATAATAGGAAAAAAAAATGTTATAGCCACAACCTGCAGGAGTAAAGAAGGAAGTTAGAACAAGGATGCAATATAATTAAGCAAAGTGAAGATGATATTATAAATTGCATAAAAGTACCTAGATGTAATACAGACAATAAATTACACCACAGTAGGAGATAAATGCAAAGAAGTACCAATTATGAAAATAGTTATGACCATATGTCTGCAATGAAGAACCAAAAAGCATACATGCTATAGTGAAGCAATGCAACAGGGCATTGCGCTGAAAGTAAACCCGCGAGGTATATCCTCAATTGATTTTAACTCAATTTCCTCATTACAAATAAATCTAGTAAATTGAAACACACTGATTTATTTTCAAACCCCAATTTACCTTTTATATGTAAGTGACAACATAGCACTTCTTTTAGGACACCTAATTCAATCCACTTACAACCCAAAGATCAGCAGAGAACTTCACACTCCTTAAATATGGACAAAAAAATACACATTGAGGACCTAACAATTTTTTCAGAGCTTCTGGAGAACACGAATCATCAAGAAGGGTGAAATCTGAACACGAATCATCACGAATCATATAATATCGAATCAACAGCAGTAGCTTCCAACAATGGATAAATATATCGGTTTATGAACATTTTGGATCGAAGCAAAAATTGATTTAAAAAACTAGATTAACTTATGTCCCTAAATATAGCTAAATAATACAGCAATGTAACTAAACTGATCTCAACTCAACAAAACCATCTCAACATCCTTTTATCAGAAACAAAATAGTCAAGAGCAAAAAAGTTCAATTAACTCCAAGCTAAAACACTCAAAACTGACCTGGGACAAGAATGGATGATTTAAGCAGCAATACACGGCTTTGAGACTGCAGAGACTCTCCGACGATGCTACGACGGAAATCGCCGCCGATGCTCCGATAGAAATCGCCGCCGATGCTGCAATTGAGGTGGTTTTCACCTTGTTTCTTCGAAACTCTACTCTGTTGGTGCCGATGGCAGCGAAACAACAACGTGCCTGGCGATTGATCAAAAAATGAGGGAAAAATGAGGGTTTGAGGCAGAGATTGGCAAGGAAAGAGAGGGTTTTAGGGCCAATTGGATGGCATATTCATCTCCGAGAATTTTTTTTCATGGTAAAGATGAGAAATGTGATTTGGAAGATGAGATTTTTAAGAGAAAAATAAGTAATGATTGTAGTTGATGTGATATGTTTTTTATTGTGAGAAATTTATTTGAATTGGTATTTAAATATAATTTCTATTAAATGTGGTTAGTCAAACTCGTTGATTTAGACGTCCAAAAATAGTCACAATGGATCTTGTTTTAAAGGTTGCATTATTTTGTATTAGAATATTTAATTAAATTAATTTTTTGCTTTGAAAAATAGTCGGAAAAACTATTTTAATTGATTGTATTAACTGTCAAATCATAAATAGTAAAAGTAATTTGTTGCAAAAATTTTTTTGTGTTATTTGTAATTTTGGGAGATTTTCTTAAAGAATTTTTTCTAAACATGCTAAACAAAAGGATTTCTCCAAAATTTTTATCTTAAACAATTTTTTTCATAACATAGGTTGCCATCCAATTAACCCCTTAGCTTTTCTTGTGATTGGGGTTTTTGACGTTGGGGGTACTTGGATCCGATTGACTGCAATTCAATCAATTGAGCGGGTTTGGGCTTTGAACGGGTTTGAGCTTAATTAACTAATTGTATTACATATTTTCCGCAATTAATTATGGTAAGTAAATTCAATTTAATTACTATATGGTTTTATATGTAAATGTATTTTTTTAATAAAGTTGATGGGTAATACAATAATATTGTAATACTTACGGATTTGAGATACCAAGATCTCTCCCAATTATTTTTTTTTTCTTTTGACTTTGTAATAATTAGTATATATTTATTTGTAACGTAATAATTAGGGAGGCCTAGTTGGTGATTCATTTTTTGAAATAATTTCAAATTGGTGTTTTTGTTTGACATTGATCAAAGAGGCGTCTCCAAAGTGGTAAATTTTGCATAACTTCTGAAAGTTGCATGAAGTGGAAAAAATCCATGTGTGCTAAAGAATATTTCATGGACCTATAATCACCACATTTGGCTTCTTCATTGCTGCAGAGTGCTGCCTGCTTGGTAACTATTATGAGATTGGATAAGTATGCAATACTTATCTCTTATTCAAGAAGATTTAGTACCTATCATCATGTATGTGTTATTTGAATTTGGAGAATGAAAAAAGGGAAAATTCATGTATACGAGTTTGTGAACTACACCTCGAAAGCATATTCTGAATCTCTGTATTAGTGGTGTTTCTCAAGTTTAAAATTTTAAATTTTTACGGAAATTTGAAACGGACTTGGAGACGGATTTTGATGTCTCTAAATTCGTCTCAACTAAGACGATTTTTTCCGTCTCAGTATTTTTTAGTCAATATTAGAGACGGATTTAGAGACATAATTATTCCATTTTTAAATCCGTCTCTATTTCGTTGCAATAATAAGATAGAGACGGAAATATGTTCCCGTAGTCTCTAAATCCGTCTCAAAGTTGAGACCGAAATATATCAGTCTCAAATTTCCATCTCAAATGCCTTGTTTTCTTGTAGTGATAGATTCTGGTATACCTAATGAGGTTGATCAAGATTAGGGCTTTAATATGATGAGATTAAACAAATGGGTATTTTTAAAATACCCCAACGACAAACGAAACGACCAAAAATTTTCCTGTCATTTTTTTAGCACCCCAAAATGGCTATAATCTAAATACCTAACTGTACTAATAAAATAAGGTTAACCGCTTTTAACTTTTTTTGGACATCATATTTAGATAATTAGCTATCCCCTTGGTAAGAAGGAAAATAATACATGGCAATCGTTTTGTTGACTATAACCATTTAGTTATATGTCTATGCTTCGTTCACGAAACGAAATCGACTTGTTGATTATAACATTTTTAATACGAATAAGTCTAAACTGTGAATGTCATAAGAAAAATTGTAACATAACTACCAATGTAAGTATTGGTATGGCTAGGTAAAACGTAAAAGTAGGTTATAGGGTTTTTCAGCCTTTTTTTTAAAACTCACAAACTCGGGAGAGAACGATAACAAAGAAAAGAAAATTTCAGAAAGATGGTAAGAAAACAAAAAATACGAATGGAAAAAAAATAGAGGCGTGAATTGGTATGACTAGGTAAAACGTGAAATTAAGTTATAGGGTTTTCCAGTCTATCTTTTTTTAGTCACTAACTCGAGAGAAAATGTTAGTGGCTATTGGGTAACCGACTATATTTTTGCTTCACACCTAATTTTATTAATTCTATGGGTTGCATTTGAAATTGATTTTTATTTTGATTAGCCCTGCAAAATTACGTATCTACCTCTTAAAATTTAATAATCAACCCTAATATCGCTTATACCCTAATATAAACGATACGTTGCAGACTAAGCTCTTTTGGAAATGGGTATACGAACACCATGTTATTGATTCGTGTATTGGTGCATTTATATTATTTTTTTCTGATGACTAAATTAATGAATTCTTTTCTAACTTGTATCCCCCTACTTAAACGGTTACATCGGTAAATTCTGCAACATATTCAAATTATAATACACATTTTCGGTTTAGGGTTATAGGGTTACTATAAAAACAATAAGTTTTTCTTTATGATGCGGAAAACTTATTGTTTTTGTTGAATGACCTTAGTGTGTAGGAGTGATATTACCAAACCATTTTCATCCGATTGATGGAATAGGATTTTAACCCTTAAAAATTTATAATACACTCAGACAGTTTATTTTTGAGCGTTTCGTTTGTTTTTGTTTACTTCATTGGGTTAGAGTGAAGACCAGTCATTTGCAATACATTAGAGAGTACAAGATCTCGGGTATGACAAATTTTGATCGTAACAAATTATCTAAAATGACCAAAATACACAATTTAATACTTAGAAACCTTCATCATAATTACCTAAATTATAGGGGTGGGTTACATACCATTCCAATAGTTGAAGGCAAATTATAACCCAATACTCATCCAACAATAGTAATCAAGAAATTTATCACCTTATACTCGAAATTATAATATTTACATATTAATTTAAATGTGTATTTATTATGTTTAATTAATCTTCATTAATTCACTAAGCTTAATTTACTCCTTTTTTTTTCATATCCAAGGTTCTCCTTCTTTGGACAAGAAAATTTGATGTCTGATGGTAAATTTCAATTTTATGTATAAGTAATTAACCCCTTTTATGGCTGACCTTGATTCTACATGGAAACGTAGTAATTGTATACTCAAGTAGTGGCGGAAAAACACTATAACCTAATTACACATTTTACGTAATTTTATGATATTACACGTACGTTTATAAGAAATGTATACCAATATGTCAACAGGGCTTATAATAATTCAACAAACTATAAATTCGGCTCATTTTCATACAAGAGGTAATGAAAATTACATTAGGGCTTATTTTCGTGAAAATTACGCATATACCCCTACAGACCTTCAAATTGGTTATTTGAGACACCAAACGTCTTCGGAATGCTTTGAAAGCAAAGCCATAAGCTTAGTGAGCATGGATTAAACAAGAATACCTCAAAATCCCACAGGGCTTATCTTCGTGAAAATTACGCATATAACCATGCAGAACTTCAAATTGGTGATTTGAGGCACCAAATGACATCAGAATGCTTTGAAACAAAAGCCATAAGCTTAGTTAGCATGCGTTAGACAAGAATACCTCAAAATTTCATAGGGTTTATCTTCGTGAAAATTATGCATATACCCCTACAGAACTTCAAATTGGTGATTTGAGGCACCAAACGAAATCAAAATGCTTTGAAATGGAAGTTGTAAGCTTACTGAGCATAGGATAGACAAGAATACCTCAAAATCCCATAGGGCTTATTTTCGTAAAAATTACGCATATATCCCTACAGAACTTCAAATTGGTGATTTGAAACACCAAATGTCATCGGAATGCTTTGAAACGAAGGCCATAAGCTCAGTGAGCATGCGTTAGACAAGAATACAAAAAAATCTCGTAGGGCTATTTTCGTGAAAATTTTGCTTATACCCCTGCAGAACTTCAAATTGGTTATTTGAGGCTACAAACCACATCGGAATGCTTTAAAATGAATTCCATAAGCTTAGTGAGCATGCGATAGACAAGAATACCTCAAAATCCAATAGGGGTTATCCTCGTGAAAATTATGCATATACCGCTGCAGAACTTCAAATTGGTGATTTGAGGCACCAAATGACATCGAAATGCTTTGAAACGAAAGCCTTAAGCTTAGTGAGCATGCGTTAGACAAGAATACCACAAAATCCTATAGGGCTTATCTTCGTGAAAATTACGCATATACCCCTGCAGAACTTCAAATTGGTAATTTGCAGCACCAAACGAAATCGAAATGCTTTGAAATGAAAGTCGTAAGCTTACTAAGCATGGGATAGATAAGAATACCTCAAAATCCCATAGGGCTTTTTTTCGTGAAAATTACGCATATACCCCTACAGAACTTCAAATTGGTGATTTGAAGCACCAAATGACATCGGAATGCTTCGAAACGCAAAGCCATAAGATTAGTGAGCCTGCGTTAGACAAGAATACAACAAAATCTCGTAGGGCTTATTTTCGTGAAAATTATGCACATACCCCTCCAGAACTTCAAATTGGTTATTTGAGGCTACAAACGAGATCGGAATTCTTTAAAACAAAAGCCAAAAGCTTAGTGAGCATGCGATAGACATAAACTTATTTTTGTGAAAATTACGGATATACCCCTGCAGAACTTCCAATTGATGATTTGAGGCACGAAACGAAATTAAAATACTTTGAAACGAAAGCCGTAAGCTTAATGAGCATGTGATAGACAAGAATACCTCAAAATTCCATTGGGCTAATTTTCATGAAAATTACGCATATACCCCTACAGAACTTAAAATTGGTGATTTGTAGCACCAAATGACATCGAAATGCTTTTAAACGAAAGCCATAAGCTTAGTGAGCATGCGTTAGACAAGAATACAACAAAATCTCGTACGGCTTATTTTCGTGAAAATTATGCATATAACCCTTCAGAACTTCAAATTGGTGATTTGAGGCACCAAACGAAATCGGAATGCTTTGAAACAAAAGCCATAAGCTTACTCAGCATGCGATAGACAAGAATACCTCAAAATCTAGTAGGGCTTATTTTAGTGAAAATTATGCATATACCCCTGCAGAACTTCAAATTGGTTATTTGAGGCAACAAACGACATTGGAATGCTTTGAAATGAAAGCTATAAGCTTAGTGAGCATGCGATAGACAAGAATACCTCAAAGTCTATAGGGCTTATGATAAACCTCGATTATATGTATTTTCTAGCCTAAGATTAGTCATTTCCATATCATTTTATGTTATGATTTATACCTCATATGCGTTTAATAGTTTTGTTACATGTTCGTAGGGAAAAATCATTAATTTCGAGAAAGTAACGAAAAACGTATGAAAGGAGATACATGTACGCTGTTTGGAAATACAATCATATCTTGGGCTACAAACCTCCAATGCTAATCAGCCTTATATGGTTAGAAAGCTAAGACAATTACCTAAAAGTCTTATGAAGAGGACAAGATCATAACTAAAAGTCTTATATGGTTCAAACGTTTGAAGACTCAAAAGTTATAAATACGCTCTATTCCGAACCAAATGCCGCAGTCCTGGTAAAATGATCATAACTTGAGTTATACAACTTGGATTTGATCCAAATTGTTTGGGTTGCAAAGCCAAGACATAGAGCTACGACTTTGTAGAAGACCCCAAAGCCAAATTCGGACTGGAACAACAGCGTACGTACGCCGTGTTAATTGGTGTTCAGACAATGAAGGCATAAAGTTTGGGGCTATCTCGCGCGTACGCCAATTTGTACGGCGTACATACGCCAATTTGTACTACGTACGTACGCTGCTTTACTCGGTGTACATACGCTGAAAGCCCATATTCGGCCCAACTTCGGGTTTATGTTCTAGATTAGGTATAAATACCCCTTCCCAACATTGTTTTAGGGTTCGAACTTGGTTTTCTTATTTTGGCTATAAGGATTAGAGATTCAAGAACGAGATTCGATAATTGATTGTAAACAGGATCTTTGACAATGGGTTTTATCGAGTTTATCTTTCTATTTTCTTTTAATTCTCGTCTATCTATCATGTTTACTTTGATTTTCGTTGATTGTGCTCTTGCATCTATGGAGTAGTCTATTTTATTTTGGAATAGGGAATAACCCGATAATATGTTACCTGCTTGAATTATATGATCGTTTACGTTACATCGCATATGCTTATGATTTGAATTCTTGATTGTTAATGCTTGTGAATTTGCTGGCCACACATTTACATGTTCATAGATATTAGGTAAAAATTCTGAAAGGTGACATCTAAATTGGAACCCTAGAATTCAAACCTAGGATCCTAAATCACGAAAGTAGTTTTAGGTCTTTTGAGGAATCGATACATTATCATAGAGATTAATGAATCTGAGCTTAGTCTAATCATCACGAAAGTAGTTGATTAATTAACTTGGGTAAATTGTTATACTTCGACAGAAGATAATAAGTATAATTGGATAGTGTCCTTCATAAGTAGTGATCGTAACTGAATTGAGTGTATGATTTAATTGATAACGTATGTCGTGGTGAAACCTGATTCTGGAATTACTAATCCAATATAATCAAAACCAGTTTTATACGTTCTGTTCCGTTTTCTTTACTTTTTATCTCATAACTTCGTTAGGCTTAGATTACTGATAATTGATAGACTAGTGCTTGATTATTCGGTCCTCGTGGGAACGATATCTTTTGTACTACACCGAAGTCGTGCGCTTGCGGTTTAGGCATATCAAGTTTTTGTCGCCGTTGCCGGGCATTAGAATAATCGATATTAGTTTTTATCAGATTTTAGTGAGACTTAGCCATATTTTTTTTATTTTTTATTTTTATTTTAATTTTTGTTTTTGGTTTTAATTTCAGGATTTTGGTTTCTCTTGTATGTAAAGTAACATCGATTTCGAACTAGATTCGGAAATCGAGAAGACTTTTCGTGCAAGGAAAAAACTACAAAGACTGAAACAAATTCAACTGAACCAAGCAGCAATGGCGGAACCAAATGCAAACGCGATTCCCAACGCTAACGCGGATGCAAATGTTAATGCGAACCCCAACGCGAGATGCTTGAAGGATTTTGCGGCACCTAATGCACAGACCCTTCACTTTAGCATCACTAGACCTACTGTAGAGGCCAACAACTTTGAACTCAAGCCATCCCTTCTGCAAATGGTTCAACAGAATCAGTTTGGGGGTGCACCTACTGAAGAGCCAAATGAACGGGGTATATGCGACACTCTAAAAATGAACGGGGTTTCTCAGGATGCTATCAGGCTGAGACTATTCCCATTTTCACTGAGAGATAAGGCGAGAGCTTGGCTACATTCTTTACCATCGGGTTCCATCAGAACATGGGATCAACTCATGCAATGCTTCTTAGCAAGATACTTTCCCCCGAGCAAGACTGCCCAACTGAGGAACCAAATCACAACTTTTGCTCAGCGAGACGGTGAATCACTATATGAAGCTTGGGAGCGATTCAAGGATCTTCTCCGACTGTGCCCACACCATGGGCTAGAGAAGTGGCTCACCGTACATACGTTCTACAATGGATTGATATATAACACGAGGATGTCAGTCGATGCAGCAGCTGGAGGGGCTCTGATGAACAAAGGTATTGACGAAGCTTATGATCTAATCGACGATATGGCACTGAACCACTACCAATGGTCAAGCGAAAGATCGATTCCACAGAAGACACCAGGTAAGTACGATCTTAATGCTATTACTTTACTTTCTGCACAAGTTGAAGCCATGTCTAAGAAATTAGATTCAATGAACGTGCATGTTAATTCTGTCAATACTACACCTCCTATGTGCGAAATATTTGGTATAGTTGGTCATGTTGCATTAGAGTGTCAACTAGCTAGTGTACCTAACAATCCCTTTATTGAACAAGCCAACTTTGTGAATAACTTCAACCAAAAGAACGACCTGTTTTCAAATACTTTTAATCCTGGTTGGAGGAATCACCCTAATTTTTTGTATAATACAAACCAAAATGCAGCTCCACATCCTAACTTTAGGCAGTCACCTGGATTCCACCAGAAGCCTTACAATCCTGTTCCACCACAGAAATCGAACTTAGAATCCCTTCTTGAGAGTTTTGTAGTTGCCCAGACTAAACAAAACGAGATAGTGAATGATGCAATTAAACAACTAGCAACTAAGGTCGACTCTTTAGCAACTCATAATAAAATGCTACAAAAACAAATTGCACAACAGGCTAGCAACTCGAATAGAAATTCTGGTTCTTTTCCCGGACAACTTGAGACAAATCCGAAGGAACACTGTAATGTGATTACTTTAAGGAATGGAAGCGATTATGAAAGTCCAAAAATGCCTACTAGGATTAGTGAAACAGAGTTAATTGATAAAGTTGAAAAGGAAAAAACGTCTAATCCCGATAGCTCAAAAGATAAAACGAATGAGGTAAGTGAGAAAGAGCCAGCATATGTACCTCCACCGCCATATGAACCACCCGTGCCTTTTTCTCAAAGATTAGCTAAGGCGAAATTAGATAAACAGTTTGGAAAATTTTTAGAAGTTTTGAAAAAACTTTACATTAATATTCTATTCACTGATGCACTTGCACAAATGACTTCGTATGCTAAATTTTTGAAAGAAGTTCTTTCTAACAAACGAAAGCTAGAGGAATATAAAACTATCGCTTTAACTGAGGAGTGTAGCGCTGTAATTCAAAATAAATTACCTCCAAAACTTAAAGATCCCGGTAGTTTCTCAATTCCTTGTGTAATTGGTAATATGAGTTTTAACAATGTTTTATGTGATCTTGGAGCTAGTGTTAGTCTCATACCATTGTCTGTGGCGAATAAGTTAGAGATGAATAATTTAAAGCCTACGATCATAATTCTACAATTAGCCGATCGTTCTGTTAAGTATCCGATAGGTGTGTTAGAGGATGTACCTATCAAGGTTGGTAAGTTCTTTATTCCTACAGACTTCATTGTTTTCGATATAGATGAGGATTCTCAAATCTCCATTATTCTTGGTAGGCCATTTCTAGCTACAGCCGGAGCTATTATTGATGTTAAGAATGGAAGGCTTTCCTTGAATGTTGGGGATGAAAGAGTTGAATTTGGTCTATATAAATCTGTTGCTAACTGCTCTATCGAGAACTCTTGTTACAGAATTGACGAGGCTATAACCAAAGACAAGCTTGCTAGGAAGCACAATAAAGATCCATTAGAGGCACGACTGGTGAATGATCGAGGATGAAGATACAATTATCGCTGATATTGCTCGAATGTTTGAGGGAAATCCACCATTGACATCAAACATCGCTAGAAAGAAGATCCCTCGACAAAAACATAAAAAAGGGCTATTTAGTTCTTCTATTCGACAAGCACCCGAGTTTTCTTTACCTAAAAATCGAGATTCTAAAATCGATTGGAGAGTTGCGAAGTCATCGGGTCCAATTCGGGATCTACGAAATTGAGTTAACATGGTAAAGTCAAGCTAATGACTATAAACAAGCGCTTCTTGGGAGGCAACCCAAGTGTTTTCCTTTTTTTGTTTTTGTTTTTGTTCTTTTTCTTTCTGTTTTTTTTCTTTAACACACGAAAAAAAAAATCTTTGCATGCTTTGTTTTTGTTTTGTCATAGAAGATATACGAGTAGCTTACATTGGATGATAAAGATGATGCAACACCTTTACTTGGAATGAAAATTCTCTTTTGGTATTCGGGCATGTTTTTCAACATCCCGTTAGGTTAAGTTTTCCTTTCCCACTACTTATGTGTGATAACATTGAGGACAATGTTAGAGTTTAAATTTGGGGGTGGAATTTGACTTAGCATATTTATATATCATATGAGTTTGTTTCGCTTAAGTTTGGGGGAGTTTGAGCTATTCATATGGCATGCATTTATTTTTTTATTTTTTTTATTTTTTTTCTTTTATGAGTTTTAGCTTGTCAATTTGTACAATTTGCTAGAATTAACTTAAGATAGATGGCATGACTTCAATATATAATCTGAACTAATGAAACAAGCATATCACGATTTTTGCTCATGTCGACCTAAGATTAGGATTTGCTTCTTTAGATATTTACACACAATCTATGGGAGAGGAGTTGAGTGGATGTTGCATCTTGAGACACGTAAGGAGTAATTCCCAAAGATATAAACTAAAATTCTAATAAGGTATAGTGTTCCATGGTCACATTTACACTTCATAATGTATGCTTAAAATTTGGAAATATTGATGTGTCGGATTATTATGACAATGTGAAGCTAACTCAAATAAAGACCTAGCTTGTTTCGTGGCCTTTGACACTCGAGTGATTAAGTCCGAAAGGAGTGTTTCAACACTCAACGCCCTAACGCTATCTAGATTCGGAGTCGTTGGCCCAAAACTCGTTACATGGGTGTCATAGAAAGCCTAAGGGAACAAGCATTGCACATGGTCTAATGAGTTAAACAGAAATCCACACGTACTGTGTAGAAAGTCAAAAATTCTTAAAAGCTTTAGTTTTGAAATGTGTATTTTTGCCTATTAAACTTAGTGCCTTTGAATTTGAAAGTTAATAAAAATGGAGATTATATCCAAAATTTGGTAAGGATGCCACTCGACTATAATGCCTATGATTGAATGCACCACTTTGAAAGTTAATTGGACTCTTAGTGTTAATATATGACAAAATTGAGAGATATGTACATACTTTTGAGCTTAATTGTTAATGATGTTATGCCATTAGTCTTTTGTTAATTTTTATAAGTTGTATTATCTGGACATAGCTCAAATTTCATAAATTTTGTGGGTATATCGAAATGCAAACCCTCACGAGACTATAACTCGTCCTTTTGGGGTAACTAAAAGGTTCAAAGGCTTGTTGCACATGCTAAGTGCAATCGTGTACTCTACGAAAATGAGTTTATCTTTAGTTTATGTTTTTGTTTTTGTTTTCTTTGTTTTACTGTTTGTTCGAGGACGAACAAAAGCATGTTTGGGAGGGTTGATAAACCTCGATTATATGTATTTTCTAGCCTAAGATTAGTCATTTCCATATCATTTTATGTTATGATTTATACCTCATATGCGTTTAATAGTTTTGTTACATGTTCGTAGGGAAAAATCATTAATTTCGAGAAAGTAACGAAAAACGTATGAAAGGAGATACATGTGCGCTATTTGGAAATACAATCATATCTTGGGCTAAAAACCTCCAATGCTAATGAGCCTTATATGGTTATAAAGCTAAGACAATTACCTAAAAGTCTTATGAAGAGGAAAAGATCCGGTTCAAACGTTTGAAGACTAAAAAGTTATAAATACGCTCTGTTCCGAACCAAATGGCGCAGTCCTGGTAAAACGATCATAACTTGAGTTATACAACTTGGATTTGATCCAAATTGGTTGGGTTGCAAATCCAAGACATAGCGATACAACTTTGTAGAAGACCCCAAAGCTAAATTCGAACTGGAACAACGGCGTACGTACGCCGTGTTAATTGGCGTTCAGACAACGAAGGCAGAAAGTTTGGGGCTATCTCGCGTACGTACGCCAATTTGTATGGCGTACATACGCCGATTTGTACTGCGTAAGTACGCCGTTTTACTCGGTGTACATACGCTGAAAGCCCATATTCGGCCCAACTTCGGGTTTATGTTCTAGATTAGGTATAAATACCCCTTCCCAACATTGTTTTAGGGTTCGAACTTGGTTTTTCTGATTTTGGCTATAAGGATTAGAGATTCAAGAACGAGATTCGATAATTGATTGTAAACAGGATCTTTGACAATGGGTTTTATCGAGTTTATCTTTCTATTCTCTTTTAATTCTTGTCTATCTATCATGTTTACTTTGATTTTTGTTGATTGTGCTCTTGCATCTATGGAGTTGTCTATTTTATTCTGGAATCGGGAATAACCCGATAATATGTTATCAGCTTGAATTATATGATCGTTTACATTACATCGCATATGCTTATGATTTGAATTCTTGATTGTTAATGCTTGTGAATTTGCTGGCCACATATTTACATGTTCATAGATATTAGGTGAAAATTCTGAAAGGTGACATCTAAATCGGAACCCTAGAATTCCAACCTAGGATCCTAAATCACGAAAGTAGTTTTAGATCTTTTGAGGAATCGATACATTATCATAGAGATTAATGAATCTGAGCTTAGTCTAATCATCACGAAAGTAGTTGATTAATTAACTTGGGTAAATTCTTATACTTCGACAGAAGATAATAAGTATAATTGGATAGTGTCCTTCATAAGTAGTGATCGTAACTGAATTGATTGTATGATTTAATTGGTAACGTATGTCATGGTGAAACCTGATTTTGGAATTACTAATTCAATATAATCAAAACCAGTTTTATACGTTCTGTTCCGTTTTCTTTACTTTTTATCTCATAATTTCGTTAGGCTTAGATTACTGATAATTGATAGACTAGTGCTTCATTATTCGGTCTTCGTGGGAACGATATCTTTTGTACTACACCGAAGCCGTGCGCTTGCGGTTTAGGCATATCAAGTTTTTGTTATTTTCGTGAAAATTACGCGTATACCCCTACAGAATTTCAAATTGGTTATTTGAGGCACCAAACGACATCATAATGCTTTGAAACAAAAGCCATAAGCTTAGAGAGCATGCGATAGACAAGAATACCTCAAAATCCCATAGGGCTTATTTTGATAAAAATTATGCATATACCCCTGCAGAACTTTAAATTGGGGATTTAAGGCACCAAATGACTTCAGAATGCTTTGAAACGAAAGCCATAAGCTTAGTGAGCATGCATTCGACAAGAATGCCTCAAAATCCCATTGGGCTTATTTTCTAGAAAATTATGCGTTTATACCTGCTTTGAAATGATAGCCATAAACTTAGTGCACATGCGATAGATAAGAATACCTCAAAATCCCATATGGCTTATTTTCGTGAAAAGTACTAATATACCTCTTTAGAACTTCAAATTGGTGATTTGAGGCACCAAACGGAATCGAAATGTTTTGAAACGGAAGTCGTAAGCTTAGTAAGCAGGCGATAGACAAGAATACATCAAAATCATACGGGTCTTATTTTCGGGAAAATTACGCATATACCCCTGCAGAACTTCCAATTGGTGATTTTAGACACCAAACGACATTGGAATGTATTGAAACGAAAGCCATAAGCTTAGTGAGCATGCAATAGACAAAAATACCTCAAAATTCAGTAGGGTTAATTTTCGTAAAAATTACACATATATCCATGCAGAACTTCCAATTGGTGATTTGAGGCACCATACGACAATGGTTTGCTTTGAAACAAAAGCCATAACCTTAATGAGCATGCGTTACACAAGAATACCTCCAAATCCCATAGGGCTTATTTTCTTAAAAATTACGCATATACCCTTGCAGAACATCAACTTGGTGATTTGAGGCACCAAACGACATCGGAATGCTTTGAAACAAAAGTCATAAGCTTAGTGAGCATGCGATAGACAAGAATACCTCGAAATTCTGTAGGGCTTATCTTCGTGAAAATTACAAATATACCCCTGCAGAACTTCAAACTGGTGATTAAGGCACCAAACAAAATCGGAATGCTTTGAAACAAAAGCCATAAGCTTAGTGAGGATGCGATAAACAAGAATACCTCAAAATCTCATAGGACTTATTTTCGTTAAAATTACGCATATACCCCCGCAGAAGTTCTAGTTGGTGATTTGAGGGACCTAACGACATCGGAATGCATAGAAACGAAAGCCATAAGCTTAGTGAGCATGCAATAGACAAGAATACCTCAAAATCCCATAGGGCTTATTTTCGTGAAAATTACGTGTATTGCAGAACTTCCAATTGGTGATTTGAGGCACCAAATAAAATCAAAATACTTTGAAACGAAAGCCATAAGTTTAGTGAGCATGCGTTAGATAAGAATACCTCAAAATCCCATAGGGCTTATTTTCGTGAAAAATACGCATATGTCCTTGCAGAACTTCAAATTGGTGATTTGAGGCACCAAATGACATTGGATTGCATTGAAACGAAAGCCATAAGCTTCGTGAGCATGCGATAAAAAAAATAACATCAAAATCCCAAAGGGCAAATTTTCGTGAAAATTACGCATATACCCCTGCAGAACCTCAAATTGGTGATTTAAGGCACCAAATGACATTGGAATGCTTTGAAAGGAAAGTCATAAGCTTAGTGAGCATGCGTTAGACAAGAATACCTCAAAACCCCAAAGGGCTTATTTTCTTGAAAATTACGCATATACCCCTACAAAACATCAAATTGGTGATTTAAGACACCAAACGGCATCGGAATGCTATGAATTGGTAGCCATAAGCTTAGTGAGCATGCGATAGACAAGAATACCTCAAAATTCCATCGGGCTTTTTTTCATGAAAATTACAAATATACCCCTGTAGAACTTCAAATTGGTGATTTGAGGCACCAAATGAAATCGGAATGCTTTAAAACAAAAGCCATAAGCTTACCGAGGATGTGATAGACAAGCACACCTCAAAATCTAGTAGGGCTTATTTTCGAGAAAAATTACGCATATACCCCTACAGAACTTCAAATTGGTTATTTAAGGCACCAAACGACATCAAAATGCTTTGAAACAAAAGCCATAAGCATAATGACCATGCGATTGACAAGAATATCTCAAAATCCCATAGGGCTTATTTTCGTGAAAATTATGCATATACACCTACAGAACTTCTAATTGGTGAATTTAGGCACCAAATGACATCGCAATGCCTTGAAACAAAAGCCATAAGCTTAGTGAGCATGAGTTAGATAAGAATACCTCAAAATCTCGTGGGGCTTATTTTCTTGAAAATTACGCATATACCCCTACGGAACGTCAAATTGGTGATTTGAGGGACCAAACTACATCAGAAAGCTTTGAAATGATAGCCAAAAGCTTAGTGCGCATGCGATAGACAAGAATACCTCAAAATCCCATAAGGCTTATTATCGTGAATATTACGCACATACCCCTACATAAATTCAAATTGCTTATTTGAGGCACCAAATGACATCGAAATGCTTTGAAACAAAATCCATAAGCTTAGTGAGTATGCGATAGACAAGAATACCTCAAAATTTCATAGGTATTATTTTCGTAAAAATTACGTATATATCCTTGCAGAACTTCCAATTGGTGATTTGAGGCACCAAACGACATCCGAATGCATTGAAACGAATGCTATAAGCTTAGTGAGCATGCGATACACAAGAATACTTCAAAATCCCATAGGTCTTATTTTCGTAAAAATTAAGTGTATTGCAGAACTTCCAATTGGTGATTTGAGGCACCAAACGGCATCAGGATACATTGAAACGAAAATCATAAGCTTAGTGAGCATGCGATAGACAAAAATACTTCAAAATCCCATAGGGCTTATTTTCGTGAAAATTACGCATATACCCATGCAGAACTTCAAATTGGTGATTTGAGGCACCCAATGAAATCGAAAAGCTTTGAAACGAAAGTCATAAGCTTAGTGAGCATACGTTAGACAAGAATACCTCAAAATCCCATAGGTTTATTTTCTAAAAAATTACGCATATACCCCTGCGGAACGACAAATTGATGATTTGAGGCACCAAACGACATCGGAATGCTTTGAAATGATAGCCATAAGCTTCGTGAGCCTGCGATAGACAAGAATACTTCAAAATTCCATAGGGCTTATTTTCGTAAAAATTACACATATACCCCTGCAGAACTTCGAATTGGTGATTTGAGGCACCAAACAAAATCAAAATGCTTAATAACAAAAGCCATCAGCTTATTGAGCATGCGATAGAAAAGAATACTTCAAAATCTAGAAGTGCTTATTTTCGTGAAAATTACGGATATACCCGTACAGAACTTCAAATTGGTTATTTGAGGCAACAAACGACATCGAAATGCCTTGAAACAAATGTTATAAGCTTAGTGAGCATGCGATAGACAAGAATACCTCCAAATCCCACTGGGCTTAATTTCGTGAAAATTACGCATATACCCCTACAGAACTTCAAATTGGTGATTTGAGGCACCAAATGAAATCGAAAAGCTTTGAAACGAAAGTCATAAGCTTAGTGAGCATACGTTAGACAAGAATACCTCAAAATCCCATAGGGTTTATTTTCTAAAAAATTACGCATATACCCATGCGGAACGACAAATTAGTGATTTGAGGCACCAAACGACATCGGAATGCTTTGAAATGATAGCCATAAGCTTCGTGAGCATGCGATAGACAAGAATACCTCAAAATACCATAGGGCTTATTTTCGTAAAAATTACACATATACCCCTGCAGAACTTCGAATTGGTGATTTGAGGCATCAAACAAAATCAAAATGTTTTGAAACAAAAGCCATAAGCTTATTGAGCATGCGATAGAAAAGAATACTTCAAAATCTAGAAGTGCTTATTTTCATGAAAATTACGGATATACCCCTACAGAACTTCAAATTGGTCATTTGAGGCAACAAACGACATCGGAATGCTTTGAAACAAAAGTCATAAGCTTAGTGAGCATGCGATAGATAAGAATACCTCCAAATTCCATTGGGCTTAATTTCGTGAAAATTACGCATATACCCCTGCAAAACTTCAAATTGGTTATTTGAGGCACCAAACGACATCGGAATGCTTTGAAACCAAAGCCATAAGCTTAGTGAGCATGCGATGGACAAGAATAACTCAAAATATCGTACGGCTTATTTCGTGAAAATTACTCATATACCCCTGGATAACTTCAAAAGGTGATTTGAGGCACCAAACGACATCGGAATGCTTTGAAACGAATGCAATAAGCTTAGTGAGCACGCTATAGATAAGAATACCCCTGCAGAACTTTCAATTGGTGATTTGAGACACCAAATGAAATTAATATGCATTGAAACAAAAGCCCTAACCTTAGTGAGCATGCGATAGACAAGAATATCTTGAAATTCCATAGGGCTTATTTTCGTGAAAATTACGCTTATACCCTTATAGAACTTCAAATTGGTGATATGAAGCACCAAATGACATCGGAATGCTTGGAAACGAAAGCCATAAGCTTAGTGAACATGCAATAGACAAGAATACCTCAAAATCCCATATAGCTTATTTTTATGAAAATTGCGCATATACCCCTACAGAACTTCAAATTCGTGATTTGAGGCACCGAATCACATCGGAATGCTTTGAAACGAAAGTCATAAGCTTAGTGAGCATGCGCTAGACAATAATACCTCAAAATCTCATAGGGCTTATTTTCGTGAAAATTACAAATATACCGCTACAGAATTTCAAATTGGTGATTTGAGGTACTAAACGAAATCGAAATGCTTTGAAACGAAAGTCGTAAGCTTAGTGAGCATGCGATAGACACGAATACCTCAAAATCCCATAGAGCTTATTTTCATGAAAATTACACATATTCCTTGTAGAACTTCCAATTAGTGATTTGAGGCACCAAACGACATTGGATTTCTTTGAAACAAAAGCCATAAGCTTAGTGAGCATGTGTTAGAAAAGAATACCTCAAAATCCTGTAGGGCTTATTTTCTTGAAAATTATGCATATACTCCTACAAAACTTCAAATTGGTTATTCGAGGCACCAAACGACATCGGAATGCTTTTAAATGATAGCCATAAGCTTAGTGAGCATGCGATAGACAAGAATACCTCAAAATGACATAGGGTTCATTTTCGTGAAAATTACAAATATACCCCTACAGAACTTCAAATTGATGTCCCATAGGGCTTATATTCGTGAAAATTACGCATATACCCCTACAGAACTTCAAATTGGTTATTTGAGGCACCAAACGACATCGGAATGCTTTGAAACCAAAGCCATAAGTTTAGTGAGCATGCGATAGACAAGAATAACTCAAAATATCGTAGGGCTTATTACGTGAAAATTACTCATTTACCCCTGTATAACTTCAAAAGGTGATTTGAGGCACCAAACGATATCGGAATGCTTTGAAACGAAAGCCATAAGCTTAGTGAGCATGCGATAAATAAGAATACCTCAAAATTCCTTAAGGTGTTCTTCGTGAAAATAACGCATATACCCCTACAGAACATCCAATTGGTGATTTAAGGCACCAAACGACATCAGAATGCTTTGAATTGATGTCCCATAGGGCTTATTTTCTTGAAAATTACGCATATATCCCTACGGAACGTCAAATTGGTTATTTGAGGCACCAAACGATGTGGGAATGCTTTGAAACCAAAGCCATAAGCTTAGTGAGCATAAGATAGACAAGAATACCTCAAAATCTCATATGGCTTATTTCGTGAAAATTACTCATATACCCCTACAAAACTTTAAAAGGTGATTTGAGGCACCAAACGACATCGGAATGCTTTGAAACGAAAGCCATAAGCTTAGTGAGCATGCGATAGACAAGAATACCTCAAATCTCATAGGGCTTATTTTCATGAAAATTACAAATATACCCCTACAGAACTTCAAATTGGTGATTTGAGGCAACAAACGAAATCGAAATGCTTTGAATTGAATGTCGTAAGCTTAGTGAGCATGCGATAGACAAGAATACCTCAAAATCCCATTGGGCTTATTTTCGTGAAAATTATGCATATTCCTTTGCAGAACATCCAATTGGTGATTGGAGGCACCAAACGACATCGGAATGCTTTGAAACGAAAGCCATCAGCATAGTGAGCATGCGATAGACAAGAATACCTCCAAATTTCATAAGTCTTATTTTCGTGAGAATTAAGTATATACCAAAGAACTTCCAATTGATGATTTGAGGAACCAAACGAAATCAAAATGATTAGAAACGAAAGTCGTAATCTAAGTGAGGGGAATATTGCATTTTTGGTACATCAATGTGGCATGCACGTTTATTTGATACACTAATATGGGGGGGTAGCAATTCGAGTACACTAATGTGGGGTAAGTCTGGCAATTTAAATACAAATTTCACCGGAAAATTCGATTTTTACCGGAATATTCGATTTTGGCCGGAAAATTGATTAATTTTGACTGAAATTGGGGATTTTGACCAAAAGTGGGGATTTATGTCTGAGTTTGACTAAGTTTGACTGATTTTATCCAATTTTACAATTAAAAGAAAAAAAAATAATTTTTGTGATTTTGACTAAGTTTGACCAATTTTATCCATTTTCACAAAATAAAAATGAATTTAATCGCCGCCGCCACCCGTCATCGCCGCCGCTGCGCCGTCGTCGCGGCCACCACACCACCACCCTGTTGTTTTCACAAATCCAATATCTTGCTTGCTCCAATGTTTTTTACATCTAAACAAGATTCAATAAGCAATAATTATCCACATATCCATTCAAAGTTAATGAAGATAATATAATTCTGCCATTGTTGAACTGATGAAGCTTAATGCAGTAACATATTGCTCACATATCCGTTCAAAGTTATTTTATTTTCAACACACAAAAGGATTCTATGTTTTGATTTATTTAGATTCCATTAACAACAGTAAATATATCCATTTTCTTGAAATAAGAAGACCTAATTTTTTTAGGCAAATGATTTATGGAAGTTTTGGGTTTGCAGAAAATATAAGATGATGAAGATGACAAGTTTATATCAAATTCGTTTTAATTGTAATGGCTGAAAATGGATTAATCTTGAAATTGTGATTTTAAGGTGGTGGTGGTGGTAGCAGCGGCGACGGTGGTGGCGGCCATGGCGGGGCGGTGGGGAAACAATGGGGAAGAAGAAGGAAGAGAAGGGGATGGGGGGAAATAAAGAAAAATGAAAATGAAAAAAATTAAAAAAATTGGAAATTGGAGGAAAGTTTAGATATAATGGGTCAATTTCAGTCAAAATTAGACAAAAGTTCCCAATTTTGGTCAAAATGCCCAATTTAAGTCAAAATTCCCAATTTTAGTCAAAATCAATCACTTTTTCGGTCAATTTTGAATTTTCCGGCCAATTTGTATTTAAATTGCTAGACTTACCCCACATTAGTGTACTCGAATTGCTACCCCCCCATATTAGTGTATTAAATAAACGTGCAGGCCACATTGATGTATGAAAAATGCAATATTCCCTCTAAGTGAGCATGCGATAGACAAGAATACCTCAAAATCCCATAGGACTTATTTTCTTGATAACTACGTATATACCACTAAGGAATGTCAAATGTGATTCGAGGCAGCAAAAGACATCGGAATGCTTTGAAACGAAAGCCATCAGCTTAGTGAGCATGTGATAGACAAGAATACCTCAAAATCCCATAGGTCTTATTTTCATGAAAATTATGCATATACCTCTGCATAACTTCCAATTGGTGATCTGAGGCACCAAACGAAATCAAAATGCTTTGAAATGAAAGCTGTAAGCTTAGTGAGCATGCGATAGATAAGAATAAATCAAAATCTCTTAGGGCTTATTTTCGTGAAAATAACGCATACACACCTACAAAACTTCAAATTTTTTATTTGAAGTACCAAATGACATCGGAATGCTTTGAAACGAAAGCCATAAGCTTAGTGAGCATACGTTAGACAAGAATACATCAAAATCTCGTTGGGCTTATTTTCGTTAAAATTACACATATGCCCCTTCAGAACTTCAAATTGGTTATTTGAGACAACAAACGACATCGAAATGCTTTGAAACGAAAGCCGTAAGCTTAGTGAGTACCTCAAAGTCCAATAGAGCTTATTTTCTTGAAAATTACGCATATACCCTGCGATACGTCAAATTGGTGATTTGAGACACCAAATGACATCGGAATGCTTTGGAACGAAAGCCATAAGCTTAGTGAGCATGCGATAGACAAGAATACCTGAAAATCCCATAGTGCTTATTTCGTTGAAAATTACGCATATACCCCTACGGAATGTCAAATTGGGTATTTGAGGCACCAAATGATATCGAAATGCTTTGAAATGAAAGCCATCAGCTTAGTGAGCATGCGATAGACAAGAATAACTCAAAATCCCATAGGTCTTATTTTCGTGAAAATTACGCATATACCCCTATGGTGTTTCAAACTGGTGATTTGAAGCACCAAATGACATCGGATGAAATGAAAGTCATACGCTTAGTGAGCATTCGTTAGACACGCATACATCAAAATCTCGTAGGACTTATTTTTGTGAAAATTACGCATAAACCCCTACAGAACTTTAAATTGGTGATTTAAGGCACCAAACAAAATCAAAATGCTTTGAAATGATAGCCGTAAGTTTAGTGTGCATGCGATAGACAAGAATACCTCAAAATCTCATAGGGCTTATTTTCGTGAAAATTACGCATATACACATATAGAACTTCAAATTGGTGATTTGAAACACGAAATGACATCCGAATGCTTTGAAACAAAATCCATAAGGATAGTGAGCATGCGTTAGACAAGAATACATCAAAATCTCGTAGGACATATTTTCGTGAAAATTACTCATAAACCCCTGCAGAACTTCAAATTGGTTATTTGAGGCAACAAACGACATCGGATTACTTTAAAATGAAATCCATAAGCTTAGTAAGCATGCTATAGACAAGAATACCTCAAAGTCCTATAGGGCTTATTTTCGTGAAAATTATGCATATATCCTTGTAGAACTTCAAATTAGTTATTTGAGGCACCAAACGACATCGGAATGTTTTGAAATTAAAGCCATAAGTTTAGTTAGCATGTGATAGACGAGAATACCTCAAAATCCCATAGGGCTTATTTTCGTGAAAATTACGCATATACCCCTACGGAAAGTCAAATAGGTGATTTGAGGGAACAAACGACATCATAATGCTTTGAAATAATAACCATAAGCTTAGTGTGCATGCGATAGACAAGAATACCTCAAAATCCTATAAGGCTTATTTTCGTGAAAATTACAAATATACCCCTGTAGAACTTCAAATTGGTAATTTCAGGACACAAATGAAATTGAAATGCTTTGAAATGAAAGTCGTAAGCTTAGTGAGCATGCGTTAGACAAGAATACCTCAAAATCCCAAAGGTCTTATTTTCGTGAAAATGACGCATACACCCATGCAGAACTTCAAATTGGTGATTTGAGACACCAAACGACATCGGAATGCTTTGAAATGAAAGCCACAAGCTTAGTGAGCATGCGTTAGACAAGAATACCTGAAAATTCCATAGGGCTGATTTTCTTTAAAATTATGCATATACCCCTACGGAACGTCAAATTGGTGATTTGAGGCACTAAACAGCATCGGAATGCTTTGAAACGAAAGCCATCAGCTTAGTGAGCATGCGATAGACAAGAATACCGCAAAATTTCTAAGGTCTTATTTTCGTGAAAATTACGCATATACCCCTATATAACTTCAAATTAGTGATTTGAGGCACCAAACGAAATCAAAATGCTTTGAAATGAAAGCCATCAGTTTAGTAGCATGCGATAGACAAAAATAACTCAAAATTCCATAGGTCTTATTTTTGTGAAAATTACGCATATACCCTTGCAGAATTTCCAATTGGTTATAGAGCCATGAAAGCCATAAGCTTAGTGAGCATGCGATAGACAAGAATTCCTCAAAGTCCTATAGGGCTTATTTTCTTGAAAACTACGCATATACCCATATAGAATGTCAAATTAGTGATTTGAAGCATCAAACGACATCGGAATGCTTTGAAACGAAAGCCATAAACTTAGTGAGCATGCATTAGACAAGAATACATCAAAATCTCGTACGACTTATTTTCGTGAAAATTACGCATAAACCCCTGCACAACTTCAGATTGGTTATTTGAGGCAACAAATGATATCAGATTACTTTAAAATAAAAGCCATAAGCTTAGTGAGCATGCGATAGACAAGAATACCTCAAAGTCCTATTGGGCTTATTTTCTTGAAAACTATGCATATACCCGTACGGAACGTCAAATTAGTTATTTGAGGCACCAAACGACATCGGAATGCTTTGAAACGAAAGCCATAAGTTTAGTTAGCATGTGATAGGCGAAAATACCTCAAAATTCCATAGGGCTTATTTTCGTGAAAATTATGCATATACCCCTGTAGAACTTCAAATTGGTGATTTGAGACACCAAATGACATCAGAATGCTTTGAAACGAAGGCCATAAGCTTAGTGGGCATGCGTTAGACAAGAATACCTCAAAATGTGATAGGGCTTATTTTTTTAAAAATTACGCATATACCACTATGGAACGTCAAATTGGTGATTTGAGGGAACAAACGACATCAGAATGCTTAGAAATAATAACCATAAGCTTAGTGCGCATGCGATATACAAGAATACCTCAAAATCCTATAGGGCTTATTTTCGTGAAAATTATACAGAACTTCAAATTGGTAATTTGAGGCAGCAAATAAAATCGAAATACTTTGAAATAAAAGTCGTAAGCTTAGTGAGCATGCGATAGACAAGAATACCTCAAAATCCCAAAGGTCTTATTTTCGTTAAAATGATGCATATACCCATGCAGAACTTCCATTGGGTGATTTGAGACACCAAACGACAACGGAATGCTTTGAAATGAAAGCCACAAGCTTAGTGAGCATGCGCTAGACAAGAATACCTGAAAATCCCATAGGGCTGATTTTCTTTAAAATTATGCATATACCCCTACGGAACGTCAAATTGGTGATTAGAGACACCAAACGACATCGGAATACTATGAAACGAAAGCCATCAGCTTAGTGAGCATGCGATAGACAAGAATACCTCAAAATTCCAAAGGTCTTATTTTCGTGAAAACTACGCATATACCCTATAGAACTTTAAATTAGTGATTTGAGGCACCAAACGGAATCAAAATGCTTTGAAATGAAAGCCATCAGCTTAGTGAGCATGCGATAGACAAGAATAACTCAAAATCCCATAGGTCTTATTTTTGTGAAAATTACGCATATACCCCTACAAAATTTCCAATTGGTTATTGAGCCATGAAAGCCATAAGCTTAGTGAACATGCGATAGACAAGAATACCTCAAAGTCCTATAGGGCTAATTTTCTTGAAAACTACGAATATATCCGTACGGAACGTCAAATTAGTGATTTGAGGCACCAAACGACATCGGAATACTTTGAAACGAAAGCCATCAGCTTAGTGAGCATGCAATAGACAAGATTACCTCAAAATCCCATAGGGCTTATTTTCGTGAAAATTACGCATATACCCCTATAGAACTTCAAATTAGTGATTTGAAGCACCAAATGACATCAGAAAGCTTTGAAACGAAAGCCATATGCTTAGTGAGCATGCTTTAGACAAGAATACGTCAAAATCTCGTAGGACTTATTTTCGTGAAAATTACGCATAAACCCCTACAGAACTTCAAATTGGTGATTTAAGGCACCAAACGAAATCAAAATGCTTTGAAATGATAGCCGTAAGTTTAGTGTGCATGCGATAGACAAGAATACCTCAAATTCTCATAGGGCTTATTTTCGTGAAAATTACGCATATACCCCTATAGAACTTCAAATTGGTCATTTGAAACACGAAATGACATCCGAATGCTTTGAAACAAAAGCCATAAGGATAGTGAGCATGCGTTAGACAAGAATACATCAAAATCTCGTAGGACTTATTTTCGTGAAAATTACGCATAAACCCCTACAAAACTTCAAATTGGTTATTTGAGGCAACAAACGACATCAGATTACTTTAAAATGAAAGCCATAAGCTTAGTGAGCATGCTATAGACAAGAATACCTCAAAGTCCTATAGCGCTTATTTTCGTGAAAATTATGCATATACCCCTGCAGAACTTCAAATTAGTTATTTGAGGCGCCCAACGACATCGGAAAATTTTGAAATTAAAACCATAAGTTTAGTTAGCATGTGATAGGCGAGAATACCTCAAAATCCCATAGGGCTTATTTTCGTGAAAATTACACATATACCCCTGTTGAACTTCAAATTGGTGATTTGAGACACCAAATGACATCAGAATACTTTGAAATGAAGGCCAAAGCTTAGTGGGCAAGCGTTAGACAAGAATACCTCAAAATGTCAAAGGGCTTATTTTCTTAAAAATTACGCATATACCCCTATGGAACGTCAAATTGGTGATTTGAGGGAACAAACGACATCATAATGCTTTGAAATAATAACCATAAGCTTAGTGTGCATGCGATAGACAAGAATACCTCAAAATCCTATAAGGCTTATTTTCGTGAAAATTACAAATATACCCCTGTAGAACTTCAAATTGGTAATTTCAGGACACAATTGAAATTGAAATGCTTTGAAATGAAAGTCGTAAGCTTAGTGAGCATGCGTTAGATAAGAATACCTCAAAATTCCAAAGGTCTTATTTTCGTGAAAATGACGCATACACCCATGCAGAACTTCAAATTGGTGATTTGAGACACCAAACGACATCGGAATGCTTTGAAATGAAAGCCACAAGCTTAGTGAGCATGCGTTAGACAAGAATACCTGAAAATTCCATAGGGCTGATTTTCTTTAAAATTATGCATATACCCCTACGGAACGTCAAATTGGTGATTTGAGGCACTAAACAGCATCGGAATGCTTTGAAACGAAAGCCATCAGCTTAGTGAGCATGCGATAGACAAGAATACCGCAAAATTTCTAAGGTCTTATTTTCGTGAAAATTACGCATATACCCCTATATAACTTCAAATTAGTGATTTGAGGCACCAAACGAAATCAAAATGCTTTGAAATGAAAGCCATCAGTTTAGTAGCATGCGATAGACAAGAATAACTCAAAATTCCATAGGTCTTATTTTTGTGAAAATTACGCATATACCCTTGCAGAATTTCCAATTGGTTATAGAGCCATGAAAGCCATAAGCTTAGTGAGCATGCGATAGACAAGAATTCCTCAAAGTCCTATAGGGCTTATTTTCTTGAAAACTACGCATATACCCATATAGAATGTCAAATTAGTGATTTGAAGCATCAAACGACATCGGAATGCTTTGAAACGAAAGCCGTAAACTTAGTGAGCATGCATTAGACAAGAATACATCAAAATCTCGTACGACTTATTTTCGTGAAAATTACGCATAAACCCCTGCACAACTTCAGATTGGTTATTTGAGGCAACAAATGATATCAGATTACTTTAAAATAAAAGCCATAAGCTTAGTGAGCATGCGATAGACAAGAATACCTCAAAGTCCTATTGGGCTTATTTTCTTTAAAACTATGCATATACCCGTACGGAACGTCAAATTAGTTATTTGAGGCACCAAACGACATCGGAATGCTTTGAAACGAAAGCCATAAGTTTAGTTAGCATGTGATAGGCGAAAATACCTCAAAATTCCATAGGGCTTATTTTCGTGAAAATTATGCATATACCCCTGTAGAACTTCAAATTGGTGATTTGAGACACCAAATGACATCAGAATGCTTTGAAACGAAGGCCATAAGCTTAGTGGGCATGCGTTAGACAAGAATACCTCAAAATGTGATAGGGCTTGTTTTTTTAAAAATTACGCATATACCACTATGGAACGTCAAATTGGTGATTTGAGGGAACAAACGACATCAGAATGCTTAGAAATAATAACCATAAGCTTAGTGCGCATGCGATATACAAGAATACCTCAAAATCTTATAGGGCTTATTTTCGTGAAAATTATACAGAACTTCAAATTGGTAATTTGAGGCAGCAAATAAAATCGAAATACTTTGAAATAAAAGTCGTAAGCTTAGTGAGCATGCGATAGACAAGAATAACTCAAAATCCCAAAGGTCTTATTTTCGTTAAAATGATGCATATACCCATGCAGAACTTCCATTGGGTGATTTGAGACACCAAACGACAACGGAATGCTTTGAAATGAAAGCCACAAGCTTAGTGAGCATGCGCTAGACAAGAATACCTGAAAAACCCATAGGGCTGATTTTCTTTAAAATTATGCATATACCCCTACGGAACGTCAAATTGGTGATTAGAGACACCAAACGACATCGGAATACTATGAAACGAAAGCCATCAGCTTAGTGAGCATGCGATAGACAAGAATACCTCAAAATTCCAAAGGTCTTATTTTCGTGAAAACTACGCATATACCCTATAGAACTTTAAATTAGTGATTTGAGGCACCAAACGGAATCAAAATGCTTTGAAATGAAAGCCATCAGCTTAGTGAGCATGCGATAGACAAGAATAACTCAAAATCCCATAGGTCTTATTTTTGTGAAAATTACGCATATACCCCTACAAAATTTCCAATTGGTTATTGAGCCATGAAAGCCATAAGCTTAGTGAACATGCAATAGACAAGAATACCTCAAAATCCTATAGGGCTAATTTTCTTGAAAACTACGAATATATCCGTACGGAACGTCAAATTAGTGATTTGAGGCACCAAACGACATCGGAATACTTTGAAACGAAAGCCATCAGCTTAGTGAGCATGCAATAGACAAGATTACCTCAAAATCCCATAGGGCTTATTTTCGTGAAAATTACGCATATACCCCTATAGAACTTCAAATTAGTGATTTGAAGCACCAAATGACATCAGAAAGCTTTGAAACGAAAGCCATATGCTTAGTGAGCATGCTTTAGACAAGAATACGTCAAAATCTCGTAGGACTTATTTTCGTGAAAATTACGCATAAACCCCTACAGAACTTCAAATTGGTGATTTAAGGCACCAAACGAAATCAAAATGCTTTGAAATGATAGCCGTAAGTTTAGTGTGCATGCGATAGACAAGAATACCTCAAAATATCATAGGGCTTATTTTCGTGAAAATTACGCATATACCCCTATAGAACTTCAAATTGGTCATTTGAAACACGAAATGACATCCGAATGCTTTGAAACAAAAGCCATAAGGATAGTGAGCATGCGTTAGACAAGAATACATCAAAATCTCGTAGGACTTATTTTCGTGAAAATTACGCATAAACCCCTACAAAACTTCAAATTGGTTATTTGAGGCAACAAACGACATCAGATTACTTTAAAATGAAAGCCATAAGCTTAGTGAGCATGCTATAGACAAGAATACCTCAAAGTCCTATAGCGCTTATTTTCGTGAAAATTATGCATATACCCCTGCAGAACTTCAAATTAGTTATTTGAGGCGCCCAACGACATCGGAAAATTTTGAAATTAAAACCATAAGTTTAGTTAGCATGTGATAGGCGAGAATACCTCAAAATCCCATAGGGCTTATTTTCGTGAAAATTACACATATACCCCTGTTGAACTTCAAATTGGTGATTTGAGACACCAAATGACATCAGAATACTTTGAAATGAAGGCCAAAGCTTAGTGGGCAAGCGTTAGACAAGAATACCTCAAAATGTCAAAGGGCTTATTTTCTTAAAAATTACGCATATACCCCTATGGAACGTCAAATTGGTGATTTGAGGGAACAAACGATATCAGAATGCTTTGAAATAATAACCATAAACTTAGTGCGCATGCGATAGACAAGAATACCTCAAAATCCTATAAGGCTTATTTTCGTGAAAATTACAAATATACCCCTGCAAAACTTCAAATTGGTAATTTGAGGCAACAAATGAAATCGAAATGCCTTGAAATGAAAGTCGTAAGCTTAGTGAGCATGCGATAGACAAGAATACCTCAAAATCGCAAAGGTCTTATTTTCGTGAAAATGATGCATATACCCATGCAGAACTTCCAATTGGTGATTTGAGACACCAAACGACATCGGAATGCTTTGAAATGAAAGCTACAAGCTTAGTGAGCATGCGTTAGACAAGAATATCTGAAAATCCCATAGGGCTGATTTTCTTTAAAATTATGCATATGCCCCTACGGAACGTCAAATTGGTGATTTGAGGCACCAAACGACATCGGAATGCTATGAAACGAAAGCCATCAGTTTAGTGAGCATGCGATAGACAAGATAACCTCAAAATCCCAGAGGTCTTATTTTCGTGAAAATTACGCATATACCCCTATAGAACTTCAAATTAGTGATTTGAGGCACCAAACGAAATCAAAATGCTTTGAAATGAAAGCCATCAGCTTAGTGAGCATGCGATAGACCAGAATAACTCAAAATCCCATAGGTCTTATTTTCGTGAAAATTACACATATACCCCTGTAGAATTTCCAATTGGTTACTGAGCCAGGAAAGCCATAAACTTAGTGAGCATGCGATAGACAAGAATTCCTAAAAGTCCTATAGGGCTTATTTTCTTGAAAACTACGCATATACCCATACGGAACGTCAAATTAGTGATTTGAGGCACCAAACTACATCGGAATGCTTAGAAACGAAAGCCATCAGCTTAGTGAGCATGCGATAGACAAGAATACCTCAAAATCCCATAGGGCTTATTTTCGTGAAAATTATGCATATACCCCTATAGAACTTCAAATTAGTGATTTGAAGCACCAAATGACGTCGGAGTGCTTTGAAACGAAAGTCATAAGCTTAGTGAGCATGCGATAGAGAAGGATACCTAAAAATCCCAAACGTCTTATTTTCGTGAAAATAACGCATATACCCCTACAGAACTTCAAATTGGTGATTTGAAGCAACATATGACATCGGAATGCTTTGAAACCAAAGTCATAAGCTTAGTGAGCATGCGATAGACAAGGATACCTCAAAATCCCAAAGGTCTTATTTTCATGAAAATAACGCATATACCCCTGCAGAACTTCCAATTTGTGATTTGAGGTAACAAACGATATCGAAATACTTTGAAACGAAAACCATCAGCTTAGTGAGCATGCGATAGACAAGAATACCTCAAAATCCCACAGGTCTTATTTTCGTGAAAATTACGCATATACCCCTGCAGAACTTCCAATTGGTGATTTGAGGCACCAAACGAAATCAAAATGCATTGAAACGAAATCCGTAAGCTTAGTGAGCATGCGATAGACAAGAATACCTCAAAATCCCATAGGTCTAATTTTTGTGAAAATTATGCATACCCCTACAGAACTTCGAATTGGTGATTTGAAGCACCAAATGATATCGGACTGCTTTGAAACGAAATCTATAAGCTCAGTGACCATGCATTAGAGAAGAGTATAACAAAATCTCGTATGGCTTATTTCGTAAAAAATACGCATATACCCCTGCAGAACTTCAAATTGGTTATTGGAGGCAACAAATGACATCGGAATGCTTTCAAACGAAACCCATAAGTTTAGTGAGCATGCGATATACAAGAATACCTCAATGTCCTATTGGGCTTATTTTCGTAAAAATTACGCATATACCCCTGCAGAACTTCACCATTGTGATTCGAAGCTCCAAACGAAATCGAAATGCTTTGAAATGAAAGCCATAAGCTTAGTGAGCATGCGATACACAAGAATACCTCAAAATCCCATAGGTCTTATTTTCGTAAAAATTATGCATATACCCCTGCATAACTTCCAATGGGTGATCTAAGGCACCAAACGAAATCAAAATGCTTTGAAATGAAAGCTGCAAGCTTAGTGAGCATGCGATAGACAAGAATACCTCAAAGTTCTATAGGGTTTATTTTCTTGAAAACTACTCATATACCTATACGAAACGTCAAATTAGTGATTTGAGGCACCAAACGACATTGGAATGCCTTGAAACGAAAGCCATCAGCTTAGTGAGCATGCGATAGACAAGAATACCTCAAAATCCCATAGGGCTTATTTTCATGAAAACTACACATATACCACTATAGAATGCTTTGAAATGAAAGTTATATGCTTAGTGAGCATGCTTTAGACAAGAATACATCAAAATCTCGTGGGACTTATTTTCGTGAAAATTACGCATAAACCCCTGCAGAACTTCAAATTGGTTATTTGAGGCAACAAACGACATCGGATTACTTTAAAATGAAAGCCATAAGCTTAGTGAGCAAGCTATAGACAAGAATACCTGAAAGTCCAATATGGCTTATTTTCGTGAAAATTGTGCATATACCCCTGCAGAACTTCAAATTAGTTATTTGAGGCACCAAACGACATCGGAATGTTTTGAAATAAAATCCATAAGCTTAGTGAGCATGCGATAGACGAGAATACCTCAAAATCCCATTGGGCTTATTTTCGTGAAAATTACGCATATACCCTTGCAGATCTTCAAATTGGTGATTTGAGGCATCGAACGACATCAGAATGCTTTGAAATAAGAGCCATAATCTTAGTGCGCATGCGATAGATAAGAATACCTTAAAATCCTATAGGGCTTATTTTCGTAAAAATTACAAATATACCCCTGCTGAACTTCAAATTGGTAATTTGAGGCAACAAACGAAATCGAAATGCTTTGAAATGAAAGTCGTAAGATTACTGAGCATGCGATAGACAAGAATACCTCAAAATCCCATAGGTCTTATTTTCGTGAAAATTACGCATATACCTATGTAGAACTTTCAATTGGTGATTTGAGACACCAAACGACATCGGAATGCTTTGAAATGAAAGCCATAAGCTTAGTGAGCATGCATTAGACAAGAATACCTAAAAATCCCATAGGGCTTATTTTCTTGAAAATTATGCATATACCCATACGGAACGTCAAATAAGTGATTTGAGGCACCAAATGACATCGGAATGCTTTGATAAAAAAGCCATCAGCTTAGTGAGCATGCAATAGACAAAAATACCTCAAAATCCCATGGGTCTTATTTTCGTGAAAATTACGCATATACCCCTGCAGAACTTTCAATTGGTGATTTGAGGCACCAAACGAAATCAAAATGCTTTGAAATGAAAGCCTAAGCTTAGTGAGCTTGCGATAGACAAGAATACCTCAAAATTCCATTGGGCTTATTTTCGGGAAAACTATTCATATACCCCTACAGAACTTCAAATTGGTGATTTAAAGCAACAAATGACAACGGAATGCTTTGAAACGAAAGTCATAAGCTTAGTGAGCATGAGATGACAATGATACCTCAAAATCCCAAAGGTCTTATTTTCGTGAAAATAACGCATATACCCCTGCAGAACTTCCAATTTGTGATTTGAGGTAACAAACGATATCGAAATGCTTTGAAACGAAAGCCATCAGCTTAGTGAGCATGCGATAGACAAGAATACCTCAAAATCCCATAGGTCTTATTTTCGTGAAAATTACGCATATACCCCTACAGAACTTCAAATTTGTGATTTTAAGCACCAAATGACATCGGAATGCTTTGAAACGAAAGCCATAATCTTAGTGAGCATGCGTTCGACAAGAATACATCAAAATCTCGTAGGGCTTTTTTTTGTGAAAATTACGCATATGTCCCTACAGAATTTCAAATTGGTTATTTGAGGCAACAAACGACAACGCAATGCATTGAAAAGAAAGCCACAAGCTCAGTGAGCATGCGATATACCCTTGTGGAATGTCAAATTGGTGATTTGAGGCACCAAACGATATCATAATGCTTTGAAACGAAAGCCATAAGCTTAGTGAGGATGCGATAGACAAGAATAACTCAAAAACCCATAGGTCTTATTTTCGTGAAAATTACGCATATACCCATTTAGAACTTCCAATTGGTGATTTGAGATACCAAACGACATCGGAATGATTTGAAATGAAAGCCATAAGCTTTGTGAGCATGCGTTAGACAAGAATACCAGAAAGTCCCATAGGGCTTATTTTCTTGAAAATAACGCATATACCCCTACGGAACGTCAAATTGGTAATTTGAGGCACCAAACGACATCAGAATGCTTTTAAACGAAAGCCATCAGCTTAGTGAGCATACGATAAACAAGAATACCTCAAAATCACATAGGTATTATTTTCGTGAAAATTACGCATATACCCCTGCAAAACTTTCCAATTGGCGATTTGAGCCACCAAACGAAATAAAAATGCTTTGGAATGAAAGTAGTAAGCTTAGTGAGCATGCGATAGACAAGAATACCTCAAAATCCCATATGGCTTATTTTCGTGAAAATTATGCATATACCCCTACACAACTTCAAATTGGTGATTGGAAGTACCAAATGACATCGGAATACTTTAAAACGAAAGCCATAAGCTTAGTGAGCATGCATTAGACAAGAATACATCAAAATCTCGTAGGGCTTATTTTTGTAAAAATTACGCATATGCCCCTGCAGAACTTCAAATTGGTTATTTGAGGCAACAAACGACATCGAAATACTTTGAAACAAAACCCAGAAGCTTAGTGAGCATGCGATAGACAAGAATACCTCAAAGTCCCATAGAGCTTATTTTCGTGAAAATACGCATATACCCCTGCAGAACTTCAAATTGGTTATTTGAGACACCAAACGATATCGGAATACAATGAAACAAAAGCCAAAAGCTTAGTGAGCATGCGATAGACAAGAATACCTCAAAATCCCAAAGGGCTTATTTTTGTGAAAATTACGCATATACCCATACAGAACTTCCAATTGGTGATTTGAGGCACCAAATTACATCGGATTGCTTTGAAACAAAAGCCATAAGCTTAGTGAGCATGCGTTAGACAAGAATACCTCAAAATCCCATAGGGCTTATTTTCTTGAAAATTACGCATATTGCAGAACTTCCAATTGGTTTGAGGCACCGAACGGCATCGGAATGCATTGACACAAAAATCATAGGCTTAGTGAGAACAAAAATACCTCAAAAATACCCCTGCAAAACTCCAAATTGGTGATTTAAGGCACCAAAAGAAATCGGAATGCTTTGAAACAAAAGCCATAAACTTACTGAGTATGCAATAGACAAGAATACCTCAAAATCTAGTAGGGCATATTTTCGTGAAAATTACAAATATACCCCTGTAGAACGTCAAATTGGTGATTTGAGGCACCAAACGAAATAAAAATGCTTTGAAACAAAATCCATAAGTTTACTGAGCATACGATAGACAAGAATACCTCAAAATCTAGTAGGGCTTATTTTCTTAAAAATTACGCATATACCCCTACAGAACTTGAAATTGGTTATTTGAGGCACCAAACGAAATTGGAATGCTTTAAAATGAAAGCCGTAAGCTTAGTGAGCATGCGTTAGACAATAATACCTCAAAATTCCATAAGGCTTACTTTCTTGAAAATTACGCATATACCCATGCGGAACGTCAAATTGGTAATTTAAGGCATCCAATGACATCGGAATGCTTTGAAACGAAAGTCATCAGCTTAGTGAGCATACGATAGACAAGGATTCCTCAAAATCCCATAGTTCTTATTTTCGTGAAAATTACGCATATACCACTGCAGAACTTCTAATTGGTGATTTGAGGCACCAAACAAAATGAAACTTCTTTGAAACGAAAGCCGTAAGCTTAGTGAGCATGCGATAGACAAGAATACCTCAAAATCCCATAGAGCTTATTCTCGTGAAAATTACGCACATAGCCCTACAGAACTTCATTGTGATTTGAAGCACCAGATGACATCGGAGTGCTTTAAAACGAAAGCCATAACCTTAGTGAGCATGCGTTACACAATCATACATCAAAATCTCGTAGAGTTTATTTTCATGAAAATTACGCATATACCCCTGCAGAACTTCAAATTGGTTATTTAATACAAAAAACAACATCGGAATGCATTAAAACGAAAACCATAAGCTTAGTGAGCATGCGAAAGACAAGAATACCACAAAGTCTTAGAGGGCTTATTTTCGTGAAAATCACGCATATACCCCTGCAGATCTTCAAATTGGTTATTTGAGACACCAAACGACATCGGAATGCTTTGAAACAAAAGGCATGGGCTTAGTGAGCATGCGATAGACAATAATACCTCAAAATCGAATGGGGCTTATTTTCGTGGAAATTACGCATATACCCCTGCATAACTTCAAATTGGTGATTTGGGGCACCAAGTGACATCGGAATGCTTTGAAACGAAATCCATAAGCTTAGTGAGCATGCGTTAGACAAGAATTTCTCAAAATTCCATAAGACTTATTTTCTTGAAAATTACGTATATACCCCTGCGGAACGTCAAGTTGGTGATTTGAGGCGCCAAACGACATCAGAATGCTATGAAATGATAGCCATAAGATTAGTGCGCATGTAATAGACAAGAATACCTCCAAATCTCATACGGCTTATTTTCGTGAAAATTACGCATATTCCAGACTTCCAATTGGTGATTTGAGGCACCAAACGACATCGGAATGCATGGAAACGAAAACCATAAGCTTAGTGAGCATGCGATAGACAAAAATACCCCTAAATCCCGTAGGGTTTATATTCGTGAAAATTATAAATATACCCCTGTAGAACTTTAAATTGGTGATTTGAGTCACCAAATGATATCGGAATGCTTTGAAACAAAAGCCATAAGCTTACTGAGCATGTGATAGACAAGAATACCTCAAAATCGAATTGGGCTTATTTTCGTGGAAATTACGCATATACCCCTGCATAACTTCAAATTGGTGATTTGGGGCACCAAGTGACATCAGAATGCTTTGAAACGAAAGCCATAAGCTTAGTTAGCATGCGTTAGACTAGAATTTCTCAAAATTCCATAAGACTTATTTTCTTGAAAATTACGTATATGCCCCTGCGGAACATCAAGTTGGTGATTTGAGGCACCAAACGACATCAGAATGCTATGAAATGATAGCCATAAGATTAGTGCGCATGCAATAGACAAGAATACCTCCAAATCTCATACGGCTTATTTTCGTGAAAATTACGCATATTCCAGACTTCCAATTGGTGATTTGAGACACCAAGTGACATCGGAATGCATGGAAATGAAAACCATAAGCTTAGTGAGCATGCGATAGACAAAAATACCTCAAAATACCGTAGGGCTTATATTCGTGAAAATTATAAATATACCCCTGTAGAACTTTAAATTGGCGATTTGAGGCATAAAATGATATCGGAATGCTTTGAAACAAAAGCCATAATCTTACTGAGCATGTGATAGACAAGAATACCTCAAAATCTAGTAGGGCTTATTTTCGTGAAAAATTACAAATATACCCTGTAGAACTTCAAATTGGTGATTTGAGGCACCAAACGACATCGGAATGCTTTAAAACGAAAGCCATCAGCTTAGTGAGCATGCGATACACAAGAATACCTCAAAATCCCATAGGTCTTATTTTCGTGAAAATTACGCATATACCCCTGCAGAACTTTTAATTGGTGATTTGAGGCACCAAACGAAATGAAACTGCTTTGAAACGAAAGCCGTAAGATTATTGAGGATGCGATAAACAAGAATATCTCAAAATCCCATAGGGCCAATTTTCGTGAAAATTACGCATATACCCCTACAGAACTTCAAATTGGTGATTTGAAGCACCAAATGACAATGAAATTCTTTGAAACGAAAGTTATAAGCTTAGTGACCATGCGTTAGACAAGAATACATCAAAATCTCGTAGGGTTTATTTTCATAAATATTACGCATATACCCCTGCAGAACTTCAAATTGGTTATTAGAGGCAGAAAACGACATCGGAATGCTTTGAAATGAAAGCCATAAGCATAGTGAGCATATGATACACAAGAATACCTCAAAGTCCTAGAGGGCTTATTTTCGTAAATATTACGCATATACCCCTACAGAACTTCAAATTGGTTATTTGAGACACCAAACGACATCAGAATGCTTTGAAACAAAAGCCATAGGCCTAGTGAGCGTGCAATAGACAAGAACACCTCAAAATCCAAAAAATTTATTTTCGTGAAAATTATGCATATATCCCTGCACAACTTCAAATTGGTGATTCGAGGCACCAAATTACATCGGAATGCTTTGAAATGAAAGCCATAACCTTAGTGAGCTTGCGTTAGACAAGAATTTCTCAAAACTCCATCAGGCTTATTTTTTTGAAAATGACGCATATACCCCTGTGGAACGTCAAATTGGTGATTTGAGGCACCAAACGACATCATAATGGTTTGAAATGATAGCCATAAGATTAGTGCGCATGCAATAGACAAGAATACCTCAAAATCCAATACGACTTATTTTCGTGAAAATTATGCATATTGCAGACTTCTAATTGGTGATTTGAGGCACCAAACGGCATCGGAATGCATTGAAACAAAAATCATAAGCTTAGTGAACATGCGATAGACAAAAATACAGCAAAATCCCGTAGTGCTTATATTCGTAAAAATTACAAATATACCCTGTAGAACTTTAAATTGGTGATTTGAGACACCAAATGAAATCAGAATGCTTTGAAACAAAAGCCATAAGCTTACTGAGCATGTGATAGACAAGTATACCCCAAAATCTAGTAGGGCTTATTTTCGTGAAAAATTACAAATATACCCTTGTAGAACTTCAAATTGGTGATTTCAGGCACCAAATGAAATCAAAATGCTTTGAAACAAAAGCCATTAGCTTATTGAGCATACGATAGACAAGAATACCTCAAAATCTAGTAGGGCTTATTTTCGTAAAAATTACGCATATACCCCTGCAGAACTTCAAATATGTTATTTGAGGCACAAAACGACATTAGAATGCTTTGAAACCAAAGCCATAAGCTTAGTGAACATTCGATAGATAAGAATACCTCAAAATCTCATAGGGCTTATTTCGTGAAAATTACGCATATACCCCTTTAGAACTTCAAATTGGTGATTTGAGTCACCAAATGATATCGGAATGCTTTAAAACGAAAGTCATAAGCTTAGTGAGCATACGATAGACAAGAATACCACAAAACCCCGTAGGGCTTACTTTCTTAAAAACGCACATACCCTTAAGGAACGTCAAATTGGTGATTTAATGCACCAAATGGCATCGGAAAGCTTTGAAACGAAAGCCATAATCTTAGTGAGCATGCGTTAGACAAGAATAAATCAAAACCCCATAGGACTTATTTTCTTGACAATTACGCATATACCCCTACGGAACGTCAAATTGGTGATTTGAGGAACTAAACGACATCGGAATGCTTTGAAACAAAAGCCATCAGCTTACTGGGCATGTGATAGACAAGAATACCTCAAAATCTAGTACGGCTTATTTTCGTGAAAAATTACAAATATACCCTGTAGAACTTCAAATTGGTGATTTGAGGCACCAAACGACATCGGAATGCTTTAAAACGAAAGCCATCAGCTTAGTGAGCATGCGATACACAAGAATACCTCAAAATCCCATAGGTCTTATTTTCGTGAAAATTACGCATATACCCCTGCAGAACTTTTAATTGGTGATTTGAGGCACCAAACGAAATGAAACTGCTTTGAAACGAAATCCGTAAGATTAGTGAGGATGCGATAAACAAGAATACCTCAAAATCCCATAGGGCCTATTTTCGTGAAAATTACGCATATACCCCTACAGAACTTCAAATTGGTGATTTGAAGCACCAAATGACATTGAAATTCTTTGAAACGAAAGTTATAAGCTTAGTGAGCATGCGTTAGACAAGAATACATCAAAATCTCGTAGGGTTTATTTTCATAAAAATTACGCATATACCCCTGCAGAACTTCAAATTGGTTATTAGAGGCAGAAAACGATATCGGAATGCTTTGAAATGAAAGCCATAAGCATAGTGAGCATATGATAGACAAGAATACCTCAAAGTCCTAGAGGGCTTATTTTCGTAAATATTACGCATATACCCCTACAAAACTTCAAATTGGTTATTTGAGACACCAAACGACATCGGAATGCTTTGAAACAAAAGCCATAGGCCTAGTGAGCGTGCGATAGACAAGAACACCTCCAAATCCAAAATATTTATTTTCGTGAAAATTATGCATATATCCCTGCACAACTTCAAATTGGTGATTCGAGGCACCAAATTACATCGGAATGCTTTGAAATGAAAGCCATAACCTTAGTGAGCTTGCGTTAGACAAGAATTTCTCAAAATTCCATCAGGCTTATTTTCTTGAAAATGACGCATATACCCCTGTGGAACGTCAAATTGGTGATTTGAGGCACCAAACGACATCATAATGGTTTGAAATGATAGCCATAAGATTAGTGCGCATGCAATAGACAAGAATACCTCAAAATCCAATACGGCTTATTTTCGTGAAAATTATGCATATTGCAGACTTCTAATTGGTGATTTGAGGCACCAAATGGCATCGGAATGCATTGAAACAAAAATCATAAGCTTAGTGAACATGCGATAGACAAAAATACAGCAAAATCCCGTAGTGCTTATATTCGTAAAAATTACAAATATACCCCTGTAGAACTTTAAATTGGTGATTTGAGACACCAAATGAAACCGGAATGCTTTGAAACAAAAGCCATAAGCTTACTGAGCATGTGATAGACAAGAATACCCCAAAATCTAGTAGGGCTTATTTTCGTGAAAAATTACAAATATACCCTTGTAGAACTTCAAATTGGTGATTTCAGGCACCAAATGAAATCAAAATGCTTTGAAACAAAAGCCATTAGCTTATTGAGCATACGATAGACAAGAATACCTCAAAATCTAGTAGGGCTTATTTTCGTAAAAATTACGCATATACCCCTGCAGAACTTCAAATATGTTATTTGAGGCACAAAACGACATTAGAATGCTTTGAAACCAAAGCCATAAGCTTAGTGAACATGCGATAGACAAGAATACCTCAAAGTCCCATAGAGCTTATTTTCGTGAAAATACGCATATACCCCTGCAGAACTTCAAATTGGTTATTTGAGACACCAAACGATATCGGAATACAATGAAACAAAAGCCAAAAGCTTAGTGAGCATGCGATAGACAAGAATACCTCAAAATCCCAAAGGGCTTATTTTTGTGAAAATTACGCATATACCCATACAGAACTTCCAATTGGTGATTTGAGGCACCAAATTACATCGGATTGCTTTGAAACAAAAGCCATAAGCTTAGTGAGCATGCGTTAGACAAGAATACCTCAAAATCCCATAGGGCTTATTTTCTTGAAAATTACGCATATTGCAGAACTTCCAATTGGTTTGAGGCACCGAACGGCATCGGAATGCATTGACACAAAAATCATAGGCTTAGTGAGAACAAAAATACCTCAAAAATACCCCTGCAAAACTCCAAATTGGTGATTTAAGGCACCAAAAGAAATCGGAATGCTTTGAAACAAAAGCCATAAACTTACTGAGCATGCAATAGACAAGAATACCTCAAAATCTAGTAGGGCTTATTTTCGTGAAAATTACAAATATACCCCTGTAGAACGTCAAATTGGTGATTTGAGGCACCAAACGAAATAAAAATGCTTTGAAACAAAATCCATAAGTTTAATGAGCATACGATAGACAAGAATACCTCAAAATCTAGTAGGGCTTATTTTCTTAAAAATTACGCATATACCCCTACAGAACTTCAAATTGGTTATTTGAGGCACCAAACGAAATTGGAATGCTTTAAAATGAAAGCCGTAAGCTTAGTGAGCATGCGTTAGACAATAATACCTCTAATAAGGCTTACTTTCTTGAAAATTACGCATATACCCATGCGGAACGTCAAATTGGTAATTTAAGGCATCCAATGACATCGGAATGCTTTGAAACGAAAGCCATCAGCTTAGTGAGCATACGATAGACAAGGATTCCTCAAAATCCCATAGTTCTTATTTTCGTGAAAATTACGCATATACCACTGCAGAACTTCTAATTGGTGATTTGAGGCACCAAACAAAATGAAACTGCTTTGAAACGAAAGCCGTAAGCTTACCGAGCATGCGATAGACAAGAATACCTCAAAATCCCATAGAGCTTATTCTCGTGAAAATTACGCACATAGCTCTACAGAACTTCAAATTTGTGATTTGAAGCACCAGATGACATCGGAGTGCTTTGAAACGAAAGCCATAACCTTAGTGAGCATGCGTTAGACAATCATACATCAAAATCTCGTAGAGTTTATTTTCATGAAAATTACGCATATACCCCTGCAGAACTTCAAATTGGTTATTTAAGACAAAAAACAACATCGGAATGCATTAAAGCGAAAACCATAAGCTTACTGAGCATGCGAAAGACAAGAATACCACAAAGTCTTAGAGGGCTTATTTTCGTGAAAATCACGCATATACCCCTGCAGATCTTCAAATTGGTTATTTGAGACACCAAACGACATCGGAATGCTTTGAAACAAAAGGCATGGGCTTAGTGAGCATGCGATAGACAATAATACCTCAAAATCGAATGGGGCTTATTTTCGTGGAAATTACGCATATACCCCTGCATAACTTCAAATTGGTGATTTGGGGCACCAAGTGACATCGGAATGCTTTGAAACGAAAGCCATAAGCTTAGTGAGCATGCGTTAGACAAGAATTTCTCAAAATTCCATAATACTTATTTTCTTGAAAATTACGTATATACCCCTACGGAACGTCAAGTTGGTGATTTGAGGCGCCAAACGACATCAGAATGCTATGAAATGATAGCCATAAGATTAGTGCGCATGTAATAGACAAGAATACCTCCAAATCTCATACGGCTTATTTTCGTGAAAATTACGCATATTCCAGACTTCCAATTGGTGATTTGAGGCACCAAACGACATCGGAATGCATGGAAACGAAAACCATAAGCTTAGTGAGCATGCGATAGACAAAAATACCCCTAAATCCCGTAGGGTTTATATTCGTGAAAATTATAAATATACCCCTGTAGAACTTTAAATTGGTGATTTGAGTCACCAAATGATATCGGAATGCTTTGAAACAAAAGCCATAAGCTTACTGAGCATGTGATAGACAAGAATACCTCAAAATCGAATGGGGCTTATTTTCGTGGAAATTACGCATATACCCCTGCATAACTTCAAATTGGTGATTTGGGGCACCAAGTGACATCGGAATGCTTTGAAACGAAAGCCATAAGCTTAGTTAGCATGCGTTAGACTAGAATTTCTCAAAATTCCATAAGACTTATTTTCTTGAAAATTACGTATATGCCCCTGCGGAACATCAAGTTGGTGATTTGAGGCACCAAACGACATCAGAATGCTATGAAATGATAGCGATAAGATTAGTGCGCATGCAATAGACAAGAATACCTCCAAATCTCATACGGCTTATTTTCGTGAAAATTACGCATATTCCAGACTTCCAATTGGTGATTTGAGGCACCAAGTGACATCGGAATGCATGGAAATGAAAACCATAAGCTTAGTGAGCATGCGATAGACAAAAATACCTCAAAATACCGTATGGCTTATATTCGTGAAAATTATAAATATACCCCTGTAGAACTTTAAATTGGCGATTTGAGGCATAAAATGATATCGGAATGCTTTGAAACAAAAGCCATAATCTTACTGAGCATGTGATAGACAAGAATACCTCAAAATCTAGTAGGGCTTATTTTCGTGAAAAATTACAAATATACCCTGTAGAACTTCAAATTGGTGATTTGAGGCACCAAACGACATCGGAATGCTTTAAAACGAAAGCCATCAGCTTAGTGAGCATGCGATACACAAGAATACCTCAAAATCCCATAGGTCTTATTTTCGTGAAAATTACGCATATACCCCTGCAGAACTTTTAATTGGTGATTTGAGGCACCAAACGAAATGAAACTGCTTTGAAACGAAAGCCGTAAGATTATTGAGGATGCGATAAACAAGAATATCTCAAAATCCCATAGGGCCTATTTTTGTGAAAATTACGCATATACCCCTACAGAACTTCAAATTGGTGATTTGAAGCACCAAATGACATTGAAATTCTGTGAAACGAAAGTTATAAGCTTAGTGAGCATGCGTTAGACAAGAATACATCAAAATCTCGTAGGGTTTATTTTCATAAATATTACGCATATACCCCTGCAGAACTTCAAATTGGTTATTAGAGGCAGAAAACGACATCGGAATGCTTTGAAATGAAAGCCATAAGCATAGTGAGCATATGATAGACAAGAATACCTCAAAGTCCTAGAGGGCTTATTTTCGTAAATATTACGCATATACCCCTACAGAAGTTCAAATTGGTTATTTGAGACACCAAACGACATCAGAATGCTTTGAAACAAAAGCCATAGGCCTAGTGAGCGTGCGATAGACAAGAACACCTCAAAATCCAAAAAATTTATTTTCGTGAAAATTATGCATATATCCCTGCACAACTTCAAATTGGTGATTCGAGGCACCAAATTACATCGGAATGCTTTGAAATGAAAGCCATAACCTTAGTGAGCTTGCGTTAGTCAAGAATTTCTCAAAACTCCATCAGGCTTATTTTTTTGAAAATGACGCATATACCCCTGTGGAACGTCAAATTGGTGATTTGAGGCACCAAACGACATCATAATGGTTTGAAATGATAGCCATAAGATTAGTGCGCATGCAATAGACAAGAATACCTCAAAATCCAATACGACTTATTTTCGTGAAAATTATGCATATTGCAGACTTCTAATTGGTGATTTGAGGCACCAAACGGCATCGGAATGCATTGAAACAAAAATCATAAGCTTAGTGAACATGCGATAGACAAAAATACAGCAAAATCCCGTAGTGCTTATATTCGTAAAAATTACAAATATACCCCTGTAGAACTTTAAATTGGTGATTTGAGACACCAAATGAAACCGGAATTCTTTGAAACAAAAGCCATAAGCTTACTGAGCATGTGATAGACAAGAATACCCCAAAATCTAGTAGGGCTTATTTTCGTGAAAAATTACAAATATACCCTTGTAGAACTTCAAATTGGTGATTTCAGGCACCAAATGAAATCAAAATGCTTTGAAACAAAAGCCATTAGCTTATTGAGCATACGATAGACAAGAATACCTCAAAATCTAGTAGGGCTTATTTTCGTAAAAATTACGCATATACCCCTACAGAACTTCAAATATGTTATTTGAGGCACAAAACGACATTAGAATGCTTTGAAACCAAAGACATAAGCTTAGTGAACATGCGATAGACAAGAATATCTCAAAATATCATAGGGCTTATTTCGTGAAAATTACGCATATACCCCTTTAGAACTTCAAATTGGTGATTTGAGTCACCAAATGATATCGGAATGCTTTAAAACGAAAGCCATAAGCTTAGTGAGCATGCGATACACAAGAATACCTCAAAACCCCATAGGGATTACTTTCTTAAAAATTATGCACATACCCCTAAGGAACGTCAAATTGGTGATTTAATGCACCAAATGACATCGGAAAGCTTTGAAACGAAAGCCATAATCTTAGTGAGCATGCGTTAGACAAGAATAAATCAAAACCCCATAGGACTTATTTTCTTGACAATTACGCATATACCCCTACGGAACGTCAAATTGGTGATTTGAGGCACCAAACGACATCGGAATGCTTTGAAACGAAAGCCATCAGCTTAGTGAGCATGCGATAGACAAGAATACTTTAAAATCTCATAGGTCTTATTTTAGTGAAAATTACGCATTTACCCTTGCAGAACTTCCAATTGGTGATTTGATGCACCAAACGAAATCAAAATGCTTTGAAATGAAAGCCATAAGCTTAATGAGCATGCGATAAACAAGAATACCTCAAAATGCCATAGGGCTTATTTTCGTGAAAATTATGCATATACCCCTAAAGAGTTCTTTATAATTGGTGATTTGAAACACCAAATGACATCGGAATTCTTCGAAACGAAAGTCATAAGCTTAGTGAGCTTGCGTTAGACAAGAATACATAAAAATCTCGTAGGGCTTATTTTCGTGAAAATTATGCATATACCCCTCAAAAACTTCAAATTGGTTATTTGAGGCAACAAACGATATTGAAATGCTTTGAAAAAAAGTTATAACCATAGTGAGCATGCGATAGACAAGAATACCTCAAAATCCCGTAGGGCTTATTTTCTTGAAAATTACGCATATACCCCTGCAAAACTTCAAATTGGTGATTTGAGGCACCAAATGACATCGGAATGATTTGAAACGAAAGCCATAAGCTTGGTGAGCATGCGTTAGACAAGAATACCTCAAAATCCCATAAGGCTTATTTTCTAGAAAATTACGCATATACCTCTACGGAACATCAGAATGCTTTGAAATGATAGCCATAAGCTTAGTTCGCATGCTATAGACAAGAATACCTTAAAATCCCATAGGGCTTATTTTTGTGAAAATTACAAATATACATACTTCAAATTGGTGATTTGAGGCACCAAACAAAATCAAAATGCTTTGAAACGAAAGTCGTAAGCTTAGTGAGCATGCGATAGATAAGAATACCTCAAAATCTCATAGGGCATATTTTCATGAAAATTACACATATACCCCTGCAGAACTTCGAATTGGTGATTTGAGGCACCAAACGACATCGGAATGCATTAAAACGAAAGCCATAAGCTCAGTGAGCATGCGATAGACAATAATACCTCAAAAACACATAGGGATTATTTTCGTGAAAATTACGCATATTGCAGAACTTCCAATTGCTGATTTGAGGCACCAAACGGCATCGGAATGCATTGAAACGAAAACCATAAGCTTAGTGAGCATGCGATAGACAAAAATACCTCAAAATCCCATATGCCTTATTTTCGTGAAAATTACACATATACCCCTGCAGAACTTCCAATTGGTGATTTGATGCACCAAACGACATTGGATTGCTTTGAAACAAAAGTCATAAGCTTAGTGAGCATGCATTAGACAAGAATACCTCAAAATCCCATAGGGCTTTTTTTCTTGAAAATTATGCATATTCTTTGTAGAACTTCAAATTGGTGATTTGAGGCACCAAACGAAATCAAAATGCTTTGAAACGAAAGTCGTAAGCTTAGTGAGCATGCGATAGACAAGAATACCTCAAATTTCCATAGGGCTTATTTTCGTCAAAATTACGCATATACCCTTACAGAACTTCAATTTGGTGATTTGAAGCACCAAATGACATCGGAATGCTTTGAAACGAAAGCCATAAGCTTAGTGAGCATGTGTTAGACAAGAATACCTCATAATCCCATAGAAATAAAGACTTCACTTCACTCATTGTTGTCCGCACAAACCGCCGGGAACCAGGTCAAACCTTTCTCTAATCTGACTTGCAAGATAATTATTAGTACTTTATGTTTGAAGTGTAACGTGTATGATAGCTGATAAGGACACCGAAAGAAAGAGCAGGTCTTGAATTTACTGGCTTAAAATTTAAATTCAAATCATGCTTTTTAAATGTGGTAATTGTATTTACTAAACTTGTATAGGTAAAAGTGAGTCTAGAACTAGCATAGTAAAAATCAAACTTCTGGGTTGTTCATAGTTGTATGATACAAAGAGAAGTTAGATTGAGTAGAATTTCTAAGATCATCCTGGGAAGTCCATTTCTTGGTTAACTCTTGTAAGTTGATGCAGATGCTCTGGTAGTTATTGGGTTACCTGATGGCCCTAATGCCCACTTCATGTTATCAAATCTTTTTTTGCACAAAGACCTTAAGGTAAGCAGATTGAATTGAAGTGGAATGGATTTGTTTACCATCTTCTGCCAATGACTATCTTCTTATCATATTGAGTCATCCAGCTTGGTAGCTGTGTCATTGTCATTCCTCTGCGGTGCATGAGTTTGTATTTTCCCTTTATCTGTTTGTTATCTTGCTAATAATTTCACAGAATCATAGAAACCCGACCATTCATCAGCATGAGTTAGTTTTGACAAACTTCACCACACGTTTGGGGCATCGTGTATGCAGGTAATTTCTGGTTGCTGAAAAAGTAATTTATTTATTAAAGGTGAAACTCGAGTATAATTTCAGTCTCTAAGAAATCTTTAATAAAGTAACTTCTTTTCCATTATCCATTTTCTGTACCATTATTATTGTTTGGATAGTTGGGTATTTGTTGTTATGAAATGCCCTTTTGAGGGACTTATTCTTTTTTTATCAGAACTATCTAGCACACCAAACACACATACACCCCACCAACATTTGCAAACATATACTTTATTCTATTTCTTTCTGTTCCTCTTCCCATTTTTTGTCTCTTTTTCAGCTGGTGTCTTTTTACAACTGATCTGTTGTGTAAATATAAATATTGCTTGTCCTAGTGAAAATGTTTACATATAAGGGACTTTAACCTCTAGATTTGAATGAATTACTAGATTAATCAGGCAGTTGTGCATAACTTACAGGCTAAAAATTCAAGGCACTTTTCAATGCCGATTTGTAAATTTGGTCCATGTTTATCCTTTCCATACTTGGTTAGGATTTCTATCTAATCAATGTTAATAATTAAAATTGGCTAAATTACCATTGTTTTCTAAATTTAGTATGACGCAGTCTTTATTTCCACAAAACCCTATTTCTGCGGTCAGAGAGTTGTTACATTTCACAATCAACGCGACTTTATTTTCTTCCTCCATCACCGGTATGTACCAGACTGTGTGTGCAGATTCCTTTTTTGTGATTAAATTATGAGCTAATATTCAATTTTTACTTATCATTCCATGCAAAAGTTACATATTCCAAACAAAAGAAAGCAAGCAGCTAGAAAAAATTGAGTAGCCAAGGAACTTACACTAATGGGAGTACAACGTTTCATGCATGACTAATTTTCTTGTAAATTTGCACATTTTGTTACCTAGTCCAAGTTCACGTTTCATTATGCATATTTTACTCCCTATAGTTTTTAAAATGTCTCATATTTAATTTTATCGTGTAAAATTAATTATTAATTTTATTAATCAATATTTTAATCAAATATATTTTAAAAAAATTCATTCGTAATAACACTCATATATAGATTATATTAAATATTATAATATTTTTATTTACTATCACGTGTATCTTGTTTATAAAATCTCTTAAATAACCTAGTCAAAATATTAATTAACAGAATTGATCGATTATTAGATCGTAAGACTAAATATAAAATATTATAAAAGAATTGGACTAAATGTGATAAGTTTATAAAGATTGGATCAAACTTCAATTTGGGACTAACTTTTGAAGGAAAAAAGTAATTTCCCCCTCTTCTATATGAAAAAATCTTTGACATTTTGTTTCTCTCAATTTTTTCAACAAATACAGTAATAACAACTGTATCATATGCTCCAAACTCCAAACATTTAATAAAATTATATCTAAATATCAATTCAAGTAAATTTTTCACTTATATCACATCAACCATAATCTATATATTTTTCTCTAATATACTCAATTCAAACACACTTCTCACACCTATTCTTATTTCTATAAATATTTTTCTCACTATTATCATAAAGTGTAGAATTAAAGTACAAAATTGAATTTTGTTTTGTATTGTTGTTTAAATGTCCAATTTTAGGTTACCCTTATTATGTTTAAAGACACATAGAGCATCCAATGGGCTCGCGGATCCGAGTATGGCAAATAATAAACTTAGATAACAATAATAATACGGATAATTGCGAGTATACAGAGAGCTTTAAATTCAAAAAAATTCTAAAAGACACATAAAAAACTCACAACAAGCTAAGAAATATGGTACTATTGAAGCCCCTGGCCGAAGCAATCAGTTGGTTTCTTTTGATGATTTTCCATCTTTATCTGAAAAAAAATTATAGAAACAGGCCCCTCGTGCTTGGTTTCAACGCTTTGGCTTTTATTTATTACAGTTAGGCTTTCTCTCAAGCAAAGCAGATATGTCGATGTTTATTTATCGGTCCGAAAAGGTTATGCTTGTGCTTCTCTTGTATGTTGATGACATCATTCTGACAGGAAATGACTCCACTGCTATCTCGTCTTTTGTATCTCGTCTGTCTCAGGAATTTGCTATGAAGGACCTTGGTGATCTCCATTATTTTCTTGGCATTCATGCCTCGAGGGACTCTACTGGTTTATTTCTCTCTCAGAAGAAATATGCCTCTAATCTTTTACAGCGATTTGATATGTGGTCTCTCAAGCCGGTAGCTTCTCCCCTATCGGCCAAGTCTGCTCCATCTGCACTTGAGGGTGAACCGTTCCATGATCCCTCTCTTTTTCGCAGTATTGTTGGCAGCTTTCAGTATCTCACACACACCAGGCCAGACATTGCGTATTCTGTCACATTGGTTAGCCAGTTTATACACGCTCCTCGCACTACGCATTTTCAGATGGTCAAGAGAATTTTACGTTATCTTCGTGGTTCTCTTGATTTTGGTTTGCTTCTCAAGCCCTCTTCTCTTGACTCGCTCACCATTTTTGCTGGCTCTGATTGGGCTAGTTGTCCCGACAGTCGCCGTTCTACTACTGGCTACGCCGTTTATTTGGGTGACAACCTTCTATCTTGGTCTGCCAAAAAGCAGGCCACAGTTTCACGCTCTAGTACTGAATCTGAGTATCGGTCTATTGCTTATGCAGTTGCAGAATCTTGTTGGTTGCGCTTTCTCCTTCGTGATCTGGGTCTCTTTCTTCACGCTCCTATTCGCATTTTTTTTTATAATATTAGTGCGATCTATCTTGTTCTTAATCCTGTTTTTCATGCTCGCACGAAGCATATTGAGATAGATTATCACTTTGTTCGGGAAAAGTTGCTCTCGGAGATGTTCAGGTCAAATATGTCCCCACTGCTGATCAGGTTGCTGATATATTTACCAAGCCCTTGCCAGTTACCAAGTTTATCCAGTTGCGCTCCAATCTTTGCGTTGGTCCCACTGCTCAGATTGCGGGGGAGTGTTAGAGTATGTTAGAGTATATTTAGAAAGAATATATTTAGAGAATATATTTAGGGATTCTTTAGAGAAAATCATGGGATTTGTAATTCATTTATTGTGTATATATACCTTGTAATTGTATGTTTAGAACTCATTCGAATATATACAAAATCAATATTCCATCAAGAAGGTGAAATCATCTATCATTTATATGGGTAAACAATGTCATTGTTCATATTTTAATTTTAATTAATCATTTGAATCTTGTATGATATTATACAAATAAATATTACATTAATTGGAAATATCGAGCATCATTACCAAAATTTAAAACAGATAATTTATCAATACCTAATAAGTGGAATTAGTAAGTTTAATCAAGATATCATGTAAGTACATGTAACAAGGAAAATCACAATATTGGCTCTATAGCCCATGGATAACGCATATTGATATTTTAGATGCATTATTTTTGGGCAATGTCGGTCTTCAAAATAGATAAAATTTCATGTGTTGTATACATGCTCTCTTAATGGGGAAGTCACTTTATTTTTGTCTCATATGCTCCTCTGTTCAATATTTGTCCCATGACTTGTATAAATTTTTACATTTGATTTTTATTTAATTTTTCATCAAAAATTTCACAATAACAAGATTTAACCATTTTTTGGAAAAAATTTGTATGCGAGTGATAAGTAATATTAAATAAAAAAATGCAATATTTCTTGATTAATGGAGACCATAAAATTTCAAATTAATTTTTTTTTTTCGAGACCACATGTTAAATTTTTTTTGAATGTTAAGGGGTACAATATGAGAATTTTATAACGAATTTGATCAAAATTGAAACCGATCAAATTTATGAGGCCAAAAAATATTATTTCCTCCAACATCAACAGTTTAGGTCAAGTGCATAAATATTCCATGCTAAAATAATTTTTCATATTAAATTAAACTCGTGAAAATATTCATTTAACCTATTTTTATTCGAAACAGTTCAATTGTTTTGGGAAAAGTACTTTTTGAATTAATTACCATTGCTTCTCACCTTTGTTTCTTTGGTTTAGGATAATTTATTAGTCATATATTTTCTATAGAAATATTCTTCTTCTTCTTATTGACATTGATAACTTTGTATGATAAAAATATCTTCCTTACTAATGTTAATATAAAAGTTTCTATACAATTTCTTTAAGTATGTGTGATGATGGAGGTTCCTTTAGTAATATGATTACTTGCTAAAGTTTATTATATAATATATTAGCTAGCCATGGTTGTTTTTTTCAAGAAGAGGGACTTAGGTATTAGTTTTATTTATAGGAGGGCTTGTGTTACATGTTAAGGATTTAAAGGAAAGATCAAAACAAAATTTTATTAAACAAGTGTTGGTTATTGCTGAAACATTTCATAGATAAACTATATTTTTTTATGAATTTACTATTTTTAATAAATCTGCACAAAATTGTTTTCTTGGTGTTTTTGTCAATACTATTATAAAATAAGAGTTTTCTTTATTATTGTTTTAATATACCTAAAATATTTTTATAAAATTTAGTTTTTAGTGGCAGAGGAGTAAAAAAAGAAGTCTAGTTATATTAGCATTTTACTTACATATATGTAAGATTACTCTTATATTTTCTTAAATGAAATTACACTTATATTTATTCATTAAAAAGTTAGAACATCATTATTGCCGCATACACGGGGCCACACAATTATAAATAAATTGATATTTTAATATGAAATTTGAGAAAATAATAGTGCATGTTCATCTCGAAACCACAATTAACATTTTCTCTACAAGCCCAAATTTTTATATTGGGATATTTGATAATGTACCCACCCGCAAACTCCACTTTTCTACTATATTTTTTCTTTTCACTGGCAATTTTCTTCTCTTTATTGTTGGAGCTTTGACATTCAAACCATTGTCTCAATATTCATAAAAAAAAATAAGAAAATGTTCACGAAACATTTTTTGTTGTATATGTTTGAACACATTTTCAACTCACATAATTTGTTTTCATTTTTTATATGTCGTAGAGACAAGCGCTTCAAATTTTATTTTACAAGCTCATTGAATTTAATTTCTCCTACATAAATAAAACAAGAAATTCAAAAAAGAGATTTGTTCTTTAGTAAAAGAATATTTTATTTTACATTTATCTATATTCAGTAGCTATTCATAAATTATCTACATAAATGTTTATTTTCGTACTTTGATAATCACAAGTACAATATTTAAGATCATTTTGTTTAATTTAGTGTTATATATTTGATTAGATTATTTCCTTGAAAAGATTATTTAAATAAATTTATAAATTATCAAAATCGATTACTTTGTAATTCATTTGTTATATATTTAGGAATCCCAACTGTATTCATATATAAAAATATAAACTTTTGAAACACCTAAAACATCCCTATGTAATTTAATCTTGTAATGGTTAAAAGATTATAAAATAAATAATAGAGATCAATTTTAAGTATCTAAAATTGGGTTCTACAATTGTGTAATTATATTAGGATTCTACTATGAAATTACATATAGGGAAGCTTACTCCTATTTATATATTCATAAAAAGAAGAAGGTACAAAAAGAAAGCTTAATATTTATGATAAATATACTGGTTGGAAAATGATGTTTCTTAAAAAAGTTTGACATTCCTATAATACAATTCTTTATATGTTACTAAGCTACTAACAAAATTTGAATCTGTCTTACCTTGAGTTGCATAAGTCAAATGATATATAGTGCAGTTTTAAACTTTTTGTATCCTTTTTAAATTATTATTTTTATTCAAATGAAAAATAATGTTAAGTTATGAAATAAGTTTTTAATAATATATATATTTTTTATTTTAAATTTATAAATTTGTTGAGTATATGACTTGAAACTTAAAATTTAAGTGTATATTTGCGAATAGTTTGTAAAATTTTAAATATATAACGGTTTGGCCTTTCCAGTACCAAATGCCAGACTATCATTCTTAAAGGTCAATTTAGTTTTAATTTTTGTCCTTTTGTGTAACGACCCAAATTTTTAGCATCAATCATGGGCATTTCATCATATTATATCATAAATTATAATATACATGCATTGTAGTAAGATTAGAAAAAAAAAAGAACAAGAAAAAGACAAAAGGGGGCAAGCTTCCAAGGGAAGCTTAAGTTATTTTGCCTTGATTATTATCATTGGTTGTTCCTTTTCACATCTATACACTTTAACAAACCTTATACATCATAAAAAAGCCTCTAGACAAGGGAACTTAGTAGAACCAACTAGAAATTATAAAGCAAAAGAAGGGAAAAATCGTGCAAGAAGGGAGGGAGAAAAGAAAGAGGTAAGTTTCTTATATGACCCTCAAAGAAATAGTCATAACTCGAGTTCTATAGCTTCAAATTAAATTTAGTTTATTGTTCTGGAAACCTTATTCAGTGCTTTAAATTATTTTAGTTTGGCGGAAATCTCAATTCGGAATATTCGATGGGTCAATCGTTCTATATATTTTATTGCGCGTTTGATGACAGAAATCTAATTCATGTTGTTATGTCTTGGTAATTTTGCCATAACTTTCGTTTTATAAGCCCTAAAATTATGTGGGTTATCATTTTGAAAATAGGGGAAAGTAATCTAAAACTTTTTACTTAAACTCGAAGAGTGTTTCCTTCATTTGAATAGGCGTTTTGAGCAAAACAGTTTGTAGGTCACTTAACAACAAAGGTATCCCCTGTTTTGAATTCTTTGTTTTGTCACCTCAGTAAACTAGTCATAACTAGAGCTACTGACTTTGGAAAATTATATGGAAATATATTTTAGAAACCTTAGGAAGTCCTTTATAACTTTATAGTTTTAAGTAGAAGCTAGATCGACTTATAAAGTTGATAAATCGAACGAGACATTTGGTTGGCAGATTCTGGTTATGTGTTCTTCTGTCTTAGTAGATTGAGCATAACTCCGGCTATGTACTACTAAAAAGTCCTTGGTTTGGTGATTCTAAAACTTTGGAATGTCTACTAAAAGTTGGAGTTTTGATAAAAATAATAATCCAATATTTTAATGTGAATTGTGATTAGAACATTTTATTGCTCAAAATAGGCCGTGCACAGCTTTCTGTTTTGATCAAGTTTACATTGAAACATGAGAAAGAAACATTGAAGCCAATCAAGAAGGATAAGTAACTTGATGTTTAAGTGATCTTTACTTTTGAAGGTAAGTAATACATGATATAAATATATTCATAGAACGAATTATGTAGATTATTATAGTTACATATTTGAAGTTTTTTGATGAAATGAATGGTGTTAATTATGCCGTGTTAGAAATGAATTGGAGATGTGATGATGATTGAATGTTGCTTATGAGGAGTATGTTGATATGTGATATACGATATTTTGATGATTATGTGATATTAATTGATGAATGGAGATGTACCTTGTGAGGTGGATGTTTTGATAATACGTGATGACTGAACTAACTGTATATGTATTATAAGGTAATATTAAGAAAGAAGTATGTGTGTTATATAACGTGAGGATGAGCCGGGCGGTAATTACGTATGACGGGAATCCCCTATGAAATGTGAGATGAGCCGGGCGGTTAATTGGGGACCCGTGTTATATGTGTGATTGGTGAGGATGAGCCGGATGGTTATCTGGCATGTTGATATGTGATACATGCCTTCTATATACAGATGTGCAAGATGAGTCGTGCGATTACATAGAATATAAGTAAATTACTAACACTAATTTGTTGACTTGATGAGTGATATGATAATTCTAGTGAATTTATTGATTGAGAATGTCGATGTGCATACTTGTATATTGAAATATGTTTGATAGCCCGCTTAATCCCTTTGGAGACATTACGAAGATTGTTTTATCTATGATTTTATTTATGTTTGTATTGCTTACTGAGTGGCAAGCTCACCCTTTTGCATTTATTTTTTTCAGGTTAGCCTTTTATTTCAAAAGCTTTCATCTGCATATAAAGTCAGACTCTTCTCAGGTGGGCCAGTGGCGAGTCATCATGCATTTTGAACACTAGTGTTTCTATTTTGAATGTGTGTATATTTTTGAAAAGGGGAGAATGTGATATATTATTCTCTACCATGTGAATTAATATGAATGGATATAATTATGTGAATAAATGATAATTAATTCGATCATAGTTGCATGATTAAATTGGAGGGCGCCACATTTGGTGGTATCAGAGCAGGGATTAGATTCCCTGGGTAAGAAAGTGCATTTTATACATAGCATAATAGTGCATACATATTTTACGTCTGATTGCACTTCATAAATGTTATAGGATGTCTGAACATAGTGTTCCTCGCACTGGCCCAGAAGAGTCTAATGAGTCGGTTCATGGAAGTGTTCATATGTTTGCGGCACATGCATCTGAACAACAACCCAATGATCATAATCCTCCTCCTAATGAGTATCCATGGATTAGACAAATGTTTGAGTTTATGCAACAAACTGCTCAACCCCCACATGTGCAACAACAAAATCTTGATGGAAACTTAGACAAAAACTTTGAGAAAATCAGAAGGCAAGGTGCATATGTATTTACGGGTACTACAGATCCAGCCGAAGCAGAGGAATGGTTACGAAACACGGAACGAGTATTAGATCGATTTGATTGTGGGGAGGAACAAAAGGTGAAATATGTTGCTTCTCTCTTGGAAAAAGATGCTCTGGATTGGTCTGAAACTGTACCTGGAAGCCGAGACCATCTAATGACATTAACTTGGGCAGATTTCTTACGGGAATTTGCAGAAAAATATACACCAACTATATATAGAGATCAAAAGAAAATTGAGTTTTTAGAGCTGAAGCAGAATGATATGTCAGTGACAGAATATGAGTTGCGATTCATTCGTTTATCCAAATATGCACCAGAAGAGGTTGCAACTGATGAACTAAAACAGAAAAGATTTGAGCGTGGACTGAAGTTAGAGATTCGCGAACGTATGGCCGTGAAACCACCCTCCTACAATGCACTACTTGAGACTGAATTACAAGCGGAAGAAACAATTAATGAAAGAAATTCATTTGAAGCGAAGAAACGGAGGATGACGGGTGTGGGCACTTCAGAAATGTATTCTAAACAATCATCTTTTCAGCACTTGGGCATCAAAAGAGGAAATTTTAGAGGACGAGGTATGGAAATGACAAATAGAACTGTACCAAGATTTTCTAATCGAGGATCAACTAGTGGAAGTCAAAGAGTACGGACAGAGACATTTCGAGGACAGGGGCGATCTATGCCAACATGTTCACAAGGTGGTAGAATACATGTAGGTGAATGTTGGGTGCCGAAGATAAATACTTGTTACACATGTGGTCAGCCCGGACACTTTGCTAGAGATTGCCCAGTTGGAAGAAATAAAGAATCTTCAACCATCAGACAAAGTAGTGTTGGAGACAATGTGCGACACGTAAGCGGATTTAGGGGTCGAGGAAAATTTAATAGAGGGAAAGTGAATACTACTACTCTGGCAGGGTCAATAAGTCAACCTCAACCAGAAACCCAGGCTCGTGTGTTCGCTGTGACTCGTCAAGAAGCCCGAGCTGCACCAGATGTGATTACGGGTATATATTCTATCTATAATGTGAATACATATGTATTGATTGATCCTGGCTCTACATGTTCATTTATATCACGTGAATTTGCATTGCATACTCATGGTAAGATAGTACCATTGGGGTATAACATAAGTGTGTCTATGCCGACCGGGAGTGTTGTGATAGCAAGTACATTTATTAAGTCCTGTCCGATAACCATTTGGGATAACACTTTTTATGCTGATTTGATTGTGATACCTCTAAGAGAATTCGATGTCATTTTGGGAATGGATTGGCTTTCGAAATATAATGCTATCGTTGATTGTCGTACCAAAGAAGTAAGCATAAATATTCAAGGACAACCAAAAATTTTAATTATTGGAGAAAGAAAAGTTATTCCAACATGTTTAATAACAGCCGTGTCAGCAATTCGACTTATTAAAGAGGGGTGTGAGGCATATATGGCAAACATTATCGATATTTCTAAGGTAAGCCCTGGTGTATCAGATGTTCCAATAGTTAGAGAATTTTCAGAAGTCTTTCTCGATGATCTACCTGGATTACCACCGAGTAGGGAAGTTGATTTCGAAATTGAGACCATTCCAGGAACAACACCCATCTCCATAGCACCATATCGGATGGCTCCGTCTGAATTGAAAGAACTGAAGAAACAGTTAGAAGAGTTGTTAGATAAAGGGTTTGTTCGTCCGAGTACATCACCTTGGGGAGCACCTGTTTTATTCGTGAAGAAGAAAGACGGGAGTATGCGGTTGTGTATTGATTATCGTCAGTTGAACCGAATCACTATAAAGAATAAATATCCATTACCGAGGATTGATGATTTACTTGATCAAGTGAGAAGCTCATCTGTGTTTTTGAAAATTGATCTACGATCTGGATATTGGCAGCTAAGGATTGAAGAACAATCTATACCAAAAACTGCTTTCAGAACTAGAGATGGTCACTACGAGTTTATTGTGATGCCATTTGGACTGACAAATGCCCCTGCTGCATTTATGTCCTTGATGAATAAAATTTTTCAACCATATTTAGATCAGTTTGTGATTGTGTTTATTGATGACATTTTGATTTATTCCCGAAGTCGACCAGATCATGAGTCTCATCTCCGAACTATATTGCAAATCTTGAGAGAGAAGCAGTTGTATGCTAAATTTAGTAAATGTGAGTTTTGGATGGAAGAAATCACATTTTTGGGACATGTTATTTCTAGACAGGGGGTTCAACCGGATCCATAAAAAATTATAGCTAAATTGGAGGGCGCCACATTTGACTGGTGAATTTTGAAATATTAATGAGCTATGATGCACGGACACGGGACACAGGATACGGCGCACGACACGACACAGACACGGGACACAGCATTTTTAAAAATGTTAGGACACGACACGGCCTCGAAACTGCTAATAAAAAATATATATATAAATTAATATACATATATATGTTAATTAATTTACGTTAAATATATAAATTAATCTTTTCATTCTAGTTTAAATGACTGGTTAGACAAATAAACTATAAGAATGACTATTGTACGTTATAAATTTGTATTTTTACTTTGTAAAATTATATATGTTTGAAAGAAAAATAAATGTTTCAGTTTTCAAAATCACAAAAAATAAGTGAAATAACATCAATTGTCACAAATAATGCATACATAGTGACATACCATCTAATTGCATCAATTACGGTGTTCATATTTTATTTTTTTCATTTTATATAAGTAGACAAATTTATTTTTATATTGAACACGGTATCGGGAGTGTCGGACACGGTGTCGGGGAGTGTCGGACGAGTGTCGTGTCCGATCAGGTGTTCGACACGACACGTTGTAATTTTTTGAAGTATCCGTGCATTAGAGTTAATGAGCATCTGCATAGGAAATACAATTATTTCGCGATAAATGTGAGATATATATGTTGTTGCACATGTGAGGTTCTGATCATGTTGCTCCACAAATCCAAGATACACCAAAAAATAGTCAAAAGGGTGAAAGTAAAATAAATCCTAAACTTAAGGAATGATATCGTAATATTTGGTAGTTTAAGGACTAATATGATACAAATACGAAATTTTAGGGACTATTAGACATTAGCTTGAATAGTTATATGTATTATTAAGATCACACGTTTATATTAGTATTACCATCTCAAATTCAATTCTACACATGAATTTCTCAAACTCAGATGGTTCATAACATTAATCAATTATCGTATAATTGTTTCGTATATATACAACATAGGAAAAGTTTTTAAAATAACAAAAAATCATAATGATATGTAAAGTAACTCCACCAAATATTGATTGAGCGCCTCAATTTGAAGAACTCGGTGAACAAAAATAATTTTACCAAATGATTTTATAATTTCTTAATTAGAATCACTTTAGCTCATCAACTTTCAATCGTAACCTCACAACTTAAATATTACTTTCAGTGTGGTCCATCCGTCAAATTTCTATTAACTTTGACAGAAAAATGGTGACATGTCTTCTACATGATGGGTAAAATTGTCAACTGAAATTTTGAAATAGAATTATCACTGGGGATAAAATGAAGTGGTCTGAATGTAATGATTGATATGCAGTTATATAAGTAGAATTGAATGTGATTTTGGAGAATATGTATTTTCAATGAAAATGCCTTGTATATGAAATTTTTAGAAAAATATGATTCAAAAGTTAAACTTTATATCTGAAAAAGAAAACCAATGTGGCTAATATTTTACCAAATATATGTAAAATTAAAGTATCATATAGTAGAAACATAGTTATTTGAATAAAGGCCGACGAATTATTTTGAGAAATAGAAATACCAATGGCAAACTAAAATGCAACAATAACAATGATTAAGTTAAGGAAAGAAAGAAAACTATTTTACACTATGTTTTAATTGGTTTAGCTACTTTCACGCATTAGCGTTTATATACGTACAATATATGATTTTACCAATTCATTATTTTTATTAATAAAACTTTAATATTAGAAAAGAAAAAGACATGAGATTCAATATTAACAAAACAAACTAAAAACAAAGCGTCAACCGTGTGAAATTAAGATTGAAAATGTTCTATCAAATGTTCTCAATGTTCTTGAGAGAATAAAAATGTGTTATGATGACTTTAGAAAATGAAGAAATAAAAAATGAATAAAGAATAAGAAACAACAAACTACGCATAAAGATACTATTATAAGTATACAAAATTCAATAGAAAAAAGAAGAAAAAAAGCGACATATTCATCAAAATTAAATAGATGAATTTATATAGATCATGAATATATTTAAAAGTTTATTAGTTTTATAATTTTTAAATTACTTGTTTTTTCATTTGTCATGTCATGTCGTAATTACAATTTATTGATTAATAATTTTTTATTAAACTATTGTTTAAGATTTTGATGCATCAAATTGAATAACATCGACGTATATGAATTATTTTATGCGATCATATAACTCATGGGCAACATACGTGTTATATTTTTGTAAAATAAAAAGTTGACCATGTCATTATATGGTAATCAAAATACAAAATACTGAAAATACAATGAACGACTGATGAATACATTTATTTCATACGACTCCAAATAATAATATGTAACATAATGGCGTTGTTAGGTCGTATTTTGTACATACTTTTCATGATCTTTATTAGGATATTTGGCATATTTGAACTTCGTATTTGATGGACTTATGTTGATATTGAATTAATAGGTGATGATATAAGGAATGAAGGCAAAGAAGGCTAAATGAGGCGAAAAAGGAAGAAAACCGATTGGGAACAAAAACTGGACAGCCGAACCGTTTTAAGACTTAAGCGTGCCCACGGTTAATTCCACAAAGGCTTCGGCTGAAGGCAGGACTGCTGGACGTTTTTAAGACTTTCCTACTGAAATCCAGATTTACTTTGGATTTTCCGGGTATGTTTACAATCCCTTGTAAAATAGGTAATGTTCGAATTGAAAAAGCTATGCTAGACTTAGGAGCCTCAATCAATGTTATGCCACGATCGATTTATGAGTCACTTAACATAGGAAAATTGAAAGAAACCGGTGTAGTTATTCTACTAGCCGATAGGTCTAACGCGTACCCCGATGGTGTCTTAGAAGATATTTTGGTACAAGTTGATAACTTAATATTTCCTGCTGATTTTTATGTGGTCGATATGGGTCATAATGATTTTGTTAGTTCCACACCTATTTTACTTGGAAGACCATTTTTGAAAACGTCTAGAACAAAGATTAATGTAGATGATGGTCCTTTAACTATGGAATTCGATGGCGATATTATAAAATTTAATATATATGATTCCATGAAATACCCTCCGGATGTTCATTCTGTTTTTGGTATAGACGTTGATGATTGTCTAGCGCAGGTTATGTTCGAGTTAGAGAACGAAGATTCAATTCAAGTTGTGTTAACCGCGGCTGATCTCGAAGGAAAGGGGCTGGAATTCGAGCTCAACAAAGAATTAGAAGATGCTAAATCAGCCCTCGATTCCCTTCCCTCTTTACCTTTAAACGTTTCTCGTATTTCATTACCTATTTCTACTTCTAAACTTCTTCCTTCTATTGTGCAGGCACCTAATTTGGAACTTAAGAAGCTTCCCGAGCATCTCAAGTACTTATATCTAGGAGAAGGAGAGACTTTGCCAATGATCGTATCGAACAAATTAACTCCTTTACAAGAAGAACAATTAATACGATCATTGCGGGATTACAAGGAAGCAATCGGATGGACCATAGCCGACATCAAAGGGATTAGCCCTTCCATATGCATGCACCGAATACTAATGGAAGAAGGGGCTAAACCGAAAATCCAAGCACAAAGACGACTTAATCCACCGATGATGGAAGTGGTAAAGAACGAGGTACAAAAGCTTCTCGACGCAGGTATAATCTATCCAATTTCCGATAGTGCTTGGGTAAGTCCAGTACAAGTTGTTCCTAAGAAAACGGGTATCACTGTGGTTGAAAATTCAGAGGGTGAGTTAGTTCCAACTCGTGTTCAAAACGGTTGGAGAGTTTGTATTGATTATCGAGGTTTAAATACTTCGACTCGTAAAGATCACTTTCCCCTCCCTTTTATTGATCAAATGTTAGAGCGTTTAGCCGGTCGTTCTTACTTTTGTTGTTTAGATGGATATTCAGGTTTTCATCAAATCCCGGTTGCACCGGAAGATCAAGAAAAAACGACATTCACTTGTCCTTTTGGCACATTCGCGTATCGAAGGATGTCGTTTGGCCTATGCAATGCTCCAACGACTTTCCAAAGGTGTATGGTTAGTATATTTTCTGATTACGTCGAAGACATCATTGAGGTATTTATTGATTATTTTACGGTACATGGTGATTCTTTCGATTCATGCTTAGCCAACCTTAGGAAAATTTTGGAACAATGTATTAAATCGAACCTTGTACTTAATTATGAAAAATGTCATTTTATGGTCGAACAAAGTAATATTTTAGGTCACATTGTATCATCTAGGGGATTAGAGGTCGATAAAGCAAAAATTGATGTTATTAAAACTTTGCCTTATCCCACGAATGTGCGAGAGATTCGTTCTTTTCTTGGACATGCAGGTTTCTATCGACGCTTCATTAAAGACTTTGCAAAGATTAGTAGACCCTTGTGCAACTTACTACATAAGGATGCCCCATTCGAGTTTAATGAAGAGTGTCGATGTGCTTTTAATACATTGAAGGATCTACTAACCTCTGCACCCATTGTAAAACCGCCAAATTGGAATCTTCCGTTCGAGATAATGTGTGATGCAAGTAACTATGCCGTAGGGGCTGTTTTGGGTCAAAGAGTGGATAAATCCCCTCATGTTATATACTACGCTTCGCGAACGTTGGATGATGCTCAATGCAATTATTCAACAACTGAAAAAGAACTTTTTGCCATTGTTTTTGCTTTAGAAAAATTTCGTTCCTATCTACTTGGCACTAAAGTTATTGTTTATTCTGATCATGCAGCTCTTCGCTATTTGATGACAAAGAAATAAGCGAAGCCCCGACTTATACGATGGATCCTGTTGCTTCAAGAATTCGATTTAGAGATCAAAGATAAGAAAAGAACTGAGAATCTTGTAGCCGACCACTTAAGCCGACTCATTAATCTTAAAGACGCGAACCAGTTGAAAGATGAGTTTCCTGATGAACACCTCTTTGCATTACAATCGATATATCTATGGTACGTTGACATCGTTAATTACTTGGTTACCAAAACTTTGCCCGACGACTTATCTCGAACTCAAAAGAACAAAATTAGAAGCGAGTCTAAGTATTACGTATGGGACGAACCCTATTTGTGGAAACATTGTACGGACCAAGTGATTCGTAGATGTGTTTCTGAGGCCGAGGTACCTTCTATCCTTCGTTTTTGTCATACTTATGCTTGTGGCGGACATTTTGGTTCAAAACGAACCGCTCAAAAGGTTCTTGAGAGTGGTTTGTTTTGGCCAAGTATATTTCATGATTCACATGTATTCTGCAAATCCTGTGAAAATTGTCAAAAGACGGGAAATTTAGGACATAGAGACCAAATGCCATTAAACCCTATTCATGTGTGTGAAATTTTTGATATATGGGGTATTGATTTTATGGGTCATTTTCCCCCTTCTTTTGGATACAATTATATATTACTTGCTGTGGATTATGTATCTAAGTGGGTTAAAGCTAAGGCTACTAAAACTGACTGTGCTAAAGATGTTGTGAATTTTGTAAGGTCTCAAATTTTTGTTAGGTTCGGTACACCGAGAGCGATTATTAGTGATCGAGGTACTCATTTTTGTAACAAAGTGTTCGAAGCCCTCTTGAAAAAGTACAATGTCACGCATCGAATCTCTACCGCTTACCACCCACAAACAAACGGTCAAGCTGAGGTATCAAATCGAGAAATCAAGTCTATACTCGAGAAAACGATTAACCCAAATAGAAAAAATTGGAGTACACGACTTGATGATGCACTTTGGGCTTATCGTACGGCCTACAAAACACCCATAGGTATGTCTCCATTTCGTTTAATATTTGGTAAACCATGTCATCTCCCCGTTGAGTTAGAACATAGAGCTTTCTGGGCAATCAAGCAACTCAATATGAATATGGATGACGCGGGACACCATAGAAAGCTACAAATCCAAGAATTAGAAGAAATTCGGAACGAAGCATACGAGAACGCTCGGATCTATAAGGATAAGACGAAAGCTTTACGTGATAGGACAACTTCGAAGAAGGACTTTGACATTGGACAAAAAGTCCTTCTCTTTCATTCTCGTTTAAAGCTATTTCCGGGTAAATTGCGTTCTCGTTGGATTGGACCTTTCAATGTTATTGATAAATTCCCTCATGGTGCCGTTGAGATTCAAAGTCCGACAACCGATAAAATTTTCAAGGTGAATGGACATCGATTGAAACCTTTCTACGAAGGATTTCAAGCTCACGATGTCGAAACAACGACGTTAGAACCACCAAGATATGCTACATAACTTTGTAGCAACGTCTAGCCGAAGACGTTAAAGAATGGCGCTTCTTGGGAGGCAACCCTTGCGTTCTTTATTTCATGCTTTATGCTTTTCGTACTTTTTATTTTGTTAAGACCGAACAGTTTCAAAAATTAAGCGTGCCCACGCTTAAAATGCAAAACCATTCGGTCTGACCTGCTTTTCTTTTTACGAAGCGTTTCAGAAATTAAGCGTGCCCACGCCTAACTTCGGAAACCCTTCGGCCTTGACCCTCGTAATTTTACCGAAGCGTTTGACTATTTAAGCGTGCCCACGCCTAAAAGTCTGAACCCTTCGGCAAAAATCACTTTGGTTGCTCGTTTTTTTTATTTCCTTTGCTTATAAAAAAAAAATTCAAAAATCTAAAATTGAAATTAGGGATTTCAAACCCTAATTCCCTAATTCCAACCACCAAATTTCGCGACCCCAATATCATTTTTTCCCCCCCAAATCGCGAAAACCGTTCCCCCCATTTTGTAACCCCTAATCACACTTAATCAATTAAAAACACAAAACAAAAAAATCCCTAAAATTTAAAAACCCTAATTTCTTCATCTTCATCACGCCGCCCTCACCGTCTCTCTTCCGATTTGCAGGTCATCGAACTAACGCCGCCGCCACTTAACGCACCACCCCAATGGGCGAAATCATGTCCTCACTCACCGGCGCAAGTCCTCAACCACTAACAGAGCAACCATTGTCATCCTCGCCACCTACCCAGACCGCCCCGACCAATCCACCCGCGGCGGAACCCTTACCCCAACCGCCTTCTGCTACTACTCCACCACCAGTCACCACCACCAAACCAACCAACCCTACAACTGAAAAAGAAAACCCATCACCTCCGCCGACGAAGAATCCTCCGAACGTTCTGCCTCACCGACACCATCTCCACCCCGACGACCAGCCTTACGTTGCTCTACACGTACGGCTTGGCGTTCGAACCCTAACGCGCCGACCACTTCGGCCGATTCACCACTGAACCTCGACTCCTTGCCGGAACCACAGCCGGAGCGACAACCAGAGCAACAGCCGCCCCGTCGCCGCCCTGTTTTTGACCCTAAACCGACATCCAAAATACGCCGTGGCCTTTACCAAAAGCTTTTCCCTAATGGACCACCACCGCCGATGGATTGGCGGGTCAACCCATTACCTGCTACACCGCCACCACCACCTTCAACAGCTCCGAGCACCGCTCCTACTCATGAGCTGACTCTTACTCCACAGCCGCCTATAACCGCAGCTACTCCCGAAGCGACCCCTGTCGCCGAGCCCTCTACCTCACGCCGCAGGCCTAACACCGAGCCGCCAACTACTGCCCCCGCTTCCAAACGCCGCCGCGTTGACACACCTGCTGTACTTGTCGCCCCTGGACCTAGTTCATCAAGCCCCCCTGCTCCAAACCGTACTGCTCCATCCTCGGCTCAACAACCTACTCAAAGACGCACCCGTCTCGGGCTGGGCACAAGTACACTACCACATTCTGCAGCCCCTGGTGGTCACGTCTCATTCCGCTCAGCCGAGGATCGCCAAAGGTACAATGACATTTTGACACATCCAATAGTGCCATGTAAGTATATCCATTATGAAACTTTAGATTTGTTGAACGTGCGAACTGAAATTTTGCGCTTGATTGAGGGTGTGGGGTTATTGCCGTATTTTTCTGTACGATGTCCTACTTACGTTGAACTCACGAGGGAATTTTACACTACTTTCCATTTTGAAAAGAAAACAGGCCTCACTTTGTCGACCCCCGGAGTTATCAAATTTCGTTTAATAGGCAAACACTTTTCGTTTTCTATAACTGATTTTAATATCGCCCTCGATTTTCTTACTGCTGATATTGCAAAAACACCTCAGTACTTGAATTCTGTAATTGATTACATCGATGATTTTGAGCCGTTCAGTCTTTGGGAAGAGTGGTCAAATTGTAAATTCTCCTACAACTCGAGCTCTTCCAAGAGTTGCCATTTGAAAGACCCCGTACTTAAACTTTTACAACGTTTTTTGGCTTTTAACTTTTCGGGTCGTAGAGATACCTCGGGTACCTTAACCAAGGCTGAATTGTTTATTTTGTGGTGTATGAAAACGAAAACCTTCCTTAATTTGGGTGCGTGGTTAGCCCAACAATTTCAAAACGTTTTAAATCGAACACGACCACTGATTTTAGGCTCTTTTATCACCCACCTTGCCATGTCACTTGATCTTTTGGATGTGTAGACAACAAACATGCGGGTCGCTTGCGAGATGGAACCAATGAACCTCGCATGCTTGTTGAGGATGGGCCTCGTCGTACAAAACCGTGATGGTTATACCTTTGCCGCTGTCGGTTCCCGAACACCAACAGCTGCGGCTTCACGACGAAATCGTGACCGAGCAGCTGCCCAAACACCCACTGCTGCCCCTGATTCTACTGCCCCCGAGACTCCATCTACGGCTGCACCTTCTATCGAAGCCCGTCTTGAAGCCATCGAAGCCCATCTTGCCTCGATAGATGCCAAACTCGACCTACTACTCGCTCGCCGAGACGTCACGACCGAGTGATGTCCAAGGGGAGTCCCCCTTCCTTGTGCTTTTATTTTTTTTTACGCATTTCCTCGTATCATTTCGCTATTGCTTTTACATTGGGGACAATGCATGCTTTAAGTGTGGGGGAGGGGGTAACTTCTCGTGCAATTGTGCTTCTTGTGTCTTTGTTTGATTTACTATTACTACGTGCAATTTTTTTCGTGTAACCTTTTTCGATTTTGCATTTGCTTCGGTACTTTAGAATATGGTGCTTGTGATTTCTGTGAACTTGTTGAATTTGAACAATATGGCCATGTTTTAATTGAATTTTCATGCCGTATGAGATTTTTGCTAGCATAACGATCAAATGAAAACGGTAGATTTTCACGTTTTAGTACGACTTATCCATGCCTTGTGAGACTTTGAGCCTTTTTGATTAAATGGATCATATATGACATCTTTCTTTCTTGTGTGATACTCGCGTGTTTTTGGAAATTCTAGAACTTGTTTTGAACCACGTCAAGATTACGAGAGTTTGTGCATAATTGAAGGTGATAAAGGCATATAGGATATAGCCACTTTCCCAAATAAACCGTACCCTTACATTATCCACTAGTGAGCCCACTTTGTGCCTTTTAACCGTCTTTTTTTTATTAAACCCCGAATATGAGCCTTTACCATTTATTTCTATCTTAGTCTTACCCGTCTAGAAAACGAGTCGAGCATTGAGATTATTGAAGTTTGGGACCGAAAGTCAAGAAAGTGATGTTTTTGAATAAGTATGGGGGCATTCGTGGAAAATACAAACGGTACCAAAAAAAAAAAAGAGAGAGAAAAATTCAGAAAAATTCGAAAAGAAAAGAAAAAGAAAATAAAGGTAATGAAAGAAAAGGTATCAAAAAGAAAGAACGAGCGAAGTATCGAGCCCTCGAAAGAATGAAAATGAAGGTAGTTGGGTCCTTAAAAGCCGAATACACCCAATAATGTCTCGGTGCTCGATGAAATTTTCGGACTTAGCCATTTTAGACCTTTCTTTTTACTCCTACCCCGAACCTTATCCCCGTTACAACCCTTAATAAGACCTTTTGATTCTTTTATGCACATTCTCAAAAGTAGTGGCGATGCTGGTGTATAACCAAGCCTATGGGATAACATTAACACGTTGAGTCTTGAGCGAAAGACTTTATACCCTATACACGAGAGAATTGGGAGATTGAGAGAAAAGTCGACTAATTTCGTGCATTTCTATTTGTGAAAATGAGTTCGTTGTGTTGGTATTGATTTATTATGGTATTGGAACCCTCGATTTTTTTGCATGTGTCGTCTTGTCAAGTTTGATTTTTGTTTATTAGTGCACGAACCTATATTTCTAATTTGTCGGGTGAAGCAATCTTGAGTGGTTACATTGCTTAATTTCAAACATTGTCCGAGGATGTACAATTGCATAAGTGTGGGGGTATTTGTTAGGTCGTATTTTGTACATACTTTTCATGATCTTTATTAGGATATTTGGCATATTTGAGCTTCGTATTTGATGGACTTATGTTGATATTGAATTAATAGGTGATGATATAAGGAATGAAGGCAAAGAAGGCTAAATGAGGCGAAAAAGGAAGAAAACCGATTGGGAACAAAAACTGGACAGCCGAACCGTTTTAAGACTTAAGCGTGCCCACGGTTAATTCCACAAAGGCTTCGGCTGAAGGCAGGACTGCTGGACGTTTTTAAGACTTTCCTACTGAAATCCAGATTTACTTTGGATTTATTACTGCTCGAAATATTGGAATTTATTCCCTTGCTTTTGTTTTAGATTTTATTTCCATATCTTGAAAGATTCTTATTTTGTTTTAGTTTGTTAAGTTTGTTAGAATCCTAATTAGTTACCTTTTTGGATTAGGATTCCTTTATGTTTATAAATATGTGGAATTTTATTCCACAAGACACCTTTTGCTTTATTCTTAATTCCAGTGCATGTTTTTCCCTTCCAATGAAGTCTTCGATTTTTATTAATTCTTGCATACGTTCGATTATGAGTTGCTAAACTCATACTTCTAGTCGAGGATTCATCAAGAGTTGATTCTAAATATTTGTGAGATCGAGTTGTACTTAATTTCTTCGTTCATGGGTTATTTACTTTTTCTCTGATCTTTGTTGACAATATATTTCAATTGGTTAGATAACTTGATCAACTATTTAATCGTTGGAATCGTATTAAGCTATTTAGGGCCCAAATCCGTAATTGTTTGGTAAACCCTAATATTTGTAGCAATTAGCGACGTTGATTACGGACAAGTCTTCGATTAATCGTTATGAGAATTAGTAATCTAGTCTAAATAAACCGAGCTTGTGTGTTTGTTGGCTAGAATTGGTGTTTTTCTTATTCGTGAATGCTATCAATAGGCTAAATCCTAAGAGCTTGTTTAGGGTTGTCTAATCGGTAAGAGGAGTAATCAAAGAGCTTGTTTTGGTTACCGACAGCTTAAGGAAAAACTAGGTTGCTAGAGCTTGTTAGTAACTATAGCCAATTTATTTGATAACGTTGAATTATTATTGCATCAATGATCAAATCAAAGAATCAATACCGAGATAATCCGAATACTAGAATTTTCTCATCATATAAAATCCGAAATTTACTTTATTTGCTTTATTTGTTTTATTTGCATCTTTTAAATTTAACGTTTTTAAACTTCGTTTTTAGTTAAAAATCTCAAAACCCCCCTTTTTAATCGATATTAGTAATATAGGAACTGAATTTTACACCATTTCCTGTGGATCGATCCTACTTATCCTGATTACAAATCTTTTTAGAAGTAGGTTTTTATTTTTGTTGGATTCGACTCCCACCAGGCGTAATTTAAACTCACATAATACAAATACAAGACTTTGTTAATCCACATTCCTACACTTATTAAACAAGCACAAGTTTTTATTCATACAGATCTCTTAGTATACCAGTCTTTAAAATGTAACTGGTTCAACGAGCACAGAGTTAATAAGCTCTTTTATCTCAGTCTTTGAATTTGTGTATCCATCTCCATCTTTATAAAGAAGATGTATCACACTAGCAGAATTCACTACGCGCATCAGGATTGGCATCGAGACTGCAGTTGGATACAAACATTCTTGATTTATATCTTTCCAAGCTTTCGAAACTTGCTGTTGGAGTTCATCAAATGCGATGCACCATGCTGTTTTATGTAACATTCCACTGCAGAGAATTTTTTCTCAAACTGCATCAAAAACAATGAATCAAGTATTAGTGCAAAATGATTCAATCTAAAATGTTCATTGTAGTACGTAAAACAACATAAATTTTGCTCATTTTTTCACCCCATATCCTGCCATATCGTCCATTAGCCTAGCAATTATTGATGATGCTCGTACAATTGACGCCTTGGAAATCAAATCAAAATCTTCAATTGTGACTAAATTTCCCATGCCGACTAATGATGTGACTGCAACCATTATATAACCGGATGATTTAACTGCCACCTTCATATACTCTTCCATTGTTGGAATGTGATTATTAAACAACCATTTAGCCTCTTCAAAATATACGCTGGCTAATATTTTCATCTGCAAAATATCAGGTGAAATTTCTTAAATGTGTACTTTTCAATCCCAACTTTTAAATGTGTATGTTTACAAAATGTCGCTAATATTAGTTACCTCTTCTCTTGCAAGGTATGCACGGTATGATTTGCCGGTTTCTTCGAATTCTTCCATTTCATCATAAACATCTAAAAGGGCTTTGTAGAATACTCTCATATACGGTGGTAGTTGTTCCATGGCACTAATATCCCACCTAACCACAAAAAAATTTAGTAAGATTTTATTGAACATTTTATTGAAAACCCTAGAATTACATTTGAAATATATAGATTGTGCATGTATTATATATACCTTTGGATTGCATCAGTAAAAAGTTGAAGGTCAGGTAGGGTTCCAAAGACATCATAAATATCATCCATAGTAGAAGTCAAGACAATTACTTTGGACAATATTTTCCTAGCTCCTTGGTATTGTGGCTCAAAATAGATACCTAATATCCAAAAATAGCATTCCACCATTCTATCTCTCGCAAAGGGCAATTTGTTTTTGAAGTCTAAATCATTCCACCACCTAACATAACATAAATAACACTTTCAGCCCAACATTTTTAGCATAAAGAATTATATTTTCATTTAGAAAGTCGAATGATCATTAATCAATTAGCCTAACCTTGTAAGTTCACTTAGCTCTTTCTGATGAATCTTCTGAAGAAAGTTGAAGTCCAATTTTGCGAAATTCAGTAGCACTTCGTTATGCGATTCTTTTTCTTTGTAAACAGACATGAATTTCCTCGCTCCAAACCTTGTCAAACTCTTTCGGATTGGGATCTGCAGTGCTTCGTTAACCTGTGTAGAAAGTGAAGTACTCATGTCGTTCACCCTTGACTCAAGAATAGACGAAGAAAACACTAATGCTTTGTCGAGAATATCCTCCCCATGAGCTCTGCAATGTGCTGCCTCATATAAGCTTAATATCCCTTGAACATTGTTCATCAAAGACTCCTCAAATTTTCCTTCATGGTCTAGGAATTTGTTGAACATGTCGGCTATTGAAAAAGTAATTACCATGTTAATTATAAAAATCCCGTATTAATTTGAAAAAAAAAATAACTAATGTGTTTGTTTATTAATAATCTTAATCTGATTTGTGGTGGAGAGAATAAGAGAATATGTACTCACCTGAAGAGAGATTATAACCTTGTTGTCTAAGTAAACGAAAACGAAGAGCAACAGTATAGAGATCATCGTCTTCTTTGTTATTGCAATCTGAGTGAAGGTCATATATACCCTTTAAGGATATGTCTATTTCCTTTTCAAAATGATATGCCACTCCGAGGCGTTGGACTGCATCAATGAGTTCTAATTTATGCACCGATTCATCTGATGTTGTGACCAATACCTTCCTCACATCTTCTCTCAGTTTAAGAAGTTCTTTCTCTTCACTACCTGATAGTTTCTGCTACCATATTGGAAGCATATTGTTAGTGCCACAGTTTGTATCATAATCCAATCTAGAAAGCAAGGACAATCATGTGCACATGATTCGATCACTAGTATGTATACGTGATGATAAATGTTTTAACAAATTAATTAAAGACAGGTTAGGATTAAAAAGTTTTACGACAATATTTGCTATCACAAGCCCAAAAATTACTCTAGTACGTCAATTTGAAGTACCCAATATTTATTGCTTTGCAAAAAGCAACAACTTCTAGCTAAGCTCCGACAACTGGAATCCTTAATTAAAATGTACAACAGCCTATGCATGCATGATACGACCAAGAAAACATTTGTTACTAGTTGATTACAAACATACAAAACCCTTAATGTTAACATGAGCATATAAGAACAAATAAAGTGAAGGAAAAGAATAAATACATATACATACTACGTACCATAGGGTCTGAAGTGTATGCTAGAAAATAGTTCCCCCAAACATTTGGATGATATGTTACTGATCGACGAACATCCACTAAATCGAAGTCGTTTTTGGCTGAAGTTGGAGCAGCTAATTGAAACATTTCCATTTTCTAGACAAAGATGTTATTCGATAGAGCAGGCTTAAGTTGGTTGTTAATTGTGTTTTGCATAGAGGTATATATAAGCCTTGCCAGGGGTTTGGTGCTTTCTGTTGTCCATATAAAAAATCTTTTTGCTCGAATTCATAGGACATACCATCCCTTCATCCTATAATTAAAAAAAAAAAACATTTTTTTAAATAAAATGCTAACAGTGGCAATGTCCTGTTCATGGGGTCGTGGACAATTAATAAACTTTTTGTCCTAATTTGTTGGGCGTACCATCCTTTCATCTGTAATTAAAAAAACATGTTTTATTAATAATATGCTTACAATGTCCTGTCTAGCTCATCATGGGTTTTCATGGAAAATTATATAACAAATCGGTTTCAAGAAATTCAATGTGTTATATATACATCACATATTTGGGATATTATTTTCCACTAACCTATGTCAACAATCCATCCTTAGTATAAATGTTTGGTGTGTATTGGACTAACGCTTAGTTTCAGTACAAAATAGAATTTCTCGGATTTCCACCTACAAGGTAGATTCCTGCACATTACCTCCTCTAATAATTACCTAAACCCTAAATGTATAATAATAATAGTACTTGTACTTAAAGTTGTCACTCATAACTTTTTTGGGTTTCAACAGACTTAAAAGAAAAATTATTTCCTTGTTTGTTTAGGTTTTCAAATTTTATTTCAATTTTTTGATCATAAAATATTAAATAAATATAATACACCAAATTCTCATTCATTCACATATTTTCAACTCAGCCTTTTCAATCGCCTTATAACTACCTATCAATCATATTTACATTATTTTTTCTACAAAACAAATGCATTTATGATAATTATTTTTCTATTTCCCTTTCATCAAAAAAGTGGAAACTGTTAGGAATTTATTTGTTAGAAGTTTTGATGATGACAAGATAGGAGCAAATTGTTAGACCCCCAAAATATGTAATGTTTGTTTATCTTAGGATATTTGTACAAGCGATAGGATGTCTGAGTTGTAACATTTAGAATAAATGATTTTCTCTTTCTTACTATGTTGTATCTTGAACGCTTGAAGCGTTAATAGAATTCTAGGTGACTCTATTAAGGTTAGGAGGTTGAAGATCGGCATCAAACGACGAGAAGAAAGGTCTATCCAGAAAGTGTTATCAAAGCGATGTATCTCAATATAGTGATCAAGCGACAACTTCATCCAATTTAAAGATCCGCGCCAAAACACTCAAGTACGCAATCAAACAAGTGACTTGAAATTAATTGCTTCTCTAATGTATTTAATGTTCTAACGGGCATTTATTTAAAATGCATTAATGTGGATAATGACGTGGAAGTATAGATAGCACCACCTTATTGGATGTCAGAATCAATCAAACTGTAGCAGAATTTCAGAGATGTACCAACCACCTTCTGACAGTTATTGAGAGAGTGAAATATATGCGCGTGCTGAATGACCCCAACGGATTGCCTGCCTATAAATAAACTTCCAAACCCTAAAAACATACCAAAATTATCTGAGATCAAAATCAAAAAACCCTAGAAAGCTTTTATCCAAAACTTCAAGATAAGCTTTCAATATTTTATTGAAATTCAGATAACGAAATCTTTGAACATCCACAAAATATTCTTTTTTCATCTCTTCCTTCGAGGAACCAAACTGAAGTGAATATTATCAAAGTTGTTTGAGCTTATTCAAAACAAAGAAACCCCTTTTCTCTATGAAAAAAATACATCCTTCCTTTCAAACTGAATGTGAAGAAAGAAGAAGAATATTTTGTATTATTTTTAAGTGAAAGAAGTAGACCAAAAAAAATCTTGGAGCAGACACTTGTGTAGCTAAGGAGCTCCATGCTTTTGGTTTTCATTCATTGTATTGGAAAAGATTCAGAGAATCTTCACATTATATAGTGAATTCCTCTTTGAAATCGGAGAAGAATGATGTAGTTAGGATTACATCACCCAACAAACCTTTCAAATCTCCATCTCTTATTTACTTTACTTTTTATTGTTTATTGTTTCTCATTCTTATCTTGAAACAAGCACTGAACTTAATATATAATTTCAAACAAATCAATAACTAAGTTAAAACATTTCATTTATTTCAAAACTAAAGACTTAAAATCATTTCTGATGCATACTAACTCTAAACTAAGTGCTGAATACTATAACATTTGTTGTAGTGCTCAATTTTGTGTTTAAGTTAAGTTTTTTACTCAACAAGTCTTTAAGTCAAAAACCAGTTAGACTGCAGGCGCTGAAGTACTTCAACGACCAGTGACAACGTTTGAAGATAAAATGTTTTGAAGTTCAAAATAATTTCGGGTCTATTCAGCCCCACCTTTCTAAACCCTTTTGTGTACCACTTGGGACCAACATAAATATATTGAAATATATAATTACATATGACAACGTATTCTACCAAAATAACATTGAAAGTTCTTTTTTTCCAACTTTTACCTTTATATAATATTCTCACTTGAACAGAAGAGAGCTTTAAAATAGTTATAAGTCGCAATAAATTATAACTATTATGTTATGTTAAAGTATAAGTTAGAACGTAAATCATGCAGAACATAGAAAATATAAAATAAAGAAGTACAATTCTTCCACGTGATTTACTTAATGAGAAAATTATATCTACATTTCTTAAACTATGGACAATCGGCATCCACATTATTTCATGTTTAGATATTGGTAAGAGCCTCCATTTCCTTTAACGTTTTCACCACATTTGCTAATAAAAGACTAAAAAGCCGACACATAATAATAGAACAAAATATAAGATTTCTGGAAATGCAGTTATAGATTTCTCTCTTTAAAATCATAAGAAGAAATTTTTATTTATGAATCCTTTTATTACAAAATATTATTCAAAATATTAATTGTAAGTCTCCTATTACAACAATTGTGATTTAATGAAAAAAAAGTGCTATTGTTTTGATTATGTTTATTTTATTACACTAGTTTTTATTTTTATGACAGTTTTCTACATGAAATTTTTTACTTTTTAATATTTATTTATATTATATTTAGTATAAATTAGCATTCAATGAATTATTATGATATATGGTTTTAATATATTTTTCAATTAAGACTTGTTTCAATGAAGAAAATAATAATATTATATTGTGTTACTTTTAGCATGCTTTTAATAAATTAAACCATTGTGTTAATGATATTGTAACAAATTATTGTCATTTTCTTAAATATTATCATTTAAAATATTTCTGTATTTGTTTAAGAAAATGGAATGGTAATATACTTGAAGTATATTTCCTTATTTTAAATTGAATAT